>CM062818.1:1810552012-1811152012 GCA_031772625.1 Pinus tabuliformis
CCACACTATGCACAATGTATCAATGTTATGTTGAATATGATTTTTTCTTGAACTGGATTTTATCAAAAAAGGACATAGAAAAGGAACAAAAACAAGTTTAAAAATGTATAAATTTAATAGCACCATCAAAGGTAGAACTTTGGTTTTTTTTTGTAGTCAATTTGATATAGGTTGGAGGCTTTAAGTGTTTTGTATGAAGAAATTAATCCTTAAATTTAACCATAGATTCAAAAGAACTTATGAAAACACTAAAAAAAGAAAATACACCAAAATATTTCCTTGTGTGGAGTGTAAATGAAGCTTTCTTGTGCTTTCAAAATAATCAAAGTTGTGGTACATTATCTAGTAACAAATAATTAATATTAAATGGAAGCGAGACAAACACCAATAAATATTATATATCAAGCAAATGTATACCCGGAAATCCAAGTCACAGAAAATCAACATATCAATTTCATTCCAAGGTGTGGAAGAAGCTTTCATTGTGTAGAGTGTAGAGATACAGGAGAAGCACAATGAAAGCCTTTTTACGCACCTCTATAATCCGCACAAATATAAAATATTAAAACATATAACATCTTTCAAACGTATTTCACATTATGTATATTTTCACTGAATTTTTTATTGAGCATCAGTGTATTAGCCTTGTATTCTTGGGAGATGTATGTATGATGTAATATAAGAGCTCAAATAATAAGCATCATAGTTACAGTAATAAGAATTGTATCAAGATTCAAATTCCAATCAGAAATCCAAAACTATTCTCAAGCATTCATTTTCATTGTGATCAGTAACAGAGGATTAGATATAATATAAAATTTAAAAGCATATCCTCAGAAACCTATGTTTTATTAATTATTTTGGGCAACCCTATAGAATTCAGATCCATACAAGATCTTATGAAAAACATTAAGAACCTTGATTTACAACGAAAGTCACTTATATCATTAATGAGAATGCTCAACATCTTAGCTCACCAACTCATTCACTATGCTATTCTTGC
Organism: Pinus tabuliformis; assembly: GCA_031772625.1. Classification (NCBI taxonomy): domain Eukaryota; kingdom Viridiplantae; phylum Streptophyta; class Pinopsida; order Pinales; family Pinaceae; genus Pinus; species Pinus tabuliformis. The sequence goes on from CM062818.1 coordinate 1,810,553,016, forward strand.
ATCTTCTCTCTTTAACTATTCGCTCTTGCATTCTAGGAATAATTAGCAATAATTGTTCTCTAATAAATTAAGTAAACACAATAATTATAATTTATCTATGAAGCAAACATATATGGTAAAAGGAAGGAATGTGCGAATGGAAGGGGTTATGTAACTAAACCTACATTTATCTATGAAACAAACATATATGGTAAAAGGAAGGAATGTGCGAATGGAAGGGGTTATGTAGCTAAACCTACATTTATGTTTGACATTTAAATCACTCATCAAAATCCTACTACTTAATTGAAAAAGTAAACGCATTCATCCTAATGGGGACTGGTTTTGGACTCCCGTGAACCATAATATGCAAGAAGGTAATTGTAAGAGAAAAAAATGCATCCAACAATTAGCTTAGCTCACGATAACACAACCAACAAATATCAATAATGAAAAAACTAGTATTCATAAAAGAAAATGTCACAATATTTAAGGACACTCACAATATGTGAAAGCATTAACCGTGATTTTTTGACTATTAGTTGTCTTTCGAATCCATGATTTCTTGAATAAATTTCTCCAACATAGGTTTAATGAAATATTTCATTTGACTGACTGTAATCTCTAACTTAACATGTTCATTGAATATCTGCTTCTCAATTTCCATAGCCTCTTTTTGCAATTGAGCGGCCAAGGAAAACTTCTATTCATTAATACTAACAAAAGTAATTATCCATTTGCTAATTTATTCTACTATAACATAAATTATATCATCAAACTCTCTTTCCTTTGACTCCTTTAGCCTGTCCAATTCAATTATTAGTGTATATTATGAAATTATTTCATAATCACATATGATGCATGGACCATTTAGATATTAAACAATTTTTACTGCCTTGAGAAAGGCATCACTGCTTCTCAATGCTTATGCTTTCACATCCATAAATAATGTTTTCTAGTGTGTTGATTCTTTTAGACCATCTAACTTTGACCTTGTTCATCCGATTAGAATTTGAGGATCCTTTGTTATTTTCTAGTCTAGATCAGACAACAAAACAAGCCTTTACTAAAAATAAGTAAGTCTCCCTTAACATTTCTTTAAACCAAATATAGAAATGAGTTAATTTCCTATGATAAACACAACAAATCAGAAGATGCTTTCCATGCATGTACAATAATTTCCAATCTTTGGCATATATTAGTGATAATATAAGATTTGACTGCATTAAGGAGATTGAGAGATTTATTAGATCTATGGGATGTGATGGGAGTATAAATTGTTAATGGTGGTGCTTGTATTGTGAGTGGTGTCATTATCAAAGGACCCAAATTGAGAACATCTTCTAGCTCTTTTATTCTTTCTTTTAGTATCAGGTTCTCTGCTTCCTGTTGGCCAATAGGCACTACAAGTGTGTTACTAGTAGCTTGATGCAATTTCGTGAGTCTGGTGGCTACAACCCCAAACAAATCAAATACAATTTCTACTTTATTAATAACCTTTTTATTATGGACCTTTACTTTTCCAATTCTCAAATTTTGAATGTCCTTGTTATAATTTGCATCTTGCAAAGTGACAAGACAGTCATCGAAAGTACTAACTTCTTCGATAATTTTCTCCATTATTTTTTATTTTCTACTAAATAATTACTAACCCAATCAGATAGTATAACACTCTCAATTTCCATGTTTGTAGCTTGTTCAATGCTTTTTGTTTTCAAGGGAATGTTGGATTTGGTTGATTCAACTATGTGCATCCTGTTTGGAATGAATCTCTGAGGAGGCTCTTCATCATGTCAACCACATGATAACTGATCATGAACCAGTTTTTCACTTGTAGTATCCTTTCTCTTTCTTTGATTGGAGGATGAAGGTGTATTAGTATCAGATGTGCAAGCTGGAGATCACTGCCTAGAATTTGTGCATTTTTGCTTGCATTTTGTTTCTGTGCTAAAATTTTTTTATTCAACAATTTATTCAATATCCATTATCAATTCTTGATTTTTTCCTGGAGTACTATGACTTTCTTTCCTCTATAACTCTTATAAACAATTTCATGTATCTAACAATACTAAGGTGTGCAGTGAATAGGCCTTTTGGATCAAAGCCTTGATGATATTCAACTTATCTTAAGTTAAGAGAACCTAAAGACTTTGCAAGCTCTACAATGTGGGCCACATTATTCATACTGATTTGTCCAACAATAAGTGGAAAATAAATAAATTGTTTTTTCTTTCTCAATTCAAATATAACTAGCCAATCATAGTATTGCCATCAGACTTTGACAACAAAATACCTATTTATCACAATTTTTTGCGACAACAATGGTTACCTTTAAACCCACAAATTCAAATAACAATATTATTTTCTCTTTCTTCATGCATCCATTTTCCCCAAAGGAAAACTTGGGCTTGGAAATATATTCAATGGGGCTCTTGTCTTGTTATCATGTAAATGATCCTCTTTATAAAGATGACTTGGTTTAGACAAAAAATTAAAGCAACTTCCTGCTTCCACAATATCGGATACCAGAACTACATCGGTTCTTCATTGGAATTGAATTAAGGTTTATGGGGTAGGTCATGAAAGAAATGGATCAAGATGAGGTTTGCTATTGAGTATGCCATCATAAAGAATCTATTTCTTATAGACAAATTGACTAAATGAAAAGCTAATTCATTTGAAATAATATCAACTCAGTAGAATAAGCAATCTTTTTTATATGAGTAATAGAGAAGATAGAGAGTGGATTTTGGGACATTCTATTGGTTCCTCTAGCCAAGAGGGCCAACAAAAGAAAAAGCAATTATAAAAACACAATGTCACACCCTGTTGCAGACATTTAATCCCAAAATCATCCATGAAAAAAACCTTTTGAAACTATACCATAGCTGCAAATAACAACTAACTCAACAAATTACATTTCACACAACACTGCTTCAAATAACCCGAAACTGTTCATAATGCATTCTGTTGCAATTAAAACTCATCGTCCAAAAACAAAATTAATAACAAAAAACTACAACATAACCTGAATTCCTTTAATTAATAGGGGCAAAATTTACATAACTTGCATCCCTCCCTGCCACGACGGCAGGGAGGTTGCACTTCCTTCACACATTTCTTACGCAGTCCTAAAGAATGCTCCTCTACAACACTCAAAGAGACCCAAAAGATTAGCTCCAAAACTCATTCATCTCTCACATAAAAGTCCCTAACCCTAAGACCATGAGGGAATATTGTAATATTTAACAAAAAATATCTCGTAACCTTTTTCCCTCCCTTACAAATGAGCATTTTGTAGCATTTATATGTCATTTTATCTCATTTACATTCCTTCTGGGTTTGGGTTTACATTTGCATTCATATTTTACATTAAATATTCTAATGGTTATATTCAAGCTCCAACACATTTGGTGTAGTTTCTCTGCCCATTAGTTTGACACACAACCAACGTAAGTCTCTAAACAATTGTCTAAACAAAGAAATATCTAGAATGAAAATATTAGAAGGAACTTGAGATGTTAGTGAAATAAATAATGTTCATCTCGTCTGCTTGTGAGTCCATAAAAATATTTTCTTTCGACAATTTTAAGCACATATCAGGTTCTTTTGGATTGAATATCCATCTGAATGCCTTGGGAGTTAGAGGAAGCATAGTCTTCTTCACTGTTATCATAATTGTTCATATGTTTGAATCAAAATTTTTTGCACACAAATAAATGATTTCTCTAAAATCAAAAACTTCTGGAATAGATGCAACATTCGCCAATCTTCTAGACCAAATATTATTCGTATTCTTCTTCTTCATTGACAAGTTCACATATCACTCATATGAAGTTGATCACTAAAAGTTCTCATCAACAAGAGAAAGTGAGTTAATCGTATTAGTGCAAATAACTTATTTCTTTTCTCTGCTAGCGATTTCCACTTTGTACATTCAAAATATTCTCTCAATTAGTAAAGTTTTCAATGCCCTTTTATTATATAATTCTCAATGTGCTAAATAATCACCATCTATTACTATTTGGTGTGTGAAATATGTTATTCATGAATCTTTAAATAAATATAAGTTCAAGATATAAAAATCGGCATTTACGAGAAGTAGTGGAAATAAATATCGAAATTCCAAAACCATCCCCTCCGTTTACTTCACACTTTTCTCTTTCTTTAATATCATCAATATACGTGCTCTAAGTGTCAAAAATTTACAAAATATATTAAATGTGAATTCTTTGTGATAATGACATCGTAAAAGCTATTAATAATAACTCTAAGTCGAAAGGCGTGCAAGGACAACCACAGGTAAATATTGTTCGAAGATGTGGGCAACTATCTCTACTACAAAGAAAGTTGATGGTTGGATTGGTACCCACTAACATGTTGATATTGGTTGGCTCTATTTGATATAAATGACTTTTTGTATGTGGAAACACTTTATGTTCTTGACTACGTGTCGATTCGCCAAAAAAAAGTTGAAACGTGTTACATTTTCCAATAGTGAAGCCTTTATTTACTATAAAGTTCGAAGTATGTTATATATTTTAATATTTTAAATTTTGAAAGATGTTATATGTTTAGTATTGAGCTAATGTCATTATACGGAAGACATAAATGAAAAGGACACACTTTGTACAATGAAATATTCTTCTGCTATAGATGATGATAATTTGTAAGTTTGTTCTTCTTTCATTTGAGTCATGCTTCTTCCGCACTCCTTACAATGAAAACTTCCTCTGCACCTCCTTAACAATGTCAATTGAAACAATATAGCTTAATGATATTTCAATTATAACTTTAGAAACATTAAAATGCTTTTTCCATTGACAAACACAACCAATAATCTCCTTATATGTTTTTCTCGACATACATCTAGCAATTAAACACCATCTACAAAGCAATCAGACAAATGAATCCCTAGATGTTTATTGGAAAAAATCCATAATTATATTCCACATTGATATTTACACATATTTGTTTTATAATTTTGGTCAGGATTCTATAAAATATGTTTAACAAGCAATAAAAAGTATATTTCCTTGAAGTGAAGAGGTGCAGAGCAATATTTCATTGTTCTTATTCCACAAATCTAAATCTCTACAGCCCGCACAATGAAAGATTCCTCCATACTTCACAGTGAACTTGATGGGTTAATTTTAAGGAGACTTAAATTTGTGGGTAGAAGTTTTAATAATATCAACGCCCAATGGTAGAAAGGAAGCTTAAGAAATTAATAATAATTGCAATTGGAGTCTTTGGAAACAACCAACATTTGGTACTATTCTATATTTTCCATGCATAACACTTCCCTAAGAAGCTTATGTTGGATTGAAGGCAAAGTGGCAAGAATGTGAAGCATTTGTTGAGCAGATAAGTTTAATTGAGCTAATTTCACTGTGCAAAGTGAAAAGGTATAGAGGAAGATTTCATTATGCTTACTTCGCAATTTGAAAGATTCTATTGTTGTACATTATGCTAGTTTTTAATTTTGTACCTCAATATTCCTATTGTTGAGTTAATTTGTACGTTGGTGTAGCAATTTTCATGTAGATTGTCTCCACAAGCCGCACTTCCTCATACCAAAAAATCAAATTCATGCTAAGTCATTGGATTAAATGGAACCAAGGTAAACAATCAACCATATTATATATGAGCTTCTTCTGTACCTCGCATAACAAAATCTTCATCTGCACAATGAAATATTCTTTGCACTTTTGGACCTGACACAATGATCATTATGTAATGTGTCAGAATAAATGCTATTAAGAACTTGAACGATGTCCTAATTACACATTGATTAAGCTCTAATTAATTTTTAAATAAACATTAGCCTACACTATAGAAGACAGATTAAGTTTATGGGACATTTTTCATATGTCAAATTCCACGGGAATTGACACTTTGGGGATATGCACAAAAAAACAAAGAAAGAGCAGATCAATCTTATAGCACTAATCCCAGATTATGAAGAAGTGTGTAGGGGAAATGTGTGAAGGGGAAATGTGGAAGTGAGGCATAAAGGCTCTCCTGCACATTCCCTTCTTTTGCACATATTTTATTCCATACCTTTGACCTTTTACTTTTGATAAGAGAACATATAATTTGTACCATTAAAATGCAAATAATAAAAAACAATTTGTATTTTCACAAACTTGATCCAATTAAAAAAAAATCATTTCATTTGAAGTAACATCTACTAAAGTACTATTCCACAGTGTAACTACATAATATAGTGCTTTGACTTAAATTTGATTTCAATGGATATAGGTGCTCGTTGTACAGAGAGAAAAATGAGCCAATTACTATGCGGAAGCAATTCATGTGACAAGCTAAAATCTGTGAAAAAATAAACAATGTACATAAGTAAAGTAGCTGCTGAATTAAAGGAATAATTATCATTTGACCCCTTGTGAAATTGCACAAGCATAGAGGTATTTTGCCTAACACCTAATTGATACATGTAACACAAACATAGATTGAAAACTAGTAAATTTGGTTTAAATTGAAATTTATTGCTTAATTACAAAAAATAAGATCATTATGATCAATAAAAAAATATTAGTTCTTTTATAAAAGTTGAAGTTGTTGAAGAAAATGTAACTAGGTTTGGTTCTCATTATGACTTGTAATTATAATATTATGTAAAAGAAGAAACAAATTATTATTATTCCTTGCGTCATGGGTTTCATGAGGAAGATGTGTTTACCATGGGTCAAAGACTTCCTCTTGATGTCTTTAGGATTTTATGTCTTATCATAAGTATTATAGGAGTCATGTTGTAAAAGATATACTCTCCAATAACGAGTGTCACTATCCCCTTGCAAGTCGGCTAAGTAAAGATAGTGATATCCTTGTATGATACATCGACCTAGCTTAAGGTTCTCATGTTGGCCTAATATACCAAAGCTGACCTCTATATATAAGAAGCGACATTTAATTACAACAACAAGACTTCAGATCATCTCCAAACAAGACATCAAAGATGTAGTAATACAATACATAAAGAACAAAAGTGATACATATCTTAGGAAGTCTCAGTGAAGTCTATTTCATATATATAAATCAGAAAAGCTCTCGGTGAAGTCTGGATACACATTGTATAGCCCTCGGTGAAGCTTGTATATACACTTAAATGAAAGTGATACATATCTCAGGAAGTCTCGATGAAGTCTGTCTCATATATATATATCGGAAAATCTCTCGGTGAAGTCTGGATACACATCATATAGCCCTCATTGAAGGCTGTATATACACCTAAATTAAAGTGATACATATCTCAGGAAGTCTCGGTGAAGTATATATCTTATATATGTATCATAAAAGCTCTCGATGAAGTCTGGATACACATTGTATAGCCCTCGGTGAAGCCTGTATATACACCTATCATCTCTCGGTGGAACTCTGTCCCAACATCATCAGTATAGCGAAGAATATAACACACTGTCTCAAGGTTGTGTCATAACTTATTCATAGTAAAGCGAAGAACTGTGGCAGTCGAAGAATAGAAGCCGAGGATAGTGTCAAGACAATGGAGGTATAAATAGATGAAAATATGAAGGAGTGTAGTGACATAATGATAATAGATTGTGGATTGAAGGCTGAACAATGTAGGGGATAGTGACAAGCATCTTGGAGGTAATCTTGAGTCAATTTTTCAATGGTCTTGGTATTCCTCAATTGAAATCTCTATAATAATAATTTTATGCGGGTTTTCCTCTCCAAGAGGGAGAGGTTTTGGCCCTGGCAGGATGACAACATCTTGTGTTTTTGTCTCTTTATTTTGGTAGCTATTTGATGAACTAACGAAGACACACTCTAATAATAATCAGTGAAGATTGGAATAAGAAGGAAAAATGAAAAACACCTCACAAATAGTTATCATGCTAAGAAGAATCACATTAACTACATTTGCCCTAGATTCTTTAACATGGTATTAGAGATAAGGTGTTGAAGTCAAAGGAAGGGCAGCAAAAAGAGACATTCAAGGATCAACTTCAAGAAGGGCATCAAAACAAGTTGAAGAGTTGTGTCAAAATTGAAGGAACAGTCTACAACAACAATGTACAGTAGCAAGGGTTTTTTTCTATGCAATAAAGGAGACAATTTACAACAGAAAGAGATTTCATATCCATAGTGTTGGGTATCAGAGGTCCTGCGTAACGGTTTTGTTTCTAATAGCCTAGAAATTAGGATAAAAATATTGTAAACCTCTGAAATATGCAGAGTGCGAAATGTAAAAGGTCGAGTCAAGGGGTTGTCCACCCAAGAAATAATATAGAACAATAGGAAGTAAGTCAGTTCGCGAACCATAGGAAGGTATAAATAGAGCACGACTCTATGAGGGAAAGGCAGTTTTCTTTTTGGTATGTAATCTTGGATCTAATATGGGTTTTTGAGAAGAAAGATTTGAAGCATCTGTAAGTCCGAGTCGAGGGTTTGGGTAGTGGATAGAGGCTCTGCAGTTGTGTGCACAGAGGCCCGGGAGAGTCCGCAGCTATGTGCGTGAACCCCTGCAGCTGAGTGCGCAGGGCAGATCTAGATGTATTGGTGATAAAGTGGAAATAAAGATAAGTTGCTTCCATAATTCTGTGTTAAATCTGAATTATCGCAGATCTGACTTTTTGTATGGTTAATATAACTGTTTGATCTATGCGCATATGCTTATATTATGAATGTATGTGAATCTGAGTTTATTCTAAGTGTGCAAACTGGTTAAATCTGTTAAATGTTTGCTTAAAGACCCGGCTAAGTAGATCTGATTTATACAAGTAATTAATATCACGAATTAACCCGGATCTGGATCTACACGGAAGTAGAGTAGCGTGAGGCTGCAGGATGGCACACGAACCCTCCAGACCACATCTAGACATCCCCAGGGTGTGGAAACCTGGTTCCAGCACCCTCCCGTGCTACCTCAGGTGAGACCTCAGTCTGCGCTTTGCAGGATGTTGCCGAAAGGGACAGTAGTTGCGAGATTTGTCTAGCTAAATAATTTTTCTGAACTTGGATCAGGCCCATAAAAGCCAACAAATGGTTCCATTTCTAGGACTAGGATCTACCTAAGGGGCGTCTGATGTGAAATACGAGGACTCTATAGAGAAAGAATTGAAGGATCGAAGGGACCAGGAGTAGTAGTATTTCAGAGTATGTTGACAAGGGTAACAATGACGAGCGCGATCCAGCTACCGGTATTCAAAGGAGCAGGAGGCGAAGAACTGGAACAATTCTGGTTCATGTTAACATCAGTAAGGAATGCACAACAAATCATGGATGATAATATTAGAAAGGCTAACTTAGTCAGCGTGCTGCAGGACCAAGCATTGAGATGGTACATAAAGTGCTCAAGCGATCACCCAATGACGGGGGCACAAAAATCCAGACCGAATTAAAGAAATAGTTTAGCTGGCCGAAGTCAAAAACATAGTCGATCATAGGGTTCAAGGAGATTGCGATGATGCCTGGTGAAACCCCATGGGATTTGGATAAAAGACTGAAAATTACTATTCGTGAGGCTAATATGACATTGACGGATGCGCAACACTGCACTTGGTTTATGGCATACTTAACACCACATCTGAGGACGGCTCTATCACAATAGAAGATCTCAACCCAAGATGAAGCATTAGAGACAACGATGAGGTTGCACGAAACTCCATTACAAGACCCGGGGTTGGGAGTTCAACAAATCCAAAATTTGTGTTTGGAAATGAAGAAGTTACAACAAGAACAAGCACCGCGACCAGAAGTCCAGGAGGAAGTATGGTGTATAAAGTACAGGAGCTAGGGGCATGATAAAGATCACTGCCTAGTCTCAATGAATTATGTGGCAATGGGGGGACCAACACCATTGCAACTAGAGGCACAGGCAGGGTCGAGCACAACAACCCTGCTCTGGTGCGCAATTTTTTAGGTGGGAGGAAAGCATAACACGGATAACTGTCATCTGCTACCAAAATACAACCAGACCCCCAACAGCTATTTTGCAACTTTTGTAGATCGGTGGGCCATGAGGAAAGACACTGTCGTAGCTACCAATTATTAATGGACCAGTCACCCACTTACAGAATGTAGATTGAGGCGCGAGGTCAGGATCTAGCTGCGGCGATCACACATGGTGGGTTCCAAGGCCATGGACGAGGGCAGGGCCAGGAAGGGGTCACAGGCAGCTAATCTGTTACAACTGCGGAAGTCTAGGACATTACGCGTGGGATTGTACCAACCCAACTAGAATTTCATGTAGTTATTGTGAGCAATTCGATCATGAGCTGATAGATTTCCCTACACTGATAGCACAAATTCAGGAAAAAAGGGTAGGGAAACCAGCAACAACCTAGAACGTGCAGATGATAAGGTCTATACCCCGCGAGGAAGATCCCAAAGTAAACATGGTACTGAGGAGTGGCGCGACCATAGGAGCAGATAGAAGGAACTTAAGTAAGGAAGATGCAAGGGTTGGTAAGGAGGCATATCTGGAAGCTTGGGAGAGCTTCTTGGAGCTCTCTACCCCAGGTAGTAGGGATCAGCCTGAGTCGGACAGGGATCCCTCGATGATAACTACCTTTTTAGAGACATGTATAAAATTGCTTCGTGACAATAGGGCAGTTAAAGGCTTACAGGAATTGATAAATAGATGCGCAGGATGGAGTGAACCTTGCGTAGTTCGAAAGTTGGGAAGACATGTGTCGTGGACTGGGAGGGAAATGCAACTAACAATGTAGATCGGTGATTATGAGATGGATCAAGTCATTCTGAATCTAGGCTCAAATGCTAACGTACTGCCTAAATAGACTTGGGAGTGCATGGGTAAGCCTACACTACAATGGTCCCCTATCCAATTGCAGATGGCAAACCAGCAGAAGGTCTTGCCCATGGGAAGGCTGCAAGGAATTACGGTAGATATTGATGGCACAAGTACTCGGACGGACTTTGAAGTGATTGAAATCATGGATGAAAGTACACCTTATCTTGTGTTGTTAGGAATAGACTGGGCTACTGACATGAATGGGGTTATCAATTTAAAGAAGTAGACCATGATATTCCAAACAAAGTTGCTCCGTGTAGTCGTTACACTAGATCCAAATGAAGGACCGCGCTATATTAAATCCGTGCGCAACAAAGAAAGCGACGACGAATTAGATGGTATCTACAGAATAGCTGCACAAAGGCAAGATTGGGTCAAGACAACGGAGGATAGAAGAATATCATGGGGCTATGTAGAATCTTGCACCACTGATTCAGATGAAGAAGATGAACAGTGGTGTAACAGGTTGAACAGAGTGACCACACTACACTGCAATATGGTGACTAAATCTCTGTACTGCGTAAGGGCCCAAGATCGCGAATTGTTGATGTATTATGGGTTAACAATAATAGATGAATTCCTGACCAAATTTGAAATCGCAGTACCAGAGCACCAATGGTTTGATGCATTGAAGTGGGCGTTACGCATGACGCCTGTGCGATGGTGGGGCAAACATGAAGGGACTTCTGAAGATTGGCGCAGCTGTAGGCACATGATGAAGATCAGATTTGGGAATCTAGAACTACGCATAACGAAGAAATACGATGGATGTGATGACCCGTGCATGCACCTTACCAGATGGATCAAAGCCTATGGAGAGGAACCTCAACTAGAATGGGTGCACTTATTTTATCACACCCTGGACGTCATTCCCAAAAACTGGTATACTGAAGCGGAACTTTGGCATGACATAGGTGAGTGGGATATCTTGTGCGAAGAGTTTTTGTCAAAATTCCTCTTTGAGGATCAGTGGATGGATCCCGTGGACAACGCGTTACAGCTGGTAAAGGCCGTCATTTTCAAGATGACACTGGAACCAGAAGAAATGGTGCAGCCCGATTGGTCGCGACAGCTGAGCCAGGCTCTCGAATGCTATAATGTCTAGGTAGAATATTGGTGGGCTCCAGTATTCCAACAATAATGCTGCAACTCCTGGGACTCCCTTCTTTACTTTTATCAACCTAGTAGTTCGTAACAAACTTGGAAGCAATGGTGCTATATGCACAAGTACTAGCTCTTGCCTCAGGCTGTCACTTGATCAGCTGGCACAAGTCTACTAGGAGCTTAAGCCAACTTCTATGAGCTCTCAGAAGAGGCTTTTAACTGTGATGGATGAAAACTAACTCAACCAGAGGCTAATCTACTTGCAGAAAGAAGTTGAAAGCTAGAATGGAACACAAACCCTAGCAAACCCTAGTTGTACCGACTAACCCTCCTGGTGCAAGTAAAAGGATGAAAGCTACAGAAATGGATGCCATTGACTTCTAGAAAGGTAAAACGCATGTGACTAAGCTACTTCTGAAGAGAAATATGAAGAAAACATCTTTTTGCATTTAAGAGTAATTTGTTAGAATTATTTTGCATGTGATTTAACTGTTTTTGACTGTGCAGAGGTTGATTGGTGAAAGGAAATGGAGTAGACGCTTGCAGGAGGTTGGGAAGGTTAGAAGAGGGCCTAAGGGGTCCCTAGCACCCTTCTAGAGAGTTTCAAAGTGCTCGGATCTCAAGAAACCTCTTTCGTGAGCTTCTACAGGAAGTCTGAAGGGGTTCTACAGGATGTTCTGTGGCTTCTACATGATGTTTCTACATGATGTTCCGAAAGGGAATTTTGAAGGGTTGATGGTGGAAGAAAGGTGAAGAAGTGGGTACAGAGGTTGGATGATGATGTGGAGGGGTCTAGGACCTGGTGAATGAAGTGGGTGAGTGATAAGGATGGCTGGATTTGTTCAAGGAGGGGTAGAGCAATGTTGCACAAAGATATGAAAATTAGGTCAAAGTGAGGGAACATAGCAAATGTGAGGCAAGAATCAGAGTCAGAGGACAGAGAAGGTGGTATTGATCCAGTAGGGGTAGGCAAAGAGGTATCACAGGTGCTCTGCAAGTTATTTTCCTAAATTATTCAATCTAAGACTTGGAAAACCAATGACCTAGCTACTTTAACCTAATCTCACTTGAATATCAGCAAAGGAAATGAACATAAGTTTATTGCAATGAAATCATGTGAAATAGCTATGCAAACTAAGCAATCAGGAACCTGAACATGTAACCACGATGGGTATCAACTTCTGCAAATGAAAATTCAACATTAATAATTGCATGATGAAGCAAAGACAGTGTTTTTGGTGGTGGTAAGGACACCTTGGTCTCAGCTCATGGTCCCATAGAGGGAGAGGTGAGATCAGGGGTGCTTGATGGAATTTTTTTGAAGATATTTGTTATTAACCTATCAAAACAATCTGAACACGAAAAGCCTTTTTAATCATCAACAATGTCCTAGGTAACCAAGCAAGACTGTAATCTACTTAACATAAATTATTTTGCAAAGAAATTAAAAACATATAACAGTACACGAAGGAGGCCTTGGCACTTGGGTTGGGCCCAACCCCAAAAGCTGTAGGCTCCTAAGAAAATCTCAGAACTGATGCCAAATGAAACTGCTTTCCATTATTCAGAAATAACCATGTCACAAAGAAAGTTGTATAGTAGAAGCTACAAAATAAGCTGAAAGACTAACAACACTATAGTGCAGAATACAACTATTAAAAAAGTAACCTACGAAGGCTGGAAGCCTTCCTATTTATGCACTACGAGGGTCTCATCATCGCCCCCCTGCTAAATGGGTTGCTCATCCTCTGAGCAACTAATCTAGCTCATCATCCTTGATAGCTTTGACTGCCTCTCTCATGTCCTAGGCCTCCGAGGTGATGTCTTCTTCCCGGCCATGAAATCCTGCTTTTCTTTCCACTTCCTCCCACTTCCTGTTTTCCTCTTCTTCCTTAACTCCTTCCAGCAATCCCAAAAGCAAGGGAGGATTGAAATTTAGGCCGATCCAATTGGCCTGTAGATTTTGCATTGACTGTTTATAGAGGGGTACCCTTGCCAAGGCCTCCCTCATCCTGGTTGGAGAGTGGTATTCCCTTATCTTCAAACTGTGGGGCAGTGTGTTCCACCTCCTTGTGCAAGCATGAAGGCAGTTATCACCCAACAGTTTCTCCATGTCCTCAAAGTGGGCAATAGCTTGAGCTTGTCGTTCAATGTACTCTGGTAACTCTTGAGGGTTGTTGGGCAAGTGCTGGTGGGCACTTATCAATGCTGAGGGATCCTCCGGCTTTGCTCTGATCATTAGTGGTTCACTGAGTTCCTTGTTCATAATATCTCGCACCTCTGCTACCCTCTTTTCCTCATGATTCAACCAGGAGGCCATGGCCATAAGTTGCACGTCTCCTACCACAACGTTGGGATCCCATGAATTCATATTTGGAAGGGATAAGTTGTGCAAATAAAACTCTGATAATTTAGCCTTGTACTTTGATGAGCTACTATCACATAAAGTCATGAATTGATGATAGTTTTGGAATGGATTAGTGCCCCTTTGGGCCAAGGTGTTAATCTAGAACTGCAACCATTGATCTTTAAGGTACAAAGCGTATGACTTGGTAGGTTGCCTACACTGTACGGCCTCTATTGCCCAACTGGCCATGCAGGCCAGTTGGGCTTCCTTCTCATGTACCTGTTGCCTTAGAGACTGTATCTCTTTTGCTGCCTGCAACTCCTTATCCCGCAGCTGTTTTGTTAGTGCCTCAATCTCAACCTGCAGCCCATCCTTTCCTTGCTGTTCATCCAAGGTTTCTTTGTCTGTTGGAGGCTTTTCCTATTGCTGCTATTCTCCTAGAATGGAGGGCCTGTCTTCCTTATGGATTCCCTGTAGTTGTAGCTGCTGTTTTAGCAGATCGTTCTCTTCCTGTAGTTTGTCTCTCTTAATGCTTTCCACATGCTTCACCATGGCCAATTCTCCCCTCGACTCCTTGAGTTGTTCTTCTAGGGGGCCTATGTCTGCCACACCCTTGGACTTGGCAATCCTCATCCAAGTATGAGTCCTAATTCTTTCTTCCTCTAGTGCAAAGAATAGTGGCACCACAAATATCTGGGGATTTATTTTCCCAGCTTCTAACAGGTTATAGTATGAGCCCAAACTGGGCTGAGGGCTTGGTTCCAATATTTCCTTTGTCCTTTCTTCTTCCTGTGGTCGTTTGGCCGCCTTTTGCTCCAATTTCTCGGTCTCTTTTAGCTCAGCCCATGTTTACTGTAGAGCTTTCTCAGCTTCCTGTAGAATTGTCTTTGAGTCCATTGTCTTCAGTCTTTCTCTCCAGGTGGAAGATTTTGGGCTTCCTTGCTCATAGGTGACGAAAATATTTGAAGGAGACCCTTCCTTTGGTTTAGGGGTTGTGTCCTCAATGATAATTGGCTCCTTTGACTGTGGCTGGGGTCTGCTTACTTTGATCCGTGTGCTCCTTCTTGCTTTGAAGTACATGGAGGTTTGCCTCTTTCGCTTCCCTTTTTGTTTTGGAGGTGTTTTTAAGGCAGCCAGCACAGCTGCTGCCTCTCTTGCCAATATTTCCGTGATTTCCCTCTTTGTTGTTCTGTTTCCATGTTTCCTGTAGAAGCCTCTGTGTCAACTGTTTCTGCCTGTATTGCGGTAATTTCGGAATCTGTCTTTGCCTTTTGTTTTGGTGTGATTGCTGTGGCTGTGCCAGCCTTTACTTGGGATGTTTCTGCCTTCTCTACTCTCCTCTGCAGTCTCTTTTCCCTTGGTGTTTGTGTTGTTGTTCCTTGCTCTGTTTTAGGCTCAGCAATTTGGCCCTTTCCCTCTTTCTCTTTTTGTCCTGCTTGTGCTTGTTTGTCCTGTGTTTCTTTACCACTGGTTTTCTCTCCTGCTTCAGTGTGTTCCCCTTCTTCACTACTGGATGAGGTGAGCTCCTCGGCCAGAATTCTAATATTGTCATCTTTGGTCATGTTTCGGAAAATTTCCCAAGAGAGGGGGATAGTGTAGGTGTGGAGGGCATCTTCCACTAAAAGTTTGATGAGCCCATGATGGGCTAACTGATCCGATGTCCCTTCCTTCAATTTTGTGCCACATTCACTTAATGACTGCAGAAGAAAATAGGGAATGCTCAACTTCTCTTCCGGGGGTAAATTCATTCCATGTCTTAGTTCATTCAGCAACCTAAAATGATAGTTGTAGACAATGTTGAACCTCCCTTCACAGGTAATGTATTTCATGATTTGGAAACTGACTTTGCTCCAAAGAGGAGGTAAGCTGGTTCTTCGGACCCCGTTTTTGTCTTCTACAGGATGTTCCTCAGGCAGGAAGAATGCTTTCTTGGTTGCCTGGCCCAATGACCTTTCTTCTTTGCTCCAAGGGAGCCCTAATGGGAGACCAGTAACACGATTGATGAGCTCAGGGGTAACTTCTAAGGTCAAACCCCTAAAATTCATTGTGGCCTGTGTCTTTGATTCAGGCTTTAGGGACATTAAGAATTCCTCCGTTATCTCATCGTCATGACCCTGAATTTTGTCACAAAAGGACATCCAATTGGCACGGGTGAAGAGGTCTACCACCTCTGGATGCTCATGCAGCTTGCTGGGATCCGAAGGTTCTTTTCTGATAAACCCTCCTGGCATAGTGAGAGTGCCCTGTTTTATGCTCTGATCAGAAAAGGGAAAGTTTTCTATGGATTTCTCCCTGGACTTAAGGAAGAATTCTTCGGTTGTTTAATATCAATGAGCAACCATTCCCTGGTTTGAAGACTGCTGTGACTCAGCTCTCAGCTATCTGGTTATGAAAGGAAGAGTTTTGCTTCTACAGACAGAGGATAGAGACCAAGTTTTCTTCTCAGGACACATTCAGATATGCAAATTTTAAAATTTTCATCCACAGGCTGGCTCTCACAGCTGCATATGCCTTCCTTATGAGAGAATTTTAGCAACATGAAACATGGGGAAGAATTTCGATGCAGAAAAAATGAGGTATATCGTTCAACACACAGGCAAACTGCTATTTTCAACTCATAGGCGGATTTTTCTCGGTCTCCCCAATTTGAAACAGTTCAATTCACCACCTTTCCGAAACATACCATGCATGGAAGAGTATTTTTGAGCCTACCTTTCTCGGAAATCCAAATTCGACGAAGAAAAGTCCAGGCTTCTCTGCTTCGGAAAGCTGTGCCGGACTAACTGTAGAGCTGCTTCATATAGAACTCTTGCCAGCTTCTGTAGGATGTCACTGTGCCTCTGAACAACCCCAGTATGTGGGAGAGTTTTTTTGAACAGGCCGAAAAACTCGGTGGAGGATGACGGGTTAACAGATTTTGGACGTAGAGAACGCGTACTTCGGCCAAGGATGTTGCAAGTGCAAATGAACAGCGGGTGGTGAGAGTCTTCAGCTGAGTATCTTTTAACTGCGGTGCAATTCGTGGTGAGGGAATGAGGTGGCTGGACCGAACCGTTGATCCAACGTCACGGCCATCATTTTTCTGCATGTCTCTGACCGCCATCACCTCCCCTCTGCCATTAACCGCCGCCACCACTACCAGTCCCGCTGATTTTCCCTGACTGGACACTCCACACGTGTCGGCTGCACATCTCGGCGGCAAATTTGAATGTAACTAAGCTTGTTCGGATCCCACGAAGCTTTGTAACTGGCTGAGGGTGGCTAGTTGACTGGCCACCGATCCCATTCAATCCGAACCATTTTCACAGTCATGCAGTTTTTGAAATATAGTTTATGTAATTGACGAATGAGTTTAGACACTTACCTACATGGCCGTGGACGCGTTATTGTTATGCTCTTAACCTGCAAGATGATATCGGAATACAGAATATGTGAAGAAATATACCCAGAACATATAATAGTGAGAAACAAGAACAAGTATTTTATTATTCAGAAAGCAATGTTCACTTGCCTCTTCGAGGGGGCAACCTCCAATAGAGCAGAGCTCGATTACAAAATAAGACACGATGCTCCTCACAGGGAGTCTCTATCCTTTATATATGACTCATACATGCAATACCATGGTTCTTATTAATACCATCTATCTAATACCATGGCCCATTTGCAACTAACTGTGGTCCTGTCATTAATTGCGGGTTAACCACTTACAATTATTAATATGGGCTTTATTGACTCCTTACTTAACTATAACTATGACTCTATCCTACTACATGAATAAGGGGGTTAGGGTGGGACCCTAACATGCCCTCCCCCTTAAGAATAGCCTTGTCCTCAAGGCTGAAGCTGTGGAAACTGCTGAAGAATAGTGGCTGGTTCCCAGGTTGCATCTTCTGGAGAGGTGTCTTTCCACTTGACGAGGACTTCCTTGATCATGCGGCCACGCAGGTGCTGTTCTCGCGTGTCTAGGACTTGTTCAGGTTGGAGCCAGATTGACCCTTCTTCATCCAATTCAAGTAGACTGGTTTGAATTCTGCAATTGTTCCCAATCACTTTCTTGAGGCATGAGACATGGAAAACTGGATGGATTTTTGCAGTGGGTGGCAAAGCTAGCTTGTAGTCCACTTCTCCAATGTGCTAAAGTACTTGATATGGTCCGTAGAATTTTGGAGATAGTTTATGACAACCCTTGTCTTTGAGTGAAGTTTGCTTATATGGTTGCAACCTCAAAAATACCTGATCCCCTTCTTGAAATTGGCACTCTGAGTGATGCTGATCTACTTGTTGCTTCATGCGGTTTTGAGCTTGATGAAGATTCTCTTTAAGATGGGCGAGCATGGTTGTGCGGTTTTGTAGGAGTTGATCCACTGCTTGTACCTTGGAGCATCCCTTGATATAAGAAGTAGGGGAAGGAGGGAGTTGACCATAAACTGCTTCATAGGGAGTCACTTTGGTGGTGGCATGATAGTTGGTGTTATACCACCATTCAGCTAGAGGCAACCACTGTACCCATAGATGTTGCTTTTCTGAAGTGAAACATCTAAGGTAGGTTTCCAGACATTTGTTGACGGCCTCAGTTTGACCATCTGTTTGTGGATGATAGGAAGTACTGAGTTTTAGTTGGGTGCCTTGTAGCCTGAAGAGTTCCTACCAAAATTTACTGGTGAAGATCGGGTCACGATCAGACACAATAGAAGTGGGCATGCCATGTAATTTGAAGATCTGATCCATGAAAGATTGAGCGACCAAAGTCGGTGTAAACTGGTGGGGTAGGGCACAGAAATTAGCATACTTAGAAATTCAGTCCACAACCACCATGATGACTGACTTGTTTCTCGACTTTGGAAGACTTGTAATGAAATCCATAGAAACCTCCGTTCATATAGATGCTGGGATGGGCAATGGTTGTAATGTGCCTGGTGCTTTGACTATCTCCCCTTTGTGGCATTGACAGACATCGCATTCCGCTACAAAAATAAGGATGTTATTTTTCATGCCTGTCCAAAAAAATGATCTTCTAGTGCGAGCATATGTCTTCTGAAAGCCTGAATGTCCTACAGTGGGGGATGAGTGCAATTCTGCCAAAATGCGGCTTTTGAGGGTGGATGTTGGTGATATTACGACTCTGTCCTTGTAGCAAAGAATCTCATCCTGCCACGAGTAGCCCTTGGTGGAATTTGGATCCACCTGCAGTTGAGTAATGAGTTGGGAGAGCCCGGGATGTGAAAACCATTCCCTGTGAGCCTCTTCAATCCATTCTGGAATGGGAAGGGAAATTGCTAGCAGGGTACTTTCCTCCTCAAATTGGCGAGATAATGCATCTGCTACACTATTTTCGCGCCCTTTCTTGTAAATGATCTCATAATCATATCCCAGCATTTTGGCTAGCCATTTATTTTGTTGTGGGGAGGATAGGCGTTGCTCCAAAAAATATTTAAGACTGTGATGGTCTGTGCGGATTTGGAAACGTCACCCCAGTAAGTAAGGTCGCCAGGTATCTACTGCATGTAAGATGGCCATCATTTCCTTCTCATAGGTAGATTGTCCCAGATTCCTCCCACTTAGTTGTTGGCTTGTGAAGGCCAAGGGTCGACCTTCCTACATTAAGACTGCCCCAATACCCGTACCCGAAGCATCACATTCAATGACAAAAGATTTGGTGAAATCAGGTAGTGCTAAGACTGGAGTGGAACACATGGCATTTTTGAGAGCTGTAAATGCTTGTTGTGCATCATCATTCTAGAAGAATGAATTTTTCTTGAGGAGTTGAGTGAGGGGCTTCGCAATGTGGCCATAATTGTAGACAATTTTGCGATAATAGCCTGTGAGACCCAAAAATCCTCTCAGGCTCTTCAAGGTCTTAGGTTGAGGCCAATCCTGCATTGCCTGGATATTTTTGGGGTCCACCTTGACACCTTCACGCCCCACAATGTGGCCCAAATACTCAACTTCTTCCATGCCAAAAGAACATTTGGACATCTTAACAAATAATTTATGCTTGCGGAGCAGTTGCAAGAGCAGATCTACATGCTGAAGATGTGCAGCCCAAGTGCAACTATAGATGAGGATGTCATCGAAGAAGACAAAGACACATTTCCTGAGATATGGTTTGAGAAGGTGGTTCATAAGGCTCTGAAAAGTAGATGGGGCATTACAAAGACCGAATGGCATGACCAGGAACTCATAATGGCCTTCATGAGTTCTGAAAGCAGTCTTTGGAATGTCAACTTCCTTCATGCGAATTTGGTGGTAGCCTGAGCCAAGATCCAACTTAGTGAAGAATTGAGCCCCATTGAGTTCATTCAACAAATCATCAACAACCGGGATGGGAAATTTATCTTTGACTGTCAACTTATTGAGGGCCCTGAAGTCTGGACACATCCGCCATTCCCCATCTTTCTTGAGCACCATGACCACCGGTGATGAATATGGACTAATGCTGGGACGAATGACACCTGCTTCCAAAAGTTCCTTGATTATTTTTTCTATTTCATTCTTTTTGGTAAATGGATATCTGTATGGGTGCACATTTGGTGGTTGGGCCCCTGGAACCAAGGTGATGCTATGATCATGTTCCCCTCGCGAGGGTGGAAGCTCATGAGGCTTGTCAAAGATTGGCAGATGGTTATTTAAAATCTGTTGCATCTCAGGATGAATCGGTAGAGAATTGGGTTCGACGGCCTAGATGGCATTAAATTGAGTGATAATTCCATGATGGCCCTTTTTTAGCAATTTTTCCATCCTATGTGAGCTGATGATAGAGGTAGCTCCCGCCTGGAGTCCACGGAGGGTATATGTGGAGTTGTTCTTCTTATAGCTCATATATAACTCCTGAAAATCCATTGTGATTGGCCCAAGAGTGCGAAGCCATTTAGCACCGAGGACAATGTCGCACCCTCCCATGTGTATGGCAAACATGTGGGTCTTCAACTGATAATCCCCCATTTGAAGTTTGACATTTTCATAGCGGCCTTCACATTTCATTGTTCCCCCATCCGCAATTTGGATTTGGAAGTTAGAAACTACTCGTACAAAATAGTGCACTGCTTTCGCGACTTTTTGATGGATGAAATTATGTGTACTTCCACTATCAATCAAGACTACTACTGGGCGATGTTTAATAAAACCTCTGATTTTGAGAGTTTGAGGTGAAGAAATCCCTGCCAAAGCATGCAACGAAATAATTGGTTCGTCAGGGACATTGTCCTTGTGGTTGTCTTCTTCTACCTCCTCTGGTTCCTCAAGTGGTGGGGCTTCCTCCGATGAGCTGTAATCAGTGGCATCAATTTGGAAAAATTTAGGTTCCTTACATTTATGACCTGGGGAGTATTTTTCATCACAGTAGTAACATAATCCTTGTTTTCTTCTTTCGGCCATTTTTGCAGGTGACACCTTTTGAACCTTAAGTGTTTGAGTCGTGCTGTGAGCCTATGGGGGGCGACCCTTGGCGGTGAAATTTGGGCGAATGGACTGGGCTGCTAACGCACGTTCCACATTACGAGCTACCTTGCAAGCCTCCGACCATGTGGGAGGGTGGTGTAGTCGGACGTTGGCTTGTATGGCCTCTTTAAGACCACTGATAAAACATTCCGTGTAGAATGCATCTGAGAGATCCCTAGTGCGGAAAGCTAAGGCTTCAAAGGCTGTAACATATTCATCCACTATGCCAGTCTGTCGGAGCTTAGTGAGACGACCCAAAAAAGAAGATTCTTGGTCAAAGCGCTCTGTAAGAGCTTTTTTGAAGGTGGCCCAAGTCAGAAAACTTCCATTGCAACGTTGATGCCATTCCCACTATTGCCATCTTTGATTGTCCAAGTACATGCTCCCCACCATAAGCCGAGTCTCATTATCTAAATGTTATTCAGATTGAAATACTACTCGATTTTTTCTATCCACGCGGTCGGGTGTACCATCAAATTTATGCATATACAGCTTGGGAGGTCGCGGACGGGATTGTTGGTGGGTGTCCCAGAGGTGAAGAGAGTGGCTAGACTCACCCTCACTGTGTCCATTGCCAATATATGCCTCCTCGCGGGCTTCCTCTTTGCCCTTAAAGAGTGTGTCAGTTAGTCTGTCAAGCTGAGCTTGGATGGTTTGCAAGGATTGTTCAAGTTTGTCAATCTTCTCATTGGCCATAGCTTGCGCTCTAGTTTCTACCATGCACTAATCCGATGTGCTTGAAATTTGGGACCGCCCGAATTTTTTTCACTAACAATTGAATGGTACCACCTTTCTCAGCTCGTCATCCTGATTCTTATGGGCTAGATCACCAATAAGCGCCCCGAGGAGTCTCAGATTATCGAATCCCCAAAATGTCAATGCTGCCAAAAGTCCTGCGAAAATCATGCCCTGGTATAGGAACCCCACACAACTACTCAGATCTGGTGGATCTGAGAGATCTAGATGGCTGATTGGATAGCTCTGAGCGGCGGCACTGACTGCTGCTGCAGATCTGATGGATTGGAAAGGCTGGTCTGCTAACTCGGAACTGCGGGACTGATGTCCGTTGTTGCCACAACCCCACTTGCGAGATCTGATCTGGCAGAGATTATGCGTGATCCCGAGATATAAAAGGGAACTATGGTCTTGAGGAGTGTCAGGTGCTACAGATCGCAATATACATAAGGGTCTAACAGTAGTACTCGGCCCAATGTTTCAGGGCTCTAACTAAGGAGGATGAACAGTAGCCTTAGCCGTACAACCCGACTACCCTATCGTACGGGCAAGTAATCTCTCTGAGTGCTGTTCTCGATGTATTGTAGCAGCAAGACGGCCGATGGTTTATCTATGGCGAGGTTTTAAAGGAGCTAGGGAGCTTCCGATATACCCAGAGGGTACTTGGAAGAAAGTCCGTGTGCGGTTCTGTCTAATGCGCTACTACTCGAAGCGGTACCCATAGGGGTTACAAGGGAGTCCAACAAGCGTGACCACCTCTTGTATTTCCTGTGTGCATGCCTCCCCAAATCCGCAGGTTTATGCGCTCAACGACAGATCCCGTGGTTTAAAGACGCCAGAACATGTCTCTAGCCAAAAAAGAAATTTGCTAAGAAATAGGGATCCCATCGGCCCTGGAAAGAGCTCTGATACCACTTGTTATGCTCTTAACCTGCAAGACGATACCGGAATACAGAATATGCGAAGAAATATACCCAGAAAATAGAATAGTGAGAAACAAGAACAAGTATTTTATTATTCAGAAAGCAATGTTCACTTGCCTCTTCGAGGGGGCAACCTCCAATAGAGCAGAGCTCGATTACAAAATAAGACACGATGCTCCTCACAGGGAGTCTCTATCCTTTATATATGACTCATACATGCAATACCATGGATCAATACCATGGTTCTTATTAATACCATCTATCTAATACCATGGCCCATTTGCAACTAACTGTGGTCCCGTCATTAATTCCGGGTTAACCACTTACAATTATTAATATGGGCTTTATTGACTCCTTACTTAACTATAACTATGACTCTATCCTACTACATGAATAACGGAGTTAGGGTGGGACCCTAACAGTTATGCAGACTTTGGGTCTTGGAACCATTGCTTCGCTTGCTGCTGCCCCGTGCACGGGTGTTAGAACCCATTTCTTCATTTATTGATGCTATATGCATGGGTTTTGGAACCCGATCCTTCGGTTATCAACGCTGCATGCACAGGTTCTATTGGGTTTCGGCTGTCGAGGATGTTTTCACGTACAAGAGGAGCCTTTTTCATGTCCCCTTTGTTGATCTCGGTTGTCCCTGCCTCCAGAGTATGTCTTCCAGAGGGATCAACTGCTAAAGGATTCCTGTAGGATGTCCTGTAGCTGCTTCTCCTCCTGGGATGCAGGCTAAACGAGAAGGGCTATATTGCGGATGAGGGATTCGTTGATGACGAGTCTAGATGGAGTTTGGATAGGTAGGGTGAGCGAGACTTTGTTACTTGGCTTGTCACTAAAAAATTTCGCTGTCAATCTGAGGAAATAGGGTTTCTTGTATGACTATGTAGGAACACATAACCAGGTGGGTGACCGAGGTGTAAAGATATGGAATAGGGTGCCATATGGTGATGGGTGGAAATAGGGGTGGCTGCAGGCCTAACAAACAGATTCCAACCTTCAGATTCCCCTCCAAGATCGATTTTGGCTTGCCCGAAGGTTCTACAGGATGTTTCCTATAGAAGACATAAACTGCCTGTAGAATAGGCAGAACTTCCTGTAGAAGGTGAAATCTGCCCCCGAATATGATCAAATCCTAGGAGAGGTGAGTGGTCATGGAGGAAGTGTCTGTGAGGGTGTCCTGTAGCCTGGTGTGGACCCTTGTCCTTGTTTTGCATGACCTTCCTAACCTGCAATTATTCCACAAAGATTAGGCTTGTTTTTTTTTTTTTTGAGAGACAGCTGGGGCGCTTCCATGAGGTTTTCACCCTCACTGTCTACCCCAAGCGCCTCTAAGAATTTTTCACCCAGGGATCTTTTTATTTCACTTCTCTGTTTTTTTTCTTTTTTTGATGCTCAAGGTGTGGGTGGAGTAGAGACAGGGCCTTGCTCCACTACCAGCACTGATTTGTCCAAAGTTTCAACGAACTCCTGTCTCGAAAGGGGTTTCCTATATATTTTCAATCGGTGCCCATTGACGAGCATGGGGATGGCTTCTTCATAAATGGTCCTGATAAGGACTGAACCATTGTCATTGCATTTCTCCACTGTATATGGTCCTAACCACCTTGTCCTTAGTTTCCCTTTGAAATCCTTGTATGTTGAGTCATACAATAGCGCCCAATCTCTTGGCTGGAATTGCTTTTCATTAAGGTGCTAGTCATGCCATATCTTCCTCTAGAGTTGAACTACTTCTGAGTGGAGGAGGGCCTGCATTCTCTGTTCATCTAATCCATTCAGCTGCAGTAATATTTCCCATTGTGCATGGCTGAGATCTAGGTCCAGCTGAGCTGCCATCCTCAATGTGTTGTACTCGAATTCTATGGACAGCAGAGCCTTCTTCCCGTAGACCAGCTCATAAGGTGTGAAACCTGTTGTAGTTTTCCAAGTGGTGTTGTAGGCCCAGGTGGCCTCAACCAAGCGATCTGCCCAATCCTTCCTAGTGCTGCTCACCACCTTAGTCAAAATCTCTTCCAACAATCTATTAGTAAATTCCACCTACCCATTAGCTTGCAGATGATAAGGGGTGGAAGTTCTGTGAGGGGTGGAAGTTCTGTGCTTGATCTTGTGATGAGCGAGCATGTCTTCAATCAGGTTAGAGGTGAACTGACTTCCTTGATCGGTGACTAGCTCTCTTGGGTAGCCAAATTTGTAGAAGATATTTTCCCTTAAAAACTCAACCACTTTTTCTTCTGTCGCTGCCTTGATTGCCTTGGTTTTTGCCCACTTTATCAGGTAGTGTGTGTACACAATGATGTAAGACCTTTGCTTTGAAGGAGGGTTGATATGACCCACAAAATACATGGCCCACTTCTCAAATGGCTCGAAGGTCACTTGAGGTTTGAGGGGCATTTTATGCCTTGGAGTCGGTTTCCCCATCCTTTAACATCAGTCACATTGGCTGATGTATCTTCTGACATCTTGATGAAGAGTGGGCCAATAGTAGCCTGCCTGTAGAATTTTGAAGGCAGTCCTTTTCGCTGCAAAGTGACCTCCACAGGGCCCATCATGATAGGTCAGGAGGATGTCAAAAACTTCCTCCTCCCTAACACAATGCCTCAAGATCTGATCTGGGCCAATTTTAAACAGGTTGCCCCCGATCCAAGTGAATGGGGCACTTTTCTTCACAATTTTGCTCTTCTCTCTTGAGGATAGGTGTGGAGGGAACTGTACTGAGACCAAGTAATTTGCTATATTAGCAAACCATGGAGAGAGTACTGAAATAGCAAACAGGTGTTCGTCTGGCATTTGGTCATCCACTGTCCCTTATTCACCTGCAGGCAAATCCAATCTAGACAGAAAGTCAACAATAACATTTTCCTTACCTGGCTTTTCCACAATGGTCAAATCAAATTGCTGCAACAAGAATAACCATCTAATGATACGAGCATTTACATCAGGCTTATTCATTAAATATCTAATTGCAGCATGATCAGTGTGTACGAATGTTTGATAACCAGTGATGTAGTGTCTGAACTTGTTTAGGGAGTGGACTACAGCCAGGAACTCTTTTTCGGTTACAGTATAGTTCATCTCTGCCTTGGACAGGTTTTTGCTGACAAAGTATATGGCATATGGTAGTTTCTCCTCAACTTGTCCTAAGGCTGCCCCTATGGCTTTGTTCGAGGCATCGGTGTGGATGTGGAAAGGTAGGGCCCAGTTTGGACCTCTCAAGATCGGGGTAGACACCAGCTTATCTTTCAACTCATCCAGAGCCCCTTGACAGTCGTTAGTCCATTTAAACTCAACATCTTTCCCTAAGAGGCCAAACAATGGCGAGGCTAGCTTATTGAAATCTTTAATGAATCTTCTATAATATCCTACTAAGCCAAAAAAACTCCGAACATCTCTTACCTTTTAGGGAGGTGAAACCTTTTGGATGATGGAAATTTTGTTAGGATCCACTTGTAATCCTTGCTGAGAAATGGTATGACCTAACATGGTCCCTTCAGTCATCAGGAATTCACATTTTTCAGGACTAAGGGACAAGTTCATTTCAATGCACTTGGTTAAAACTTTTCCCAGGTTAGACAATGCTTCTTGGAAGTTAGACCCATAAGGAGTAAATTCATCCATATAGATTTCCACCGAATCGTGAACTAGCTCAGCAAATATGCTCAATACTGCTCTCTGGAAAGTGGCAGGAGCATTGCATAGCCCAAAGGGAAGGACCTGGTAGGCAAAGGTTCCCCAAGGACAAGTGAAGGTGGTCTTATCTTGGTCTTCCAGGCTGATTTGGATTTGATTATACCCGCTGAACCCATCTAGGAAAGAAAAGAACTTCTTCCCTGCCAGCCCATCTAGCACTTGATCTATGAAAGGCAAAGGGAAATGGTCCTTCTTGGTGGCTTTGTTAAGTTCTCGATAATCTACACAGATTCTCCACTTCCCATTTTTCTTGGGTACAAGCACCAGAGGAGAAACCCATTCACTGTCCGAGATGGGGTAGATGAATCCTGCATCCAACAGCTTTTGCAATTCTTATTTAACGATGTCATTAAGGGCTGGATTCATTCTCCTCTGAGGCTGCCTAACTGGGTTACAATCCTCTTTAATGTAAATGTGATGGGTACAGACTGAAGGATGGACTCCTTTCATTTCCTTATAGCTCCAGGCAAAAGCATCTAAATGGTGGCTCAATAAGCTACAAAGCTCCTTCTCCTGAGTGGAAGATAGGGATGAGCTGATCTTGAAGGTTCTTTCAGGCCCAAATTCCACATTTTTAACTCTAGGTGAGGTCGGATCGGCCACACGGAGGTCCACTAAAGCACTGGCTTGGGTATCTTCCACTAACTCCTGTAACGATAGTGCACTGGGAGGTGGATTTTGAATCAAATTCTCGATCAAGTCATCCTCGGTCAAAGGACCTCCCCTGGTGGCTTCTACTGTGCACAATGGTGCCGAGTAGACTTCACCCTCATCTTCCTCCTCCAACCAGAGTGGTAAGTCATGTTCTAACAAAGGTTGGGGAGGAGGGTATAGGATTAGCTATTTGGACATAGGCCCATTCTTGATGGTCATGCTTCCAGCTCGACAATTGATGTAAGCATCTGCAGTAGCTAACCAAGGCCTTCCCAAAATGAGGGGGTATCCAGTGAGTTTTGCCTTTGGCTGAAGGACCAAAAAGTCCGCAGGGTACTCCCAAGAATCAACAGAGACTAGGACATCCTCCACAATCCCTTCGGGAGTCACGGTGGAGTGGTCTGCCAACTGCAGTACTGTCGAGGTCTTTCTTAAGGAACTCTGAAGGTTAAGTTTAAGCATAGTGTCCCTAGTCATCACATTGATGGAAGCCCCTAGATCAATCAAGGTGTGGGGGATTATGGTGCCATTGATGTGGACATCTACTACAGGACTCCTAGGATCCAAATATTTTGGATAGATTATTTGTCCCAACATCAGATCGGATAGTTGTCCTATGACATTGATAGTCGGGGCATCTCTCTTGCACCTGCCTGGGTGCGTGAAACACTTCTCCTTAATCAATTTTTTGTAGATTGGTACATCTTTTATGGCCTGGAGAAGTGGGATTTTCACACACAACTATGTAAGTTCTCCCAGAAGTTCAGTCTCCTCTAGGTTTGGTTGCGTGGCTACTGTTAGTCTCTCAAGAAAGGGTGTAATGGCTTTGGGTTCACTTTCTTGTTTCTCTTCCTCTTCCTCTGGGGGAGGAGGCTGGCGATCTGGAAGGACCTTTCCAGATTGTAGGTTGATCTCCTCAATCTCCACAGCATAGGTAGGGCATGTTGTCTCTCCAGTGTATACCTGCTGGGCCTGTCTATTGTTGGGGTTCGGGTTCAGTTGAGCAGGCATCTGGGGTTGTCTTGGAGGAGCAGGAGGTAATGGTTATGGTTGAGTAGGAGGTGGAGGCAAAATAGTGGGAGGAGAGTTGTATTGGGGCCTCCACCCCGGTTGAGGTGCATTCCATTGAGGTTGTGGTTGGATATGAGAGTGAAACGAATGAGCAGTAGGTTGAGTATGGTACTGAGATGGATAAGACAAAGTAGGAGGTGTGGACCAGGAAGGATGAGCAGGGGGCCCCCAAGAAGGCATGTGAGTGGATTGGTTGGGGTTGTAATAAGTTTGGGATGTTCCTTGCATCCCTTGCTGGTAAGGTCTGGACCCATGCGGCCTCCTTTGGTTAAGGAAGTAGAGTGGCTCAGTGGCCCCTTTAGCCCCTTGGTACATGGCTTTAAGTCCAGGTAAGGTTGGGCACTGGTTCGTGGGGTCGTCTTCCTCGCAAACGAAAGATACCTCCACTGAGTGCAATGGACACTCGTTCTTAGGATGCTTCCTTGTACATCTGGGACAAAAAATGGCCAAAGCCCTCTCAACTTCCTCTTTCTTCTGTTGGATTTGAAAAGTATCTAGTTGCATGGAAATGGTCTGTCTCATCTCACTTTTGAGGTATTCCATCTGATTAGCAAACTCATGCTTAGAGAAGGTGGCACTGGCTGAGAGTGAATTCCCCCTACCTCGTTTCCGGGCTGCCCTAGAGTGGTTTCTAAACACAGTCTTTATGTCCTCATAAGCTAGTTGGTAGATGTCTCCTCCAGCTAGCAGATGGAGGGTATCTAGAAGGTCTTTGGGGACTCCTTGGAGCAGAACCAGCTTCAGAGATTCAGAGTCAAGCGTGCACCTGACCCGTTTATAACTAAGTTGGAACCTTTCCTCGTAGTCTTCTAAAGACTCATCACTTCCCATGGTCATCCGAAATATTTCTCCCTTTGTTTCCTTTGACCTATAGTAGTCCCGATATTTGTTGTTAAAGGCTTGCTGCATCTGAGCCCAAGTTGTGATACTGCTTCTAGGTAGCCCCATGAACCAACGTAGTGATGCATCCTTGAGGGTAGAGGGAAAGAGTTTCAACTTTTGCTCGTCTTCTGCATAGTCATAAGTTTGACAAAGGACAACAAACTCAAATAGGAAGGTATCAGGGTCTTCAGTGGTCAATCCATGGAAATGAGGTAAGGCTGCGGGACTTATGTTTTTCATCTTCATGTCCCCGTTGGTCTCTCAGATGGGAAAGGCACCTTCTATTCTCTCCTCATCTTCTCTACCATTTTCGTTTTCAGCCATAGTCTCAAAAGAAATGTTTTCTTGCTCTTCTTCTATTATAGGATCTTCGTATATCTCAGGAGGTTCACCTATAGGTTCTTCTGGATCACTGCCACCAAAGAAGAGAGAAGGGTGACTCAACGATGTGGTGGGGGTGTTGGGTAGGAATTTTCCGGTATTGTCTCTGTTCCTACGAGGCATGAAAATGGAATATTTTTGTTTTCTTTTGTGTCTTTTTCTTGCACCTGCAAAACTGAAAGAGATTGAATTGCAACTAGCTAAAATCTATCTTGCCGAAATGAAAATGCAGAATTGAAATGAAAGTGGGAAAGGACTAATCTATTTTGCTGAAATGAAATTGCAGGAATGAAATGCTAGGCTACGCTTGCATAATTGAAATTGCGGAATTGAAATGCTAGTCTACGCTTGTAGAATTAAAATTGCGGAATTGAAATGCTAATCTATGCTTGCAAAATTGAAATGCTAATATATGAAAGCAGGAAATGTCTAATCTACTTTTGCAGTAATGAAATTTCAGAATGGAAATGAAATAAACTACTTAGCAGAAGGTTGTAGTGGAAAATAGAAGAAAAGCAGCAATCAAAAATACTCTGATGCTTCCCCGGCAACGACACCAAAAAGAATGGTGGGCTCCAGTATTCTAGCAATAATGCTGCAACTCTTGGGACTCCCTTCTTTAATTTTATCAACTCGGTAGTTCGTAACAAACTTGGAAGTGACGGTGCTATATGCACAAGTACTAGCTCTTGCCGCAGGCTGTCACTTGATTAGTTGGCACAAGTCCGCTAGGAGCTTAAGCCAACTTCTATGAGCTCTCAGAAGAAGCTTTTAACTATGATGGATGAAAACTAACTCAACTAGAGGCTAATCTATTTGTAGAAAGAAGTTGAAAGCTAGAAAGGAACGCAAACCCTAGCAAACCCTAGTTGTACTGACTAACCCTACTGGTACAAGTAAAAGGACGAAAGCTATAGAAATGGATGCCATTGACTTCTATAAAGGTGAAATGCATGTGACTAAGCTACTTCTGAAGAGAAATATGAAGAAAACATCTTTTTGCATTTTAGAGTAATTTGTCAAAATTATTTTGCATGTGCTTTAACTGTTTTTGACTGTGCAGAGGTTGATTGGTGAAAGGAAATGGAGTAGGCACTTGCAGGAGGTTGGGAAGGTTAGAAGAGGGCCTAAGGGGTCCCTAGCACCCTTCTAGAGAGTTTCACAGTGCTCGGATCTCAAGAAACCGCTTTCGTGAGCTTCTACAAGAAGTCTGCAGGGGTTCTACAGGATGTTTCTACCCGATGCTCCGAAAGGGAATTTTGAAGGGTTGATGGTGGAAGAAAGGTGAAGAAGTGGGTACAGAGGTTGGATGATGATGTGGAGGGGTCCAGGACTTGGCGAACGAAGCAGGTGAGTGATAAGGATGGCTGGATTTGTTCAAGGAGGGGTAGAGCAATTTTGCACAAAAATATGAAAATTAGGTCAAAGTGAGGGAATGTAGCAAATGTGAGGCAAGAATCAGAGTCGGAGGACGGAGCAAGCGGTATTGATGGAGTAGGGGTAGGCAAAGAGGTATCACAGGTGCTCTTCAAGTTATTTTCCCAAACTATTCAATCAAAGACTCGGAAAACCAAAGACCTAGCTACTTTAACCTAATCTGACCTGAATATCAGCAAAGGAAATGAATAGAAGTTTATTGCAACAAAATCATGTGAAATAGCTATGCAAACTAAGCAATTAGGAACTTGAACATGTAACCACAACTGGTATCAACTTCTGCAAATGAAAATTCAACATTAACAATTGCATGATGAAGCAAAGACAGTGTTTTTGGTGGCGGCAAGGACACCTTGGTCTCAGCTCATGGTCCCAAAGAGGGAGAGGTGAGATCAGGGGTGCTTGATGGCCTTTTTCTAAAGATCTTCTCTGTTATTAACCTATCAAAACAATCTAAACATGAAAATCCTTTTTAATCATCAACAGTGTCCTAGGTAACCAAGCAAGACTGTAATCTACTTAATAGGACATTAAAAACATATAACAGTACATGAAGGAGGCCTTGGCACTTGGGTTGGGCCCAACCCCAAGAGCTGTAGGCTCCTAAGAAAAGCTCAGAACTGATTCCAAATGAAACTGCTTTCCATTATTCAAAAGTAACCATGTCACAAAGAAAGTTGTACAACAGAAGCTACAAAATAAGCTGAAATACTAATAGAACTATAGTGCAGAATACAAATGTTCAAAAAGTAACCTACGAAGGCTGGAAGCCTTCCTATTTATGCACTACGAGGGTCTCCAATAGCCCTCCTTAACTTGAGGGGTTCGGCTCCTCTAACTGCCAGTGATCAGTCACTTTACACAAAACTGCTCGGCTGCCCTTGGGAATTCTTTTCGGTGGCCTGTTGATCTCCAAGCTGAGGGTGGAGAATTTGAGGAAGGGGCCATTTAGTGTAGGAGACACCCTTCCTATGAATCCTCACCCTTGTTCCTTCATGCTTGGCTATCATCTGGCTCATAAATGCTTGGCCTTGGTGTTATAGACATTTTTGGGCACTACAACCCCAAGCATGAAATGTCCATAAACCAAGGGCTCCTAAGTCCCTAAACGTGTTGTTCTAACCCCTAAAGGAACAAGGTCAACTGATTACAGCTTCTCCCAGAAGTTCTCCATGAAAAACTGCTCAGAATTGGTCAAAACAGGATCATTTCAGCTGCTCCATAGGCAAAGTGCGTTGCATCTCACCTAAACACACTATGTAGGTGCGTTGCATTTCAAAAAGCCCTTATATGGGGTGCGATGGGCGAGAAGTGACAAATGGCAGTGTCATTCCGCGATGTGGAGAGGCATGGAAACTTCCAGAAACTTCTCCTGTGACACTTGCCTCTCTGAATTCGCCCAAGGATGAGTAAGAGATCATCAATCTCCAAGTGGAAGCAAGAACTATCAGAGGGAAGACACTAATCAAATCACAAGCTAACTCATATCCCTTACATATATCTATATATGGATCCCTCATCCTAGAGATCCAAAGGCTGGAATTTTGCATATTGTAAGGAATTGCTGTTGGTTTCTTGAGACAACATCAGATTGTTGGGTGATCTAAGCTTTGTATGAGGTGAAGAGGGGCTTCCTTGCTGAGAGGATGATGCTGGGTCAGAACAACTGGTTGTAACTCCCCTTGGCTCTTTCTTGTTTATCAATAAAAGCTATTTAAGTTTTCCTCCATACTATTGTGTCATTTATGTTTACTGCTTTTGTATGGTCAATTTACATATGATCCTAGATTGTTTACGATTATAGATCCATGTTCTTGTATAGTGCTATGCTACTGTGATCTTACAGGTACTCTGTGAAGCTGAGCGTGCAAGGGAACAAGTAGCGAAAGACTATCAAGAGAGAGAGCGAATCAGGAGATTAGTGCAAGACAAAGGTTGGTCTTCTTTGTTCTTCTCTCATCTATACTTCATAAAGGAAAAACGAAAGTAGCTTTTCTTTGTTTGTTTCTAAGGTAGCTATCACACCTTAGTGGGATAAGCAGTTCTGTGTAGACACTTTTCCCTGTAACAAAATGGCGACTCCACGAGGGACGAATTAGTTTGTTTGTTTATCTTCCTTGTTGTCTATTTTATAAACTTACAGACGGAGCCTGAAGTCGAGCCAGGTAGCTTTCGAACTGCATTTGCTATGCAAATGCAAAGTAGATAAATGCTGCTTCAGTCAATCTTCGGGATTTGTTTATAAATTAAACAACTGATTTACAAACTCTCTGATTGCCCTTTGTGATAGCTCTTAGATCCTCCTTAGATCTACCCCTGATTGTTGCATTACTGATTACCATTTGCTTGGCCAAAACCCATGAACTGAACTGCAAACTGTGACCCGGAACCCAAGCAAAGTTTCGTCTCTAGCCCAGCGCAGGTACTGTTATGTGAATCTGAAATTCAACGCACTTCCCGAGTGTAGTAGGTGCGCTGCATTTCAAATTCTCTGTGTTACAGGTGCGCTGATCATACTAGGCATTGTGCTGTTTTGGTTTTTGTAGTTCATTCTTTCTAGTTCTATTCATGAATTTTGCTGCCTGTGATCAGTATATCTCTGTTTGAAACCCATTTTCCTTGCTGTTATTCCACCTCCTTTGTACAAAAGAATTGTAAATGTTTTTGTGTGTTTGTTGGGTCATTTTCAGTTCTCCTTTGCAAAAGTAACGTAATTGTACTGTCGTCCTTTGATTTGAAAGTGTCGCAAGTGTCGTTTTCAGGCATAGGAAAGAGTTTGATTGCTGTAGATAATTGATTATTCTGTTACTATTGTATTTGGTCTGAATTTGTAATTTTTCTAGTGTCGAAAACAAGTATTCATTTCAAAATCGTAAGGTGTTGTGATTGCCTCCATTTTTGATTTCGAAAAGAAACTTGTTGATAACTGTCGCTTGAAAAGTAATTTAGATTTGTGCATCAACTTTCTTTTTACCATTTACATACTAAGAAAGTCGAAAACAAATACATGCATGTGCATTTTCATTTAGACTGTTTGATTGGTTTGATTTAGGAAAGTGCATTTAGAGTGTGCTCTTTGCTCTTTGTGAAAGAATACTGTCTCTCTTTCCTTAGTAGCTAGGATTTTCATTGCACAAAGAAGATAAAAGACTGTTTATCATCTTAGATTGCATTTTAGGAATTACACATCTAAATCTCGTGGTGAACCTGAAAGGAAAACTTCATAAACAAGATCAACTATAAAATAAATTCAACGAATCTAACAACGCTTTGGAACCTAACGCACAACATTTAGAAGTCTAGGCTAGAGACGTATTCCGGCGTCGTAAATCCTGGTAACTTTTGTTCTCACTGATGGTTGGGTGATTCCTCCACTTTGAGACGATAAGTGCCAGTACGGACTTGTGCTCCCATGTACCGTCGAGTATATTTTGGGAGACCCCAATAGGCTTAATCCTTTATCCATAGGAAGCCGTGTCTGCCGCCCTATCGATCGCAATGCACTGAACACAACATTCGAGAAGATTGACTGCCGTACCGTAAAAAGTATTCTGCAGTTTTGTGATTGGTTTGGTAATCCCTCTACCTAGATTTCCAGAGCAGTCCCTTTCGTTCCTTTTCAGACTCCTTAATGGAAAAGGTCCATCTGAGCACTTGTCACTTCAGGCTCATTAAAAATCCAAGGCGACTAGAGTCATCTTTTGTTTTTTCTCGACTCTTAAAAATTGAAAAAACAAGTTGTGTCAAAGCATCTAAAATTTATTTTAAAAGGAATAATCATCACCCTTTCCTATGTTGACCTTAGGTTGAGAAAATGGAACCCACCAACCAAGGAATTCCCCTTGGAGGAAATCCTAGTCCCTTCTCCTCTTGAGCAGATGTTGGTGCACCCCATATGGCCACATTGTCGCTTCTAGGATTGACAATCGGTTTGCCCGTATGGCTCTTCTCAACCTCTGTCGTTTAGAACCCCGCAATTCCTAAACAATCGAGTTAGCAACTAGACGAGTCCAGAGTTACCCACCAACCTTCTACTTCCTCCAATTCTTCCTCTCCTCCTTCCTCTTTGCTTGATGGGGCCGGTAAAGCCAAAAATCAAGTACCTGAGAAGAAGAAGGAAAAGGAGAAGAAATAAAAGAAGAAGAAGGAGCCAAAAGCGAAAGGGGGCAACCAAGCGTCGTCTAGCAAAAATCCACACACTGCACCGACCAAGCCTAAATCACCATGTGTCATTTGCAAAGGAGACCACTATCATAGAGATTGTCTTTGCATCCCTCGGATCTTAAGGGTCTGGTCTCCTCGTTTGCACAACCCGGTGTCGTCAACCTCTGATGATCATGTTGAAAACACACCGTCGACTAGTGAAAGTGAAGCCCCAGGACAAAAAGGAAAATACAGATTTCCTTGTAAACTGTATGAAGGTGATCATGCCGTCCACCGTTGTCCCTTCTTAGACAAGGCTAAAAGAGTTTTGGACGATCGTCCGGTTTCACCGTTACGACTTCCTCCTGGATATAAAAAAACTCTTGCTGAGTCTGTCACTAGTTGAAAAACCGGCTGACCCGCCCACATGGTCGGCTGAAGCATCTATCATTGAAGACAAACCATCTGAACCCATACCAGACGAAAGTCAAAAGGTCGAGGCGGCAGTTGACCCGGTCTTGTCTTCAAAGGTTCCGTCTTCGGATGATACAATCACAGAAGAGAATAAGGATGACGCCGTCCAAATTCTTTTCGTAAGCACAGACTCCGATGAACATGGGGGCAATTTACCCATTCCTTTACCGCAGGAGGGAAGTTCGTCAGAGTTGTACCCGGCCATCTATTTGGTCCCACCTCCGAGCAACCTAGTTGTCTCCTTCGACTGGAATAAACTAGGCAGACCCCGTTTACCAGCTAGTGTACCATTCCGAATTATTGTCCAAATATATAGAATGGTTATGGCTGGTACCATCATAGATGAAGGGGCTTCTGTGAGTATCCTTTCCTCGACTGCTTGGAAAGCGCTTGGTTCACCATCGCTTTTGCCTGAGATGAGAAACCTAACAGGCTTTGACAAAGGAACCAGTCGACCGTTAGGGATCCTTCCCAATGTGCCCATAACATTGAGAGGAAAAAACGTTCACATGAACGTAATGGTAGTTCAAGGACCCCTAGATTATAATCTACTCCTTGGACGAGACTATATTTATTGCATGGGAGCCATTGTCTCCCCACTCTTTAGAGTAATGTGTTTTCCGCACGAAGGAAGAGTGGTCAAGCTTGTGGACTAGCTTTCATTTCCCGGATCACGCATAGAAAATAGTCATATACCATCCCTAAATTATCTTTTCACACAAGGAATGTCTCATCAATCCCCAGTCCAGCCACTCGATGAGTGCGAGTGATTCGGGGGACATGACTGAAACCCAGGGGGCATGCACCCTGGTCTGCTTCGGTAGGAAAACTTCGGGTATAGGGTAGGTTTCCGCGAGAGATATATGACTGGTCTGTACTCCCGTCTGTTAGTGGAAGAGGGAGTTATCCTGGAACAAGATTCTCTTGTCAAAGTTACGTGAGTGGAGTAGCCTCCTCCACTCACCTTTGTCTATTTCGGTAGACATCATTGAAGAAGTGTTTTGTTTGCGTTGTGAATAGAACAATCTTTGGGTAACCTGAAAGAGGTATACCTTTCTTGATAAAACAAATGTTTTGTCGGTTTGAACAGAAGGTGGCCTTGAAAATTTATTTTATACCTGGGGGCATGCAAACCTTTTGGCATGCAAGCGAAGAGCGACCATTTATTTTTTTAAATTTGTAGGTCCTCTAACCCTTTAAACTCATAGGATTGGTCGTTTCCTAACTTGCATAAAGAAAGGATGTGGGGAAAAACTCTAAAAATTTCCGTTTTAAATGGGACATTCTTATTATACGACTGGATGAATCGAGCAGTTTTAGCCCATAGTTCAATCTCGTTAAAAAATAAACATAAGCCCTAAGCAAATGTTACCCCCCGCGTTTAAGCTCATTAAAAAATGAACTATTTCCCGGTAAATAACCATCGTGAATGTAGTACTTCGGCCTTTAAAAGCCTTGGTCATGTTCTCACCATCACCTCCACTCTGTATTGGCCGATCATTCACCTCCATTTGATTGTTTACCCCTTTTGAGGAACAGCTGCGAAGAGTGATCTCACTAGCCATCCTTGTAACACTGCCATGATTGGAACATTCCAAACCTTACCTGGAATCAGTTGCTACCCAATTTTATCACTCGTTCCTCAAAAGACGAGTCTCCTTTAAGCTCTTTTCAACTGACTCGTAAAATATGAAAAGATTGCCGAGCCATTGGCCTCTCTAGCTCGTTAAAGGGACCGGAAGTGCTATCCCTCCTCTAAATTTTAATCTTTTTGGACCTGAGGGATTTTTACACAAAAAGATCGAGTGCTTGTTTTGTTCGGCTCGTTAAAAGTATCGAAAATTCATCCCTTCAGTATTGTTTTATACTCTTTCGGACTTAAGGGATTAGATGACGAAAAAGGAATTTTGGAGTTTCCTTTACGTTCCTTTTCAGACTCTCTAAAATTGAAAAGGACTGAGTTATATTTGTCATTAAACTCGTTAAAAATTAATAGCGACAAACTTGTCTATAGACGAGAACGAGTTTCACTATCGCTAGGCTCGATAAAACATAGCGATGGGTTTGCCCGAAGGGCAAATTATAGAACAAGCATATGTTATCCTCCTCAAGCTTGACAAAAATAAAGAGGTACTGGTCAGCAATGACTGGGGAAAAATTGGGAAGAAAACTTGAAGAAAATTTGTTGGTAGCAAGTCGCTCTTGAACATGACACTTTCACTCCGTATCCAAGTCGGGTTGGGTTGTTTCATTCACCGGTCACATCACCATGGTCCCATCACACCATCCACATTTGGGGTTAATGCTACCAATCCATCACATCAGTGTCGCTAATATGTTCAAGAGAAGTCATTCAGAGAATTCACCTGTGTCTCACCCGCTACAATACATTTACGCTCCATTCTTTCATGACCGCCACCCTGAACCTTATATCACCAAATCGTTTTCACCTCCGTTAAAGTCATTTGCTCTGTTCCGTGTCATTGATGTGGGATAAATTAAGGCCCTCCTGTGATGGATCGCTTCTTGTCGACATCAGCTCATTATCCAAGAAGTCGATCTAGGAACACCCCATTCAGTACTTTGAAGCTTGCATGCCTCAATGGCAAGTTTCTCACTTCCAGCGACGGGTTTACATCAATGACCTTCGACCGAAAGATTTTGCGTGGTGTTCGATGCCAAGTCCTTTATTCACACCACGTGAATTGTACTGCAGTACCTTGAGGGTCATTATCATTATTGGTGATTCCTCTCGCGCCTGTTAACAGCTTACATCATTGGCTGGCAATCAGGCGATGTCTTTCCATGTTCGACTCCAGAACATCTCTCACATGGATCGACTTGTACTTCGAGTGAAGATCGAAAGAGATTGAAGACCCCGGATTTAGTTTTAGCCATTCGGGCTGCGATATATATTCGTGGAAATAAAGACATCAAATGTACATCATTGCTGCACAGATAATCATCCAATCAAAGGGATGATGGCTCTACCAGAATCATCAGTCTACACTGAGACGATTATCTGTCCTATGTACATGAAAATGAATTTATAAAGCTGAGCATGGGAATGCCCGCCTCAGCTAGATCATGAAAATATTATGAAGATATTGTATTGTATTGTATCTTATTACAGGTCTCCTCCCAGCTTGAAAGAACTTCGGATCTTCATAATAAAGCATTTCACCCAACATCAAAACGATTAATGACCTCATGCTTTAGGGGGCAACTGTTATAGACATTTTTGGGCACTATAACCCCAAGCATGAAATGTCCATAAACCAAGGGCTCCTAAGTCCCTAAAAGTGTTGTTCTAACCCCTAAAGGAACAAGGTCAACTGATTACAGCTTCTCCCATAAGTTCTCCATGAAAAACTGCTCAGAACTGGTCAAAACAGGATCATTTCAGCTGCTCCATAGGCAAAGTGCATTGCATCTCACCTAAACACACTGTGTAGGTGCGTTGCATTTCAAAAAGCCCTTCTTGTAGAAATTTTGAATAATTTAACACATATTCAATGGAGATTATCCTGATCATGTACTATTGCGGAAACCATACACAATACATAAGCTCCTCTACGTTGATCAACAATATAGCAGCATCAATAACAATAAAACATCAAGAGCATTCACACATTAACACATTATGTATCCCGGGGAAAGCATCTCGCTAAAAACCCCAACTATTTGTATATTAATGATTGAGTCATGTAACATTACACAGCACAATACTTCTCACAAGTATCTCCACCTCTGTTACACACAATACAGCTCAGATCTGATCTCCAAATCTCTTCCACTGCTTGCCTGCCTCCACTGCTCAATACCTACTCAAGAACTGATGAGAATGGCTTACCAAACTCGTTTTTCACCTGCAAAATAGTCACTCACACTTTGTTGGACGTGAGCACAAGCTATAATGTGGGCAAATACGTGGGCCAACTCATTGGCATACTCAATCCCTTGATTGTGCAAGATCTGGTGCACAACTATAGTCACAACTGATAGCAATTTGATTCTCTACCACCTATCCCTGTTGAACTGAACATGCACTGACATGCAAATGAGTTAACTGATGTATTCATTAGTTGTATTATGAGTTAATAACTTGTGAATTAATTAATAACTAATTCACCCAACTCATCTCTAGTCTATTTTCCAGTTAGACTAAATACAACTAGTTTAACAAAGCTAAACTGAACACAACTCCATCAACTCCACAATCAACTCCACCAAACTCAATTGATTGAGTTCTAACTGAAGTCATGCATGCAACAACTCAACTGACTCATAAGAAAAGCGTATTTCCTTCTGACAGCTGCATGTGCCACCTCTGTAGCTCAAACTGAAGTGCTCCAAGAGAATAAGATTAAGTTTATAGTCCAAATATTATTGTGAGATAATAATATTTGACTTTTCTATTTTTGACTTTGATCACTCACACTGTGATCACTCACACTTTCATCAAAAATAGAAGTCCATCTATTTTTTCCCAACTTGATCAATCATCCATAAACAACAACCTGCAATCCATAGACATGATCCATATGTCTAAAAATAGACATAGTCTAAAAATAGACTTGTGCCAAAAATAGCCTGCGAGCCCACTTAGTGAAGGCGACTCTTTTCACTAAGCTCCATCATCTTGTTGCAATCTCAACACTCCCTCTCGACAAGATATGGATTATCAGCAACCCCTATCCTGCCTCGGTGGTACTTGAATTTGCTCCTGGTGAGAGCCTTCATCAGAATATCAGCATCCTGATCCTCCGTTGGAATGTACGAAAGTAACATGATCCTCCGCTCCACACAATCTCTGATATGATGGTACCTGATGTCAATATGTTTAGATCTATCATGAAATGCAGGATTAGCCGAGAGTTTAATGCAACTCTGGTTATCACAGTAAATCACAGTAGGATCCAAATGAGAACTGAACAAACCAACCAGGATCTTCCTCATCCATATAGCCTCGCATACAGCCAAACTTGCTGCCATATACTCGGCCTCCGCTGAACTGAGTGCAACGGATCTCTGTTTCCTGCTGTACCAAGAAACTGCTGTCGATCCAATACTGAAGACCCCTCCTGATGTGCTCTTTTTGTCTGTTGGGCTCCCTGCCCAATCTGCATCCGTGAAGCCACATAGCTTCACCTCATCCTCCTGTCTGTTCCACAAACCATATCCTGATGTGCCTCTCAAGTAGCACAATACATGCTTGCCCGCCTTCTAGAAGAGCTTGGTAGGCTTAACCATAGCTTGTGAAAGTTGGTTAACTGCATAGCATATATCAGGTCGTGTATTGACCAAATACATCAGCGACCCCACCAACTGTCGATAAATAGTGGCATCCACTTCTTCTCCCGAAGTGGCATCCTCCTTCCTCTAACCTCCAGGAAGAGGAGTATCAACAGGCTTGCAGCCATGCATGTTGAACTTCTCCAGTATCTCCCGAGCATACTTTCCCTGAGAAACAAACAGTCCACCACTGCGCTGCCATATTTCCAATCCCAGGAAATAGTGAAGGAGGCCCAAATCCTTCATCTCAAACTCTGTAGCAAGATCCTTCTTGCATGACAGTATCAACAACTCATCACCCGTCAGAATCAAATCATCAACATATAGTACAATGATAAGCAACTTATCCTCCACCACAATCTGGTATAGGTTCGGATCCGCCTCGCTCTTGGAGAATCCAAGTCCTGTGAAATAGCTGTCTATCCGTGTGTACCAAGCACGTGGTGCTTGCTTCAACCCATACAGCGCTCTCTTGAGCCTGCACACATGCGACTCGCTGCTGAAGACTTCAAAGCCTTCGGGTTGCACAATGTACACCTCCTCCTCAATGACTCCGTTGAGGAACGCAGTCTTCACATCCATCTGATGAATGTGCCATCCCATCTGCGTTGGGAGAGCAAGAATCGTCCGTATGGAAGAATACCTTGCGACAGGTGCAAATGTCTCCTCATAATCGATCCCCTCAATCTGTGAAAAGCCTCGGGCAACAAATCTTGCCTTGTACTTCTCCACACTCCCGTCAGCTGCCTGCTTAACTTTGTAGATCCATCTCGAACCCACCATTGATTTCCCTTCTGGTCTAGGAACAATCTCCCATGCACTGTTTCTGACAATAGAATCATACTCTTCCACCATGGCGTCTACCCATGCGGGATCCTTCACAGCTTCCTCGAAAGAGGATGGCTCAGTCACAACACACTTGCTCATAAGAGCCATGTATCTAGTGTACCGATCAGGTGACTGTCTCTGCCTGCGTTGGGCTGTAGGTGGTCCTACAACTTTCTCTGCATCTTGAGCCAGTCGCTCAGCTTCTGTCAAGCGCTTTCGCCCTCTGATGGTTGGCGCTGCATGAGTGGTCTCTTCCACTCCATGAACCTCGTCCTGTGGCTGATCCACGTCCTGAAGCTCATCCTTAGGAACTAATAGCTCCTCATCTGCATGCAAGTGTAGTTCCCTCTCAAGCGAACACTTCATGGCTTTCTCCTCCTGAAATTTTATATCCCGTCACAAAACAGTTTTACCACTGTCTGGCAAATACACACGATAGTTGTGGGGCGTATCAGTGTACCCCACAAATATCCCAACCTCTGCGGTCAGCTCCAACTTCTTCCTGGAATCCTTTGTCACATGCATGTAAACGTTAGCACCAAAAATCTTCAAATGAGAAAGATCAGGCTTCTTACCAGAATAAGCCTCCTCGGGTGTACTCATGCCAAGTATCCTATGAGGACAACGGTTCTGCACATAAACTGCTGTATTGCATGCTTCTGCCCACAAGTGAAGGGGTAGGCCTTGATCATGCAACATTGCCCGTGCAGCACCCACAATC
Organism: Pinus tabuliformis; assembly: GCA_031772625.1. Lineage (NCBI taxonomy): Eukaryota > Viridiplantae > Streptophyta > Pinopsida > Pinales > Pinaceae > Pinus > Pinus tabuliformis. The sequence continues at coordinate 1,810,595,918 of CM062818.1, forward strand.
ATTTTGTTCTTCCGCTCAGCTACCCCGTTCTGCTGTGGGTTATGGGGAGCTATGAGCTCTCTACGAATCCCTTCTGTCTTGCAGAAATCCTTGAACTCGTCCGAGATGTATTCACCACCATTATTGCTCCTAAGATCCTTCACCTTCTTCCCCGACTCCTTCTCGACCAGTGCTTTGAATTCACAGAACTTTGAATATGTCTCGCTCTTCTTCTGCATGAAGAAGATCCAGCACTTACGAGAGAAATCATCAACAAAAATCACATAATACCTGTTTTTTGCTATCGAAGCAACTGAGAAAGGTCCACACACGTCTGTGTGAATTCTCTCAAGGATCATCGTGGCGTGACTATCCTTCTCGTGAAAGGTGGCTTTCACAAACTTCCCCAAAGTACACCCCTTGCACTGATCTGACTGCGCAAGTGTGCCTTTAGGAAGCCTTGTAGTGATCTGCTGCAGTATCTTCAAGGCTCCATGGTGAAGGTGACCCAATCTCCTATGCCACAACTCGCCATCATCCCGGCTCACCAATCCTTCTGCCTTGCCTGCCATTGCTGCGCATCCATCTACATGCAACTGATAAAGGTTCCTCACTCGAACCCCTATCTTCCGGGTCTCACCAGTTGTCTTTCTGCGCAGGAAGGCCTTTCCCTCGCTGAAAACAACATCATACCCCTTGTCTTCTAACATCGCCACTGAGATGAGATTCTTCTTCAATCCTGGAACATGCATGACTTCCTTCAATACAAAGGGTTTACCAGACTCCCTCTCAAAGGAAATGGTACCGATACCGGTCGCACTGTATCTACCATCATCGCCCATCTCGATGTGCACTCCAAGATCTGTGTCCTCCAGATCAGAGAACAAATCTCTATCTCCCGTCATGTGAAAAGACGCACCACTGTCCAAGAACCACACTGATCCCATCACACTTGAAACCAAGCATGCAATCAATGAAAAATCAAGCTCAAACTGAGAAGCTAAGGCCTCTCCCCCTGCAGATCCAGCAGCTTTCTTGTTCTTCTTCTTCTGTGGACAATTTGTGGCATAATGTCCATGCTGGTGACAGTGAAAACACTTCACCTTGGACATATCCTGCTTCTTGCCTTTCGCACTGGAATGAGAAGATTTCTTGTTCTTCCCCTTCTTTGCTTTGGCAGCCAAAGCGCAATTCTCTTCATCAGATACCTTTGATGAAGATCCATTCTCACCTTTATTGTTTCTGAGTTTATCCTTGAGCGCCAGGTCGCTCTTGCTTTGGAATAACATTTGCAATCCATTGAAAGACATTTTCAACAACACTGCTGCAAATTCGAATTTCCACCAGCTCTAACTCAACCGCTTCCGATCTAGAATTCGTGAGAACACAATATTTCTCGTACAAAGATTAACTGTATGGGCATTCACCAGATATCTCACCTTCCAAAGGAAGGATGAATCCAGAGGCTACCTGGCCCGATTATAGACTTTGCCTGGAGAAATAGAATGTAAACACTTCCTGAATAGTAGATCTGATGATCAACAGCTCCGATACCATGTAGAAACTTTTTCTACAATTATCTAGCTCGCTCTGATACCATGTAGAAATTTTGAATAATTTAACACATATTCAATGGAGATTATCCTGATCATGTACTATTGCGGAAACCATACACAATACATAAGCTCCTCTACGTTGATCAACAATATAGCAGCATCAATAACAATAAAACATCAAGAGCATTCACACATTAACACAGTATGTATCCCGGGGAAAGCATCTCGCTAAAAACCCCAACTATCTGTATATTAATGATTGAGTCATGTAACATTACACAGCATAATACTTCTCACAAGTATCTCCACCTCTATTACACACAATACAGCTCAGATCTGATCTCCAAATCTCTTCCACTGCTTGCCTGCCTCCACTGCTCAATACCTGCTCAAGAACTGATGAGAATGGCTTACCAAACTCGTTTTTCACCTGCAAAATAGTCACTCACACTTTGTTGGACGTGAGCACAAGCTATAATGTGGGCAAATACGTGGGCCAACTCATTGGCATACTCAATCCCTTGATTGTGCAAGATCTGGTGCACAACTATAGTCACAACTGATAGCAATCTGATTCTCTACCACCTGTCCCTGTTGAACTGAACATGCACTGACATGCAACTGAGTTAACTGATGTATTCATTAGTTGTATTATGAGTTAATAACTTGTGAATTAATTAATAACTAATTCACCCAACTCATCTCTAGTCTATTTGCCAGTTAGACTAAATACAACTAGTTTAACAAAGCTAAACTGAACACAACTCCATCAACTCCACAATCAACTCCACCAAACTCAATTGATTGAGTTCTAACTGAAGTCATGCATGCAACAACTCAACTGACTCATAAGAAAAGCGTATTTCCTTCTGACAGCTGCATGTGCCACCTCTGTAGCTCAAACTGAAGTGCTCCAAGAGAATAAGATTAAGTTTATAGTCCAAATATTATTGTGAGATAATAATATTTGACTTTTCTATTTTTGACTTTGATCACTCACACTGTGATCACTCACACTTTCATCAAAAATAGAAGTCCATCTATTTTTTCCCAACTTGATCAATCATCCATAAACAGCAACCTGCAATCCATAGACATGATCCATATGTCTAAAAATAGACTTGCGCCAAAAATAGCCTGCGAGCCCACTTAGTGAAGGCGACTCTTTTCACTAAGCTCCATCATCTTGTTGCAATCTCAACACTTCTATGGGGTGCGATGGGCGAGAAGTGACAAATGGTAGTGTCATTCCGCGAGGTGGAGAGGCATGGAAACTTCCAGAAACTTCTCCTGTGACACTTGCCTCTCTGAATTCGACCAAGGATGAGTAAGAGATCATCAATCTCCAAGTGGAAGCAAGAACTATCAGAGGGAAGAAACTACTCAAATCACAAGTTGACTCATCTCCCTTACAGATATCTATATATGGATTCCTCATCCCAGAGATCCAAAGGCTGGAATTTTGCATATTGTAAGGAATTGTTGTTGGTTTCTTGAGACAACATCAGATTGTTGGGTGATCTAAGCTTTGTATGAGGTGAAGAGGGGCTTCCTTGCTGAGAGGATGATGCTGGGTCAGAACAACTCGTTGTAACTCCCCTTGGCTCTTTCTTGTTTATCAATAAAAGCTATTTAAGTTTTCCTCCATACTATTATGTCATTTATGTTTACTGCATTTGTATGGTCAATTTACATCTGATCCTAGATTGTTTATGATTATAGATCCATGTTCTTGTATAGTGCTATGCTACTGTGATCTTACAGGTACTCTGTGAAGCTGAGCGTGCAAGGGAACAAGTAGCGAAAGACTATCAAGAGAGAGAGGAATCAAATCAGGGGATTAGCACAAGACAAAGGTTGGTCTTCTTTCTTCTTCTCTCATCTATACTTCATAAAGGAAAAATGAAAGTAGCTTTGCTTTGTTTGTTTCTAAGGTAGCTATCACACCTTAGTGGGATAAGCAGTTCTGTGTAGACACTTTTCCCTGTAACACTTGGTCCAAAATTTGTCCAAAAATCTGTAATAATCACGTGTTAGCCTTCTTGGTCAAGTGACTATTCTCATTTGTTCAACTAACATAAATATACTCAAAAAACATGCATAGACTATGAAAAATGGTGTATTGATGAAGAACAATAGGAAAAATGAGCCCAATAAGTTACCCTTTTTTGGGGCTCATCAAATATGATGAGGATGATTTGCAAAACATCAATATTTCGGAATTAGAGGTGATCCTTGAGGTCCGCAGAGCCGAAATCGAAGATCCAGATATCACAACGTTGTTGAAAACCAAACAAGTCAATATCGGAACCGAGGTGGAGCTGAAGTATGCAACGCTTGGGGACTATTGGGATCACACCACAATGGAGAAGGTCGTCGAATTGCTTCAGGAATATCGAGATTTATTCCCAACAAAAATCACAGAGCTAAAAGGAATCCTAGGAGACCTGGGAATGATGAAGATAACGTTGAAACCAGATGTGAAACTAATTAAGCAGCGACCCTACTGATTGAATCCAAAATATAAAGTAAAGGTCCGTGAAGAACTGGGAAAGATGCTGGCAGTAGGAATCATTGAAACAGTCAAGGAGTTTGATTGGGTAAGTGCAATGGTTATGTAGGAGAAGAAACAGAAGGGTGAGATTCACATCTACATGGATCTTAGGAAGCTTAATGATGCCTGTGTTAACGATCCATTTCCAACACCGTTTACAGATGAGGTACTGGAAAATGTGGGGGGGGGGGGGGGGGGGGGGCAGGAAGCCTACTCCTTCATGGATGGGTTCTTAGGATACCCCTAGATCAAGATCACGCCAGAAGACAGGAGTAAAACAACATTCACCACTGAATGGAGTTGATTTCAGTACATGGTGATGCCCTTTGGACTAAAGAACACGCCGACGATATTTTCACAAATAATGGTAGCAGCATTTAAGGAATTTATACACAAGTTCTTAGAGGTCTATCTTGATGATTGGACCATTTTTGAATTGGTTAAGAAACACGTAGTGAGCTTATGGTTAATGCTAGATACTTGCCACTGACACCATATTGCGCTAACCTAAAGAAGTGTACTTTGCTTGTCCCATTCGGGAACCTACTGGGCCATGTGGTCTATAAGCAAGGCTTGATGGTGGATCTGAAAAATATCGCTGTCATACTCAATCTGCAAGTGCCGTGAAGTGTCAAACAACTACGTGCCACACCGGGACACACAGGCTACTATCGGAAGTTCATCAAAAGCTATGCTCAGATCAAGGCTACAATGGAACAGTTGCTGAAGGAGGATGCTACTTATTGCTGGAATGAGGAATGCAACAAAAGTCTAGAGACGCTTAAGGAAAAGATGGCATTCTATTCATGTGCATGTCGATGCGTCATGTATCACGTTGGGGGTGGTACTTAATCAACCAGGAGCAGAGGGAATTGACCATCCGATTGTGTTCGCAAGTCGCTGGTTGTCAAAAGCTGAGAATAATTACTTCACTACCGAGCGAGAGGGATTAATGATGGTATACACGCTTCAAAAATTCTGCCACTGTCTGCTCAGAGGACACTTTAAGACCGATCGCTCTGCGTTAAAATACCTAGTGAATAAGCCTGTGTTGGGGGAGCGCATTTGTAGATGGTTGTTGTTATTCCAGGAATATGACTTTGAGGTCGTCGTAAAGCTGGGACATCTAAACGTAGGTCCAGATCACCTGTCCCATATTGAGATCGGCGAAGAGCCCACAAATTTGGAGGATGGACTCCCGAATGCATAGCTATATGCGGTGCGTGTAGCATATGGCCATTTTGAGGATATAATCCATTTCTTAACTACAAGAACCACGCTGCAAGGATATTCTATTCAGCAGAAGAATGAATTGGTGATACACGTAGCATATTTCATCATGACTACAGGACACCTCTACAAAATGGGTAATGACGAAATATTACGTAGGTATGTCCCGGAGTTCGAGCGAGGACAGATCCTAGCCAAAGCACACAGGGGGGTTGCTGGCAGACATTATGCGGGTTGTGCCATAGCCCAGAAGATTCTTCGTGCAGGATTATGGTGGCCCACTCTGCATCAATATTCGAAAGCATACTACCGAGCCTGCGACATATGTCAATGGATGGGGAAACCATCATGGAGAGATGAAATGATGCTCCAACCACAAATGATGCTATAGCCATTCGAGAAGTGGGAAATTAACTTCGTAGGACCTATTGAGCCACGAGGGAAGATGGGTGTGAGCTATATCATCACTGCAACGGAATATTTGACCTGATGGGCAAAGGCACAGCCAGTTAAGGATTGCACGGCTGCGACAACTGCGAAGTTTTTGTTCGAGAACGTATTGACAAGGTTTGGATGTCCCAAAATTCTCATGAGTGATCGAGGAATGCATTTCCTGAATGAAGTGATCAGCGCCCTCACTGAGGAATTCCAGATATATCACCAACAGAGTACGCCATACCACCCGCAAGCGAATGGGACCGTTGAGGCATTCAACAAAATCTTGGAAATTGCGTTGACCAAGGTCTATAAAGTGTAGCGAAATGAGTGGGACTTCCGCATCCCTACTGTGCTATGGGCATATAGAACCACGTGCAAGAAGTTGACGGGCCAGATACCTTTTCAGTTAGTCTATGGCAAGGAGGCCGTTATGCCTATGGAATATATTGTGCTTAGTTTGCAGATCGCGGCAATAATAGGTATGGCAGACCGCGGGGCTTTGGAGCAAAGGTTCACGTAGCTAGAGGAACTGGAGGAGGAATGATTTTTGGCTCGATTCCATTAGCAAGTATAGAAACAAAATGATAAAGCATGGCATGCTCACCATATCAAGGTGCGCACCTTCAAGGAGAATGATCTAGTATTGCTATACGACAGTAAGTTCGAGAAATTCCCTAGAAAAATCTGAATGCATTGGTTGGGACCCTATGTTGTCAAAGAAGTTACCAATGGGGGCGCGGTTCAGCTTGCCAAACTCAATGGAGACCCCTTCCCGGGCCAAGTGAATGGCAGTCGCCTGAAGCTCTACATGAGTGGGAGGGCCGCTTGACTAACCTTTCAAGGGACAGTCTCACTGCTCCAGCCAGTTGAAAGAGAGCGCGGGACTGTAAAGCAGTCTGGGGGAAAGAGGTGTGAGTGCCAGGATACACATCAATTTGGCCCATCACGAAGATTGCGGTTGCGTGGTAAGAAGTGCACTGATGCGTTGCTACGAAGAATGGTAACCGTTCATGTCACTATTCATGACAAGATGTCTGCATTATGGCAAAAGGGAGCGGGTAGCGAGAAAATTACGAGAAGGAGTACGAGCCAGATATGGAATGAGCTACCACAGATTTTACACAAGGACGCTATAACAAGTGGGAACCGGTGAATTTGAAATTCGAAGCGCTTATAAATCACCGAAGGGCATCCAACGGTCGACCTACACTTCGGGAAAACATATGCTTGTTACCGATATGGATCTTTTCATTATCTCTGCACAAGGAGTAAGCCCGAGGGTGGTGATATGGCCAATGGAAAAATAGGACTATCTAAGGAACATGGTGTTGACAGCTGTGGGCGTCCCGCAGAGTGCAGCATCAATAGTAAGGGATGTACTAGAAAAGGGGAGACATGAAGCAGAATTGATCCAGATGTCATCGCCTCGCCCGGGGGTAGGTCGACGAACTACAACAAAATAGAGAAAGGATGGAAAGACGGATACCACTGGTAGCAATACAGTTAATATGTCGTCTCGAAGGTATCTTGAGGATAGGGATTTCACGGATAGCAGCAAAGGTCTTGCAAAATTGCAACACAAGCTGCAACAGACAGTGCAAAGAGCAGATACGAAGGTGGAAAGTGGCTGTGGTCATACGAGGACGTCTTGTATTCAGCTCCCCCACTCGAGCTAAATCCTATGAGGGGGTGTTCTGTGTTAACTGAGTAGAGCAAAATGAGCATTATTGGTCGCAAGAATTAGTAGAAATAGTGAAATAGGAGCTGGATGAAGTGTTGTAGGAGACAAGGAAGAAGCAGAAGGACGACGAGTGTCACTCAAAGGGAGGTGAAATGTGAAGCCAAGGCAACACGTCTCGCCGCACCAAGAAGTGACTTGGGACAAGTCACGATGATTGTGTTGGGGGACTGTTGGGTAGCGAAGGTCCCGCATAATGGTTTTGGGTCTAATAGCCTAGAAATTAGGATAAAAATATTGTAAACCTCCGAAATATTCAGAGCACGAAATGTAAAAGGTCGAGTCAAAGGGTTGTCTGCCCAAGAAATAATATAGAACAATAGGAAGTAATTCATTCTGCGGAACATAGGAAGGTATAAATAGAGCGTGGTTCTATGAGGGAAAGGCAGTTCTCTTTTTGGTATGTAATCTTGGATCTGATATGGGTTTTTGAGAAGAAAGCTTTGAAGTGTCTGTAAGTTCGAGTCGAGGGTTTGGGTAGTGGATAGAGGCTATGCAGCTGTGTGTGCAGAGGCCTGGGAGAGTTGGCAGCTGTGTGTGTGGACCCCTGTAGCTGAGTGTGCAGGGTGGATTTAGAAGTATTGGTGATAAAGTGGAATTAAAGATAAGTTGCTTCCATAATTTTGTGTTAAATCTGAATTATCATGGATCTAACTTTTTTGGATAGTTAATATAACTGCTTGATCTATGTGCATATGCTTATATTATGAATGTATATGAATTTGAGTTTATTCTAAGTGTGTGAACTAGTTAAATCTGTTAAATGTTTTCTTAAAGACCCAGCTAAGTAGATCTGATTTATATAAGTAATTAATATCACAAATTAACTAGGATCTAGATCTACACAGAAGTAGAGCATCGCGAGGCTGCAGGATGGCGTGCGAACCCTCTAGACCACGTCTAGACATCCTCGAGGTGCGTAAACCTGGGTCCAGCATCCTCCCTTGTTACCTCGGGTGAGACCTCTGTCTGCGCTCCGCGGGCTGTTGCCGAAAGGGCCAGTAGCTGTGTGATTTGTCTAGCTAAATAATTTTTCCAAACCTGGGTCAGGCCCATATAAGCCAATGCATAGTCATCATAAAAACACCACCAATACTCTCATCAATCTGTCTACAAATAAATGAAACTCAAAGGAACTCAAAATCGAAGACCACATCATCTTGAAAAAGGTTCAAACCCTAAAAGCAGTCCTAATCTACACTACAAAAGAAGGCAAAATATACTGAAGGAAATAAGGGATGGTCATCTTCAAGAAAGAATCATCTCCTTTCCCTAGAAGAAGGTCATCAAATTAAGCAAAAAATCATCCTCATCAAAAGGAGCAAACTTTTCTATTGAGGAAAGGATTTCTCATTTGAAATAATATCATTCAAGAGGAATATCTAATGCATCTGCTTCAACCACTTCCAACATGATCAAGGTGAAGATTTTATCTTCACAAATAAAGTAAGTATCTTTAATTTTATAATCAAGTTTGGTTAAATGACATCATGTTTGAAAGGAGATCTATAAATCGATTGGGTCATCAAGATTCCTTGGATAAGATAGGAGGATAGATATAGTCCCAGGAAGAGCAGTCATATGAAATCAGTCCTAGGTCCTCTCATCCCTATGTAGTAGGAGAGGTGACATAAGAGAGATATATGAAATGCTAGAAGATATACTCTCTGAAATGCAGTGAACAAGGTAATATCACTTAGACATGATTGAAGGTATCAAATAATGAAGGAATATCTTCATAAGATCTCAATTAGGAGATACGGGAGACTAACTGATAAGAAAGGTAACAAATGTCGATAGACAAGGAAGTTACCTCATTAAAAAACGTATGGTTTCTATGCTAGATAGAAAATGACAAGTTGATGACAAAATTATTGACGGATAAAGCACTCGAACATGGGCATAAAGGAAATGAAATTTTGGTCCTCAAACAAATAGTATAGCTAAGATTCAATTCTATGGAAATATTATGGAAGCTTATATCACCGAATAGATGGAGGAAGTTGAAGAAAGGACCAAGAAAAGAGGGAGTAACAAATATCTACTATGATTGAGATAGTATCCCTCAAAAAAGGGTCCTATCATAAGCTTTTGTTATAATATATTACAATGATAATATGATGCATCTTGGAATAATGGAAGGATTAGAAACAAGAGCTCGTGACATAACCATGGGAATCATGAAGAACAAAAATCCATGGTAGTCAAACATGAAGGATATAGCTCTTAGGAACCTCATTTAAGAAAAGAAAGAAGTCATCCAGGACAAGGCTCATCACCAAGTTAGAAAGGAAACATCTTCCAGATGGGGATATACAAAATCCTCAAGATTCTCTGATGGAATCCTCATTGAAGGGTTCACTAATCTAGAAAGGAAGCAAGTGTTTCATTAGGAAATCCAACTTATGGAATTCATGAGATGATGATATGATGACGTGATAAATGAATTTGATCAAGGGATTGTAGATCTTTTCAATCAAGGAAGATGTTGGAAGAAGCCTAGATGACCTAAAGGTAAAATGAGGTATGTATATTTGTATTTAATATTGTAATGTCATGTCATATGATTGCAGGTAGAATGGATCATTACTTCTATCTTGAGAAGCATGATCAAGGGAAAAGGGATCTCCTACTCTGAAAGAATGCAAGAAGGCATAACTCACACTAGATGAAATCAATATAATATGTCCTCATATGAAGTATGAGGTGGTTAACTAAAATTAAGAAACTTTGATTGAAAGCTCCTAGGAATGGAATGCGTGAGGAAGGAAGAGATCGTGAGATATGCAACCATGATGAAGGCAATCAACATCCAAAAGACCAAGAATATTGGATTAGGAAATGTCCCAAAAATATATGAAGAATCTGATGAAAGTCTAAAAAATATGAAGACCCTTAACAATGGATATCTTTGGGAGATGTGTCAATATGTTTGTAGGACATTGATACCTACAAGAAGATGTCATGATAAAAATCCATCTCGTAAGGTATGATTTGATTTAATGTTATGTTTTGATTTCTTGAATAATATCTGGATGAGTGCATGTAGGGCTACTGGAACAAGAGTTGTAAGTACAAGTACAACTGGAATTCATGTGGTGGATGGAATTCCTAAAAGAAGCATGATGGGAAAGAAGTAGAAATATGACAAAGGTTCCAGATATGTATCAAGAATGCCACTTTCTATGAAGAAAGGAATGACATGATGAACCAAGAAGGAAAGTGATCAATGGTTGATGCCCTAAAAGGAAGAAGCTCAAATGAATTTTATGACATCAAGGAAAGATGTTGATCAATTTGTTGAAGGACCCACGAAGAAGAATATTCTAATAAAAAGGAGAGTCCCTTGTTAAGAGGGAGCTCTGACAAGTTCCTGGTCAAGAGGGAGCTTGGATTGGATCACCCCTAATTAAAAAGGAGTGATAGTTGTGTTTTTTTGTTGCATGTTTCATGCACTAGACCAGGACTAACAACTGTAAGTCTAGGTGAAAGCCATGAAGGGAAATGTAAACACATGATATCCTCCCTAGTTGAGAGGGAGAGATATACATAACATTCTTGTCTTCACTTTGGAAGAAATAATGGAGCATTAGGTAAGCATCTCGTATCCGATGCTCTTTGAGGATATGTAGGGCATCCAAGACAAGAGTAGGCAAGAGGACCGATATTCTTTGAGGGTTGGGAACCAAAGATAAGAATAGTCCTAGAAGGTCATACTCAGTGAACACCCAGGTGGGTATCTACCTTGAGAGAAAATGATGAAGGTGTCTATAGTGGTTGGTCTTGCCAACATTGTGCTATGATCTAATGAGAGATAGAGCTATGAGTCAAGGCTTTGCTGTGGAAACAATTTTGGTTACTATGATGCTATAACATATGGGTTAACAATCTAATTCTTCTTATGAGAAATTATTCAGATTGAGAATGACCAAGTACCATCATGAATACCTCCCTAGTTAAGAGGGAATGTTGAAGAAAATGTAACTAGGTTCGGTTTTCATTATGACTTGTAATTATAATATTATGTAAAAGAAGAAACAAATTATTATTATTCCTTGCATCATGGGTTTCATGAGCAATATGTGTTTACCATAGGTCAAAGACTTCTTCTTGATGTATTTAGGATTTTATGTCTTAACATAAGTATTATAGAAGTCATGTTGTAAAAGATCTACACTCCAATAACGAGTGTCACTATCCCCTTGCAAGTTGGCTAAGTAAAGACAATGATCTCCTTGTATGATACATCGGCCTAGCTTAAGGCTCTCATGTCGGCCTAATATACCAATGTTGACCTCTATATATAAGAAGTGACATTGCATTACACCAAGAAGACTTCAGATCATCTCTAAACAAGACAACGAAGAAGTAGTAACGCAATACACAGTGAACGAAAGTGATACATATCTCAGGAAGTCTCGGTGAAGTTTGTCTCTTATATATATATATATATATATATATCATAAAATCTCTCAGTGAAGTCTGGATACACATCGTATAGTCCTTGGTGAAGCTTGTATATACACCTAAACGAAAGTGATACATATCTCAGGAAGTCTCGGTGAAGTTTGTCTCTTATATATATCTATATATATATATATATCTGAAAATGTCCCAGTGAAGTCTAGGCACACATCATATAACCCTCGATGAAGCTTGTATATACACCTATAAACTCTCGGTTGAAGTCTATCCCAACATCATCAATATAACAAATAATATAATGCACTATCTCAAGACTGTGTCATAACTTATTCATAGTAAAGTGAATAACTATGGTAGTCGAAGAATAGAAGTTGAGGACCGTGTCATGATAGCAGAGGTATAAGGAGATAGAAATGTGAAGGATTGAAGTGCTATAACGATAGTAGACTGTGGATTGAAGGCCGAACAATGTAGGGGATAGTGATAAGCATCTTGGAGGTAATCTTGAGTCAATTTTGTCAAGGGTCTTGGTATTCGTCAATTGGAATCTCTATAAGAATAATTTTATGTGGGTTTTCCTCTCCAAGAGGGAGAGGTTTTGGCCCTGGTAGGATGCCAACATCTTATGTTCTTGTCTCTTTGTTTTGGTAGCTATTTGATGAACTAATGAAGACACACTCTAATAATAATCAGTGAAGATTGGAATAAGAAGAAAAATGGAAAAACACCTCACAAATAGTTATCATGCTAAGAAGAATCACATTAACTACATTTTCCCTAGATTCTTCAACAAAAGCATATTGTCGAAAACATATGCAAAATAATATCTCAGAACTGTTCACAGAAATGGAGTACAGATTCAAAATTAGAACATAGTAATATGTATTTAGATATAAAATGACATTAGATATAATATAAAAGATCAAAGTATATCCTCTAAAACTTATGCAAAAACATTATCTTAGAATTCTACACAAAACTGGTAAACAGACTCTGACCTAGAACAAGGTTATCAGTCTTTGTACTTGAGAAGTCTTGAACAATAACCAACATACTTACAGTAACAAGAATTATATTCATATTCAAATGTTAATCACCATAGGTATGAATAAACTAAATACTATAGATGGAACATATATCTGAGATCCAAAACTCTTACTGGATGTTCATTTTCATTGTGATCAATTATAAACCATTGGATACAATATAAAAGATCAAAAGCATATGCTCATAAAATTATGTTCAATTAATGTTTTTGGACAATGCTACAGAATTAAGAGCTATACAAGTTCATATGCAAAACATCATCTAAGAATTCTTCACAAAATTGGTAAACGTTCTCAATATTGGAATAGAGTAATCATAAATTCATTTTCATTATGATCAATTATAGAACATTAGGTAACATATAAAATCTCAAAGAAGATTCTTGAAAACATGTGTTCAATTCATGTTTTTTCACAACATCATAGAATTCATACCTATACAACATATCATCCAAAACATTATCTCATAATTCTTTTTAGAATTGGTAAGAAGACTCAGAATTGGAACATAGAGTAATCAAAATTGAAATTATGATTGAATACAAAGTCATGGTCCATAGAATAGTTTTTGTTGCTGAAATGAATTATCAAAATCATAATACATAAATCATAAAATTAAAATGCATTAGTGTTAGGTACCTCTGCTACTAGTGTAACCCCTTATTGTTTGAGATTTATCAATTGGCTAAAGAAGTTGTTTCTCTTTGTATCCTCCTAATGTGCTATCATTTCCTCCATGAAAATTGACCAGGTGACAAGTTTTTTACAAGAACAAATCCCTCTATACCATACAAACTGATTTGGTTCTAAATATAAAGATGAAATACGTACCTTTTGCGTGTTTTTCACATTATGTAAATCAAAATATTTCTCCATTTGTAGTATCCATGTTACGGGATCCTTGCCATCAAACTTCCTCATATCTATATTTGGAATATGTTGGGTCTTCAATCCAATGTTAGATTCTATGAAATCATGATTAACATTACTTTTGTTCTCATCATGAGTTTCATCTACTACCTTTTCACTATTAGGAGGACTTTCTTGTAGTAGCTTTGTCCCACATTCCTTCAAACCTTCCATGTCTTTCTTCAAATCTTCCATGCCTTTCTTCCAATATGCTTCCATACCATCGATATCATCTTCCATGGCATAGATAAAACTATTTATCTTATCTTCGATCACATTCTTCAAATCATCCATCCAATTTCGATTACCAGGTGTTTCTATTTTCTTGATTCAAGTCATTCTTTTTCTTTCTTTTAGGATCTCGATCTTGAATCTATTGTATCTTTGAAAGTTCGGATCTCCAAGGTTTGGAATTGCGTATTGTGGTACTGGGAATGGGATCCTATGGAATGTAATGTAAAAAAGGCACCTACAATGAAAAACAAGAAACTCCATCTAGGAATTAGATTAGTTCACAATAACGTATCCAATAAACTTGAATAATTAAACATTATAAATAGAAAACAAATGTTCTAAGATTTAGAAACACTTACAATATGTGAAAGTACAAACCATGATTGTTTGATTGTTAACAGTCTCTCGAATTCATGTTTTATTGAAGTAATTATTTGACTTTATCTTGAATAAAATCTTTCATTAGAGGGACAATAATCTCTTATTTGACCGGTTCATTGAATATCTCCTCAATCTCCCTAGCTTCTTCTTGTAGTTCTATAGCCAAGGTAAAGTACTCTTGGTTAACACTAATAAAAGTAATTATCTAATTTCCTCTACAATAAAATCAATTATACTATCAAAAAATGTTGCCTTTGACTGTTTCAGCTTCTCCAATTTAGCCATTGTCGTTTCCTTCAAAATTAATCCAAAGTCACATGTGATATGTGAACTGTTTAAATCCCAGGCAATCGCTACCTCCTTAATAGAGGCATAAAATATTCTACTTTCTACACTTCCACATTCATAAATAATGTTCTCTAATGTTCAAATTCTCTCAGACCATCCAACATTGATTAGAATTCGAGAGTCCTTGTTTATCTTTCTCTAGATCAGATAATGAATCAAGCTTTTGACTAAAAGTAAGGAAGTTATTGTCTATGAATTCCTTGTCTCCTTCGAGATCACTTTTAATCCACTGGATAGATAACTTAATTCTCTAGACTAAATTCTACATATCATAAGTTTCTTGCCATGCATATTCAATAATTTGCAATCTTTTCGATATATTATTGATAGTATATGGTTTCACTGCATTAAGGAGGTTGATGGGTTTATCAAATCTATGGGGTGTACAGGGGGTATAAATTTCCAATGGTGGTGCACATATTTCTAGTGGAGTCATTAACAAAGGACCCAAATTTAAAGCATCTTCTAGCTCGTTTATTCTTGCTGTCAATCTTAGATTTTCTGCTTCTCATTGGCTAATAGATTTTGTAAGCACATCACTAGTAGCTTGGTGAAATTTCATGAGCCTTGTTTCTCCAACCCTAGACACATAAACATCCATTTTTGCTCGATCAATAACCTTTTTATTGCGAACCTTTACTCTTTCAACTCTCAATATTTTACCGCCCCTATCATAATTTTCATTTTGAAATGTGATGAAGTAGTCATCGAAAGTAGTCACTTCTTTGGAAATTTTCTCCATCACATACTGATTTTCTGTCATACAAATGATAACATAATTAGGTGGTATAGCATTGTCAACTTCCACGTCCATAACTTGTTCAATTCTCTCTATTTTATGTGGAATTTTGGATGTGGATGATTAAGCCATGTGTGCTCCTTTTGGAGTGGATATTCAAGGAGGCTCTTCATCATCTCCTCCACCTGATAGCCCACCATGAACCAACATTTCACTTGCGATAGTTTTTCTCTTTTCTTGACTTGTAAATGAACTTGGACTAGTACCAATTGTACAATATTGATATTGTTGCCTAGGAATTGTGCCTCTTTTCTTGTATCTTCCTCCTATGCCAACATTGTCTTCTCTAATGATTTCTTCAATATATATTAACAACTCTTGATTTTTTGTTGATGCACTATGACTTTCCTCGCTTTTCTGTCTAACTCGTAGAAACGAGTTCCTGTAACTACCAGTATCTAGGTGTGCACCAAATAGACCTTATGGATCAAAGGCTTTAACGGATTCAACTTCACTTAAGTTAGAAGGATCTAAAGTCTTTATAAGATTCATAGCATGAGCCACATTTTTCACATTCACTTCTCCAAAAATAAACGACAAATATTTTTTTTCAATTTTTTTTATAACTAGCTAACAACAGTATTTTATACATACTTTAGCAACAAAATGCCTATCTAGAACAAGTTTTGGAAGTAACAATGGCTTATCTTCAAAACCATAAATTCAAATTACCGTATTACTTTCTCTTTCTTCATGCACCCCTTTGCCACATAGGAAAAATTGGGCCTGTGCAAATATTTGACAAGGCTCTTGTCCATTTATCATGTAATTGACTTTCTTTATTAAGACAAATATTTAGGGAAGTTTTGTGCTTCCACAATATGGGATACCATAACTGCATTGGTTCTTTATCAAAATTGAATTTAGGATTAGGATGATGGGAAAGTTTTCAAACACATGGCTTAACACGAGGGTTGTTATTAGATACACCATCATAAAGAATATATTTCTCGTGGACAAATTAACTAACTAGAAAACAAATTCATTGGAACTGACATCAACCTAGTGGAATATACATTTTTTTGTATGAGTGATAAAGCAGATAGAAACTACATTTTGGGACATTCATTGTAGTTTCTTGGGCCATCACACGGGAATAGATCCAACATAAGTCCCTAAATGACTGTGTAAATAAAGAAATATCTAGAAGAGAAAGATCGAAAGAAATCTAAGAAGTTGGAGAAATGAATTATCGAATAATGTTAACCCTACTTGTTTCTGACTTTAGGAAACTATCTACTTCGATCAATTTTAAACACTTATTCGGTTGTGGTAGCTTGAATATCCATTTGAATACCTTGGGATTCAGAGGAATCTTCTTCACTGCTAGCATAATTGTTCTTGTTCTTGAATTGAAATTATTTATGAACCAATAAACAATTTCTCTGAAATCAAAGACTTATGAAACACATGCAACATTCGCTAATCTGTTATTCCAAATATTGTTTCTTTTTTTCTCTATCATTGATATATTCACATACCTCTCATACGTAGTTGACCAGTGAAATTTATCATTGATATGAGCAAGTGAGTTAATCATATTAGTGCAAATAACTTCTTCCTTTCCTCTACTAACCATTTCAACTTTTCACTAAAACATACTCTATAACAATAATTTTTTTTTTGCTGAAGCAAGGAATGGACCTTCTATTCAATTGAAGCTAAAATAGGTTACATAGATTACAACCAAGCCAAAGAGTTAGCTTGCTCCCTAAGCTAAGGGACCTGAGTCAATGACTCGAGATCCCTTTTAAGGGCTCGCAAAATAAAACAACCTCCTAGGGGACCACAAAACCAAAAACAAGAAGAATTTAAGCAGACCTGATGAGGAAATAAGGCAATGGTGAAAATATTTCGGGTCTGCTAGGTAGATAATGATCCGGTAGTTATTCCTCTCGAAATACCTCGATCCCTCTCCTGAACAGAAACTTGCAAGGAAGATATCCCGGTCCCGCCAACCAGCGTGACAAATCTCAGCCATAGATCTGCTGCCACAAGATCTAATGGTTGTAAAGGATATTGGGCTGGAAAGAAGAGCGAGGAATACCTGCTCAATTGAGGTGGTATTCTCTCTCCTCCTAGAGCCATGTGTTGAACAGTTAGTGGCATCGGAAGCTTTCCAATTAAACCACTCAGGGTAATGTGGATGCCTAAAAACCACTGTAGCTATAGCAAAACCACCTTGTTCTGTATTAAAGCTCTTCTTGCCTCCATTCAGTTTCGCGCTCTTTCTCCTCTGCCTCTCATCCAACTGCGAGACCCAAAATTGCCAATTCTCGGGTCGTCTTTCTATCAAACCCCTATCATCCATCTGTTTAATTGTCAACTAGCTGATTCCCCTTCATGTTCTGATAATGCTCCTTATCTGAGCAAGCCAGAGTATAGTAGCCTCACACAGTTGTCCTGCGGGTACAGACTCCCACGAGCAACACTTGTTGCCTCTTGTGCATCTCACCCCTTCATTTGCTAGCCAGTCCGCTACTCTGTTAGCATCTTTGCGCACATGTACAAATCTAAGGGTTCTTAGTATTCTGAGGTGCGATTGAATTCGGTGATAGACCTGCAAAAGTCTCCAGTGTTTCGAGACTTTGTCTGGTGTAGTGCCCGTGCCTATCCGTTTGACCGAATTAATTGTTAATTCTGAGTCAGCCTCGATGATTGTATTATGTAAATGGTTCTCGATCAAAATTTCTAAGCATTGCTCCACGGCCATGAGTTCAGCGATATTGTTGGTGGCCCTCCCCAAATGACTATGAAAGATGATTTTGATATTGCCCTCTTCATCTCTTAAGATTCCTCCATAACCAACGTCCCCAGGGTTTCCTTTTGAGGCTCCATCTATATTGAATTTTAAGAAACCATGGGGAGGGGGTTGCCAGAAAGCCTTTCCTTCTGATATGTGCCTTGCTGTCTTATTTATGCCCTGAGGGACATGTGACTGGAGCCCCAATAGTTCTAGTATGAGAGCATCCTGATGACCAAGGGGTTTCTCAGGACGTTGCTTTAGAAGTGCACTAATAGTTTCTTTGAGCTATTTTAGGATCTGAGCCATGATACTTTGTGTTGAGCCAGATTTGTCTTTGAAGATCTTGTTGTTACGTTCTTTCCAAACATCCCATATCAAAAATCCTGGAATCAGAGTCCAGGATGTATTGACTATCTCATTATCTGAGAAATCTTTCCTCCAAGTCTTTAAAGTTTCAATGATGTCGTTTTCGTTCTTGTCTGTTTGATTGAAGATAGAGGCCACCCAATTCCATGAGGTTGAGGTGAAGGATGTTGGGCCATGAATACAACCAATTTTTAACACTTATTTCATCCATTTTTATTCTTCTTTATCATGTCATTTATTATAATTTATTATATAAATCCATTTTATAATGATTTATGCTCTTATGGAAAAATATTATTTATTCTCCTTTATTTCTAATAAATTGATGATTATGCATGATTTTATCAATGATAGTTTATTAATAAATTGGTTGTAACATTATTCACCATTTTTAGCCTCCAATACAATTTCCAGATTGAAGATTTGATCATTAAATATTCCAACTCAGAAATTCGCTGGAATAAGAAGTGACAGTTTTGCGGTTGAGATTCTAAGCAAATGAAGAGGAATCTGGAAAATTCAGAACATGGGTTTTGTTTAGAACGGACCAAGTTAACTTTAAGTAAGAATGGTTGGCCCAAATTCGGCTTGTATTGAGAGAAATGCAAGATTCTTTGAGCATAATTTTCTCAGATTTGTTGTGTGGCCGTTTTCCAAATCTCAGCTGCAAAGCCAAATTTGCCTTGCTCTTGTTGAAAGATGGATGGAAATATATTTTCTTGTTGATCAATTGGTTAGAAACAATCCAATTTTGTAATAATGATCATATTGTAATCATCACAGTTGTAACTGCTCTCTGCTCTCTGTGTATTTAAATCAGAACAGAGATCAGAGAATGGGGAGGATGGATTCGAGATTCAGAATTGAGGATTCAGAATTATGGATTCATGATCCATGATGGATGATTAGAGAGAGATAATAGGATAGGATAGGAGGAAAGAGCATGGGTCTCTATTATTTCAAATTGTAATTCTAATTTACAGACTTATGGTGCTAAGAGGACGTGATCATATTGTTATGCCAACCAAGTTTAATGATTAATATATGATTTGGGAGTTGTTGTTCATTCTTCTCGTCTGAAGTAGCCCAGTAGCATCCGTTGGCGGCTAAGGGCCCAACCTCTGGTGGATTATGCTGCTACTGTATTATATCTTTACAATTTCTTGCGCGTGATGGTTTGATTTTATTTCTATTTATCGTAATCATATTACTTTACTGCTTGATATTTCCAGACTGAATGAATTGATCTGTTTTATATATTGTACTTAAATTGCGTTGCTGTTCATTCTTTCTTAATAGAGATCACTGCGTTTCGCAAGAAGATTGTTGTGCTGTTCATTTCATCTACAGAGCTGCGCTGATCACTCCAATAATTTAACAGTTTTCTATTCATTATAGCTATAATAGTTTGGTTGTTCATTTCTAATACTTAGCGCTGTTGTTCATTTACTTTCTGCAATCATTTAAGCTTGCCTTTTAGCATTCTTATAGTTAGCACAATTGTCTCATTTCGATTAAGTTGCAGTAGCATGATTGATTTAGTTCTTTGCAATTTCCAATTGGTTATTTAGTGTTGTGTGTGAGACCAACAACTGTAAAGGACATTGGCTATTGCTGCCTAAGTTCTCAGATTGTGGATCTTATTTATGCTTGATTTAATTTATATCAGTTAAACAAGGAATGAGTTATTGCTACTGTATCCTTGGCTGATAAATTGTTGTAGTTTTCTGAGTGAATGATTTAAGTTTCAGAGTGTTAAGTTTCTTTTAATTGTAAGTAGATTTTATTTCAAGCATTCATTTACTTTTGCATTTTAAGCACTATACTGCAAAACATTACTCTTGAGTAAATAGCCGCCTCAGACTGAGTACACTCTTGAAATAAAAAATCGTCCCTGGGTTGACAATTAATGTGAAGATAATTAGGAGTTAAAAAGACACCTTTTATCGCTCAACAAAGGAGCAAAGGTAGAGAAGGTGATCCATAGTTTCTTCCTGTAGGCCACAAATCTGGCATCTTGATGGACCAGAAAGACCTCCTTGTCTGAGATTTTCCCAAGTTAGAATCCTTTTATGCTGTACCAGCCACCTGAACAGTTTGATTTTCATCTAGTGTGGGTTGTTCCATAGGTCTTTTCTTGTCTTATCAGGGCTTGGATAGCTAAGTCTCGTGGCTATTATTTTGGCTTCTCTGAGGTTGAATATGCCCTCATTTTTTCTACCCCATCTTAGTAGATCATTCAAGGTTGAAGTCAAAATTTGCCTCTTTTCCAGAATTGCTTCCAGAACTTCAGCTTGGGTCTTCAAAGGGGTCTCTTCACTGCAATCTGGTACCTTCCAAATTCTCCATTTCCAAGTGTCCCTTGAATGATCCCAAAATTCACTTACCTTCTTTAGACCTTTGTGAATGGTACCATTTGCGATGATTTCCATTCCTTCTCTACATAGGTTATGTTCCTGCTGCCAGTTGTCCTCCGAGAACTAGGCAAGATTCTCGTTTCTGATCTCCCAGAAACTATGTTTTTGAACTAATGCTCTATTCTCCCAAGCATTGTTCCAAATATGGGAACCTCTGATGTGTCCTGTCATTTGAATGTGGTCCATTTCCTGCCACTCCATTGCATATTTTTGTTTCCAGAGTTTAGCCTAGGGGTTTCTTATTTCCTTTAGCCATCTCCACCAAAGTTTTGCCCCCAAAACTTTTCTTAGAGTATCCGGGTCATGGAGACCCAAACCACCATGGGATTTGGGTTTGTAGAGCTTGTCCCAAGCTACCAGAGCCCATTTCTTTTTCTCTTCCCCTTTACCCCAAAGAAAATCTCTTTGGATATTCCTGATTTTCTGTAAAACTCCTGTTGGTACAGGAAGGGCTGAAAACATGTAAATTGGAATGGTTTGTAGTACAACCTTTGTGAGAACTAGCCTCCCTGCTAAATTCAAAGATCTGCTTGTCCAAGTGCTGACTTTGTCCTTCAATTTATTAGTTACTGACTCCCAGACTTCCTTACTCAGAGGTTTGTTAGTTAGGGGCATTCCTAGGTATTTGGAGGGAAGATGATCTCTTTGAAAGCCTAGAATTTTGGAGAGATTTCTTTGAATTGAAATATCAGTGTTGAAAAAGAAAACTTTTGATTTTGTGAGGCTTACCTTAGTACCTGCAGCCATTGCGAAATCGTACAGGATCTGTTTGAAAGCTTTGGCTTCCATGAATGTGAGTATGCCCTGCAGCATAGTGTCGTCCACAAATTGCTGATGAGTCAATGTGTCCCCATTCTGGGTGAGTCTGAGTGTTGGAAATAATATTGAGGGGGGGGGGGGGGTGAATCAGTATTAGGAAATCAATAAATTTTTCATTTCCATAATCAGATTTATATACGCTACTTTAGTTAAGGAAACTCGTGTGTACATGAGTTGTGTTTAATGCAACTGGCGTATATCCAGAAAAATTATGATTCAATTAATTCATCATATGTTGATCTTTAATCAGTGCATCAGAACATCATTAACCATATAAACAGTAATCAGGTGCAGTAAAAACAGAATAGATCATCACATTTAAGAGACACACATGAACACCATGATATAAGGTGGAAACCCAATGCAGGACAAAAAGCACCTGCTACAGTTTTCTTTAAGATAAGAAAAACATGTTTACAATCTTGTAATGGCGCAGACTCATACGACTATGCAAGCACCCACCCGCAGAAGGCTACAACCTTCTCTCGTTCTCCAGCTTCTTCTTGAAGGGAGCTACAACCCCCTAGCTCTTGTACTAGCCGATATATTTACTACTACGTAGGCGCCGAACTACAAAAGGCTATGACCTTCTCTTTTCTTCTAGGGACCATGTTTCATAAATTTTCAGACTGGATCCATCAATACAAAATCAATCACCATTGCAATACGACCATCAACTATATCTGCATCATCAATCTCTGAATCACCCAACAACTGAATCACCAAAACCCTGTCGTCAAAACACACTCTCTAGAACACAGAGCAGAACCCAAAACTCTGCAATAACCACTAGAACCAACAACAACCTCAAATATCAAATCTCATAATGTATACGCTACTTGGTTATGTCGAACTAGCATGTATATGCCCTTTCACCAAAGGGAACCAACGTATAGATATGAAAATAATTACTTATACCTTTGCTGCAATTTTCTACTTCAGATATACCTAGATCATCAGACATAAAGGATAAGACATGCGTTAGTATTCTGATCTGAACTATTCATGATCATACCATATAATGATAATGCATTTTAGTCTTCATGGTCCTGGTCCATCAACCTTCATTCGCCACATAGGTGCATCCCTAGAAAAGCATCACATACCCATAACCTATATACTAGATCTCACACTTCATCATATATTCATTACTTGCACACTTTCACATTGGCCTAATGATCTTCTTCTCCTTATATAGGTTTAGGCCTCTCTCAATACCATGGTCCAAAACCACGTAGGACCGATACCTTGGACCCAATACCTGGGGTCAATACCTCGGATCAAATTCCATGGACCAATACCAAAATACCATGGTCCAAATGCCACAGACCAAAACTTAGTTTTCCAACATGTACGTGCCTTTCCTTCTGTAAAAGTGCATGTGTACGTTATATGTGCCTTTGTATATTGTGAACCTATGTGTATATGCGACTTGGTATATGGTGAACCTGCATATACCTTTCTTTCTTCATTCTTGCTGTTTACCTGCTATACTGTGATCTTTCATCTGAGAGAGTTGCCATTAAGGACAACACTTGTGTCATACCTGTATCATAATGCCAACAATCTCCCCCTTTGGAATTGATGGCAACAACCACACCAAGTCACTCTCTCCCTTTGACATCAAGGGAAAAGGGCGGACCGAGATATTCTCTCCCTTGATATACATTTTGCTATCCATACTCCCCCTAAGTACATGTTGAAATCTCTTGATTGAGCTCCCCCTTTGTACATGCTAAGATGTATCAATCCGTCCATGCTCCCCCTGAGCACATGCCAAGTTTGCAAAAATATTTTTCAAAAGAATAACATGACTCTACAACTCAACTAAGTGAGTATGACCTTCCTATCACCAATGAATCATACATACATCAATCTCCCAACTAAGTGGGGATACACCACTTTGACTCATCCACCCAACCAAGTGGGGGTATACCAAATGTTTATACATGACTGAAAATAGAAATTATTACATCATCCTTCCCATGCATAGTGGGGGTACAAATTAGGTCTTTGCAAGATCTTTACACCAAATGATATTCATGACTTTTATAACAAAGACCAGCAATCTAAAAAAGGCCATGATAGTCATCAAAAACTATCGTACACCATATATGATCTGCTCCATAAGAATCTGTCACCAACATCTAGAATTGTAACCTATAATACCATTCTCTTGGCCAACCAACAATAAATAGCAAGATGTATAATTTAGCCACATAAGAATCATCACCAAAGACCTCTAACCATAATGCCAACAATGCATTATTCGAAGCATATGCCCTGTTGAACCTGTGCCAACCAACATATACCATGACCGAACCATATCAGACTTCTTTTCTTGAGTCTGTTTTGCTGCTCTTTCTTTAGAGCTCCATATACGTGACTTTGCAGCCTTTAACTCGCGTATATACGTGACTTCTCTTCATAATAGTTGCGTATGCAAATTGGAATATTGAAGGTTTACACTTTCAGCTTCTCGTGGATCTGTGATGTCTGCTAACTGAGTTATGCCACATCTTTTTGACACTAATTTTGTCTTCTTCAATACCTGGGATTGAGATGATGTATGCTCCTTTTGCTTTGGTGTCCGAATTTTTCTCCTACATTCCTTTACTTTATGTCCAAACTTGTTACATGCATAACATCTTACATGTTTCATATTCCTTTTATTGCAATCAATAGCTTTGTGACCAAACATATTGCAAGCAAAACAATATCCCTTAAAGTACCAGGAACGTGATTATCTTTCTGTGTGATGGTCTTGAACCATTCTACTTCTGCATCTGGCTGCAACATGTCCAATATTATGACATTCATAACATTCAACATTATTCATCGGAGGAAATAACCATCTATCACTTCCATAGTTAGGAGCAAAAGATTTTCTTTGAAGATTTTCTTTCCTTGATTGTTGTTGGGGTTGACCTCTTATCTCCTTGTTGAGCATTTCCGGTTTTTCATTAGAGTTCCTTGCCTCACCCTATGAGCTAGATTCACCTTCAACAGTTTCATAGAAACCAAGACCAGTTTTGGTAGGAGGGGATCTTTGACTACTAAGAATATCATCCAAAATCTTAGCACTGTTTTGAAATCGTAATAGTTTATCCTTTTCTTCTAATTTACCTTTTAAGATATTTACCTCAAATTGATGTTGTTCTTCCTTTTCCAAATATTGCTTCTTTATGTTTTCTTCAGCTTTTCTTCCTTTTTCCACTTGTTGCCTTAATTCGAGCACTTCATGTTCTTGTTCTTCAAGAGCTTCTTCATTCTGCTTCTTTGATTCTTCAAGATCTTCTTTTATAGAGAGGATCTTAGATTCAAGTCTCTAGATTGTTATGCTATGATATTTTACTACATCATGCAGCTGCTCCCTTACTCGGATTACTGTCTCTAGCTAAACTTTTAATCTGGTAACTTCTTCTTTTTCTATGTCATTATTTTCATATGCCATGAGAAGTTTAATTTCTTGATTATCTTCATCACTATTGGATGAGTCATCACTATTATCATGAGTATAATAACTTCTATTACCTTCTTCAGAAATATTTCCTTTTTTATGAGGGCATCTAGCAGCGTAATGACCATCTCTACCACAAGAAAAACATTTGAAAGGTAGCTTACCTTTAAACCTTCTAGATCCCTGTTGAAGCTTCTTGACAAAATTTACCTCATATTCTTCTTTTGAAATGTATCCTGATTCATTGAGTTTTTCTTTTCCCTTTGTTGATACTTTAAATGCAGCTTCTCTCATATCTAATGGTCCTCCTTTTCTCATTTCAAAAGTAGTTAAGATTCCATGAAGCTGCATCATAGTGATATTCTGCAGATCCTGCTTTTCTTCTATGGCAGACACTTTGGGTTCAAATTTAGCAGACAAGGATCTCAAAAATTTCTCAACTAAGACAACTTCCTTAATTTCTTCACCCAGATTCTTCATACAATTGACAATCTCATCTATACGTAGGAAGTAATTAGCTATGCTTTCATCACTATGCATCTTAAGAGTTTCATACTGAATTCTGAGAGTTTGAAGCTTAGCACGTTTTACCTGAGCGTCTCCTTTGTAGCTTAGAATGATTTTGTCCCATATTTCTTTGGCTGATTTGAGCTACATGACCTTGACAAACTCTGATTTTGACAAAATTCCCAATAAGATAGTAACATCTTTGGCATTGATTTCATATTGCTTTCTACCTGCTGTATCTGTAGGAATTGCTGATAGAAATGTATATCCTCCTTCCACGATTTCCCAAATATCCGTTCCAAGCGATTTTAGATAGGTTGTGGTTCTTATCTTCCAGTAAAAAAATTTGCTCCCATCAAAGATTGGTGGTCTGATGGATCCCTTTCTTTCTTGATTACTCATGATGATGGATCTTCCTTCAAGCGATCAAGATTCTTCTGAAGGACCTGCTCTGAAACCAATTGTTGGAAATAATACTGAGAGGGGGGGGGGGGGGGGGGTTAATCAGTATTAGGAAATCAATAACATTTTCATTTCCATAATCATATTTATATATGCTACTTTAGTTAAGGAAACTCGCGTGTACACGCAATTGTGTTTAATGCAACTAGCATATATCCAACAAACTTATGCTTCAGTTAATTCATCATATGTTGATCTTTAATTAGTGCATCAGAACATCATTAACCATATAAATAGTAATCAGGTGCAGTAAAAATAGAATAGATCATCACACATAAGAGACACACATGAACACCATGATATAAGGTGGAAACCCAATGTGGGACAAAAACGGCCTGCTGCTGTTTTCTTTAAGATAAGAAAAACCTGTTTACAATCTTGTACTGGTGCAAACTCATACTAGTACATAGGTACCCACTTGTAGAAGGCTACAACCCTCTCTCATTCTCTAGCTTCTACTGGAAGGGAGCTACAACCCCCTAGATCTTGTATTAGCCGATATATTTACTAGTACGTAGGCGCCAACCTACAGAAGGCTACGACCTTCTCTTTTCTTCTAGGGACCACATTTCATAATTTTTTAGACTGGATCCATCAATACAAAATCAATCACCACTGCAATACAACCATCAACTATATCTGCATCATCAATATCTGAATCACCCAACAACTGAATCACTGAAACCATGTCATCAAAACACACTCACTATAACACAAAGCAGAACCCAGAACTCTGCAACAACCATTAGAACCAACAAAAACCTCAAATATCAAATCTCATAATGTATACGCTACTTGGCTATGTTGAACCAGCATGTATATGCCCTTTCACCAAAGGGAACTAACGTACAGATCTGAAAATAATTACTTATACCTTCGCTGTAATTTTGTACTTCAGGTATACCTAGATCATCAGATATAAAGTATAAGACATGCGTTAGTATTCATATCTGAACTATTCATGATCATACCATATAATGATAATGCATTTTAGTCTTCATGATCCCGGTCCATCAACCTTCATTCACCACATAGGTGCATCCTTAGCAAAGCATCACATACCCATAACCTACATACTAGATCTCACACTTCATCAAATATTCATAACTTGCACACTTTCACATTGGCCTAATGATCTTCTTCTCCTTATATAGGTTTAGGCCTCTCTCAATACCATGGTCCAAAACCACATAGGACTGATACCTTGGACCCAATACCTGGGGTCAATACCTCAGATCAAATACCATGGACCAATACCAAAATACCATGGTCTAAATACCACGGACCAAAACTTAATTTTCCAGCATGTACGCACCTTTCCTTCTGTGAAAGTGTGTGTGTACATTATACGCGCCTTTGTATATAGTGAACCTGCGTGTATACGTGATTTGGTATATAGTGAACCTGCGTATACCTTTCTTTCTTCATTCTTGTTGTTTACCTGCTTTACTGTGATCTTTCATCTGAGAGAGTTGCCATCAAGGACAACACTTGTGTCATACCTGTATCATAATGCCAACACTAAGACCCTGGATTCTTCCTTCCTCCTTGGCTGAAATGATCGTTCTACCCAATCCTTCCATCATGAGAATGAAGAGGAAGGGGGAGTGAGGATCTCCTTGTCTAAGGCATCTCAAAGGCCTGAAGGTTCTAGAAGGAGAGCCATTGAGAAGAATTGTACAACTGTTCGTTGTAACAAGAGCCATGACCCATCTTATCCAATTGTGGTCAAAGCCATATGCTTTGAGAACTTCCTTGGTATAAGACTAGCTTAGCTTGTCATAAGCTTTCGCTATGTCAAGTTGTATTATCATACCTACTTTCTTATTGGTCTTGAGGGAATGAACCACTTCGTGAGCTTGGATTATATTGTGAGAATTTGTCCACCTTCCACATACCCAGTTTGCTCCTCTGACACAAGTGTTGGAAGAAGGGGTTTGAGTCTATTAGCAATTACTTTGGAAATTATTTTGTACACCACATTGCATAAAGCTATGGGTCTGAATCTGTTTGGAGTCATGGATATTTCCTATTTTGGGATTAAGCTATGAAGGATTCAGTAAGCACTCTTAGAACTGATCTTGAATTTCTTGAGTCATCCACCACCTGAAGAATTTCATGTTTGACTGTTTCCCAGCATGTTTTGAAGAAGTCTACATTGAAACCATCTGGGCCTGGAGCTTTCCCATTGTGCATCTCTTTGATTACTTCATTGACCTCTTCTTCCGTCACTGGCCTGTTGAGATTATAATTATCTTCCCTTATTACCAGTTTTGGAATATACTGAGTGAAATTTTTAATAAATTGAGATCTGTCTGCAATGGTCTCCTCTGCTATACTTTGAAAATGTTGAACCAGTACAGATTCCATTTCCTGGTGAGTATTTAGCTCTTTTCCTTGAGGATCTATTAGTTTTGTGATCTGATTATGTGCCTTGTGTTTCTTGGTAGACTTTTGAAAGAACCTCGTATTTCTCTCCCCTTCTTTAATCCATTGCACCTTGGATTTTTGTCTCTAGAAGATTTCCTCTTGTTGACATCTGTTGTCCCATTCTTGTTGAAGTGAGTCTGCTTGCATTTTCCTTTCCTCTGTGAAGCCTTTTGTGATGAGAATCTGATTAGTTTCCTGTAATATTTTTTCCACTTCTCTTTTGGCTTTAAAATTTTTGCCAAACTCATTTTTGTTCCATTCTTTGAGCCTTATCTTGATGTGTTTGAGTCTTTGATTCAGGATGAAAATTTTTGTGCATTGGGTGGGTATTTCTTCTGCCCACCATTTTCCAATATTAGTTATGAAGTCTGGGTGAGTAAGCTAGACATTTTCGAACCTGAAAGGTCTATTCCTTGAGGTACCAATAAAATAAGCTTCCAGCTGAATGGGCCAATGGTTCGAGCCTCCGAAATGGAGGATGAGAGCTGTGATGATACGACTGATGAGAAGGAGATCCTCTGAGATTATGAATCTATCTAATTTCGAGGCAACTTGGGAAGCTCCTCCTCTCTTGTTATTCCACGTGAAGGTGCCATTTATTGTATCCATATCTACTAGTCTCATGTTGTTAAGGAAGTTCTGGAAGGCTATTGAGTCTCTACCGAGTGTTCTGGTCCCTCCTTTTTTCTCTGTGAGAGATCTGATCATGTTAAAGTCCCCTCCCAAAATCCAGGGCATTGTTGGGTGTCTCTCTCTCAGCTCTTCTAGAGAGGTGAGGAGCTTGAGTTTGTCTTCAAGAAGTTGAGGACCATAGATATTTGTGATCATGTAACATTCCTTGTCCCCCAAAGGTTGGATAACCATTGAAAGGTGGTTTCTAGATGCCTCAGCATCCAAGATTCCAAATTTCTGAGGATTCCAAAGAGTGAGAATTCCCCCAACTGTATTATTTTCTTTGACTTCTAGGTACTCATACTTAATAATCCATTTGCTATGCATTTCTCTGATTTTATCTATTGAGCATTTTGTTTCCTGTATAAACACCATATCTGGTTTTTCTTCTTTTATTCTATTACTGAGATTTTTTTGTTTTCTTTTACTCCCTAGTCCTCTAATGTTCCAGGTTGTTAGCTTCATAATGATGGGTTTGTAAAAGAGTAACTGGTGAGATATTTCATCTTACCTAAATTAATCATGAGTTTCCCACACTTTGTCAGCAGTTCATTCTATCTTTTTCTTCCTCTTTTATTGCCTGGGTTTTTGGTGGAGTTTTCTGCTATTATCTCCATTGATTTAACCCCTCTGTTCTCTTGGCTATTGTGGTTCCTTTTGACTCCTACGGCCTTTTTTTGAGACCTTCATAGGAATAGTTGTTTTACTCTATCAAACTCCTCTTCTGGTAGAGAGTCAATTCCTTTGTTGATTCCTTGCTCTAGAAACTTTTCTAGTTTAAGGTTCTCCCTCTATAGAATCTCCTGCAGGTCTTGGTCCTCCATACCTCCTTCACTTGGGGTCATCTCATGATCCCTTCCAAGTTCCATAGTGCTCGGTGGGTCCTCCTTTTTTCCATTGTATTCTTGTATGATTTCCATGCTATCCTCTTTTTACTTCTCTATATGATAGTTCTCTAGTTTCTTATTCATTCCATCACCCCCCCCCCCCCCCCCCCCCCATCTTCTTCTAAAATTTCAAAATTGTTAAGACTTGGGAGCTTGCTCTCACTAGGTTTCTTTTGGGACTTTTTCCCCCTCCTTTCCCTCTGCCTCCCACCTTGGTAAAACCCTCAGGGTCTTTTCCTTTGTTGGTTTTCAAGTAGATATCCTTTTTGTTGAGTGGGAAGTCTCTGAAGAGGTGCCCCTGTTCATGATATTTGCGGCATATGAATGGGATGTGATCATAGTTGACTGCCTGTACCCATTCCTCATCATATACTTCTAGGATGACTTCATCCGGGAGTGCTCTCGATAAGTCCATTTCTACACATATGTGAGCAAAGGAGGTATCTTTACCTCGCAGAGTCACCTCTCATATCTTTATAAAATGCTCTAATTTGTTACCTATAGCTTTTAAAGATTCCTGTAGCCAATAATATAAAGGTAAGGAGTATAATCTAATCCATACCAGGACCGATGTGAACGTTTCTCGCTCTGGAACAAAGTTCATCACCCAAGGTCACATGTAAAGGCCTGTGACAGCATAGAAGTAGGGTCCTCCTTCGAAAACTCTATCTTTGTCCTCTAGGTTAGTGAAAACCACTGTGAAGAAACCCTTGGACCCAAGATGTAGATTAATTTCTCCCTTCGGTTTCCAGTTTTTTCTTATCCATGTGTACAACGCTTTCTCCATGGGCCATATACCCATGAACTTGCAAATGATTGCATAAGTCACCATGTGATCTCTGTGCACCTGTAGTGCAGGATCATTTAAGACCACCCAAAGTTTGATGTTAGCTTTGGGCTTGCAGGGTCCCATCATAGATGTATTCTCATTTCTCTTACTACTATCTCTAGGATTCTTTTCCCTCCTAGCTTCCTTATGGGTCCCATCCTTTTTAGGGGATTTGCTGCTTTCTGGCTTATGGGTGCCAGTTGTATTTGTCTTTACCTCCATTGGTTTCTGGAAATTATTCAGAATCGCCTTTTTGCTTCTGTTTGAAACCACGTTGCTATAGGAGGGAGTGGAGCTCCCTCCTCCATGCCCCTCCATAGTGACCAACTCACTCCTGTTGCCTCCTGTTCAAAAACCCTAGAACCTCAAAGCTCCCTGTTCATCCCTAAAACATACTCTAGCAATCAATAACATTCTCAATCATGTTTAACTATACAATTCTCATTTCCCTTCACAATCACCAATTCTTACTATTTCTCGTGTGAAAATTGTTACACATGACACTCTCTATAAATAACAATTGAAGGTACAAAAACCAATGTTTATAGGAAGTAATGGAAATAAGTCTCGAAATTCCAAAACCATCTTATCCATTTACTCCACACTTTTCTCCTACTTTAATATCATTGATATAGGTGTGATAAGAGACAAAAAATTTACAATATAAAAATAGATATGAATTATTTGTGATCATGGAAATTAACTTAAAGACTATGAATGATAACTATAAATATAAAATTATGCAAGGACAAACAAATAAATATTATGTAGAGATGTTCTTAGCTACATCTACCACGAACCAACTTGATGCACACTTGATGGCTGAGTTGGTCCCCACCACTATGTCAATGTTGATTTATTTTATTTGATATTAGATTGTAAAAATAATTGAACTAAATTTTATCGATGAATAACTTGACTCACGGTTTTGAATTCTAGGGTGCAAAGCTAACTGTCACAATGCATTTAAGTTGGTTGTACAGAGCATGGAAGAAAAAATATCTTCTAGAATATTTTGTACCTCCACGCACATTTCCTCCACACATTTCTTCCAAACACCTTCCTCCCGCTCAACACTACATAATAATCAATTAAATAGTCATTTTTTCTTAGTAAAGTTTGTGCAATTAAATTTTTGGTTTAGGTGTATATTAGATGTGAATACTCAAAACATACGAAAGAAAGAAATTGTGATTGTTGAAGTGTTGACTAGCTTCTGCATTCATGATTATTTGAGTGTACATGGTTGATTTGAAATCAAGCCTGAGTGGAATCTCCAACTCGTGTTGGTTGTTGATAACAAGGAACATCATATACAATGTATCCAAAAACCCAAATATTTGAACATAGACAATACTTGGCTCTGATCATAATACAAAATATTGGACAAAAGGTTATTGTACAAATACACTAATTATTCCCCGACTAGTGCCGCCAATAATGAATTAATAGTTTATGCCAATAGCTCTATGTTCAATGCATTCAAGTTGGTTGATTTTGTAATAGAAGTACTAAAATAACACAGACTATGAAAATTCAAAAATTTCAATGCAAAGAGAAATAGACATCACAATTCATTCGAAATCAAAAACCTTAGAAACACATACAAAATTTTCCAATCATTGGAAGTTGCTTTGCTCACTTGTTGGTCAACCATATTTCATCTTTGTTCAGCATTACAGAATCTATTATCGACCTACTTGATTCCACTTAACCCTAAATAAAGTTTAGTTGTAAAATTAACCCCATTTAAAAAGAATTCATGAATATACAAAAAATTTGTTGCAAAAAATGGGAGTGTAGAAAAGAAAATTGTGAACTTGATACTTACCTCTAAATAAATATATGGGGAAAGTGTTACATGGAATGGAAGTATGTGGAAGAAACTAGTGAAAGTTGAAAAATTAATCCCATTTAAAAAGAGTTTATGAATGTATGAAAAATGTGTTCCATGAAATGTAACTATGAAAAAATTTCACTTTTGCAAAATTCCCTCCCACAAAATCGTACATATTAATCAATTAATTAGCAGTCTTGGTTTTCTAAAGTTTGTGGAATGAAAAATTTGGTTTATGTGTATCAACTTACACTTCTGCACCTTCTGCATCTCTCATATATCCCATTGATGCAATAAGGAAGAAGCTCTACATTGATTAAAACGTAACCACAAATCAACTTAACTCATGGAAAATGATTCAATATTTTAAAATACTTACATCATACAAAAAAAAGAACCACGATTATTGAAGCGTCGATTATCTTTCACGTTGATGATTTCTTGTAAAAATCACATAATATCACATCTTGATATCCAATTGAGCCTGAATGACATCTCCAACCTATATTAGGTATCGATAACAAGGAGCATCATACTACATTGTTGTGAGATAAAATTATCCCCTTGCCATGACATGCTACTTCCTGAACCCTAATTTTTCATCAATAGTCAATTAATATTATATCATAATAGCCTTATGTTCAATTTGTTTTATTTTTCATACAATAGGTAGACATGCAATTCAGACACAATTGAAAGATAAAGATGCGATCCTATGCGATTCCAATGATACTCCGAGATTTTAAACACATCCTGCAAAGAGAAAATGAGAATCATCACCAAAGCGAAAAATCAAAACTATTTGCACATTCTGTTGTTCCAAATACCACTGATACACAATCAACCTATGAAATTTCTTATCAATATGAACAAATGAGTTAATTGCGTCATTGCAAATAACTTCTTTTCTCACTCTGTTAGCCATTTTTCTTTGTACTTAAAAATGCTTGCTTAATCAATGATGTTCTTAATGTATTTTAACTCTAGATTTTTAGTTTCCCTCTATATCATCAGATGCTAGTATTTTGCGTGTGAAACATGCTACACAAGACAAATCATATACACACATGCAGCCTAAGTCTCATAAATGTATGAAATGAAATAAATACGAAAATATTTGTATTGGGGATAAAACTGGCATCAAGATTTTTTATCATCCCAATGTCTGTCCTCATTGACCAATTTCGTGCTAGTGTTGCTATATAGATGTCCTCATGACTTGTATGTTTCATGCTAATAGGCTCACAACACCAAGTTTTTTTTTCATTGTCAAATATAATTGTTGTCGTGTTACATCACATTCACAAAATGTCAAAGAAACATTGTCAATAATTCATGAATAAAGTTAACTAGTATATATGATTGATAGAAAACAATTTTACAAGTAAATATCAATATTTTTGGAATTCAATTCACCAAATACACACGTGTGCAATTCATCTCCTTGCATATCATTTAGATTGTATGAGTATTAAATTGCATTTACTCTGAAATGTATTGAAACAATGGTTTTTCTGTGAAACTATCAATAAGCCTTGTAGTTGTAAACTAGCTCCACAAGCTTTTTTGAGAACTCAATTTAAGTTATATTTGAAATAAATCTTACTGTCTAGAGACCAAGCAACATCATCTACATAATATATGGCTATTCACATTTGCGGTTCAATCGAAGGAGGCAACCACACAAAGTTGTAGCCATATAAGATAACTTGAAAATTTCATTAAGTCAACATTCCTTTGAACTTCACATTATATTTTGTGCATGTTCATGATAAAACTTGGACTTTCAATGCCAAATAAATCATATAAAATGTTTACATATTTGTTAAAAAAGGTAATGTTTCTTGTTCTCTCATCTAAACTTGTAACAACATTCTCTTGTTGTGAAATTCAATATTAATAGTAGGTTCAACTTAAACACTAATTAAAATTGAAAAACACAAATTAATTCATTAATATGTACTATTATGCGGGACAAAGATATGCATATATGAATAGGAAGATACGAAAAATTACTGGAAAAAAGTTTATTTTCCTTGCTTCGCACACTCGTTTGCTTGCACAACACCTATTCCTCACACACAT
The DNA here is from genome assembly GCA_031772625.1 of Pinus tabuliformis. NCBI lineage: Eukaryota > Viridiplantae > Streptophyta > Pinopsida > Pinales > Pinaceae > Pinus > Pinus tabuliformis. Next base: position 1,810,631,072 of record CM062818.1, read on the forward strand.
TAAAAATACACTTCATTTAATATTCAATAATGAATATTTAATTCACAAATGTAAGATCATAAAATCACATAGTATTCAAAAGCCGTGAATACCAATATTGACTCTTTCTAATTTTATACCATTTTTAAATAATCAAATCCTTCAAACATAGTAATGTTGATAGTTAATTTCCCATCCTTATTTCACACCCAATTAACACGAAAACCAAACTTTCTATGCCCCAAAATTTAAAAAACGAAAACCACTCACTAATCATTTAATATGTATTGTCGTGTGAGAGGGAGGAGAGCAAAAGAATTTTGCAGACAAGAAATTTATGCAGAGGACCGAAACATTGAAAAAGAAAGTTTTTATTCCTTAGTCCACACACCCATTGTCCCTCACAACACTTATTATTCACACACATTAAAAAGAAACTTCATTTAATATTGCATAATAAGTATTTGGGAACCTTGAATACCAAGATTAGTTGTTTCTAGTTTTTAAATGATCAAAGTCATTGAACATAGTTTTGAAAATCACAATTTGGATCATCGAATCATCCCGATATCAAATAAAACAAGTCCACATTGATCCACCCTTAAGTAGAAATGTAGCCAGAGATGTAGAACATTATGAATTAAAGTTTATGTTCTTTACTCCACACAACTATTCTCTCGCACAATGATCCTTTCTCACACACATAAAAAAGCGACTTCATTTAATATTAGATGTTGAGTTTCTACTTAAAGTTTAAATAATTTAATGTCTACATAATAAAGTTCCTTCTACACCATTGTTTCTTATTATTTGATTAATATGCATTGTTGTGTGGGAGGGAGTTGTGCAGAAGGAGGACCAAAACATTGCAAAATAAAGTTTTTGTTCCTTTCTTCACACACCTGTTAAAGTTTCTATTCCTTTCTTCACACACCCATTTTCCCACACACCAATATTTTCTCACACACATTAAAAAGAGACTTCATTTAATTTACTATTAGATGCTAATTTTTTGTTTAAAGTTAAAATAATTTCATGTCTACAGAATAAAGTTCCTTCTTATTGGGTGCAACCCAACTTGGCCAGATTTTGGGCAAGAAATCCAAGTTTTGTGGAGCGCAAAATAGAAAAAATGTCGCAGTGTACGAAGTGGACCATGCAACAGAGCAACAGATCACAACAAAGACCATGCAACAATGTCACCGCACAACATAGGGGCTTCACGACGAAGTCCCTCCCTTTCTGAAAAAGGAGCATAAAACATTGTAAACATTGATGGTTTTGGACCATAGTCCCTTGTATTTTGGAAACCATGGTATCAGGTCCATAGTAATGTAGAAATCTAATCCCTCAATGTAATAGTATATATAGGGATGAATAATAAATAAGGAAGACATGTAACAAGAAAATAGAAGTCCTCATCTATCAACTGGGAGGTGGTTGGAGAAGTATATTTTTGAAGATCAATACGAAATACTATTTAGCTTGTTCCATGTGGAGCTATACAAGTGGATATCAAGGTTGACTGAGATAAAAGACTTTTTTAAAGAAGACGAACCTAAGGAGTGGACTCCTGAACTAATACAACGACTCAATAACACTGACAAGAGGATCTCAAGAGCCGTTGACTTCTGGATTGACAGCTTCTTGGGAGGCTTCATTACTGCATTCACGGTAGACTCGATTTTTCCCTATAGCAAAGTAGAACATAAAATTTTTAGAAGACCATGAGGTAAGTTCTTGAAATCTCTAAAACTTTGGATTAATATGCTTTTGTGCGAAAAGGGAATTTTACGAATGCAGTCAGATTATTAGTTACTTATGTTTGGGAGAATATCTGAAGAAGAAACTGGAACAATGCGAGGTGGAAAAATATATAGAATAGACACTAGGAAGTGGCAAAGATACAAATAATTTTATAGAAACTAACTGTAGCCCTCTGTTAAGTGAGTTTGAAAGTGAAGAAAACCACAAAGAAAATCCCAAAGGAACTTCGGAGTATTCACCCTTCCAGCCTGAAAATTCGCTGAATCCAGAATCAAGTAGTAATCAAGGTGCTTTTGGTTTTCCTCATCCCCCTAACCCCCTACTCCCCCTACCCCCCATCTCCCTCCCCCACCCATCCCCTTCCCCCTCCTTGAAGAACTATGGCTGATGATATTAAGTTACCTATATTTAAAGGGACTAGATTAGAGGATTCAGAGTATTTCTGGTTTTTATGCGAAGCGGTATGAATAACAAAGCATGCCCATGATGAAACTCTAAAGAAAGTGCAACTTGTCACAAAATTATGAGATAGAGCACTAACATGGTACATGAAGTATTTGTGCAATCATATCAGATCATTTGTTGACATCAAAACAATGCTGATAAAAGAATTGAAGAAGTCGAACTCCGAGTTGCAGTGCATAACAGAGTTGAAAGAAAAAAACAAAAGCCTACTGAGTTTGTGTGGGAATTTGACCAAAGATTTAAGATATTATTGGATCAGGTGAACTTTGAAATATCTCTGTAGCAACATAGAGAATGGTTTATAACCACACTTCTCCCACATATAAGATTGCCTTTGTCACAATAGAAAATAGATTCTCAAGCCGAAGATTTAGAAATTGCAATGAAATTAGAATCTTTGCTAATTGGGTATACTAATGCAGGTATGCATCAGATCTAGAGTCAGATGGAAAATTTGACTTTGCAGATATAATATATGAAGAAAACTAAGGAAGTTGGCAAAGAAGTGTGGTGTACAAAGTGCAAATCATAAGCTCACTCTAAGGAACAATGTCCTCTCTTAAGAAATTACATCGTTGGTGGAGCACCTAATACTTTGAATGAAAGAGACATATTATGGTGCGATATATGTAATACTAGAGGTGAACATCATGCAGAAGATTGCTACCTATTACAAAAGTATGTCTAGACTCCAAGAAACTTATATTGCAAATTCTGCAAATCAGTAGGGCATGATGAGAACAACTGTTGAGCTTATGAATTGATGATGGAGCACAATACTAATGCCTATAGAATGCAAGCTGAAGAACATGGAAAATATAGTGATTGAGGTGGTTATCAAGGACAAGGTTGAGGTATGGTCGAGGTGGAAGAGCTAGTCGAGGTCATGGATAGATTATTTATCAATTGTGGCCAGACAAGTTACTTTGCAAGAGATTGTCAGAATCCTACTATGACATGTAAGTATTGCGAATCATTTGATCATGTAATTTAGGAGTTTCCAATACTTATGGAAAAAATGCAAAAAATAAAAATCAACAGTCGACACAAAACATTCAGATGATGATTGTGGAACCAATGACCAATGAACCTCATGTTAACATTGTAATTAGGAGTGGAGCTACAAATGGAGATGATAAAGCGGATGAAGCTACATGGGTTAGAAAGAGTACTGAAAAATCCACTGTGTTTTATATTCAAAAGGAAAAATAAGTGTTTATGGAAGAAAAGCAAATCTTTATGGATACAGGGGCTTTGACATCCAGCGCGTAGCAGAATTAGAAGAATAGCTACAACGTATCATCTTTGACCCAAGGCCAAGCTTTGACATTACAGGAACATGATGGAACATATAAGGTAGATAATTTAAAATATTTTCTTCAAACTTGTATGAAATTGTTATGAGATCAAAGAGTTGTAGAAGGACTTCAAGAATTGAAAAATTTATGTGCATCTAAAGAAGTACCACATAGTGAGACGCGCGAAGTTAACAATTTACATAGACATAAGAGAACTGGAAAGGAAATGCGGCTTAGTGCACAAATAGGAGAATATGACATGGACCAAGTCATTTTAGATCTGGGATTTGAAGCTAATGTCCTCACAAAGTAAACATGGGAGTTAATGGGTAAACCGAAGTTGCAATGATCACCTATTCAACTAAGAATGGCGAATCAATGAAAGATTATTCCTCTAGGGAGATTATCAGGCATTATAGTGGACATTGAAGGGGTACACATTATTACTGATTTTGAAGTGATAGAAATTATGCATGATAGTAATCCCTATCCTTCATTACTTGGACTAGATTGGGCATTTTCCAACATGGCTATAATCAACTTAAATAAGAGGCAAATGATATTTGAAAGCAACAATATGAGAGAAATTGTTCCCTTGGATATATGAGAAGGAGCAAGGTATATTGGACTAGTTAAAGAGGAATACAATGAAGTTGATATAGATAACATCTATCATGTGACAGAAAAATAACAAGACTACGTTAACCCTACTGATGAAAAGTTGAGTTGGGAGCATGATAGTTCGTGTGCTTCAGATTCAGAAGAAGAATTGGAAAATTGGCAAAATAGGTTACATGAAGTGTCTACAAGGTGATGTGCAAGACTCACTAAAGTAGTTCGTTGTATGACAACTGAGGTATGTGATTAAATTCTTATGATGATTTGGGCAATATAAATACTTTTCTTGAAGGATATAAATAACATGTGCTATAGTGTCAAATATTTTCAACCCTGGATATATCCCTAAGAGCTACTCCTGCTAGATGGTGGGGTACACATAAGAAGAATATAGGAACTTGGAAAGAATGTCGAAGGTTGATATGGATAAGGTTTGGTCAAGTAGAAACAGAGTTGGTAGATAAATATGATGGTCAAACTGATCCTAGAGAGCACATCCAGCTCTACATGATAGCATGGAAGGAGATTCCATGAGAAGAATGGGTGCATGGGTTCATCCATACATTAGAGACAATTCCTCAAAATTGGTACTTGGAAACAGAACTTCGACATGGTACTGTGAGCTGGGCAGAGATGGTTGATGGGTTTATATTGACATTTAGCTTTGAAGATGATTGTCCATGTATAGATTCAACCCTTCAAATAGTTAAAAAGAAGAATTTTGAGAATGAAATTCCACTCACTTGGTAGCTTGATTGGGTTGCGCAACTACAGAATGTACTAGAATGATACAACATCACTGCAGAAGAAGACCCTCGAAATATTGACATAGAAGAATCTGAAGGTTATTGTTGGCTTGAGGGGGCCTGACCTAGGTTCAACGTTAATTAGCCAAACAAATCCCTACACTACTGGCCCTTTCAGCAGTAGCCTACAGAGCGCGGACTGAAGTCTCACCCGAACCAGTATGGAGGAATGCTGGAACCAAGTTTCCACACCCTTGAGATGGTTGTGATGTCGTTGATCTCTTCTATCCCTGCCTTCGCGTAGGTGATCTCTCTCTAGGGCTTGTAGGACAAACCCTCTGTTCCGGCCTTTAATACCTTTGTGGAAGTATATGATCAACCTTCGTGAAACCCTAATCTGGGGCTTAGGTACTTTCGTGCTACTATGGGAGTGAGTCACGCAGATTCCTTAATTATCCTTAGTGTTTCACTTATCTTATTAACTGATCTTAGTTAGCTTCACGTAAATAGATGTTCTTACTTGCGTTCAATTAGTGAACATATTTACATATATTTATGCATCATATAAGCATTATAAATGAAATTCATACCCAATATAACAAGATTAAACAGGAAGTAAAGACATAGAAATTGTAGAATACTTCTCTTTATTGATAATTCTGGATAATTACAGACTCGACTCACCCTCCACACTTAGTTGCAGAGGTCTGCACACTCAGTTGCAGACTTCTACTCTAGGCCTCTGCGCACTCAGCTGCAGAGCTTCTACCTATGCTACGACCCAAGACTTAGACTTCCTTCTCTAAACCATCTCTCATACATCATATCTTCTTGATTTCTAACTATAAAACTACTTAGATCTTAGCTCTATTTATACAATCCCATGGTCCATGGACGATAAGTAGATCTTTTACGGCTAATGTTACATTTCAAAATAAGGGCAGAGAACCCTATGACTTTTTAACATCTATGCACTCCGCGATGACAAAATGCGGAGTCTTTACACTTGGATTACAAAATTTTCTCAAAATATGGGCTTTTAGCCCCAAAACTATCCTTGGGGGATCCCACGCCCAACAGGCCCCCAACACAAACATCATGACTTGCCCTCGAGTCACTCTGTAGACACGGAGATCTTAGCACGAAGACCTCCCAACTTCGTTTGGATGGCCGAAACCTCAGCAGCACACTGAGTGGCCGCTTGCTGGACTTTTTCCACTCTCTACTCGGAGATTGCCACTGAATTGCCACCCTGAATCTGCTGCTGCGTTGCTTGCAGTTTCGTGAGATTTCCTTCAATGGAGGCTGTAATCATATATGCCTCGTCTATCCATGGCTGTAGGCATGCTTTTAAGACCGCTTCTTTGTGCCGAGTGACATCCACCTATTCCTTAAGTGCCTTTGCCTCTTGCATCCATGCGAGCCTCTGTGTAATGGCAACCGTCTGCGTGGTCCCTTTGACCTCGTCATACCTTTATTGGAGCTTGCATGCCTTTGTCTCTAGGCGCTCTACATTTGGGTTCTCCTGTAGGGTAGTCATGACCTCGAATGACTGTTCAGCTCTAACTAAATCCTAACCATCTCTACTTGAGTGTCACGCACCCCTATGGCCAACTTACAGACACGCGCCTCAACCGGTTCTTCTGCCTAAATGTGGACCATTCAATAGGCCTCCTCCACTACTTGCATGATTTACTAATTCTCTTCTACTGCCTTGTTGCGCTGTAGGACCAACTGCTCAATGTTGATGCGCTTCTCACTCATCACCTGCAGAGCGCGACTCTCCTGGGCCCTAAGTTCCGCAATGACCCCATCTTGCAAGAGGTGGAGCATCTCTCGAGGAAGCACAGTCATATTCAATCCCACCCCTTTCAGAATGCTTAGCGTGTGCCTGCCAGCCTCATTCTCTGTAGTAAATGCTCCATCTGGTAGCACTATCATGTTGGTCACCTTTATGTGCAACATCTCTGCGGCAGCTAAAGTGTCGATCTTGAGGCTGGTGGACATTGTGCCAGCCTGTGGAGTGCGAGCCTGCAACTCCTACAGCTCTATCTAGAGAGTCCCTAATACCAGTTGATGTTGAGCTTTGAACTATTGGAAGGCCTCCGCGGTGACATCCCTCACCATTTCTCCAATGTCATGTAAATCCCCCTTAGTGAGGGTGATTGGGTTGAAGGATGTCTTTGAGGCCTTGGTTTTCTTCCATGACACTGCCTTCCCTTGCGGTCGCTGATGCTTGAGTCGGGTGGATGTCGTCTACGGGTTCGCACCGCCTTGTTCTATTGGATCCATTGTTTCTGCTTCAGTCCTGGGTGAAGGTGACTTCTGTCCTTTGCACTCTTCTTCTCCTATTTTCTGTTGTTCTGCCAGTTTCACGGTGTCATGTGCTACCTGGGCCTTAGCCTCCACTTCCTGTTTTTGCACTTCTTAGCCAGCTACACCATTTGGAGTTTTGTTGCTTCCATATTACACTATGTGGTGGACTTGTCTATTTCCACCGCGGAGCCTATTGCAACACGCCACTCCGGTGTCCAAGACTTTAGCACTGCAAAAATAACATCATCAATCGCTAGATATGGTATGTTATTCCATTTCTTTGTAGGGTCCTTCCTTGCCCTGATAAAGACATGGTGGAAATCCACGTTGAACTCTGCAAAGCTCTACAAACTGGCATAGATTGTGGGTGACAACTACGGATTGCAATTGATCCCCATCCAAATGCTTATCTCCATCAATATCCAAAAGATCTTGCTTTCTTTTATGCGTTGTGTGTCCTTGGTCGGCCATAGCGAAGCGTACTTCACTACCTCTAGAAGATCCGGTGCGACTGAATGGAATTGGCTGTCCTCTGGTAGCTCCCATGCCACTAGCACAATTGAAAGCAAGAGTCACAGATAGTGGAACATCTTGCCCTACTCTTGTGCCTCACGACAGTTCACAAGGAACTTGTCACACAGATAATTTGCCCAATTGAATTGGACTCCCTCAGCGCATTGGGCTACTAATGCAATCACAGGCGTGGGCACCTCATCCATGCGGTTCTTCCGTATCACCTTCCCTGCTAATATTTGTGTCGCTACCTTGGTTGCAGGGTTGTTAATGCTGGAGATGGAATATCCCCGCTTCTTCTTCTCCAACTAGTTTTGTCTTCATAGCCTCTACAAGGGCCAACTCACCACCTTTTCCTTCTAATATATTGGCTGGATTCTCAGATAAGTAAGGCAGTCATGTGATACGATGAATCAAGTGGCCTATGATGGGAATGGGTTCCTCCAACAACAAACACCCATCATGCACATAGTAGAGTAGCTTCTTGATGATGAAGATGGTCACTGGGGTGCGGTGGTAATGCGGTACCCACACAAGGTTTAGCAGCTCGACTTTCTCTACACTCTTGAGCCATCTCCGCAGCTCTAATTCAATTGTTCCAGCAGTTGTATCAATGCTTTTGCACATTAACTTCTCAGTCACTAAATGAGGGAACTTCTTGTGATAAACGAGGTCCCAATCTTTGAGTTTTAGTACAGGAACTCGCCCTACGTGTGGCCCCTAAAAAACAATGTCATCCAGGAGAAACAGAGTTTGTAGGGAGCTCTTCCTCTCATCTATGTCCTTGGCACCTTGGATTTGCCCTTGCATAGTGGAACATATTCTTGTAACATGGTAATAAGGTCCACACCATGGGTTTCAACTTCCATTTCCACATCTTCCTCATTCACCAGGATTTCTTCAAATTCTTCCTTGTCTACTTCCAGGTTAGTGGCCTTCCCCTTCTCCTGCAAGGTGAGCTTGGTCCTCTATAGGTTTCTTAGTGAGATGCACACTGGTAGCATAGGATTCCTGCTTATCCTTCTTTGGTCTCATTGTCTTGGGTGATTTAGGGACTTCGACTACTACTCTTGAACTCTCTAGGGAAGCTTCTACTACCTCAATTTTCTGCGTGGCTTCAACTTCTGCATCCCTGGATTCTGTAGGTGTCGGCATCATTCTATTCAAGAGGTCCTGTGTCTCCTTCGGCCTCTCTCAAATGCTAAACTTACTCTCAAAGCTTTGAAATTCGCATGGTCCATACATAACTGATAGCGCGACAACTGAATTTTCAAAATGCCAAGTGTTTTTCGCTAGAAAACCACTTGTAATTTATAGGGCCTTTTGAATTCAAATCCGACCATTCCCCCCACATTCGTCCCATTAATTCTAGATTGGCGGCAGATTTTCAAGAATCTAACTCATAAATTTCACCTTAAATGCCTGCCACCCGCTTCATTTGGCCTTAATCCAACAATCAAATCGTAAACAGTGACTTTAACGATCACTTTCTGGTGGACCTGTGCACTATTTCCACGAGTAGCACAACTGCCTTCGCATTGTCGCGGACCCTGTGACACTTCCCTACTTTGTGCAACCCTCAAATCACGTAGCTCCCCAACTTGAGCAGTGTAGTTTATAGCCCTATGCCTCCTTTCATCTGCCTGGAATGCTAAGACTGTCTTGCTTTCCTTTAGTCAGATGGTTGGGCCACCTGTGTATGGCTTCAATCAACTGCCATTCACCTTTCCTGGGAAGGGATCTCCATTTAAATTAACCAACTGGACCATTCCACTATCGGTAATCTCCTTAATAACATAGCGGCCCCATTCAATGCATTTTGAATTTTCCTAGAAATTTATCAAACTTACTGTCATACAATAGCACCAAGTCATTCACCTTAAAGGTGTGCAGCTTAATATGTCGGTCATGCCATGCTTTTTCATGCTTCTTTTGGACCTGCTAGTGAAATCCAGCCAAAAACCTCTCTTCTTCAAGATCATCCAATTGCGAGAGCCTCTCTTCTAGGGCTCCGTGATCTGTCATACCCGTGAGCGCCGCTATGCACAGACTAGGCACAATGTACTCCATGGGCATCACCGCTTCAACACCATATACCAACCTAAAGATTTATGTCCCATTAACTTCTTGCACGTCATTCAATAAGCCCATAGTACTGCAGGTATGCATAGGTTCCAATCACTTCGCTGAGCATTGCAAACCTTGGTCAGCGTGTTTTCAAGCACTTGGTTTAATGCCTCCACTGTCCCTTTAGTCTGGTAATCCTTCCTTGAAATTAGTGGGTTCTTCACCTGTCTCGATGTGCGACAGGTGGTGAGGTCCCACATTCAATCGTCCAGGATTCACAACAACTTCAAAATTGTACTCTTGGAATAATAAGAGCCATCTGCAGATTCACCCCCCCAACATAGGATTATTAACTAAGTACTTCAATGTGGAGTGATCTGTATACATTTTATAATGGCCTCCTAGAAAGTAGTGCCAGTACTTCTGGAGCGCGTACACAATAGCTAGCCCCTTCCTAGCAATGGAACGATTCATTGGCTTGAGGGGGCCTGACCTAGGTTCAACATTAATTAGGCAAACAAATCCCTACACTACCGGCCCTTTCGGCATTAGCCCGTAGAGCACGGACTGAAGTCTCACCCGAAGTAATATGGGGGGATGTTGGAACCAAGTTTCCATACCCTTGAGATGGTTGTGATGTTATTGATCTCTTCTATCCTTGCCTTCGCGCATGTGATCTCGCTCTAGGGCTTGTACGAAAAACCCTCTGTTCCGACCTTTAATACCTTCGCAAAAATATATGATCAACCTTCGCGCAACCCTAATCTAGGGCTTAGGTACTTTCATGCTACTATGGTAGCGAGTCATGTAGATTCCTTAATTATCCTAAGTGTTTCACTTATCTTATTACCCGATCTTAGTTAGCTTCATGTAAACAAATGTTCTTACTTGCGTTCACTTAACCAACACATTTACATATATTCGCACATCATATAAGCATTATAAGTGAATTCATACCCAATATAATAAGATTAAACATGAATTAAAGACACATGAATTGTAGAATACTTCACTTTATTGATAATTCTGGATAATTACATACTCGACTCGCCCTGCGCACTTAACTGCATGGGTTCACGCACTTAGTTGCGGACTTCTACTCTAGGCCTCTACGCACATAGATACAGAGCCTCTACCTATGCTATGACCTAAGACTTAGACTTCTTGCCCTAAGCTATCTCTCATACATAATATCTTCTTGATTTCTTACTATCAAACTACTTAGACCTTAGCTCTATTTATACAATCCCATGGTTCGCGGACCATGGGTAGATCTTTTACAACCGACATTACATTTCAAAATAAAGGTGGACAATTCTATGACTTTTTAACATCTACGTGCTCCGTGACCACAAAATGCAGAGTCTTTACACTTGGATTACAAAATTTGCTCAAAATATGGGCGTTTAGCCCCAAAACTATCCTTGGGGGATCCCATGCCCAACAATTACCATGAACTGAATGGACTTGAGTTCGAAATGCCTGATATAAAAAATCCATTGAAGACAAAGAAGGTGAATATAGGATCAAAAGAGGAGCCAAAGTTTGCAATGGTAGGATATTATTGGGATGAAGAAATAATCAGCAAGGTGACAAATCTTCTGCATGAATACGAGGAGTTATTTCCCACTAATGTTTCAGATATGAAGGGTATAGTAGGATATTTAGGAGTTTTGAAGATACCTCTAAAGCCTGATGTGAAGCCAGTTAAGAAAAGGCCTTATAGACTAAATCCAAAGTACAAATAAAAAGTGAAGAAAGAAATTGAAAAGATGATAGCAACTGGAATTATTGAACTTATGGAAGAGTCAGAGTGGGTAAGTCTTATTGTAGTACAAGAAAATAAAACACAAGGAGAAATCAAGATTTTTGTTGATTTAAGCAAGTTAAATGATGCATGTCTACATGACCCATTCCCTACTGTTGACTGATAAAAGGTGCCTTTTAAAACTCCTATTTATCCCACATTAATTATCAACCTGGGAGAGTACTCTTATTTCAAGAGTGTACACAGTATGTGGCTTCTATTAATTCAGAGAGTAATGTTTCCTAAATTGCAATATAGATCTTTAAATACAAGAGTAAATGGATGCATCTAATAAACTCCAATTGCAATCATCAAAGGAAATATAACATCTAAACTTCAAGACACAATCTTCTACCAAAATTATTATCAATCCTCACTCAAGCAATTCAACTAGCAATGACATCAGCTGAGAGTACAGTAGCAATAACTTATCTCTTCCTAACTGATTTAATCCAAATCAAACACAATCTCTAGTAAACAATCCAAATAGCAATGATGTCAGTCTGAGAGTCCAATAGCAATAATCAAACTCTTTACAGTTGATTACATTAATGCGATTCACTATCTAGATAATATTCTTTGTAATAAACATAACGGGAATCAATTGACAGCGCTGTAACTTATGAACATAGCATACACTATTTCAGTTCAAGAAAGTAATGAACATCAAATAAAGTAAACTAACAAAAGGGGAAATTATCAAACCAACCAAACTTTAGAAGAATCAGAATATAACACAAGAAAGCAGTTAAATCCACCAGAGGCTGGGCCCCTAGCTGCTAGCGAACACTACTAAGCTACTTCAGATGATGTGAGGGAACAACAACTTCAATTATGTATTAATCATCGAATGTAAGTAACACTACAATATAACCCTGTTCTCTCAACAACGAGAGTCTGTAATTAAAATTAAAATTCCAATAATAACAGAAATTCCTCCCCTTTCTTCTTACAATCATCTCCTTTTATAATTAGAAAGGGTAAAAGATAAATGGTAAATGTGATCCCTCGAGATGTCTCGATCTTGAGGGATTCACAACTGATTTCTAACTTCAGACATCCTTTCCTTTCTCGTGCTGATCCTCCTGATTCGCCTTTAGCCTTGTCCACAACTGCCGCGTTCCTTCCTTTGCTTGTTGGTTTTTGCTGTTCCTTCGTTAGGGAACATCAATTGTCCCTTTTGTTGTTTTCCTGCATAAAGAAGGGTAAAAGTTAGCTAAATCGTAACTACAAATAATTCCTTCATTTCTTACCATAATTCCTCAATAGATTAATGCATTAAGATATAGAAAAGATAAGAATAAAGGAAAAGGATGATGATATTAATAGTAAACACATACCCATTTCGTGACTCAACATACTCCCCTACTTACCTTGTTTCATGGCTTCATGAAAAGCAAGTAATTCGTATGCAGAGCAGTTAAAGAATAGGCTGGAGAAGGAACGTCGTAAAGTGGTCTAAAACCATGGTTCTGGGCAAGAGCTCAAAGATGGGCCCTATTTGTCCTCCAGGAAATTCGTATATAGCCCGATAACCTTCAGCAGGATACCAAATGATGGGGCTATGGAACTGACTTCCTAACCAATAAGGCCCTTCTCTCAAAATGAGATTGCTATATGTGACAAAATGGTCGGCAGTTAGTTTCAAATTTCTATAATTAAATGACTCTCTATCCTGTATACTACTAGTGGACACTGTCCACCTGAGCTTGGCTATAGCCAAAGAGCTTTTCTGAATGGAGATGAAGTATTCTACTCCCTTCTGTACAATCTCTTTCTGAATAGGCCCTAAAATTTTAATCACCCCTTCCCTTGTCATCAGACTCTTGTGATTGGCAAGAATTTGCAAAGGGTGCTTGGGTTTACTTCTTACCCAAAGATCGAGTCCATGCTTTTGTCTTTGGAATACGTTATGAGCCTTGAACGATTTCAGTTGATTGACTGCAAATGAGATAAAGGCTTGGAATTGAACATCCCCCACAAAAAGGTTGGGGTTCTTTTCCACCTCTTCCTCTAATACAAAATTGTGTAGGTAAAATTCACAAAGAAACCTTTGAACTTTTACCCCATGCTGTTTGCAACAAGTTATAAAATCTTCAATAGTTTTTAATTCAATTGATTTTCCAGCTCTCACGGCTTTAATTTTCAACAGAAAGTATCATTCTAACAAAAATAAGGCATAATTATTGGCAGGGGATCTGCATGCCAAGAAATCTGTATATAGTGAGCAAATAGTGTGTGTTTGACTTATGACCCTTTCTAATATGAGCTTAATTTTCTCAATTTTCTCTTCTGATTTTTGGTATCTGTTGAAGGTCTCACTCTTTGATGTATTCATGACCCGAAGCTACCTCTGTAATTATTGGTATTTTTGCTGGGAAACAACTTCTTGTTCAAGCCGTTCTAAGGCGAGCCAAGCCTGTGCTAATTCTTCTTGAAGATTCAATATAATGGGGTCATTGCGTGTCATGACATCCTTGGCTCGAATTATTGTCTAAGTACTTCTGTTATGAGAAGGGATGCCTACTGTTTGTGTTTCTTTATTATGGGAGGTCCAAACCTCTGTCTGGGTGGCCATGCTGTAGGAGGGTACAACCTCTGTTTGGGTAGCTACTTCTGCAAGAATTACATGTTGTTCCTTAACATGTTGAGTGAGTATGGGCTCAGTTTGAGTCCCTGTAGCCTTGCTTTCATATAATTCAGTCTGAACTGCCGCGTTTATTGTCTCTAGGGTAACCTCCCTGTTGATATTTCTTTTATCTTTCTCCTGAGCCTTTTTACCGTTTTGCGAAGTCTTTTCTGTTCCTTCCTAAGCTTTTCTCAATTTGGCTCTGTACTTTTTCGAAGGAGAAACTGTTCTGTTAATAGTTTCTGCTTCAAATGAGCCCGGTTTTTCATCCTGGCTTTGTTCTAAAAGGATTGTGTCTCCAAATTGGTAATCATTTTCCTGGTTTATTTCTACTCCTTCTGTTTGGCCTATATTCTCCATGTTTAGGCCTACCTAGTTGGGTTCTCCTGAAGGCGTGTCACCAGGTTGGTTCACCTCTTTGTCAATTGCCTTTGTGCCTGTTTCTGCTTCGCAACTTACATTTTCTAATAGAATTTTGTTGTGGCCAGAGTTCTCTAGAGATTGGGTTGCTCCCAAATTAAAATTGAGCGGGCTTTCAGGTTGTATGAAATCATTCATGTTGGCCAGGATCTAGGCCAATTCAATATCGTGCAACAAATCACCTTGGGGACTCGTATTTGGTGTTGAGGGGAGTCTTGATTCATTTCTTTTCTCATCTCCATAATGCCATGTTCTTCCTCATGGTCTGATTCAGGGTTATCTCGTTCTTCGAACTGCAAGAATTGCTCACTTCCTGGGCTGGATAGTTTTATGGGTTGACTGATACTGCCTTGGGGATTTTCGGCCGCTCCTAATTTTGTCCTCAGCCTTGTGGATTGTCTGCACTTTTTGGGTATGTTCCTTGCAAGGGTAGTCCTCTTCCTTTTCGGAACAGGGTTAGGTGCAGGCAGAGCTAAACCACCTTCGAGAGAAAATATTAGCTCCTCCCAGCTTGACTGTTGTTGAGCGAGGTTATATCTGACTATCAGTATGATCAAACAGCGGTGTCTTACTACAGTTTCTATGTGTTGGGACTGTCTTATCCTCTCGGCAGTGTCATGCAGTAGAAAATTCAATAACGTAGGTAAATTTACAGAGAACTTTTATTTTAACACTGCTAAGAGTTTGAGTTGATGCGTCCTTACCACGTCTTTGCGCCTGTTGCATGTGATGTAATTCTGGATGATTCTTGCTAGTTCTCCCCATGGTTCTCTAAGAGATGATGGCCGATACCTTTTCCTTTGATGATCAGCTCCTGTCCTTCATCCTTAAAGGCTTCGATCGCATCATGCAATTTCAAATGTTCATTAGCCCATACGGTTCCTTTAGCCGGCAACCTGGATACTTTTGCTATCACATTGTCTAATACTGTGATTTGCCTGCCCCTTACCATGGATTGTCCATTATGTAGATTTCGTAGGAAATCAATGAAAATTTCCTTGTTGGGTGGTTGAAATTCCGTAAATTATGCTATCCACCCAACTTGAGCTAAAATTTCTCTAGCTGCATCAGAAACAGCCAGTATTAGTGGTTCTCTACACACTGTTCTTCCTCCCATGCTGCCTGAACTCTTCAAATGGTTAGTGTAGCAGAGGTATCACATCAACAAACAGGGCCGAGTGATGGAACACCAAATGGTTGTAATGGTTTTATCAGTTGATACTTTATAAACATCAATACCATTATTGAGGGTTGTTATAATACCACATGCTCTGTGATTATGGAATGTCATATCATTCTGCAAAATCAAATAAAGAGCTGACAATGCATGCATAAGTACTCTAGATCTCCTCACCCCCCTTTGAAATAATAGGTCACCTACGACCGAATGAGTGAAGGGATAAAGCGTTGGCGGCAAAGTTCAGGGGTGATGAAAGTGGCAAGGTACACATATTAATGAAAGAATCATAAAACCTATCGGAGTGATGAAATCAATGCATATAACAAGAATTATCAATAAATGATAAGATGCCATGAGGTGATACAAAAAGGAAAAAGGACAACTGATGCAGGGAATAATACTTTACCGCTGTTATTCCACTTAAAACTATTGTGATTGATTTTTAAAAGATATCGCATGCATAAAGGTTCAAAGTAAGTTAGGAATATAATCTCTCTGTAGTAAAGATAAAACATAAGAAGAGGGCATTATAATAACTATTGATGTAGAAAATACAACTTCAATACGATCAGTAGAGCTTCTGTTGCCCGCAGGCGTCTATAGCCTCAACAAAGTTTCTTTCTAACCCTTTGGAACCATGGTGTTCTATGTATAATTGGGGAAGTGCGTTATGATATCCAGAGTAGAGACCAATGTGCTGGCATGGTAACTAGATGAACACATTGCCATTCACTGGGAAGTAGCGAAAGGTGGGCAGGTCGGCTCGTAATGAGACCTCCCATTCCAAGGACTTTATTTCTTGGTACATCCATTGGATCATATGTTAGGCCCATATACTACTAGTGTAACCCCTTATTGTTATTAGTATAACCCACTTATTATATTGATGTACCCATGTATTGCCCATATTGTTACTATTGTGCCCCATAGAAGCCCACTATTGTTATTATTGTGCCCTTACATTATTATTGTTATGTCGACTTTGATTATGTTATGACCCCTTAGACTCCTATATATAGAAAGGAGGTATTTTCAATTGTATCATCCAAGAATTGTTCATTTATGTAATGTAAAGGAGATTTCCCCCTCGAAGAGGCTAAATTCTAAGGCGTGGATCTCTCTTTTCTATCTTTTTGTGAGCTGGTTTCATAACATTTGGTATCAGAGCTTTGGATTCTAGGGTTTCGCTGCTCCAAACAGGTCATCGTGGCATTTTCACTATAACTTTTTTTTGCAACGTTTCAGAAGTTGCAAACCAAACCCATTTGAGAAGAAATCCTGCTGAACCTCGGGTCCGAATTTCAGAGCTTTTTGCACTATATTTGCAGAGATATGATCTACGGAAGTTGGTCTTTTTGTAGACTCCTGAATTACATTCCAAACAGGTGACCTGGGGAAAATTGTCATAACTTTCTCTCTGGGGATTGGATTGAAATTTCATAAGAAGGTACAGAAAGAGAATGGATTGTAGTTTCTTGTATGCATTTTTTATATCCAAAGGTCAAAACAGTGACATGTAGCACTTCATACAATTTCGCTCTTCTGGAAAGTTCTATAATCAGGTCATCTTGGGAGATTGTGCATAACTCTTTCTTAGAGAATCCAATTTAGATCAGACTGGTGGCATTGGAAAGAGGACACAGAGGGCTACTATAGGTCACAATTTCAGAACTTAAAGATCCGAAAGTACAGAGTTACAATCGTTTCAAGGTCGAGCTCCTAAAATAAAGAAAAAGCAAGATGAGGAAATTTGATGGCAAGGATCTGGTAAACTAGATACTTCAGATGGAGCAATATTTTGATCTACATGGTGTACAACTGTTACAAAAGGTATGTATTGCATCTTCATATTTAGAACCAGATCAATTTTTATGGTACGAAGGGCTTTGTTCTCGTAAACAACTTGTTACGTGGTCAATTTTCATGGAGGAAATGATAGCACATTATGAGGATACAAAGAGCAACACCTTCTTTAGAGAAACACCACAACAATTGGAAAGTCTAAAAGGGCTTTGTGACATAGTGGAAAGAAAAATTATGGAAACCAAGAAGCGTACCCCTCACAACTATAAATATGGAAGTGTTGTTTCTCCTAGCCTTCCACAACCTACAAGGGTTACACCACAACAATTGGAAGAAAAAAGAGAAAAAGGGCTTTGTTACAATTGTGATAGCAAATGCACTAAAGGTCATAAGTTTGCTGAGAAGAAATTATTTTACATAGCATATGAAGAGGAGGAAGAAAAGGATCAAGAAACATCAAAAGAAGAAGATATACGCCAGGACCCCACCCCAGAGAAAGAAGAAATGAATCAGACCATATCTTGTAAAGCATTCGCAAGAATTACCACTCCTCAAACTCTCAAGATAGAAGGACATATCAAGAAGAAAAAGGTGCAAGAAGTGAGAGATCACATCAAGAAAGAAGAAATGAATCCAACCATATCTTGTAATTCATTGTTCGAAATTACCACTCCTCAAACTATCAAGATAGAAGGACATATAAAGAAGAAAAATGTTCAAGAAGTGAAAGATCACATTGAGCATCAAGAAATGAATCCGACCATATCTTGTAAAGGATTGGAAGAAATTACCACTCCTCAAACTCTAGAGATAGAAGGACATATCAAGAAGAAAAAGGTTCAAGCAGTGAAAGATCACATCGAGCATCAACAACAAGTTCTCCAACTTTTAAAGGATAACGCCACTTCGGTGCAAAATCAAACGAAACAACAGGTAGATCAACATCGTAGTGAAAAATGTTTTGATGTAGTTGATTGGGTATTTTTACTGCTACATCTCAAGCAAGCTATTTATGAGAAGGAAATGTTGGCAATACTACATGCACTTAAAAAATGGCGACCTTATCGAATGGGAAGACTCTTCAAGGATGAGGATGTGGAAGCATTGTTTTGTGCTATTTATATTATCCAACCATATTGGATAAACGAAGCAAGGGATGAATGGAAGAAGGACGAAGAAGTATGGCCACTTATTCAAAAGTTGCAAAAGATCCAAATTCAAACAATATTGCCAGAAATTGAAGAGGAAGGAAAAATCATATTGGAACCTGGAGCAGTCACAGAAACAAGAACCTGACAGCTATGAAATTGATCAATTTCAGAGTATCTCATCAAGTGGAAGAACTTACCTGTTGAATATTCCACATGGGAGGACAAGAATTTTATACAGAAGCATCAAGAACTACTCAAGCATTGAGGACAACACTTTTTGAAGGAGAGGGGTATGTTAGGCCCATATACTACTAGTGTAACCCCTTATTGTTATTAGTATAACCCACTTATTATATTGATGTACACATGTAGTGCCCATATTGTTACTATTGTGCCCCATAGAAGCCCACTATTGTTATTATTGTACCCTTACATTATTATTGTTATGTCGGCTTTGATTATGTTATGACCCCTTAGACTCCTATATATAGAAAGGAGGTATTTTCATTCGTATCATCCAAGAATTGTTCATTTATGTAATGTAAAGGAGGTTGCCCCCTCGAAGAGGCTGAATTCTAAGGTGTGGATCTCTCTTTTCTATCTTTTGGTGATCTGGTTTCATAACATCATATCCCTGGTGTGGTGGCCATAGTGGGAATGCTACTTCACTGCTTCCTTATGATCATGATAGGATGGCTCGTGATGAGACCCCCTATCCTCCATTTGTGGACAAAAATCATATAATTGTCAGTAATATATGTATATTTTTCTAATTTTTTTTAATTTTTTAATTTTTTATTTTTTGAACAACACTTCCTATTTATATATAGAGGGTGGCTCATCACTCCTTAAGAGTAGGGATGGTGGAAGAAGTTTGAACATATCAATAGAGAAAAAAGTATGCCCTTAACCTTATTAATGATAATGAACAGAGAGAGTTATAGGGGCTAGGGGAGAACCAACATGGTACATATAATCAATCAATTTAATTTATAGTGGAATTGGGGATAGTGAAGTGATATAGATGGTTGTGTCCTTTCTTTTTCGATCAATACAAAGCAATCTTGTTAAAGATGATAATACTCAAGATATTTGCCTGTTCCAGTAAACTCCATATTTGTTATCCTTACATATGTATTTGTACACTTGTGCCATAGAGAGGATCATAAAGAGTGAGCGGGGATGGTCATGCAAAGGAAAGAAAGGGTGTTCTCACAAAAAATACTCACAAAGTGCTATTTCCTAAAGGAAATAGCAAAAGAAAACTTCACACAAAAAGTGTTGTTCCTTATAGGGAACAACAACTGTTCCCTGTAAGGAACAACAAAGAAAAATCACAAACAAATGTGTTGTTCCTTATAGGGAACAACAGTTGTTCCCTGTAGGGAACAACAAGAAAAACTAACGCAAAACAATGTTGTTCCTTGTAGGGAACAACAAGGGGAATCCATACGAAAATTGTTGTTCCTTATAGGGAACAACAACTATTCTCTGTAGGGAACAACAAGGGAAATACATGCTGAAAAATTGTTGTTCCCTGTATAAAATGCACACAAAAATTGTTGTTCCTTATAAGGAACAATAGTTGTTCCCTGTAGGGAATAGCAAAGAAATCCATACACAGAAATGTTTGTTCCCTATAGGGAACAACATTTGTTCCTTGTAGGGAACAACAAGAAAAAATGCATGCCAAAACTGTTGTTCCTTAGAGGGAACAACAAGAAAAAAATGCATGCAGATATTGTTGTTCCTTAAAGGGAACAACAATTGTTCCTTAGAGGGAACAAAAACTGTTCGTTAGAGGGAACAACAAGAAAAATCTGCACGCCGAAATTATTGTTCCTTAGAGGGAACAACAGTTGTTCCTTCGAGGGAACAACAAGAAAAAATTGTACGCCGAAATTGTTGTTCCTTAGAGGGAACAGCAAGAAAAAACTGCACACTGAAATTGTTGTTCCTTAGAGGGAACAACAGTTGTTCCTTAGAGAGAAATACAATTGTTACTTAGATGGAACAATAAGAAAAATGAACACAGAAATTTTTATTCCTTAGAGGGAACAACAATTGTTCCTTAGAGGGAACAGCAAAGAAAACTCACACGAAAATTATTGTTCCTTGTAGGGGACAACAGTTGTTCCCTATAGGGAACAACAAAGGAAAAATAGAAAAAAAAAACTAATGTACAATCTATTATTGAAGAAAATCCAATCAAAGAGAAAGAAAATAGAAAGGTAAATTTATGTACAAGTTTCAAAGGAATAAATTCTTCACACGGCTGGTGTTGTGGGAGGGTTTCCCTCCTCAGCAAGAATTTGTATTGTGGGATCTTCACGTATATGCTGGCAAAAAGACTCCCTTGTAAGCGGTTTATGGTAGAGGTGCACTCTATGCCCATTTTATTTAATAGAGTAACTAGACCCATCGATGGTTCTTAATGTAAGGGTGCCATTATTGTGCACCTCCTTTATCTCATAGGGACCTAACCATCTGGCCTGGAGTTTGCCCGAGAAATCCTGGAACTTAGAATCATACAGAAGTGACCAATCACCTTCATGGAATATCTTCGTCTTGATGAGGGCATCATGCCATTTTTCTCTTTTTTGTTGGATCAGTGGAGTATGCTGAAGAGTTGATAGGTCGATTTCATCCAGTTCATTGATTTGGTGTAGCGTGTTAATTTGTGCTTCATCTAGGTACAAGCCTACTTCTTGAGCTATCCTCAATGTCTGAATTTCAAATTCTATTGGGAAGATAGGTTCTTTGCCAAACACTAACTGATATGGGGAATATCTTGTGGTGTTTCTCCATGTCATGCGATATGCCCGTAGGGCTTTTGGAAATCGGGTAGCCTAGTCACGTCTATGTGATGTGACTATCTTTGTTAGTATAGCCTCAATTACCTTGTTGGTACTCTCTACCTGGACATTTTCCTGTGGGTGGTATGGAGATGTCATTCTGTGCATGATATGATGATTTTTAATGTAGTAGCCATCTTATGGCCTATAAATTGTGGCCCTCCATCCATGATTATTTCTCTAGGCAAGCCATACCACATGAAAATTTGGAAAAGAAAGTGGATTACTGAGTCCTCCATTGCCTGTGGTAATGCTTCTGTCTCCACCCATTTCATCACATATTCTATTGCAACCAGTATATATGTCTTTTTATTAGATGATGGGTTTATTGGGCCAATAAAATCTAATGCTCATCATTCAAAAGGTTCAATGACTAACTGTGGATGCAGGGGCATCTCATCAGACTGTCCTTAAAAATGGTGGGCCAATAATAGCCCATCTGTAAGAGTTTGTGACCAGCCCTGCGGTCTGCAAAATTTCCATCGCAAGGTCCATCGTGGCAAGATTTTAGGATGTCAAAGATTTCGTCTTCCCTGGCACACCTTCAGATATGCATATCGGCTCCTGTGTGAAAGAGGTATCCTCCGATCCATGAGAACCAAGTGCTACGTTGTACTATTTGTTTTCTTTCATTGGGCATCAGGTGCTTAGGTAATTTCTCCACTGCTAGGTAGTTCGCAACATCCGCATACCATGGTGTTTTTACGGTTACAGCAAATAAGTGCTTATCAGGGAACTGGTCTTCTACTACTACCGAGTCGTTTGTCTTTGGTATACATGAGAGGAATTCTGCCATCGGATTTTCCTTTCCTGGTCAATCCTTGATTGTTATGTTGAATTCCTGTAAAATGATCAACCATCATGTCACTCTTCCATTCGTAACAGGTTTATTTTCTAGATATTTAATAGCAGAGTGATCAGTATACAAAACCACAGGGTATCTTGTTATATAATGTCTGAATTTTTTAATAGCATAGATTACAACCAAAAATTCTTTTTCGGTCACAGTGTAATTCAACTCAACAAGAGATAAATTTTTGCTGATGTAGTATATCGCATATGGTTTCTTATCTTCTTCCTGGCCGAGAACTGCTCCAATGGTTGTATCTGATGCATTGGACGAGATCTGAAATGGAAGATCCCAGTTTGGGGCCCGTAATACTGGGGCTATTGATACTAGTTGTTTTAATCTTCAAAAGCAGTGTCACATTTGGCAGTCCATATGAAATCGATATTTGCTATTAATGCATATAATGGTGTAGCAATTTGGGAGAAATTCTTTATAAATCTTCTATAATATCCAGAAAATCCCAAAAAACTATGTACCTCAGTTTGTGTGGAAGGAGTAGGTAGTAAGAGAATTATCTGAATTTTTGTTGGATCTACCTAAATTCCAACTGTTGAGATGTAGTGACCTAGGATGAGGCCCTCGTCCATCATCATGTGGCATTTTTCATGGATTAAGTAGAGCTTGGTAGCAATGCATCTTTGCAGAACTTTCTCTAGCGTTTGTAATGCCGGCTCGAAGTCATCTTCGTAGGGTGTAAAGTCATCCATGTACACCTCGAGCCCCTCATTTATCAAGTCTAAAAAAATGTTGAGTATAGCCCTCTAGAATGTGGTAGGTGTGTTGCACAGTCCAAAAGGTAAGACCCTATAAGAAAATGTCCTCCAAGGGAAGGTAAAGGTAGTCTTATCTTGGTCTTCAGTGGAGATTTGGAGTTGATTGTAGCCGCTGAAGTTGTTTAAGAAAGAGAAGAATTTTTTACCTGCCAATGTGTCCAAGACTTGGTCAATGAACGGGAGGGGAAAATGGTCTTTTTGGGTTGCTTTATTAATCTCGCTATAATTGACACATATACGCCACTTTCCATTCTTCTTAGGCACCACAACTAATGGAGAAACACATTTTCTATCAGATATAGGATAGATGAAATTTACATCTAACAGTTTTTGTAGTTCATCTTTAACAATATCTTTAAGGTGAGGGTTTAACCTGCATTGAGGTTGTCGAATTGGCTTCACATCTTTCTCTGTATAGATGTGATGCATGCATAATTGGGGATCAATCCATTTCATGTCTGGGTAATCCTAAGTGAAAGCCTCTTTATATTTTCTAAGGAGTTGAACAAGCCTTTGTTCTTGGTCATCAGTCAGGTATTTGTTGATGTTTAGGACTTTACCTGGTTCAATTCCAATGGTTTTGTTGTTATAAACAGTAGTTGTTGGTATTGTCTGGTCATTAATATCTTTTAAGGGATCTTCTTCCATTTCGTTATCCAGAGCTTCTTCGATCATGTGACACTTTAGATTGGATACAACATCAGGTTGGTTAATGTAAGTGTTAATGATGTCATCTTCGGTTTGATCCTTAAATTTGAGAGCATCTTCTATGGTTAGAGGTGATCGAATGTTTTTAGTTAAATATGATACAAGTTGTTTTATAGTTTTTATTATTGTTAGGCTTCGCTGAGCTAGAGGATATAAAGCTAGGTTCTTCACATTACTTCCTCCTGCTATCATCATGCTACCTATTCGATAGCTTATGTAAGCATTTGCGGTTGCTAGCCAAGGTCTACCTAGAATTAGGGAACGTCCGTCTAGATGGTTTATAGGATTAATTATCAATAAATCTGTTGAGTATTCCAAAGAATCTACAGACACCATTACATCCTGTAATATCCCTTCTAGTTTGACGACTGATCGGTCAGCAAGTTCTAGTAGGGTTGTAGTTGGATCCAAGGCTGTAATGCCAAGTTTTTGACAGGTTGTTGTTGTGAGAATATTGATGGCTACTCCTAAATCAACTAATGCATTGGGAAAGGAACATCCATTTATTTGTACTGTGACTATAGGGTTTCCTGGGTCCTCATATTTCACTGGTGTTTCTCTACCTGATAATAAATCAGACAAAGTTCTGACTACGTGGACAGTTGGGGTTGTTTTTATTTTCCTCTTAGGCTTTTTAGTACATAATTCCTTAATAGTTTTTGCATAAATGGGAATGTCCTGAATATCGTGGAGGAGGGGTATTTTTACACAAAGATTTTTTAATTCTCCCAGAAGATTGAAATAAGGATACTCTATTATGTGGGGTATAATCAATCTCTCTAGGAATGGTGGAGAAGATGTAATAGTTTGATCATGGCTTTTCTGTTTAACTATATTCTCCATTTGAGGTGTTTGTTCTACAGGTAACAGATCTTCTATTTGTATGTTTTTATCCCCCTCTCACTCAATTATCTACCCAAACCTTAATTTGAGTTCATTACAATCCCTCAACTCAGTTTTTGGTTCTGGTCCTTCAATAATTTGTATAGATTGGAAGGGTCTATTGTTGGGATTCAAGTTGGGCTGGGTTGGGAGTTGAGGTTGTAGATTGGGTTAAGGGTTCTACTGCAATGTGTAAGGTGATGGCAGCGTAGGTTGAGACAGGGGGATTGTTCCTGTTGGCTGGTTTGTAGGTCTTTACTAGCTTGACTACTAGTTCTAGTTCTATGAAGTGAAGGGTGGCCATTGGGATGGATATGTATTGTTTTGCCAAAATGGTGGGAAGTAAGGGGAATTTGGCCAACTATTATTTTGATTTGATTGATTGGACCAAGGTGGCATAGAGAATGGTTGCTGTGACCAATTAGGAAAAGGTGTCTGGTTCTGCAATGTAGCTCCTGTGTATTGTTGAGCATTATATTGTGAGGGCTGAAAGAAAGAAGATGGGTCAGTAGGCGTACCTGTTTGTCGTGCTTGCCATTGGTGACGCTGATTTAGCAGGTAGACTGGTTCTATTTCTTCCTCTACCTCCTTAAAGATTGCTTTTAATCTTAGGAGCGATGGACAACTTTCCGTGGCATGATCTTTAGTGCATATGGCATAGGTTTATACCATATCTAGTGGGCATTCTTTATGACTATGCTTCTTCCTGCATCAAGAGCAAAAGATCACCAGGTTCTATTCTACTTTAGCCTGCTTCTGCTTGGCTTGCATGATGTCTAATTGCATTGTCAAAGTTCCCAAGATATCTGTTTTGAAATCCTCCAATAGGTTGTCGATTTCTACACAAGTAATGCTTCCGCCAGACATTTTACTGTCCTTGGTGGTCATATCACGTTCTGCTGGTTTCAATCTCGTACTACCTCTTGAGAACCTGATACACAATTTAATAATATCAACATAGTCTTCTTGATATATATCACCTTTACCCATAATATTTAATGTCTCTATCCATTGGTCTTTCATCCCTTTAATCAGTGTAGTTTTTAGCACATTATCAGGCAAAGGCAGATTTGCATAGGGAGACCTTTGGAGGTTATATTGAAAACGCTCCACATACTCCTCCAACGTTTCACTAGGTCTTGCTACCATTTGGAATATTTCATCTTTTAGTTCCCTAGATCTGCAATAGTCTTGATATTTTTTAAGGAAAGTGGTTTTCATTTGATCCCAATCATTTATGGTTCCCCCACCTAGTCCCATAAACCAACGCAGGGCTGCTCCTTTTAACGTAGAGGGAAACAACTTTAGTTTTTGGGGGTCGGTGGTGTAATCATAACCCCGACATAATACATCAAATTCAAATAGAAATGCATCTGGATCCTCTGATGTGAGTCCATGAAAGGCAGGAATATTTTGTAGAGGGATAGCTTTCATGGATTGTTGGCCATTTGATCAAATATATGCTAGTTCCCTTCCGGGATCTCTCGAGCTGGAGAGTTATCCCTAGGATGTCTAAAAGGGGTGGAAATAATCTTCACAACAGTCCCTCGGTCTGGGATACTGGCTGTTCCTTGCTCAATTACTACTTGAGGGGATCTTGGTTCCTTTGTTTCCCCTGTTTCTCCTCCTCCTTCATGATATTACAAGAATTCCATCCTTGTGAGGGAATTGGGTGTGAATTTTCAATTTCTTGAAAACTCTGCTCAGTTCCTTCCATTTTACTTTGTACCTTAGCATAGGCTACAAATGGTGAGCCTGTGGCCCAAAGGGAGACAGTAGGTTATCTGGAAGCAACGGTTCGAGGACCTACTAATGGATGAGATTAAGCTTTCTTTAAGATGTCATATATGAAAGTTGACTGTCAAAGGGTCACTGATCCCTTAGATTTTTTAGATTTGGGTAGTGGGATTGGATTGTTTTCAGGTCTTTTCTTCTTAGTCATTCATGTAAACAATTCAAATGTTTATCTCTACCCTAATTTCCTAACAACTTTGCTGGAAAGCGGGCGAGGGAGCAGGAATTTTACTTGCTCCACATGCAGGTTCTTACCTTCTGTTTTTAATACCCATTTGTCTCTCAATATACAAGCATCAAATACCTACTTCGGTTTTATGTAATTGTGTTGAAAAGCGGGTGGAGGAGCAATCACTTTACTTTCTCGTTAGGTAGGTTCTTACCTTCTGTTTTCAATACCCAATTCTTCCTCAACAACAATTATCATATGTACATCACTCTTTGTAAATGGCTACACTCTCCTCGGCAATGGCGCCAAAATGTTGACTGATAAAAGGTGCCTTTTAAAACTCCTATTTATTCCACATTAATTATCAACCCGGGCAAGTTTTCTTATTTCAAGAGTGTACACAGTATGTGGCTGCTATTAATTCAGAGAGTAATGTTTCCTAAATTACAGTATAGATATTTAAATACAAGAGTAAACGATGCATCTAATAAACTCCAATTGTAATAATCAAAGGGAATATAACATCTAAACTTTAAGACTCGATCTTCTACCGAAATTATAATCAATCCTCACTCAAGCAATTCAACTAGCAATGGCATCAATTGACAGTACGGTAGCAATAACTCATCTCTTCCTAACTGATTTAATCCAAATCAAACGAAATCTCTAGTAAACAATCCAAATAGCAACGATATCAATCTGAGAGTCCAATAGCAATAATCAAACTCTTTACAGTTGATTACATTAATGCAATTCACTATCTAGATAATATTCTCTATAATAAACATAACTGGAATTAATTGACAACACTGTGACTTATAAACAGAGCATACACTATTTCAGTTCAAGAAATAATGAACAACAAATAAAGTAAACTCACAAAAAGGGAAATTATCAAACCAACTAAACTTTAGAAGAATCAAAATATAACACAAGAAAGCAGTTAAATCCACCAGAGGTCGGGCCCTTAGCCGCCAGCGAACATTGCTAAGCTACTTCAGATGATGCGAGGGAACAACAACTTCAATTATGTATTAATCATCGAATGTAAGTAACATTACAATATAACTGTGTTCTCTCAACAACGAGAGTCTGTAATTAAAATTACAATTCCAATAATAACAGAAATTCCTCCCCTTTCTTCTTACAATCGTCTCCTTTTATAATCAGAAAGGGTAAAAGATAAATGGTAAATGCGATCCGGATTCATAATCGATTTCTAACTTCAGACATCCTTTCCTTTTTCACACTAATCCTCCTGATTCACCTTTAGCCTTGTCCGCAACCTCCGTGTTCCTTCGTTAGGGAACAACAATTGTCCCTTTTGTTGTTTTCCTACATAAAGAAGGGTAAAAGTTAGCTAAATTGTAACTGCAAATAATGCCTTCATTTCTTACCATAGTTCCTCAATATATTAACGCATTAAGATATAAAAAAGATAAGAATAAAGGAAAAGGATGATGAGATTAATAGTAAACACATACCCATTTCGTGACTCAACACCTACTCCTTTCATTGATGAAGTATTGGACAATATAGGAGGTTAGGAGGCATATTCATTTACAGATGGATTTTCAGGATACCATTAGATTAGAATTGCACCAGAAGATCGACATAAGACCACCTTCACTACAAAATGGGGTTCATATCAGTATACAGTGATGCCTTTTGGACTGAAGAATGCCCCTGCCATATTTTCAAGAGTGGTGGTTGCAGATTTCAAAGAATATATTCACAAGATTTTAGAAGTATACTTCAATGATTGGATAATGTTTGGGTTATTTAAGAAACATGTTGCGAGCTTAAGGTTGATGCTTGACACATGTAGGCAGTATCAAATTTGTTTGAATATAAAAAAATGCATATTCTGTGTACCTTTTGGTATACTACTAGGACATTGTTTGCAAGCAAGGATTGATGGTGGATCCTGCGAAGATTGTTATTATTGTGAATTTACCTCCAACAAAGAGAGTAAGATAGCTTCGCACCGCATTAGGACATACAAGATATTATAGAAAATATATCAAGGGATATGCTCAGATCACTGCGCATATGGAAAAACTGTTGAAGAAATATGTAACATTCCTATGGTATGAAGAATGTTAAAATAGCCTCGGCACACTAAAATAAAAGATGGTAACTGCTCCTATGTGGGTATTCATAGATTGGAATAAGGAATTTCATGTTCATGTGGATGCTTCTTTTAAAAACCTCGAACTCGAACCTCTACAGAGGAACCATAGACCTCTACCCTCTTCCTCAACCTAGACCCTAGACCTAGGCCCTCGACCTCTAAAGACATTGAGACATGTTGTTGTTTACTTACGAGCATATCACTTTAGTTCCCTAGTTCCACTAGACGTTAGAGAATACCCCCATGAGGTGATAGCACCCATTTCCCAAACTCTCCCGGTTATACGCGGATTGAGGGAAACTTAATTTTTAAACCGGGTGCACAAACTGATGGTTGGGCGGAGGCGAATCATCAGGGGTTAGGCACCGTGGGATTGAGAGAGAGAGACATAACCTCCCACGGTGGGGATTCGATTCGGTTTGTGCGAAAACCCTAATATCTTAGATTGACTGTACCCTTCATTAAGTA
Organism: Pinus tabuliformis; assembly: GCA_031772625.1. Classification (NCBI taxonomy): domain Eukaryota; kingdom Viridiplantae; phylum Streptophyta; class Pinopsida; order Pinales; family Pinaceae; genus Pinus; species Pinus tabuliformis. The sequence goes on from CM062818.1 coordinate 1,810,660,464, forward strand.
CTACCCACACTGGCTAATCGCCCAGACTGCAGCAGAAAATGTTATTAGTGCATTAATGGATCGGGGTATGGAACGAGTAGAAGTTATGATAAGTGGCCCTGGTCGAGGGAGAGATATAGCATTACGAACCATTCGTAGAAGTGGCATACTATTAAGTTTTGTACGTGCATAGCTTTAGGAGTGGTATTGGCATAACCCGGTGCAGGATAAATCGATCACCCTATCGCTTTTGCAAGTAGGAAACTGTCTAAAGTAGAGAAGAACTATACAACTACAGAAATGGAAGGATTGGCTATGTTATATGCTTTACATAAGTTTAGATATTATTTGTTGGGGTCACATTTCAAAATGTTCACATATCACTCTACACTAAAGTATTTGGTCAATAAGCCTCTTTTAGGAGGAAAGATTTGCAGATGGCTATTATTGTTTCAAGAGTATGAATTTGAAGTTGTTGTTAAGCCAGGAAAACTAAATGATGGACCTGATCACTTATCAAGGTTGGAAATAGGAGAAGAGCCAATGAATATAGAGGATGATCTTCCTGATGTGAAGCTGTTTGCAATCAAGATTACAGATGATCAATTCACTAATATTATTCAGTTCTTAACCACAGGGATGGCTCCGTCATAATACACTACACTATAAATGTTCGATCTAATCATATATCAAGGTTGGAAATAGGAGAAGAACCAATGGATATAGAGGATGATCTTCCTCATGCGCAACTGTTTGCAATTAGGATTACAAATGATCAATTCGCCGATATTATTCAGTTCTTAACCACATGGATGGGTCTGTTAGAATACACTACATTACAGAAGAAATCACTGGTGGTTAAGTCAACGATTTTTTCACTAATAGCAGGAAATTTATACAAGATGGGACCAGATGAAATATTGCAAAGATATGTCCCTGGGCATGGAAGACAGATAATTTTAATAGAAAATCATAGTAACACAGCTGGTGGACATTATGTAGGAAAAGCCACTGCATAGAAAATTTTAAGAGAAGGAATATGTTAAACACACACATGGCAGCAACATAATATTAAATATAAACATGAGAGTACCTCTATTATTAACAAATGATATACATTTATAGTACATGGTGTGACCGTCAGGTTCCACATCCCAAGGTCTCTTGGACTTCCTTAGTCTATTCGGCTTCCACACCAACCCTTAGAGGATTAGGTGTCCAAAATTTCCCCCTTAATCCGAAGGGTTATGTATGAGTCCAAGAAGAGAGCTGTAATACAAAATGTGCAAAAAATGCATGGTAGCACTAGGTTGAATGTGCTCTCTGAAATGTTGGTATAAAGGGCGGTGGTTTAAGGATGACCACCAACATTGGAACGCTTAGTGCAGTTCCTAGAACTCTTCCAAGTTTGTCATGAAGCTTAGGTATTCTGCTAGAGGAAGTGCTCCTAATGTTTTGAAGAGGGAAACCTTCAACCATGAAAGGGAGGTCTCACCCCGCATAAAAGGGAGAACCTCAACTTTAAAAGGGAGGTCTCAACCTGTGATGGTTTAAGGATTATTCTTCCAAAAATGGCAAGAAGCTGAAGTCTTCTGCTAGAGGAAGTTTCCTCAATTCTTTGAAGAGACATCACCAACTGAAGGCATGCTCAGGGGCATATTTATCTCTGGCTACAACTCTGAATTTGGTATGGCAGGTTGTGGCTCATGTTCACTTGAAGTGGCTTTGAAGCTTGTAGATGACCATCACTTCCCCCCCTATCAGATACAAGGTGATATGATGGAGAAAACTCAACTGCAAGACTGTTCAATACTCTAAAACAAGTTCTAACATGTGATTGGAATATCTTCTTGGTTTTTGATGGCCATTGCCAAGAAGCGATCCATCCAAGATGAATCTTTGGTCTTGCAAGAGGTTTGTTTCTGAAGCATCTGTTTGAAGAATGACTAGTTTTATGACAGTGCTTACATGGATGAAGATCAAAACAATGATCTTTCAGATGGCCAACTCGGTCACAGTGTTGGCATTTCACAATGTGTTGCCATGGAATAGGGGAAAAACCTAGAACAGCTGAAGGTGAACTGTCATGAAGAAATCCAACACTTTGAAACTAGATGGGCTTTGAGTAATTTGGAATATGAAAGGAAACCTCCTTGTCATATCCAAGACCTTTTTTGTGCTTGTTGTGGACAAGTTCTTCCCAAGGCCTGATGATGGGCTTGGGAAATGCAGACTGAATTTCTGCATCTACGTGTAACCTTACTGCTTTATTGGGCACTGTATCTGAATCAACTTCCTGCTTATGGGAGTCCTTTCATTGTTCTGAACAGAAATAGGTTCAGAATGATGAATCCTCTGTTTTAAGTCTTCTTGCTGTAGCTGAGATTCAAGCTCCAAAAATTCTATCTTGTCTTGTGTATACTACAGATAGGTTTTAATATCACAAAGAGTGTTCTTGTTGATTTTCACTATATCACGAACTGTGGAGTGTATTACAGTATTTAACAACTCTAATGCTTCACTAATTTTATCCATTTTCCAAACAATCAAACCAAAAGTTCACTTGTAGAAATAATAATTGTTTTAGAAAATTAATTTTCCAACACAAATTAATTTGCACTGATGTCTGCTCATGTTCTCACTTCACAGTGTCTTGTGCCGCAATTTCTATGCAGCAAGCCCAATATTGTTGCCTTAACAGAATGTCCAGCTTGACAGGTTTGTAGCCCACAGACTCTTCTTTTCTAGAAATAACAAGACCCCAATATAAATGAGATTAGCTTGTATATTTCATCTACCATACACCATATAACACCTGTGCATAATAGCCTACAATGCATTCAAAGCAACATACAGTAGTTCTATGCCATGGAATTTCAATCATCCCCACTCAATTTTGAATAATACAACACCAAGGGGATTGCCTTATGCAATGCTCAACACTCAACATTAAAATGCTCATTCCAATGTTAAGAAACTTCAAAGATTTCACATCCACTTCTCAACCCTGCTGGCCTTTAGGTGTTATATCAAGTTGGATAGCGTTATTATGATGGAAACGCAGTTGAAACAATACAATGGCCAGCATTATACCATATGTACAAACTGCGTTATACCAACAATGTTCAAATTATCAACAATGTATATATCTAGACAATGTTAATGTATATAACCTCGAGCAACCTTCTTTGCAGCTGGCTTCTTTGCTGGGGCAGCTAGTTTAGCAGCCTTCGTAGACTTGATGGATGGAGCAGTGTTCAATGGATACCAAAATTTTGAAGCAGAGACCATGGAGGTATAACGTATATCGACATTCTTTGTATATGAAGACCACAGAGAACCACGTACAAGGGCTATGTGTTTTAATTCCCAAAGAACCCGGTCACTCAACTAATAGCGGAATACATGTAAACTCACCTTTTCACCAATCAGTAGATTTCGCACAGTTCCCGAGGTTTAACTTTATTGAGTTCATTCTCCACCGTAGATTTCAACCCCACGATCTGATGGTTGATATCCTTTTCTGCAATCAATCAAACTTGCACGACCATCCTCCACTATAGATCTGCACTCACAGGATCTGACGGTCTTCGGCGATTTCGGAAGGAAAACTTGCGTGATGATTACCCGTCCAAAATGGTTGGTTTTTCTCTCCTCTAGTGGCTACGTGTCGAACAGTGAGTGGAATCGGGCGGGCTCACGAGATTACCGCTTACCACTTTTTATGCCCCGAAATACCGTTTTCTATGCGAAAACCACCTTTTTCACTGGCTATATTCTGCGCGCCTTTTCCAAGCGATGACTGTTAGATCTATCAATCTATCAACTTGACAGCTGTTGCTCCCCTTCAGCTTTTGACTCAAAATTATTGGGTTATCCTCTATTCCGCTATAAATTTAACACTTCCGCCAGTTTATATTGGAGCCGTGGTATGGAGGAGCTCCGATACTAGAGTGTGAACCGAAGTGGTAGGGACTGGAGTGTGAATGAGGTAATACTATGAAGGAGCGAGCAATGATATAATCAAGCCTGACAAAAAACACCACAAGTCAAGTCTGACACACAACACCAAATCATAGTTTAGACAATTGATTTTGAGAGCCACGAATGAAGGTTTGCTTCAACGGAGCTGACAATGCATAGGCTGAGGATGATTGTCATTGGTTCACATAAACGCCCTTCTTTCACAACACCTTTAGGAAGTGACTTGATGTTTGAGTTGGGGCTATGGTCAATGTGTCAACATAAACATTCAATACAATGTGTAGAGAATAAAATTCTCAGTCGAATTTGAATGGACTGACCTTCAAGCACACAACAATGATGTACTAGAGTTTCTACTTATAATGCATGGCTAGTGATTCATGTCTCCCATTGGAATTGGAATTGAAATGAATCAAAATAGAATAGAATAGTGAACTAGACAAGTATTCAAGACTTTGAAGATGTATTTTCTAGCGTAGGTACGCTTTCGTATTCAAAAGGAATGCTTGCCATTACCAGAGGAAAAATTCAAGGCTGCCTTAGAGGTAATAGACAGATAGGCTTAGATGACAGAGCCCTAAATTTGATGACACCACAAGTAAATTCCAAACCAAATTTAGATTGGAGTAGCTTTGAAATAGCTATGAACCAGATGATATAGTGCTCACAATAATCTCAACGGATATATAAATACAACCGAAATTTACTGCAAGAGTAACGCTATAACTTAGCATATAAACCTTGAACTTCAATTAATGCACAGAGAAAGAAAGTATATACCAGGAATAGAAATGTCAGAGGAGTTACTCTATATAAAACTAATTTGAGACCTGTGCTTTGATCGGTGTAGATAGATTCTAGAAAGCCTATTAAGGCGGTTCATGAAATTCAGGGTATGGTATAACGTTTAACTCTTTGACAACTCATTCGACAACAGATATTTTACAGAGATGGCAGTTTGGAACAGAAGTACAGGACTGATATGTATAGAAATGCCACAGATCAACAAGCTCACATAAATAAGTGGCTCATACTTGAGTAGGGCAGGAGATCGCTCGCTCTGATACCATGTTAAACACACACATGGCAACAACAAAATATTAAAGATAAACAGGAGAGTACATGGTGTGACCGATGGGTTCCACATCCCAAGGTCTCTTGGACTTCCTTAGTCTATTCAGCTTTCACACCAACCCTTAGAGGATTAGGTGTCCAACAGGTTATGGTGGCCTACACTACACAAATATGCAAAGGAGTATTGTCGAGCTTGTGATATCTGCCAAAGAACAGGAAGACCTTCAATAAGATATGAAATGTCGCTATTACCACAAGTAACATTGCAGGCTTTTGATAGATGGGCTATTTATTTTGTTGGACCTATCAATCCACCAACGAAAAGGACTGGTGCAAGGTATATAATCAGTGCGACTAATTATTTGAAGAGGTGGAACGAAGCACACCCAGTGAAGGATTGCAGTGTAGAAACTACTGTGAAGTTCATATTTGAATACATACTATCCTGATTTGGGTGTCCAAAGAAATTGATGAGTGATCAAGGATCACATTTCTTGAATAAGACCATTGAGGCAATAACTGAAGAATTTCAAGTTTACCACCAAAAGAGCACCCCTTATCATCCTCAGGAAAATGGAACTGTGGAAGAATTCAATAAAATTTTGGAGAATGCATTGACCAAGGTATCTAATGCAAACAGGGATGACTGGGATCTTAGGATTCCAGTAGTATTATGGGCTTATAGGACTACATGCAAAAACTTGACAGGTCAGATGCCCTTTAGGTGAGTTTATGGGAAAGCAATTGTGATGACCATGGAATACATTGTTTGTAGCCTAAGAATTGCATCTTTTCCAAATATGGAATACCCTGACATAATGGAAGAGAGGATGTAGCATTTACTTTCATTGGAAGATGACATGTTTATAGAAGGATTTCATCAACAAGTACAAAAAACAAGAGAAAAGTCTTGGCATGATAGGCACATTAAGAAAAAGAAGTTCTAGATATGAGAACTTGTTCTCCTCTACAACAGTAAGTTTATCAAATTCCCGTGGAAATTAAAAACACATTGGTTAGGCCCATACGATGTTAAGTATATTACTAATGGAGGCGCAATGCAGTTAGCAAAGTTAAATGGAGAATTAATTCAGGGAAAACTAAATGGCAGTGGGTTAATGTTGTATAGGGACAACCTTTTCCCTACAACTTTACCCTAAAGAAGAAGGAAGGAAAGTCTTAGTGTCACATGCAGTTGAAAGTGGGCATTGGACTATAAACTATACTACAGAAAGAGCTTCGATGAAGAAAGTACTGCGCTACAGTCGGAAATATGTTGAAGTTCACAGGAAGCCATGACATAAGACAAAGTTGTACTACAATAGGGGGTGTATCGAAGTTCACCAGGAAAGTAAAAATGTGACCATTAAAAGGGAAAATATAGGCACAAAGTTTCATTTAAGATGACAGGTTGGCAGAATTTAAGAATAGATACACATTTAATGATGAAATATGAACAAAATTGAGACAAAATCAAATCTAATGATGATGTTAAAAGGCTAAAATTGTTATAAATAACTGAGTCCCACTTAGATTAAGAACTTTGATGAATCGAGAGCTTGAGTGACTAATAGTGCGAAGAAGTTGCAAGAGACTCTACTATATTTGTCGATTGAGCAATCTTAGGAGGAGATTGTGTGGAATTTTAGTGAGCAGGGATTATCTGGAGTCATGGAAGCCGCAGATATGTCCGCGCCAGTAGTTGAAACACCCATAGTAGCATCACCCATAGTAGTAGCACCATCACTGCATAAGTCAGGAACATCACCAAGACAGAAGAAAACCAAGGAAGAAAGAACCAAGAAAAAGCAGGACAAGAATCTTGCCAAACCTATGAAGCCTCAGAAGAAACCTCAGCAAGTTGATATTGAAGAAGAAGTGGAGGAAATACAGGCAGAGGAAGGTGGCACAACGTTCATCTCACCTCTGCCCTCATACATTCCATCAAGGAAGCCAAACACTAAACCAGTAAAAGATGCCAAAGATGTGAAGTATGGGACATTCACACCTTTATTGTCGAAGGATGTGCCATTTGAAGGAGAGATTTTAGGAAATATTCTGTAGCTGAAATTCATAGACAATGATTTTAATGATTGGATGAAGTACCTGTAGTTTGCACTAGACCGGTACGTGTAGCAGGTTCACTAACTAGACAATGAAGTGACGAGATTGGAGCCACAATGGTGGGTGGATGGGTTGGCACAGTTAGGACTGCCTAACATGTTCAATGTGTTGCACTTTGGCAAAAGTTCAGCAAACACAACATGTGTGTGAAAATTGATGGTGTTAATACATGATGGACTCCTGTGGATGGGAAATAAAATCCCCATAGACCAAATGTTGATCTGGAGGATCACAAAGCTAGCATAACAAGGGGGAAACCCTGCGGAGGAGTTCACAGGGAATGATCAGGATTGCACCTTGGCAGAAAATAGGAATAAGAAGTACAGGTTGGTCAAAGGAAAAAGGGGCTATGATATAAACTTAATTAGTGACCAAGTAGTCCGCTTTGCGGCACATATTTTGGTTCACAAAATTAAGAGGAAATGTCATGCAAATAAAGTTCTTATGTCGGTGGCATCTTTAGTGGCATAATGTGAAAATGGAGTCCAGTATAACTTTGATGTGTTTTTATGCAATGTATTCCTGGACGACTATCGCAAGGTCCAAGAGAAAGGTACATCTTTTCATTATTCCTGGTTAATCTTGATCATTGCACTGTTAGCATGGAAACAATCAGAGGATACAAAGTTTCCTCTGGTGCCTACATATGTATGTGAGGTTGTGAGGTATGCTTCACTATGGAATACCACTCAACCATCACACGCACAAGAAAATAAAATATTTTTTATACTATACCAGATATATCTATGATTCTACACATGTTCATAAACCACCATCCACGCCCCTCTCCAAGTTTGTACAAACAATACAACCCTGTGGCGAGGTTCAAGGCAGATTTCCATAAAGTGAAAATACAGGCACGCAAAGACACAAAGAAAAAATGGCATGCATTTCCATACATGGTCAAAGAGGATGATTTGGAAGAATTAGTACAAAAATGGCCCGCGAAATGGATGACTCCATTGGAGGAAGCATGGGACAACGCCACAGAAGAAGAAGAACTGGACACTTCGCACCATGGCAAAGCCAGTGGAAAGGATAAAGAGCAGGAATCAGAGGAAGAGAAAGAGGAAGAGGAAGAATAAAATCATGAAGAAGAACACCATGATGAAGGACTTCATGAGGAGAGCCATCAAGGAGGTGAAAATAAAACTAAGAAGACAAAGAAGGGAAAAATAAATAAACCTGCAGTGGTGAAAAGGAAGATGCAGAGTGGAGCTTTGTCGAGTAGCAACAAGAAGCATAAGGCGGATAAAAAAAAATCACACTAATGGTTCTAACTGAAGGTGGCCTAGATCAAATTGGAGACAAGGTTCACTAGATAACAATGGAATCTTCAAATAGGGTGGAAGATCACTATGGCGAGCTTATCATAGGTGTGCAACAGAGTATAGTAGAGCTAAAATTATTGACATAAGCATCCACAGAACTAGTGCAACTAAATCAACCAGCGCAACTAACTCAAGGACTCTAACCATAAAGGCTGATAGAAATGATGTTTGGAATGAGAATAATGTAGATACCTATCAAAGATCTGCAGTTCGACTCCACCGAGGCAAAGCAGCATGCGAAGAATTGGGATCATATCAACATGAATATGGCACCGCTGCCCATTCTGGTGTTACATGAGTTACACTAAAGCATTGCAAATGAGTTAAAGGAATGCGAAAAAATCACTTCAAGGCTGAATATTCAAATAGAACAAGAACAAGTTTTGCTAAAGAAACAACTTGACTAGGAAATCAAAGAAAAGGAGAAGGAAATGCTACAGTAGCATAAATTGAAAGAAATGGTTGAAGTCACTTATAGAGAAGTTCTAGACATGGATGTCCACGAGGAGGAATCTATAGAAGACAAGGTCGTGAAGCTTGGCCTTGCAGTTAGGGAATACAAGGATAAAATTTTCGAAGTGCAATTTAAATATGAGATGTAGATTAGTGAGCTACGAATGAAGTTGCAGTTGACTATGCCACTAGAAGAAGTCAGAGGGAGGCTGACCTAAAGTTAGTCATGGTTAGCATCTCCGCAACATTGGCGGACTACAACAAACTACTGGATGAAAGTTTGCAAATTTGGACTTCGCTACAGGAAGATCCAAATATTCATAAACATTAAGAGGAAATGTAGTAGAGGAAGAAAAAATTAGAGGAGAGTCAAGCAACTACGAAGACATTGCCTATATCGCAAAAGCTAGCAAAGATCAATGAATCGAAGGTGTTGCAGAAGAGGTGTGGTGTGGGAATATCGTCTCTACGGACATAGACATTCCCTCTAGCTTAAGAGAGTGGGTCTATCCATAAACAATACAATCTAATGTAAATTTCCTTATATCAGAATCGAATAAGAGGGTCTATCTCTTATATTACTAATCCACTTGATGGTGATCTTGCTTCCTTGCTCCAACTTCCTTTCGTTCCTTTCGTTCAAGTACCGAAACAAACATGCTAGAAACAACAACAAATGGCTTAAAAGGTCAAGGAGTTCTAAGCTATCAAATGTAATATTACACCTGATATAGGAAATAAACCATTAGTTGTATTAGAATAAACTTCAAAGAGAAATACCACTGAAGCATTGACATTGGAGATCTCCTTTGCGGTATCCAAGTCCCATTACATGCCTTTTCAACACTCTTTTCCTCCTCTAACTTGACATGAAATGGATTCCAATCTCTAACTCTCTCTCCTCATGCTTTAGCTACCAAAGGCTAGTATTTTGTCATCTAAGACTAATCTTCTTCTATTAAAAGCTAAAGATTTCAAAATTTTGCAGTTGGTTCTATCTCTTCGCCACTTTCCCTATGTTGTATTGTGACCAAAAAGGGTAAGAGGAAGTGGTTTATATAGGGATAGGAGGATAAGAATGAGATCCACTCAAGGGGGAAGAAGGTCTTATCTCCTTGTGAAGGTCCACTTTCAAGGGGGAAAGAACCTTATATGGAGTTCTCGAGCCTTATCCAATCGAACAAACATCCAGCACATCGCCACTAGAAGTTTATAGACGTGAAACTCCATTTCATTTTATAAAAACAATCCAAAAGTAGACCAACATGGATATTGGGCTAACAGTAGCACTGATTGGCATGGGTCACAGTGTAAAACTATGCCATTGGCGCGGGTGAGATAGTGGGAAAGAGCACTGATCTTAAAAATTGGTTTTAAGAAGGATTCTTTGGAAATGTTCTAAAGCAAGTGGGGACTACCTTCTTCAAACTTCAAGGGATGCAAGAGCATATGTTTCATGGTGAAAGTATAACACAATAGTCACTACTAGGGTTCCCTCAGATCAGGAACGAGGAGTGACAAGAGAGCAACAAATTACTGTGTAACAAGAGGATCAAAGAAATTAAGAGGGAAGAGAAGATATTGATAAAAATAACTCAGCCTTGGTAGGATGAGAAGCTTTAGGAGCTTTGACAGAAGGAGGCAAAATTCTTACATAAGGTTGTAGATCATGTAATAGAAGCATTGTTGGAGGAAGCACGCAACGAGGATAAAAAGATGAAAGGAGTGCCCCAAAAGTTCAACAAGGCATACGATACCATTGTAGAAAATATTAGAGGCAAAGAAGTTGAGTGACTCAGGACGAGTCACATGTGAGTGTTGGGGGTTTGTTGGAAGTAACCCAACTTGGCCAGATTTTAGGAAAGAAATCCAAGTTTTGTGGAGCGCGTAGTAGAAAAGATGTTGTAGAGTATGAAGTGGACCACGTAGCAGAGAAACAAAGCACATTGAAGACCGTGCAACATAGGGGATTCACGGTGAAGCCCCCCCTTTTCCGAAAAAAAAAACATAAAATATTGTAAACATTGATGGTTCTGGACCATATTCCTTTGTATTTTGGAAAGGTCCATGGTAATGTAGCAATGTAATCCCTCAATGTAATAGTAGATATAGGGATGAATAATAAAGAAGGAAGGCATCTATCGAATTGATCTAGATCTATGTTTATGGTGATATTTTTTTTATCTGTACTTTGGAGGAAGGGCAAGGCTCTGCAGTTGAGTGCGTGGAGGCCTAGGTCTGCAGCTTAGTACGCAGATCATATGCAGCTTAGTGTGTAAACAACCTGTAGTTGTGTGCTCAAGCAAGAACTATTTTTTGTACCAAACCTTTATTATAAGCTATAGTTATTGTGGACGTAGTCCCACATTAGGCTGAACCATGATAAAATTTGTGTCTCTTGTGTTGATTTTCTTATTATCTGTACTTCATCTCATTCTATGAATTTGATGGATGTTTATGTTATGTTTAAGTGATTATGTGAAGTAATATATAAGTGAGAAGTAGTTGATGTATGTGAAGTAGTTATATGTATGAAATCATAAATAAAATACAAAAGTGTCACATCGCAACATCCCTCAGGCTGTAAAAACCTAGTTCTACAACCTCCCATAGTCACTTCGGGTGAGACCATGACTTGCTCGCAGGTCATTGCCGAAATGGCCAAGAATTGAGGGTTTCATTGGTGCACAGTAAATTCTAAACCTGGTTCACCCCAACCTAAGACAACACCTTTGTAACCCTAATATCCTGCACATACCCCCTCCTCCATGCATACTTCATTCCACACAAATTCACAACTCTATGCAACTGTTCTCTCGCACAAGTAAATTTGTAAAAGTTTAAAATGAAATAGGAGATAAACACACTAGAAATACTTGTCTTATTGTTAGTTTCAAAGCAATAATTGAGGAAACCTCCCCCCCGTGCTTTTGTAAAGGTCCTACTCAAAGCATTCTATCTATGTTAGTGTCAGAGCACTCACCGACAAAATGGCCAATCACAAAACTAGCCTTTTTTTATTTAAAAGTGATTTGTCAGGCATTGGAAAATACCAAAAATAAAAATCTGTCCACTAGGGGAATTATGTCATAGCAAGGCTCACTCATCCAATGGAAAAATAGAAATAAGATTTCCAAAAACTAGATTTTTTTTAAAATTTACAAGAAAATAGGAATATTCAACATTTTCTTGAAACTTTGGTTCAAAATGCAAAATCTTGGAAAAAGAATCGAGTGTCATTGAAATTTTATTGTAATGCTAGTGCTATAGTCCGGGGAAAGTTGGGGACTAATAATTATTATTTCTAATATGTTTAACTATCTTAACAATAATGGAAGTTATAGAAGATGTTCATGGAATAACACAATGTCTTTAAAGGACTAACAAAAAATGACGATATATTTATTTTTAAATATGTTAAAGGAGAGTTTGTGGTTATTATGAATAAATACTATTTAGCTAAGATGTTTCACCATATTAAAAATAATGGAAGTTATAGAGCATGCTTGATTACAAGCCCTTTTAGGAAAATTAGAAGAAAAGTGTTCAACACCATTAACAAATCAAGTTTAGAGAAAAAGAAAAAAATAATTGTTTAGGAATAAAGTTTACCTTTGTTATGAGAATTTATAAACTTCAAAAAATTTACAAAGAATGCGCTCCTATTAGAATTATAGTCAACACAATTCGATAACCTGCATACAAGCAACCTATTATACACTCTCAAGTCTTTCTTGAGTAAAATTAAATCATTTACCAAACATGTAACCTTTTTTGAACATGATTAAGGACATTAAGAAAACCTTTATTAAGTGAAATTGAATTCTTTATAAAAATTAAAAACCCATTGTTTGAACATGATTAAGGACATTAACCAAGTCTTTATTAAGTAAAATTGAATCCTTTATAAAAAACATAACCCTTTTTTGAACACGATTAAGGATGTTAAAGTCAAACTTGATGATCTTTTGATTATCTTTGATGTGGTTTCACTCTTTATGAAGATTCTACTTAATGAATAAATTAAAGTGATCAATAAGATATCAAACCAAGGCTAAAATTTATCTATCATTCTAGGTTAGGATAGGATAGGTGTGTTTTTTTCTAAATTAACCATGCCAGAAGAAACCTATTATAAAAATGATTACATAAATTGGAAAAGTTGTAGAGGGACAAAGTAGGTAACTAATTCTCTATAATCGTGTATCATAGATGATGATTAGTGAAGAAACAATGATGCCTAGTATGGATATTATAAGATCATAGTAAATTGATGCTGACAATCAAGAACAAACAAACACTAATTATGAGCAACAAATGAATAAAAGATTCACTGCAGTACAAAATAATGAAACTGAGGATTTGGATATCATTAAAATCACAAGTATCAAAAATATATGTTGATTGTTGGTTTTTGAGCTTGTAAACTTAATAAACACGAAAGAAAATGCACACAAGACAAAAAACTAAATTTTACAATCATAAACACAGATGTACATGGTAAAACCCTCGCAGTGTGTCAAGGAAACTTCCACGGGGCAATGCATTGGAATACTTTATTATTCAATATCAACAATGAATATCCAATACATTAAACCTCTCGTGATACAAAACTCTAATCAATAGCCACCATTACAAATTTCCTATCATTACACAACCACCTGATTGGTAAAACAAGACTTACTGAGGTAAATTACATTTACAAAAAATATTTTAATTGTTGTCATTCTTAGCAATACTTGCCTTGACAACAATTTTCCTAATCCCTTTCCATGCTTGTTCATCATCTTTATGCAAGCCAAGAGAATCCAAACACCACTACAACTTCTCTATCAAAACTGGTTTTGTGAATATGTTTGCACAATTCTCTTGTGTGTGGACCTTTTTTGGAGTTACTTTGCTGCCATCAATTACCTATCTTACAAAATGGTATTTTGCATCAATATGTTTAGTCTTTTTGTGATAAGCCATAATATTATCCAAATGAATAACATTACAACTGTCATAGAATATTTTCACTTTCTCCTTCATCCTTCCAAATTCACCCAGTACACACTTCAACCAGATTGCCTCTTTACAGGCATGTGAAGTAGTTATATATTTTTCCTTAGTAGTAGACAAAGAAACTATTTCGTGAAGCTTTGACATCCAACTAATCGCTCCACATGCAAGATTAAATACATATGTTGTAGTAGATCTCCTCTTGTCAAAATCAACAACATAATATGAATCGACATATCCATAGACTGAATCATTGCAACCACTAAAAATGATACAATAGTCACTTGTGCATCTCAAATATCGAAGCACCCATTTCACTGCTTACCAATGTTCTTTTCCTGGATTTTCTATGAACCCGTTGACAACTCCAACTGCATGTGAAATGTCAAGTCTTGTAGACACCATTGCGTACATTAAGTTTCCTACTAAATTTTGACATAGTACATGAGACATATACTCCTTTTCTTCATTAGTGCTAGGAATTAAACCCGAAGAAAGCTTAATTGGAAACTAAAGGAACATTAACAGGTTTCACATTGTTCATACCTATCTTTATAAGTATTTGTTGAAATATGTAAGTAGGTTTGGTCTTCATAATGGCATACGTAATCATGATTTTATGTATTTAATGAAATGAAAAAATAAATTTATTATTTATGTCCTTGAGGCATGGGTTCATGCTCAAGGGAAATTTATTTTTAGGTCAAGCACCCATTGAGTGCTTCTAGGTATGTCATAAAGTCAATTGAGTCATTGTCATATATTGAAGACCCGTTTGGGCATGCTACATATTGTAAAGGAAACAATATTGAGTCAAAATAGAGTCAAAAGACTATCCAAGACCTCATTATGGAACAAAGATCAAGTCAGCCTACATGAAGGGACAAGTCAGCGTCATGATAGAAATTTTTACCCCTTACAAGCCTATAAATAAGAAATAATTCGACCTCATTTGCACACTCATTAAAGCAAGTTTGATCTTCTCAATATAGAAGTTGGAAAAGGATGAAGAAGAAGAAGAAGATTAAGATCAAAGTTTTTGGGCCTCTCTCTCTCTTTCATCAGGCTTTTTACTGTTTCTGGGCTAGATGAAATTTTGAAGCTACATTGAAGTTGTGAAGCTACAAGATCAAACCTATGTAGTTGCAAGGTCGAATCATTGACGCTGCAAGGTCAAAGCTGTGAAGCTGCCTTTAGATCAAAGTTGTGAATCTTCTAGGTCGAAGTTGTTGAAGCTACATCAAGGTCAGATATGTGAAGCCCCTGGGTTGAAGTTGTTGAAGCTGCTAGGTCGAAGTTGCATAAATTGTTGTTGGGGTTGAAGTTGTTGGAGAATTTTATTGCTAGAAGTTGTGTAAGGAAATCTCATAAAGAAGGAAGGATGACTTGGTCTTGGAGTGTCTTGGTAAAGGATCATAGGTCTTGGAATTTGTCAATTGAAGTTCTATAAGAAGAGAAGGATTCTGGTGGATTTTGCTCACAGTTGAAGAGGTTTTGGCCCTGGTTGATCGCTTATATCTTTTGTCATATTGTCTCATTTTTATTTATGATTTGGTAGTTATTTGATGATAGAGAACATCAATAATAATAAATGAAATAGAAATTTAATCAAGTAAAGTAAAAATACATCATAAGCAATTATCAAAGTAAGAGAAATCGCCTACACTTGTCTCCCCCCAGATTTCTCAACATGTTATCAGAGCTAAGGTGACTACATCAAGGAAGGGAAATAAGAAGGATACTCTAGCGACAAAGTATAAAGATATCATCTTGGAAACATCAAGAGAACCCATCATCAAGAAGGACTAACCCTCTCATCATATTTAAAGGGAATGATTAACAGCATCGAAGAATACCTCAAACTCTAGCTCATCCAAAGAAGGGTTACACACTTGAAGCATTCTTGGAAAAATCACACATTCTACAATCATTATCACAAGGAAGGAAGAGTGAAAAAATTTTGGGCCTATTTTTCTTGGCTATATTCTCCACATGTGTGAAGTATTAAGACATCCTTCTGCAACAACAAGTATTGAATTGCAACCATCATCAAGGATCAAGTTTTGTGCCAAGAAAGGTCTCCTTCACAAGCTGAAATAACAATAAAAAGAATTCAAGTCAAGAAGTGTAGAAAGGAGGAAGCTTTTTCCATATTGTAGCCACACGTGTGAACTATGGTTATTACAAGAAAGGCTGAAATTTCAAAACTGCTACAATAAGTTGAAATTCTGAAGAAGGGTCGAAATTCAAGGTTGTGAAACAAGTTTAACTAGTGTTTTCTTAAAGGAAGAAAAGAAAGAAAAAATGTTGTCATCATCATCAAAGAATCAATTTGATCTCTCTTTGAGCCAAGGATCACTTTTCAAGAAAGACATATTCACCAAGAAGACATCTTCTATTATCTACATCATCATCACAATCAAGAAGGCATCAAGTTGAAGATTTCATCATCTAAGAGTATCTTCACTTGACAAGTAATTATCTATATATATATATTTGAATATGTCAAAATGAATTCATATTGAAAGGATAACAACACATTGGTTGGGTCATCAAACTTTATTCCATGGAAGAAGAGGATAGATTTGACCATCATAGAAATAAAGTCATTGGTCATGTTAAGGGTTTAATTGTTGAATTTCCAAAAGAATAAGCTCAAGCTCTAAAAGATAAAGATATCAAAAGAAGAAGGAATAATCTCATAATTTATGAGGGTGTTGGAAATAATATACCAACTCCAAGATTTGGGAGAAATAATGTCTGACAAGGAAATGACTACCATAGTGCTTGATACACTACTAGAGGAATAGGGCAACTTCACATCAAGCATCTATGGGAATAAGGAAGCTACTCCATTCACTGAACTATGGTCATTGTGCAAAATCGAATAAATTGGGTTGAAGGGAAAAATCGATGTAGGATCAAGTGAGAAAGGGCAATCATTTACTGTCATGGCTAGAAGAAAATGGAAGTTTAGGAAGCTTGGTACTTAGAAAAACAAGAAGAACATCTCGAAGGTTCAATGTTATGGTTGTCATGAATATGGGAACTACAAGAGAGATTGTCCAAAGCTCAAGAAGGACAAAAAAAATAGGAAGGGAATAATCCCATATCACTAAAGAAATGGAAGAAATTGAAAAGAAGAAATCCAAGAAGGAGGACGTAAAAGACCTCTACTGTGATTGAGATAGTCTTCCTCATCTAGTTCTTCTTAATTTTATGTTTCAAGTTTTCTGTTGTAAATTATAACTATGATGGTAGGAATCATTAGAATCACGATAGGATGCATCATGTTATGAGATGGAATTATAGAAGCATATGGCTGAAATAAAGACCTTGTGACATCATCATAAATAAGTAGGAAAGATAACTGAAATAAAAGTATATCGCTATCACCTATAGAAGGATGTAGCTATTTGTAACCTCTTTGGAAGCATAAATAGTACTTATGGGATAAAGAAAGTAATATAGTATAGAGCTCATCATACATCATTAAAAAAGGTGCATTTGCAAGATGAGGATGATCAAGATCCTCTATTGAAATATTCATAAGAAGGTTTACCTACTGGAAGAAGCAAGTGTCTCACTGAGAATTCCACCTTGTATGGGATTCATGGAATGATGGTATGATGTTAAAAAAAGTGAAGTGGGTCAAGATGATTTATGTTATTTTAATCAAGGAAGTTGTTGAAGGAATTCTAGATGAACAAAAGGAAGCAATTAGGTATGTATTCTTGTATTTGATAAAATTGAGTTATGGCATATAGTTGCAGATAACATGGATAAATGATCCACCTCATAAGCATGATCAAGAGAAAGGGACCGCCTCCTTTGGAAGGATGCATAAAGACATGGTTTACATATTGACTAGATGAAATCAACATAATAAGTCCTCACATGGAATATAAGATGGTTGATAAAAATGAAGGAACTATAAATGGAAGTTCCCGAGAAGAAATATGTGAAGAAAGTAAGGAGAGGTCATGAAAGATGCAACTTCTATCATGTAGAAAAGGAAATCAACATCTGATAACTAGAAGAATTGACCATGACATCTCTATGGAAAAGGTATGAAGACTGCGAAAAAGTTTGGAAAGGAAGATGACCCTTGACATTTAATATCTTTTTGGAGATGTGTCAATATGAATGCAGGATGTTGATACAAAAAGAAAATGTCATGATGTAAGACCATCACAAAGGTAATTTGATATTCATTTTTTATTTTTGAACAATATCTGGATGGGCTAATGCAGGGCTACCAAAGGAAGAATTGTAGATGTCATCTACAACTGATACTCATGTGGTGGGATGATAATATCCTGAAGAAAACATGATGTGGAGAAGGTAGTTGTATGAAGGAAATCAAGATATGGATTAGTTAATCACTTTCATATGAAAGAAAGGATGACATGACTGACATGATTCATGAATAAAAGTGATGGATGGAAAATTCCCTACGAATAAGTCCCAAAATATGTAGGCTTAATAATAAAGAAGAAATTCATGACATCGAAAGAGGGAGTCCTACAAATAGTTGGTTGTCTAATGATATCCATCTAGAAAGCTACTGGAAGCAAGTCCCTCCTCAAGGGGAGGCTTGGTTAAGTCCCTAGTTAAGAGGGAGATTTGGTACATTCTGTTTATAGGAATGGGTGAATTCTTTTATTGGAATGGGTATATCCTCCCTAGTTGAGAGGGAGAGGTAGACACATCATTCTTGTAATCACTTGGGAAGAAAGAATGGAGGATTGGGTAAGCATATGACATCTGATACTCTTTCAGGATGTGGTAGGGAATCCAAGATGAGAGTAGTCATAAAGGAATTCTTTGAGGACTAGGAATCTAAGATAAGAATAGTCCTGGTGGAATATACTCTGAGAGAATCTGGGTGGGGTATGCTCTGAGAGAGACAATGATTAGGGTGTTTATAAATCATTTGTCTCGCCAAAATTGTGCTCAGATATTGTGGAGAGATAGAGTTGTTAGTCAAGGCCTTACTATGTGACAATGATAGATGATATGATACTATACATATGGGTTACCAGTCTGACTCTTCTTATAATAATTATTCATATCGAGAATGTCCAAGTACCTTGTATGGATTATGAATATCTTCCTAGTTAAGAGCGAGGGTTGAAATATGAAACTAGGTTTCGTCTTCATAATGGCATATGTAATTGTGATTTTATATATTCAATGAAAAGAGAAAAATAAATTTATTATTTGTGTTTTTGAGGCATGGGTTTTGTTGTAACCTTCTTTTTATTTTACATTTTATTTGTTGAAAAAAGAAAAAAGGAAATAGAAAATCCAATTATGCCCCCTGTCATAGACTTAGATAGGTTACCCTTAGTCGACCAGGAATATAAAATTTATGAGACCCAATGTGAGTTTGGCCTCTATGAACTGCACAATGGGGCAAAATAGAATTTCGTTGATGCTAGTGATGAATTGAGCATGTGGGGTTCCTTCTTGCCTCAGTTCATTTTCCCTATGACCCATATCTTTCCAAAATTTATAATCTGGTGTCATTTTAGATACATTCCAAGTCAAAGAGCCATTAATGCTCAAAACAATGATGATTTGTTCACAATATCCCCAGATTCTATATGCCAAATTCTTCAAGTGAAACTTTTAGCCTCTTTGCACCCTTTTTCCGTATATTCCCTCGTGGAAATCTATAAAAAAGTCACTTTCCCTCAAAGAGCTATGATCTTCAAGATTTTTCTTACATGAAAATGCAAAATTACCAAGAAAAATCCTCCATAGCCTTCTTCAATGTTCCCAGAAATGACTAGACATGTTGTCTCAGTGGTTTCTTGTCTATTAGGTTATCCATCTAATCAGTGGGTTGATGAAACTATTCTGGGATTTCTATAAGTGTTTTCAACAGGTCAAAAACCTGCAATGATCTTCAATTAGAGTGAATTTTTGTCAGAAGTTATACATGATTAATTGTCGAAGTTTTCTATAAAAGGATCTTTTAGGTATCAATCAGTTCTTTGTATACCTATTCTTGTTTCATAAATTAGATAAGTTTCAGTTTCAATTACAAAACTTATATGAATAGGGTAATCCTCAATCTGTAATTCATTGTACTTCCTTGGTAAGGAAGAACACCAATAAATTTTCCTTTAGTGATTACACCAATAAGTTCCTATATGTGGTTTCATGCTTAGTAAATAGTGATGTTGTTCCTAGGATTTCACCTAAAATCAAGAGAATTCTCCCCCTCAACGAGCAGACAAGGACTGGAGATTGGTATTTGTATAAAAAATACACTATGGATGTGAGCTTCCTCCATATAAACTACCTAAATTTGTACCAATCAGGAATTTTGCATTTGATTATATCAGGAAAATGATAAACATGGATGAGTTGCACTTTGTGTCAGTAAGAAGAAGTCTCATATTAAGTTAAAGGTTCATATTGGACCCTTTATTTACAATACTAGAGCAAGAATGAGGGAGGCAACTCATCTTTTGAAACAATTGAATTTCAAATTAAGTTTTACCTGGTGTTATGGTCCCTTGGGGATTATTTATAAACTAAGGGTAGAATAAAAAACTACTCCTTAGGCACACACTCCCAGACCAGAGATTGAACAATACATGAATCAAGAGGAGTGACAAGAAAATACATTGCAGGAAGCAGAAGAGCAGGTTTTCATTTCAACAACTTCACAGACTCCAGTTCCATAGGAAAAACATGCTAAGAGGACAAGGGAAAGTGTTTCCCCTTCAGTTTCAGAAGTTCTAGAGACAGAGTTCATAATGTATAAAAAGAAGAAGAAGAATAATCCTCTTAAAGAGCCATTTCAGGAAGAAAGTTCATAGGAATAGACCACACTAGTTCTCACAGGTCCCAATACTACAAAATTTCCAAGGATTGAGGAAATTTCTCAAGCTCTCCTGTATCTTTAGTCACTCAAGAACCATTAGAAATATCTCAAACAAGAGATCTAACTCATACTACAACAGAACCAAGCATTTTTTCTAGATACAAGGAAATCAAGAAGAAAAATGAAGCACTAAAGGCCACCACTTATTTTGAATTTTGGAATCAAACTTTAGCTTCCTAGCACAAGCTTCCTTTTGCACTGGATACTGAGAAAGGACAGTTTATGATGGCCCTTTAGGAGCCTAAAGTTCCATTTCCTAGAACTGCAGATGATTACAAAAAAAATGTTTTTTATTTTGACACTAAACATATTTCTGCTATTGAGTAAATTGATCTACAAAAGAAAGTCGGAGAAATGATTTACTCCACCTTGACTAGCTCAACAATGGAAACATCTAAGCTGTAGGTTTTAATGAATAATATTCAGTCTCAGCTAAAGCTAGAAAATATATCATTCCTAGCCAAAGATACCAAGATAAAATCCTTAGAAGATCTGGTAATCAAATTGGGATATGATCCCAGTAATGTTAAAGTTGCCAAATAAATGATCAAGAGGAAAAATGTTGATATTTTAGCATTAAGAAAAAAATTAAATCTCCCTACCACAAAAGATCCACAAACCAAAGAAGTTGGTGAATTGGAGAAGGAGAAATAAAGCATGTTTAAAATTATTGTGGAACAAAATTTACAGATACAAAAGATGGAGACTGAAATAGAAAATTTATTAAAGGAAAAAGAACAAAAAGCAGATGTAGCACCAACTATTGCTATACCAACAAATTGTATTGTAGGTACTTCAACAATAGGGACATTTATTGCATCAACCATAATAGTGGAAACACAGTAAACAGATTCAACAACTGATCTAGTTAAAGCTATAGGAGATTTATCCTTAAAGGACCAAGAAATCGAAAAGCTAAAGGCTCAACTCAACAATATTCAGGAGCATAAAATCAAAACTTATAATTCTTACTTGGAAAAGCTTCAGAAAAGCTATAGGCTAACTCAAAAGATAGATACCCTTGAAAATGAGACTGATATTGCTCAAACCATTGCACAAGCCAAAGAGAATATTTTGATGGATATCAATGAGTCTATGACTAATTTATGGCCTTCCATTGAAATTAATTTTGAGCAAGAAGAATTATTGGAAAGGTCAAAGGAGTTAATTGCAGAAGTAAATAAAGATTTGAGTCATAAACCAAGAGATGAAACAACATTGATCAGGATTTTGAATTCAAAGACAAGAGAAGAGTTGGAATAATATGATATTGAGGATAGAACTGAAACCATTTTAGAAGTAAGAAGAATACTCACTAAATGGAATTTAATGTTGCAATTAGAAAATAAATGCCATAAAGAAGCTAGCATTCAAAATTTCCATGAAAAGTTTAATGTTCTTCATTAGAAAGGACTTCCAATTTTAAGAGGAATGGGAGACAGTTTGGTTCCCCTTGAATAATACAAGCGTAGGTTGCATTCGATAGCTGTGGATAAATCATAATTTGCTAAAATCAAGGGAACCATTACATAGAAGGAGTTTATTGAAGGTTTGAGCTTTGATTGTTAATATAACATGAAATCAAACATGTTTTCATAGTCAAACCCACCTTTCAAAAATACACTGAAGTGGATGAAACCTACAAAAAATTAATAAAATATTCCATTCATGATGAAGAAAGATGAGAAAATGTATGCCATCTCATTGACTGAACATAAAACAGGTTTTCATCAACAAGATGCAGGTTTTTAGGAGAAAAAGGATAGATGATTATGAAAGGCAACAAAACAACAATTTTTTCAGCTTAGTGATCACTAGACACCTCAAATTATGTGCAAAGACGTCCAAGCAGTTTAATATTTCCTATTTTGTAGTTATATTTTTGTAAATTAGTTTTAAGATATTTGTAAATAAATCTTGATCTTTAAATCAGGACATTTTAAAGAAATTTGTATAAATACTTTGTAGATCGAAGTATAAAAGGTTGAGCCCTTCTGATAAACTCTTGAGCATATTTGTAATCGTCTGAAGTTATTTTCTATGATTAATGAAAGTATTCTAGATTCGTTTTTAAACAACTTGTGTTCTTGTGATTACTTCTATGTTATTTATATTCTCATTTTGTTTAAATATGTATATGTTTGAAATTAATGGGAATTATGGTTAAGATAAGATTGAATATCAATCTATCTGAAAGCCCCCACGAACTTATAATCAATTACAAAGATTAGTTAATTGAAACTTTCTGTTTTAATTAATTCCTCTACATATTTTAATTGTCACTTCCTTTTTAAATATATTTTGTTTGGCTTTAAAATGATTCTACATTCATCATTTGTATATGACTAGTTAAATACTTTGTTTGAATATTTTATGAATCATATATTTTCTTAAGTTCAACCTTAAAATATTTTCAAAGCTAAATATTGTTAAAAGTGAACAGTCAACCATTTTATTATATCATAACTAATTAAGAATATACACCTGTTTAACATTTTAAAGCATTGGTTATTAAAAAAAAACAACAAAAGCAAAATTAAAACAAAACATTTTAGATGCTCTCACATAATTCATTAACTTAGAATTGTCTATGAAGGTACAACATCAGACTAGCGTTGTTATCAGGGAGTGAAATTTTTTAATTATATTTCCCTGGGATAACGATATTTCTTTCCTTTTGATGGTGAATAAAAGGTTAGTAGGTTAAAATATTTCACCTGACGATTCCACAAAACGAAACTGACTTCATGTAGGTACAACAGGCTTCTCTTAGATCGTCGTCTTTATTCACCATTATCAAATCCAAAGAGGTTGGTGAGAGTTCCCTCTTTAAGGTGAAGATTAGAAGCCTCTACCTCTGCTCCTCTATCACTTTCACCTAAAATTGTTTCAGAAACTGATCCTTTTAGCCCTGTCCCAGTTCCTCCTGAACTATCAGATCTGCCAACGAAAGTGTTAGAACTTTTATCCAAAGGGGTTTATTTGCAGTTAGATCTTCTTGTTCATTAGTTGGAATCTTCCCAAATTCCTGAAATGCTTTCAGAATATCCTAAATCAAAAGCAGAATTAGGTTTAGAATTACCTCAATTAAAACCTAATGATTTCATTTCTTCTGTCAATCGTACTACCATCTACTTCTGCTAAACCTGAAGATAGCTTCTCTGTTTATACAAATCCTTTATTTGATAGTGAAGGAAAATTTGGTCTAGAAGTGTAGAAGTTAGTTATACAATCACAACTAATAAGAACTTCTAGAATTTTTTCTTGATCATCTTCACCCCCTTCAACCCCTAAAAGCTCATCTTCATCTTTACCATATTCATCTCCTCAAAGTTTGTCTTTATCCACATTATCTTCATTAGGGGAATTTTGAGGTCTAAAATGGGCCTCCTAAGAAAAATGTACCACCAAGATAAACTTTATAAGAACCAATAGGATTCAAGATGATGATGTCAACCATGGGGGATGATTCACCAATTTTGGAGTAAAAAAATAGAAATATTGAAAAATAATAAAATAATAAAATAATAAAATAATAAAACTACTTTTTCAAATTGTATTTTCAACTTATCTCCCTAAGTTTTTACTAAAATTTCAAGCGGGGGTACTTGTTGGATGAAAAATTTAATTCCTCATCCAAGGATTACCCATGTTGCATACTTTTGATAGACCTTGTTACACGAAAAATGAGAAATACATGAAAAATGTGATTATAATCACGTTTTTCATGTATTTCTCATTTTTCGTGTAGTAGCGTCCATCAAAAGTATTCAACATGGATACTCCTTGGATGAGGAATCAAAGTATTCATGCAATGCATGTTTCCACTTGAAATTTTAGTAAACCCATAAGAAGACAAGTTGAAAATACGAGTTGAATTTTTTTTCTTTTTTCTTTTTTCCCTCTAAAATTTGATGATGTCATCTAATCGTATTTTATTATTTCCACTATTATTTTATAATTTTCTTAGGAGGCCCATTTAAGACCTCAAAATTCCCCTAATGCACCTAATCAAATGGCTAGTTTTCAACCTATTATTCAGGATTGTTATGCAACATTAGTCCTTCCTCGTTAGCTTAACAATTTTCCAGATGGATATATAAAGCACTCACCTAGGTTCAATGGGGAAACTAGTTTGTCTGTTGAGGATCATATAATGTCCTTTTTGGACTTTTCTGATAATATGAATATACAATATGAAGATGTGTACACTATGTTATTTGTTCAATCCCTTGAAGGAAATGTTAGGATTTGGTTTAGACAATTATGAGCTCATTCTATTCCTACATGGAATGAATTGATTACTATGTTTAAAAACTGATAGGGAGTTAAAAAGGACCATGTTTACTATCTTACAGAATTCAATGATCTAAAAAGAAATTTTGGTGAACCTGTGGCTGATTTCATAAAAATATTTAATAAACTTTATAACAAAATTCCGTCAGACTGTAAACCATCAATGGTTGCAACTAAAGTTATATTTTCTAAAGGTTTTGATGATTATTTTGTTGTTATGCCATTAGATAAATAACATTTTTCACCCTAACAAACATGTAGAATAATTCCATTGAAGTTGAAGCTAATGGATCAACATCAGCTAAACTTAAGGCAAAGGTAGAAAAAATGGAGAGAAAGATGAAAGTTAGGGAAGAAGGTAATTCTTCTTCTAAAAATAAGAGTGAAGATCATAAAATACATGAAAGTACTTCTCTACTAAGAAATATTTAAAATATAATTTCAAAGATAGAAACACAACCTAGAGTAGTTCAACCAAAATCAAATAGAACTCAAGTTCAGTATAAAATAACTTTTCAACCTCAAATCTTGCAAATATCTAATATTGATTAACAAATTCAACCCCCACTAATGATTGATGATCAGGAACCCGAAGAAACTGGTCCTTTAGTTACAAATGATATTAATTATTTTGATGATCCATCATATCAAAATTATATAATTCTAGTTTCTCATGATCAACCTTCAATTCAAAATCAAGAGGTTTCCCAAGTTTCTAAATATCAGGCCTTCTCTGAATTTCTTATTGCAGAATTAAACAGAAGATATGATTTGAGACCAAGACCAAGACCAAGACCTGGTAGACTAGCTAAAAATGTCACTATTAATGAATCTTTGGTCAAAACAATTGAAACACAAACAATAGTGATTCAACCATTAAATTAACCAAATGTACATAATACTTTTGAAAAGAATGTTCCAACAACTTTTAATGTCGAGAAATAATTAGAGAGAGTCAAGATTCCCATTCCATTATCCAAACTCTCTAGAAACCCAGGTTACAAGAATCAAGTGTCAAAATGGATTCAATCTCCAAGTATTAACATTGAGGGAGATGTGATTAGTTTACAGGATGAAAAACCTTCAGTGGTTTTTTGTCCTAGTTCTAGTATGATTGATGAAAATTTCCCTCCCTTCTATGTTACTCTAAAGGTTCATGACTTTCTCTTATATAACTATATGTTAGATTCTGGGGCCTCTCATAATCTATTGCCCAAAGTAATTATGGACCAACTTCAGTTATAAATCACAAGACCTTATCATGATCTATATAACTTTGATTCAAACAAGGTACCTTGTCTTGGATTAATCAAAGATTTAGTTGTAACTCTTGCTCAGATCCCTATTAAGAGTGTAGTTTTAGATATTTTTGTTACAGATATTCCCCCAAAATTTGGGATGTTATTATCCAGATCTTGTTGTGCCAAGTTAGGGGGAAGTTTGCAAATGGATATGTCTTTTGCTACAATTATTGTTTATGGGGGAGAGCATCTTATGTTATATATATAAGTGAGATTTATTAATACTATTTGCAAAGCTGATAAGGCAATAAATCATTCTATTTATGTTTTTTATCAATATTTTGGATATTTCACTTTAACAACTAATGATCTCCAAAATTCTCAACTTAGCATTGAAAAGACTATGAATAAATGCCAAAGTATGAAAACTGATGTTTGGAAGTTATACTTTGATGGAGCCTTTTCCAAAGATGGATCTAGAGTTGGGATTGTACTTATCTCTCTAGATAAAGGAATTATAACTCAATATTTTAAGTTAGACTTTGATGTTACACACAATGTAGCAGAGTATGAAGCCTTACTTTTAGCAATAGAGTTAGCTAAAATTCCAAAACTTAAGTGTATTCAATGACTCAGAATTAATTGTAAAGCAAGTAAGAAATCTATGCCAAATAAAACATCCTAGGCTTAAATTTTATCAGAATCGGGTATGGGATTCTGTGGACAATTACTTTCAAGGTTTTAATATTATAGCCATTCCTATAAATGAAAATATTTATCCAGATTCCTTAGCAGTCTCTGCTAGCTCTTTCAGAATTCCCAATCTTATGAAATTACAATATCAAATTCAAGTGAAGTACAAACCGTCAACCCCTTAAAATATTAAACATTGGCAAGTTTTCGAAGATGATGAGCAATTAAATATTTTCTTACAGGAAATTGATGATTTTTTCAGCTCTACAAATTGAAGAAGAAAAAATTACTGAACATAAGTCAAATAATGAGAATGAAACTTCATAGTTAAATCATAAAATAGTTGATCATAATATCATTCAGTTGTCCAATAATTACATTCCAAAAGGATTAATTCCTCTTGAAAAACCTTTTGATCATAATGATGTTTCAAAAAATTCATTATCAAGTTCACAACAAGAGGATGTTGAATATTGTAATATTTGAACCAACGAAGAAATCAAAAATGTAAAAATTTCAGCGTCATTACCTAAGGAAACAAAAGGAAAATATGTTAATCTAAAGAAACATTATAAAGATGTCTTTTCTTGGTCATATCAAGAATAGTTTAAAACCTATGACACAACTCTTATTGAACATAAAATTCCTCTCATGTGAGAAGCTAAACCTTTCAAACATAAACTGAGAAGAATACATACAATTTTCCTTCCAACTATTGAAAAAGAACTTAAGAAATTATTAGATGCAAAAATTATTGTTCCCTTAAGATACTCCGATTGGACAGAAATCCTAGTTCCTGTTAGGAAGAAAAATGGTGAAATAAGATTGTGTTTAGACTTTAGAAACCTAAACAAACTATCTTTAAACGAAAATTATCAATTTCCCAAGATGGATCAATTGCTCCAAAAAGTTTTAGACTCCAATAGAATTTCAATGCTGGATGGCTTTCCTAGATACAATAAGATCTTGGTAAGTCCAGAAGATAGGGAAAAACAACATTCACAACTCCTTGGGGTACATTTATGTATGCTAGAATGCATTTTGGCTTAACCAATTGTTAACACTGGAAAATCGTACACCTGCTGGTAAAATCCAGAAGACATTGAAAGTGTCTAGAAGAATGCATAGGTGCGAAATTTTCCAGTCGAATAAATTACAAAGATTCAAAAATAAAAGGTTCTCCTAAAGTCCAAAGTTTATAAAGGAAAATTAATTAAGGTTGCACATATATTTATTTGATAAATTTGCATGCATGTCATATCATCAAAAAAGCCACGTAGTTGTAGAAAAGGTGACTCAGCAGTCTGAGACCACTGCACACACTCAAAGCCAATTTCTTGATACGGGGTCAGCCTAGTACAGTCGAATTCGAGTCGCCTCAGAGAAGTGAAACCCTAAATGGACTCATCTTGTCCTACTCATGTGTATTTATCACACATGTACCAAGAGAAGGAATAGGGATTCAAAAAAATCTATATAAATAGGCCATGGGAGAGCCAAAAAGAAGAGACATTGTTATGCTATCAAAATTGCTTGTAAGCAAAACACCATTTCATTGTTGAACCAAGGAAGTGAAGAGCACTAGCATGTTGGCCAAATTGCTTCTAAGCAACCCAAAATCTTAGTGAGTGAAGAACAATCCACCCTTTGGAGAGTATTCACACTTCTTTTCATAGAGAGGAGAAACTTGCAAAGATATTGAAGAAAAGAAACATCCTTGTTGAGGATTATTGAGCTTCCTAGTTCAAGGAAGTCTCTTCAAGTGCTCTAATATTTTGATTGTATTCATCCTCTACCACTAGCAATCAATAAAGGGATAGTTTCCATATCTTATTGATGTGTTTGCCCCATTTGAGAATTGTTATGTTGATGCACCTCTTTGTTTAAGTTTATTTTTTTATGCATTGTATCCATTCTTTACAATGTTTTGTTTATTTAAGTTTGTCCACTAACAACACCAATTTGACTGTGATCCTTTGTAGGCAACAATCCATTGCTACGGGGGTGTTTTTTGGTACACTTGTTCTCCAAAAACTCTACAACACCAATGCAAGAGATACCTTTCAAAGAGAAATGGAGCTAGCATTTGTTGGTAAGGTTAACAAATATATTGTTATTTTTCTGGATGATCCAACTATATTTTCAAGTTCTAATGAGAAAAATTTAAAGCACTTGAGAAAGGTTTTTTATAGATGCAGGAAATATAGAATTTCACTCAATCTAGAGAAGACTATGTTTGCTATAAAGGAAGGAAAGCTACTTGAACTCATTATTTCAAAAGGAGTAGTGATTGATCCGAAAACATTATCGACCATTGAGGTAATTAACCCACCTAGAAATAAAAACGAAATTTATACTTTTCTAGGAAAGATTAAATTTTTGAGAAGATTCATACCAACTATGTTGGTATAGTCAAGGATATTATTGATATGTTAAATAAATATCATGAAGTAAAATGGATAGTGCAGGTAAGGTATGCTTTTACAGAAATCAAGAAACCTATTTCTAAAGCCCCAGTACTAGCCAATTTTGATTATTCAAAGCCTTTTAACATTTTCTCCTTTGCCTCTGATACTACCTTAGATTTTGTCTTATTGCAAAAGAATGAGAGTGAAGATGATCAACCTATTTCCTTTTTTAGAAAAGTAATGAGAGATGCTGAGATGAAATATGATATCATTGAAAAACAAGCTTATGCTCTTTTTCAAGCCTTATAAGCCTTCAAAACTTATGTCCTTCATTTCCTTATTACTACCTATGTCCCAAATAATGTTGTAAAGACTGTTTTAACGCAACTTGATATGGATGGTAGGAGACGAAGATGGATTGCAAAAATACTAGAATTTGATTTAGATATCAAATCTACCAAATTTGTGAAAGGTCAAGGTTTAGCCAAACTCTTGGCTGAATAAAATTATAAAGTTATGGGAATCAATACTGTCATGCTAGTATGAGGAGAGAAGAATACATAGGAAACTTCTCAAAGTTCAGCAAAGAAGAACACATAATAACCTTCTCAAAGTTTAGCAGAGAAGAACACACAAGAACCTTCTCAAAATTTAGGAGAGAAGAACACACAAGAACCTTCTTCTATTGTAGATTCAATTCCTCTTCCACTTCATATTGATGAAAATTTCCTATTATCTAAATGGTATGCTAATATTATACATTTTCTCTTTGACTTTGAGTATCCTCTTGCATTCACAAATAATCAATGTAGAACTCTCAGACTAAAGGCCATTTAATATTGTATTATCAATGCTAATGTATATTCGAAAGATCCAACGAATATCCTCCTTTTATGTCTAACCAAAAATGAAACGAAAGGTGTTATAGAAAAATTTCATGAAGGTATATGTGGAGGAAATTATTCTTGGAGAGCAACAACATATAAAATTTTGAGAGCAGGATTTTATTGGCCAAAATTGTTTTCACAAGTTGGAGAAAAGTTTAGAAGTTATATTCCATGTCAGATATTTTCTAGGAAGCAAATGTTAGCAGCACTTCCACTTGTTCCAGTGTTGATTGAAGCACCCTTTTTACAATGGGGACTATATTTCATAGGAGAAATAATTCCAAAATGCAATAATCAACACAAATGGTCCTAACTGTGACAGACTGCTTCAAAAAATGCGTAGAAGCTATCCATGTTAAGAACACAAACGAGACTGTTGTCGTCAAATTCATTGAATAAAAAATATTATCCAGATTTAGTTGTCCACAATAGATAGTCACTGATAATGCACAAGCATTCAGTAGTGTTAAAATGATAGAGTTTTGCCAAAAGTATCAGATTTTATTGCATCATTCTACCCCCTATTACCCTCAAGGAAATGGATTGGAAGAATCATAAAATAAGAGTTTGGTCAAAGTTATCAAGAAGGTACTATCAGATCATAAAAGGAATTGGGATAGCCACCTAAAGTATGAAGTTTGGGCTAACATAGTATCACCTAAGAGATCTACTGGTAAATCCCCTTTTCAACTTGTCTATGGAACTGAGGCCATTTTTCCTACACAACTAGCTTTTCCTATTATAAAATTTTTGCAGGTATCATATGAAGAACCTCATGATTTTTCAAGAAGAATCAATCATATCATTAAATTAAATCAATACAGAGATGAAGTTCAGTACAAGCTTCGTCAATATCAGAACAAGATGAAGAGTTTATTTGATAGAAAGGCTAGAGAAAGAGACTTCAGGCAAGGAGATTTTGTCTTAAGATGGGATGCCCGAGGAGAGGAAAGAGGAAAACATGATAAATTTGATAAATTTGATAATCTCTGGTGAGGCCCATTCAACATTGCAGAAGTTAAGGGAAATAAAACTTTTATATTGCAGAATCTGGAAGGAAGATATTCTTCATTGCCTGTCAATGGAAAATATCTTAAACACTATATTCAATATTGAATTTACTTAGAGTCATAGTCCATTGTACATGACTAGTTTTTATTTACATTTCACTGTCAAGTGTGATTTTCACAGCAAAGACTCCATAGCCTGAGGAGAATACACATGGATCTTCATATTTTCTGCATTCCAGGGGGGGAAGCAGTCCCCAGATGGAGCCGATGTTGTAACCTACTTTGTATTTTACATTTTATTTGTTGAAAAAAGGAAAAAAAAATTGAAGATATATATATATATATATATATATATATATATATATATATATATATATATATATATATATATATATCTATATCTATATATATATATATATATATATCTATATATATATATCTGTATATATATATATGTATATGTATATATATATATATATATATATATATATATATATATATCTATATATATCTATCTATATATATATATATATATATATATATAGAAAAAGAAAAAAAGAAACTATATATAAAAAATATACATATACAAAAATAACAAAAAAAGGGGAAAAAATCCCATGCAGAAGGCGTCCTAATCTAAATGTCACCACACATATGATTAATTAGTTGTTGATTAGTCAAAGCATCAATTAACGACTAATTAAAATGCTTTATAAAGCTTGATTTGACACTTTGTCGTTTATTTGCAAATATCGATTTAGTATCGATGGTCGAGAAGTTCCCCGCCAAGATTAATGGCTAGGGAAATAGTTTGGAACCTCCCCCCTCCCCCCACACCTTTAACGTTTAACTCGGGGGGGGGTTCGAAAATATGATTTAATAAATCCCACACTGTCGATGTGTCCTCCCCTCGTTCACTTTGGACCCCCCTCTCCAAAATCGTTTACCATCCACCCCCTCCCTCCCCTCCCCCGAAAACCGCCAATCAACATTTCCCTTTCCTGCCAAAATAATAAATGCCACTCCATCTCCGCCATGTATTCAACTCCCATTCATCCATTTTATTAACCGTTATATTTATCCGTTCGTCCCACCTCCACCATTTCCTTCCTGCAATAAATATCCTACTCCTCATTAATGGTTATTGCTCCAAATGGTTAGCCTTCTTACATAAATAAAACATAAAAATTTACTACCATTTCCTTTTGCTTATTTCACTCAGAAAGTTGCATGCACAAGTCTGGTACAACCAACATAAAAAGCACAACATTCATCCCTGCAACAATCAGCTAACCACCCGGTAAAACGACATACCTTGCTTAATTATATCTTCAGCATGTCTTTCAAAGGAAAATCTAAAATGGTTGAAGAAAATCCAATGATGCCCCTTGTCATAGACTTAGATATGTCACCCTTAGTCGACCAGGAATATAAAATTTTTGAGACCCAATGTGAGTTTAACCTCTATGAAATACACAATAGGGCCAAATATAAATTCTTTTATGCTAGCGATGAATTGAAGGTACTTAGCGGACAAAACTAGGGCATCCTTCCCTATAGGTGATGGTGCAGGAAACACTTGATCCTCATTACCATTACCTTGGTTGATTCCTCGGCTGCTGGAAGGCGTCACCAGTTCTTTTGGGATGTTACCCCAGGACCCATCAGAGGTTATCTTTGCAAGGACTAGTTACTTTGAGAGTGAACAAGACGATTAGGTCTTCATAGGACTATTTTTCATACGCAACAAACAAAAACCATTTTTTGTTTTCTTGGACACATAGTTTAATTAAAGGAAAATAAACCATTGATATTTTCGCTTTGCTTTATGTATGTGATCCATTTTTCATTGATAAATATATCTTTGCCCATCACTAAAATCAAAGTAGTGCACAATCTAAATTGACACCATAGGGGACCCCACGACTCCCCATCAATCTAGGCATTTTTTAAACCTCCCCCCATTACCGGGAGGCATACCTGGACTCTCACCATTTAGGTAGAAAAGACGTCATTCAACCACCATTATTGGATCTTCCTTTATTGGTGCAACTTTTCTTGGAACTCCTCCATGGCAAGGGACACCCTTCACCACTCTTGAAGGATCCCCACATGCTACCCCCTTTGGGAGCACACACACTTCTCCTCGGGACAGTCCCTGAAATACCCATTAGGGTAATCCTCCCGTAACATCCCCACAAAGGAATCCACTGCACATAGCTGTCCATAATCGATTTTCGATGGCAGAAAATGAATGGATACCATTTTTAGCTTCACTAAATATCCTAGATTTAAGCAAGCTCACAAATGACCCAATCGAACATGGTCAAAATTAGCCAGCCATACCAACAAAGCTCCCTTCAGATATTCCAAAATTTGAGGGAAGGCAGGGGAAAGACCTAGGGAACCATGTCATGAAATATCACCTATGGTGTTCATCTAATAGTATCGCAGAAGATACTATTATATTAAGGCTATTTCAATGCACCCTTACAGGGCCTACTGCGAAGTGGTATATAGAATAACCCTTTGCATCTCACGAAACCTTTATATCATTAGCTAAAGCATTCCTTACTTTCTTCGAACTCCCAATCCACCATGATTCTAGGTTGGAGCTTCTAACCAATTTCAAGAAACACAGGTTATGCACATCTTGGACCACATCCAAGAATGGCAGAAATGCCGTAGCCTGTGCAAAATTGATTTTGAAGATAAAGTCCTCCTGGACATTTTCTTGAGATCCCTCACCTTTGAAATCTCAAAATACATGGCTAAATAATTCCTGCGAAGCGAGGAAGAAGCCATCAGTAAATCCCAACAACTGGAGTTGATCTACAACCAGTCAAGGTACATTTACCACGTACTCCTTGATTCCCTGCACCTACAATGTTATCGAGAAATAGCAGGCATATCCAATAATCTGGACAGATTAATTGGGGCCCTATCCCAAAGACATCACAACAGTAGAAGCCAATACCCTGTGTATCTAATGAATGGCCCATATTACGATGCTACACCACCATTACAAAATACTAGGTATTATAATGGTCAACCCACACCTATGCAGAATATAGGCAACAGGGTTAACCAGTACCAACCCCCCCAAGGAGGCTCGTATCATCCCCCACAAGGAAATCAATACTCCTCCTGGAATACGGATAAAATGACTGATCCCCCATACTAGTACATTAACCAGGGACAGGAAAACCAATATTCCCCTTTCCCAACTCCATAACATAACAACTTTCCAAATCAAAACAATGCACGGGTAAATCTAGTGCAACCATTCTTCACTTCATCGTATGAATCATAAGAACAATTGAATTCGGTTAATTCTTCTAACAGTTCTAGGAAAAAACTGAAAATAATCCAAAGGGGAGCTCGAGAGGGGAGGTAGCAATTAGTAGCAACCTCCATAAGCACTAGGAAGGGATAACCCCAACCAGAACCAAAACCAGGGTATTTCCAATAACAACTCGCAAAAATAGGGAAAGAACACTACTATTCAGACTAATCATGCATGCACCATCTATGGGGAATATGGCCATTATACCCATCACTATCCCCAACTTCCCAGTTTAAAAAGGATACAAGATAGGACGAAGAAAAGTGGCTAGTTGATTGCAGTCATGCAGGAACCCTTTCGCCATCAGGGAATTGTTAACACCCAAAAAAAAGACCCATCTACAGGGAACCTTAACAAAAATCCTAACCATGATATCTTCATGACAGGAGAGGACGTCATCTTACAAATGAGGAATCGCACTTACGAGACTCCCTCAGAGCCAAGTTTGTCCACCTTGGCCAAGGATATACCTACTGGACCATTGACTGTTACATGACATCCAATAGATGTCATGCCCAAAATGGTTAAAGGACCTTTACAGCGTGCAAGGCCCAATTCAAGAGCTTCCCACAATTACGACATAGTATATGACTTGGATTAGTCACCGTCAGCTATGTCAGCACTTGAATTCCCATAGACGTGCCCAACCCAATGGAAAACCCTACTTTCCACTTTAGGCACAATCGACCCATCTGATTCCCACCTCATGGTATTTGACTTGGTGTTGACGGTGTTGGACCCACCAATATTCATGGGATCACCCTGGTGTGAAGTCCCAATTAGACCTCACATCATTTGGTGTGGGAGTCCCATATGATATGATGGCTTGATTGCCATTGTCTTAATGATTTTCCTCAACCTCTTGCTTGTCAACATAGGAGAGTGGTTCACTTTGTCTTCGATAAGTGAGGTTAGCATGCCTAGTGACTATAAGTGTACTTGTGTCAATGGTTCTTACACTATGAGGGGAGGAAGGTGAAGGTGAGTTCTAGATTGAAAGGGATCAATCCCAACTCGGCTAGGAACACACAACAAAAAAGGACATACATAGCTTCTGGCAAAGAAGTCCACTCGGATGCGGCAGTCACAACATACAAGGTAAGATAACATGTACAACACTCATAGATCAATCCAAACGAGTGCAACGATTGTTACAGCAAGGTTCATGTGCAAGGTTTTTCTGATGTTCGGCAGAGTTGTTGACACAGAAGGGACAACATTAATAACATATACAACACATTTCCATTAATAGATTATGCATTACAACAAATTAATTAGTTCAGATGTAGAACACAGGTTAAAGAAACATGCATTACAAGTGTTAAAGATTAGTCTTACAACAAATACAATACATGTGTGAAAACGTGTTGGCCTATTAACATGTTTCTGAATTAAGTGAAAGTTCCAAGAGACGTCGTTACACCATACATCACTAACCCCGTCAGCAGGGCATTGGAGCCACTACTTAATCCTCAAAGAAAATATTACAAACTCTCTTGGCTATGTGGCTGGAGCTGAGGTGAAAATTTCTTTCATGTACAAATGAGGGGGGTATTACCCTTGTGGCTATTCAACTACCCTCATGACCGTTCGACTTCCATGACTTTTCGACTTACATGACTCTATTTTCAACAAGTGGATCTCTTTGACTTCCACATTACATCACATTGATTGACAACAAGCCCATAGTGGAGATGTGGGCAACATGACTCATGACTTGACATGACAATGTTGGTACATTCGTGTTGCTACTGGAGTGCATGTCGAGCTACAATGTTGCTGAGTGATGGATGTCTTCATGGTGTATCATAGCTTCACCTCCACATGGCAAAGTGCGTAGAGTCTTCGATGGTCCTTGGTTCGCTTGATGAAG
Organism: Pinus tabuliformis; assembly: GCA_031772625.1. NCBI lineage: Eukaryota > Viridiplantae > Streptophyta > Pinopsida > Pinales > Pinaceae > Pinus > Pinus tabuliformis. The sequence continues at coordinate 1,810,697,065 of CM062818.1, forward strand.
CTTTAGCATGTTGTTCCTTACTTTCAGGTTGGAAGGCTTAACAAGCTCACTTGTTCGCGAAGGAGCATGTTCACCGCATTCATCTGCTTTGCATGCTTGGTTCGTTCATCCATTGGTGAACCTGTCCATCTGCATGTGCTCCCTTCATTCATCTCGTTTGTCATATTGACATGTTTGTTGGTGTGCTTGTACCTGAAGTCACTCATGATGAGACGACGTCAAATCCAAAACCTCCTAGTCTACCATGACACATGATCATTAGGATGCAGGTGAACAGGAGAGGTAGCAGCGCTGTGATGCGAGATGATGGCTCTAGAAAACTACTAATGAAAACTGTTCAAGAGTCACTGAGAGATGGAGACAGGTGTTCTGAGTCGACGGTGACTGTTTGCAAGGTCTGGCTCGGCTGGGAGGAAAAATTGCACCAATTTTGGGAGGAACAATCCGGGCTACTAGAAGGCAAGGCGGGCATGCTCTACACATTTTCGGGAATGAACACTCAACATGGGTTGGATAGCTAGATTTATGCAATTTTCCAGAGGAACGGGTCAGGATGCATGAAGGGTCAGCAGGAAGGGATTGTGCAGTTTTTCTGGGGAACTGCTAGGGAGACTGGTAGCCAGAACTAGAGGGAATTGCTAGTTAGCGATTGGGTTACTGGCAGCTAGAACTGTGTAATTCCCAGAGGGAACTACTAGTTGGCTGCTGGGGTCACTGGCAGCTAAAATTACACAATTCCCAGAGGGAACTACCAGTTGGCTGCTGGGGTCACTGGCATCTAAAAATGCACAATTCCCAGAGGGAAATGGAAGTTGGCTACTTAGTCACTAGCAGTAGAAACTGCATAATTCCTGGAGGGAACAAGTAGTCTGCTGCTAGGAGCTACTCGTTAGAAAAACTGCACTAAGGCCGAGAGGCTAGCTTGCTGACCATCTTTGTACAATTTCTAATCTGAGATAGTTGATGGGAAGCGGAAGGCTTGCTCATGAGCACTACACAATTTCTAAGATGAACAGTTGGTCGATTGTCCGGATGACTGACTGGAAAAACTGCACAATTTTCTGAAGGAGACAGGGACAGGAACTTGGTGTCTATCTGGCCTGTCTACGCAATTTTGTCATTCAGTGGAGTGGGTAAGGTCAATGGCCTCTGGGAAACTTTTGAGGGGAGTCAATCCCGGAGTGACTATTGGGTCCAACTGTCCACGTGGCCAGCAAGAGTGCTGAGAGTTGCTTGCGGGCATCGCAACTTGAAAGGACTAGCTTGGTGCTTCTGTGTTGTTATGGTTGATAGTCAATTGAGTCGAAAGAAAGGTGATGGTGTGACTGTCAGTGAGGAGTCTGGTCATCAAAACCTCAGTAAAAATGACTAAGTGTGGGAATAGTCGAAAGATGCATAGGCGATCACACGAACACACACTCGCATGACTTGATGATGAAACGACCAAACCATCCAGACACACATGTACAACATGACTGACTGACAGTGAAAGCGACAAGCGTGACACTCGTGATTGATTGTTCATTGATTGAGATGACACTTGTGTGATAGTGAATGTGACTCCGTGTGTGAGTGTGATAGATGCTTTCATGGCAAGCACAACAAACACATACGAAGCAAATACTTTGAGCATAACTTGAACACGGTTGCAAGCATGACTTAGACATCAGCATGTAGAGACTTGAATGCAATGAACAAGAAATGTGAATGTAAAGACTCACACGAGCTCATAGAGTGAACCCGTGTGTGTGCAGTCATCAAGTGAAACTCTTCAAGGGAGGCTCTGAAATTGGTGTAGGCCAAAATTTTGGAGGGTGGTTGTAGCTGCTACAACACTTGGCGACATACTAGGATAACTTTAGTTTCTCTGTTTTGGTTCATTGCTAGCACAGGGCCTTCATCTTTTGGGGAGTATTGAATCATTGTGCAAGTTACTTCAGTTTCCCCACTTACCCCATGGACATACATGGTTCACCCTTTGCCAACTTAGTCAAACACAATCAAAAGTTTAGCTTAGATCTCAGTGTTTCGAATCCGGGAAGGGTAGTTTAATTCACAAGTTGAAGATTTTCAGAGTATAAGTTTTCTTCTATGGTGTTGCTCCGCTGCCAACATGCCTGGACAGTACCCTGGCAAAGTCATGTAGGAACACACACATTGATCCACTGCCAACGAGCCTGGTCAGTGCCCCAGTGGAGTTGCATGCTTCACCTCTCTGCATAGGAAGCCTTTCTCTTCTTGAGCCTATTTTTTGTTTTTTGTTTTAAGAGAACTATGCATAGGAACTTATTTATTTTTGGGGCGGAAGAGGGATCTCGACTTATTGAGAGCAGAAGTGGTTGTTCCTTCAGAGAAGCATGTAAAACCTCTGACATAGGTTTTGTTATTTATATTTTTTCCCCTTCTCCATTTCTACTAGTTGGATTAGCTTAAACACACAGAGAAGAAGGCTAAGTATGAGGATGGGGCTTCCCAATGTGGACATAGGTTCATGGTTGGACCAAATATTCCCTTACAGATGGTTCATATTTTCCGTGAGGACTTCATCGGTTGAAGGTTGTAACCAAGCACAAATAAAATGGGCATAATATTCACCAAGTGATGCAATGTAACAAGTCTCTTCAAATTTCAGCCACATACTCTATTCAAAATCCAAAATGTAGTAGTTGGAAGCACTTATTTCTAGAAACAAAAATAGTAATATATCAATCAAACAAAATGAACGTGAACAAAAATAGTAATCAGAATCAAACAAATCAAAAGAAAAGATAATAAGCAAAACAAACCAAATGAAACAATGAGTAGCAAGCAGAATATCATTGTACATGGCACGGGTGCGTCCCAACCTATTGAAACTAGTGTTTGAGGACTTGGCCGTTGACAGGAAGATTATCAATCCTCCCATCAAGTGAATGAAAATGATACATGTGTGAGCTAAGTTTCTCGTGGACTAGTGCCGGTCCACTGGGCTTCGCTACCAAAACTTGGTGGGATTCCAGAAGACCTTCAAGTGAAGACAACACCACTGTTTTAGGTACTATGTGAAACATGGGCTCAAATGACGACAAAGGGTAGTTGTTTTTACTCCAGGAAGGGTTCAAATTTTTAAAGTCAATACATAAGCGGATCTTCCTAGATTTCTTACGTGAAGGATTTAAATCAGAAAACCAAGTATGATGACGAAATTTGCAAGTAATCCAAACACCTAAAATGTTAGTCAATATTTTCAGTGAAAGTAGTACAAACAACATGTACGTGTTACATGTTCTTTGCTGTAATGGCTTGTATTCTCCTTTACCTGGAATCTCATGTTGCATGGTTCACATGTAGTGGGTACTTTGGTCATCATCTACTCATGCAAACACATCCAGGTATTGTTTGATCAAGTGGTCAACAATTGGTTGTTGTTGCAGTGTGTATCTTGTACTGAGATTGGCCATCTTTGAATCATAGTGGATTCCTAGGTTTCTATGTTCGTTCATAGTGTTGGTCCTTCATGTGTTTAGAATGAGTGCTTCAACATCATTGTTTGTGACTTTGAACTTCAAAAAGCTTGAAATCATGCATTGTCCATTATTTTGGATGACTGAGGTGCACTCGGTCCTTGGACCATCATGTGTCCTTGACTTGTCAAGGCTCATAGCCCACTGCTCGTCTGTACATGGACCGTTTGGCGTACTAGTACCGTTGCTACTACTGTTTTTTCTACTACTGCTACTATCGAAAAAAAAAACAAAAAACTGTACAAGTTTCATTATCATCATTTTGGCGAGGAAGGAGTCTGAACTGCTTGTTTGATGATGTTGGGGTTGGTGATGCAAAATAACACTCCAATGTCTTTTCCAGGAAGAAATTTCCAAACATGAGTTCTGCGAAGGCCAATGGCTTGTTCGCGTTGTTAAGGGGAGTGAAATTGTGTTTCATATACCTCTCCGATAACACCTAGATTTGGTTGCATATGCCCTTTGTTGGGTAGCGGAAGCCCCGCGCAACGGTTAGGGGGCTCAAAGCCTGAAGTTTTGGGTAAATATAGGGGAAAGACTCTGATGAAAGGGTGGAGCATGAATTATAATAGGTTGAGACAAAGGGTAGTCTGCTCAAAAAATAGTGTAAAGAAATGTAAATAGAGTTGGCCCACGCAGGGATTGCGGGCCAAGGAAGGGTATAAATAGAGCGAGGCTCTATGGGTAGAGATAGTGAAGTTTTGGTGGTTGATCTTGAATATGAAATGTAATGGGTTTTTTAAGAAAATAGTCTGAAAGCGTCTGTAAGTCCAAGTCGAGGGTTGGGGTAGTAGATAGAGGCTCTGCAGTTGTGTGCACAGAGGCCTAGAAAGTCCGTAGTTGTGTGCGCGGACCCCTGCAGCTGAGTGCACAGGGAGGATCTGGCTGTATTAAGGATAAGTGGAAATAAAGATAAGTTTCTCTGGAAATTCTGTGTTCCTTCTGAGCTATCGTGAATCTGACTTTTATAATATCTATTTAATTAATCTGCTTACTGTATGAATGTATGTAAATCTGGGTTCATTTTAAATGTGTGAATCGGTTGCATTGGTTAAATGTTTGCTTAAAGACCTTGTTGAAAAGATTTGATTTATAACCGCATCCTCCAATACAATAGCGCACTAATAGAAAGTTATAATCAATTTGGATTTATGTGGGTACCGAGCAATGTAGAGATGTAGACCGATGCGCGAAACCTCCAGACCACATCTAGACATCCCTAGGGTGCGGAAACCTGGTTCCAGCACCCTTCTCTACTACCTCGGGTGAGACCTCAGTGCGTGCTCCGTAGGCTATTGCCAAAAGGGTTGGTAGCTGCGGGATTTTTTTAGCGAAATAACTCTTCCGATCCTGGGTCAAGCCCAGATAAGCCAACAAATGGTTCCATTGTTAGGACTGGGATCTGCCTAAGGGGTGTCTAATGTGGGAACACTGGAATCCCATGAAGAAAGAGCTTGAAGAGTGGTGGGATCTGAAGCTTCACGAGTTTGCAGTTCAGGAAAACAAAAACTTACGGATATCGGAGGAAAAGTGGTTAGATAACTATATATTCACGGATATACATGAAATCTTCTTTGCAACATTTCCAGTAGAATTGTATGGGTGGATCACAAAGTTAGTTGATAGCGTGGGGAGGTGCAAAGTAGACCAGCCGATAATGTCGACTCTAGAATTGGTGCGTAGCTAGAAGCCACTGAAGATAAACTTTCTCGTGCGGTAGACCACTGGTTAGATCGAATCATAGGAGGATTTATCACTGAATTCGTGATAGATACAACCGTAAGTTACAGTGAAGCAGAAAGGCAATTTCTCCAAGGACCACGAGGTAGGTACATCAAATCATTGAATACTTGGATTAAGATGCTGTTGTGCAAAAAATAGATTCTGCGTGTATATTGATGTCTAGAGTAACGTGGAGCAGAAGGGGTTATCGATGAGCAAGAGGAGTAGAGAACAACCCTGTGATTTCTATCTCACTGGAGAGCAATGAGGATCTTGCTAGGTTCTTGCCAGGAAGTGCGGTCTGATTGATTAAAGAATGCTTCCCACTGATATCACCTCCGTCTACATCGCCACCTGCTTCACCCACATCGAGTCCATCCACACCAACACCACGTCCACCCCCTCCACCAGCAAAAGATGGGATGGAAACCGCAGTCAAGTTACCGACATTTCAGGGTGTAGGGAATGAAGATCCAAGTTGGTTCTAGTTTGTGATAAAATCTGTATGGGATGCGCAAGGCATAACAGATGAAAACATCAAAAAGGCTATGTTGGTCAGTGTACTACAGGACCACGCCCTGACATGGTACATAAAATACCCAACCAACCATCCAAATAAGGGAATAGTGGCAATCCAGGATGTGCTTAATAAAGACTTTGGCCAACCAAAGTTTGAAGCCCAGTCGGTCATTGGGTTCAAGGAGATAGCAATGTTGTTTGGTGAAACTCCGTGGGATCTGGACCAAAGGTTAAAGAGTACTATTTGTGAAGCTAACATGACTTTGACAGATGGGTAGCATTGTGCATGTTTTGTGGTGTTATTGACACCCCATCTAAGGATGGCTTTGTCACAACATAAGATCTCAACCCAAGTCGAGGCACTGGAGATAGCAATGAGGTTACATGTGACCCCAATACCAGACCCAGGGTTCAGAGTTCAGCAAATCCACGTGCAACTTCAAAACTTGCATTTGGAAGTGCAAATCTTGAAGCAAGGAAGAATGTCCCGACCAGAGGTACGTCCGGAGGTAGGCTGTATTTAATGTAAGAGCCAATCACACGACAAGGACCATTTCCCTATCTCCGCAAACTATCTGGCGGGAGGAGGCCCGATGTTGTTAAAAGTGGAGGTACAAGTGGGACCAAGTGTCGTGCTTGCACTATGGTGTGCAATTTGCTAGGTGGGAGGGAAGCATGCAACAGATAACTACCACCTATTACAAAAGTATACCCAGACCTCACAGCAGTTGTATTGCAATTTTTGTCGATTGGTGGGACACGATGAGCGAACGTGTCGAAGTTATGACTTAATGATAGAGAGAACCCCAGCCTACCAGGTGCAGACTGAAGTGTGGGGAGGATTTCAAGGACATGGCCGGGGAAGAGGATTGGGGCCCAGACGAGGCTGCAGACAGTTAATTTGTTATAATTGTGGTGGACAACGACACTACACTCATGACTTCACTAACCCAACCAGGATCTCATGCCCCAACTGTGAGTAGTTTGATCACAAATTGGTAGACTCTCCAACCTTAATTTCCTAATTGAGCGAAAAGGGAGTACTCCAATCTCCACTAACCCAGAATATCCATATGATGTGTGTGGAACCTCGTGAAGAGGACCCTAGTATAAATATGGTACTAAGAAGCGGCAAAACTGTAAGAGGGAATGAAGGTGGGAAGAGGTGCGACACACCTATGCAGGAACATAACACTGAGCCAAAACAGTGGAGGACGAGGCCAAGAGAAGCTCATTGGAGCTTCGTGGAAGCTTCTACCCTAGGTAGGAGGGATCAAATGGAGTCAGGAGTGGACCCCTAGATGATTACTACCTTTCTTGAAACCTGCATGAAATTGTTGCGCAATTGTAAGGCTGTTCGAGGGTTGCAAGAGCTGGTCACCAGGTGTGTTGGATGTAGTGAACCCCAGGTCATTCGGAGGATAGGAAGACATGCTTTGCACACTAGACGGGAGATGAGACTGACAGCACAAATCGATGACTATGAAATGGATCAAGTCATCCTGGATTTAGGCTCGGATGCAAACGTACTGCCTAAATGAACTTGGGAACGTATGGGCAAGCCCGCACTACAATGGTCCCCGATTCAATTACGAATGGCCAACCAACAAAAGATCTTACCAATGGGCCGATTGCAAGGAGTGACAGTGGATATCGACAGTGTAAGTACCCAGATCGATTTCAAAGTCATAGAGATTGTTGATGACAACAATCCTTACCCTGCACTTCTCGGAATTGATCGGGCCACAGACATGAAAGGGATCATTAACTTAAAAAGACATAAGATGACATTCGAAAATAAGTCACTACGGGTAGTAGTTCTATTGGACCCAAAAGAAGAGGAATGCTACATCGAACCTGTTATCACTTAGAATAAAAATTTTATGCATATAGTCCTTGGTCCTAGTTCAATGTCAAAGGTCTGTGTCATATGGTTTCCGTTTTATGTTTCATACTTAGGATTTGGAGTTTTAAAGGTGTTTGTTTTAAATTGTACTCTAATCCTATTGGTTCTCCTCCACCATCATTGTGTTATAAGCCATGTCTTATCTTATCCTATTCACCGAGTCCTTTCGTGATTTCACAGTGTAATCTCCTATTGGCCAGTTTCGCAGCGTAATCATTGTTTAGTCATTTCGCAGCGCGTTGTCATTAAGCCATTTCGCAGTGCATTATTAGAATTTTAAACTAATCGCACTGCGAAATCGCGGATTCGTGCATTTCGCAGCGAATCTTTCCTAAAGTGTCAAGTCTGTTAATGAGTCATCAATTCTGTCCTCTCATGTCAGTTTTTGTGTACCTCCCGTAGTATGTCTAAGCGCTCATTAGACATCACTCCACCAATAGATTTGATGAAACACACAGAAATATCATTCCGATGAATTGTACCGTGCATGGATCTTGATGATGATCGTGAGTGTTACATAAGTGACAAGCTTATCGGATGATGTATTTGAGTTTTCAAGCGAGCCTGATTACAAGCGAGCCCGAGTTAAAAAGAACTGAACCGCCATTTCAACTGACGCTGTTGGTCATTGTGAGTGAAAGATTTCAAAAAAGCAAAATGGAGAGGAAAGAACACAGGTCTGGAAAATGCCAGAGGACCGAACCTGAAGGTTTAGACATAGCATTAAGGGATGAAGGCGTGAGGAAAGCATTCAAAGATGCCGGGTGCTGGAACTTCTGTAAAAAACTGCAAGGTGGACATGCGCAGGTAACCAAAGAGTTTGCTTTGAACTTCACCGGTTTAAATTCAAAAATAGCTATGTTGGAAGTTCAAGTGTCTCCGGAGGCAATAGCTGCTGTAACAGAAATCCCAAGAGGGCAGCAAGAATGGTTTAAGAACTTTAAATTTGATATGAATCCATGTAAAGAGTTCTTAAAAGAGGCATATGTGAATGAAGACCTAACAAAAGTAGTGCCCAGAAACTATGTTAAGGAGCATTATGCCCTTCTTCTCACCTGCATTCAGAAATACTTAACATGTGAAGGAAGATACAATAAGGTCTACTCTTATCATTTCAAGTTGCTTTTACATTTCACTGGGAAGGCTTCCATAGATATTCCTTTTTACTTATTTCGCAGTCTAAGTAAAATGTCTGACAAGGTGCAGTTGAGAAAAGAAGATTGCGAAACTTCTTTATTTCACCATGGTTTGATTAAATTGTTAGTTTTAGATGGCCTTCAGAAAATAGGCAGGGACTGGAATTCGTTCATCTTCATGGCTGGTTTCCCAAGCAAAACCGGCCTTACTCCACAACCAGTCAGAGAACAACCAGTCAAAGAACTCACAATCGCTGAGCTTCAAAAGGAGGCTAGAGCTAAAAAGCAAACCAAGTCACAGCTTAAAGGACCAGTGAAGCCACTGATCATCAAAGAACAACCTCAGCAAGCAATAAAAGAAAAGACTCAGGGTAAAAAGAATGTAGCTGAAACAAGCAGAGCTGAAGCAGTTTCCAGAGTGAGGACAAGAAGCCAAATAAGTAAAGAAAAGGGTAAGGCCATAGCTGTTGAAGAAAGCCCAGCATCTAAGGCAAGCCTGCATGATTTATTAGAGGCCATTGAGTTTGAGCAAATTGAACCAGTGCATATTGATTTGACACAGTCATCACCAGAAAGTACCAAGAAGTCCAAAGTTTCAAAGAGGCTGAATTTTGATGAACCAGGGGAGGAATTCATATTCAAACCCAGAAGACCTATTACAAGGAAGCAAGTAAAGGAAGCTCAGCCCAGGACAGAGGAAGCCGAGAAATTGCCTAGAACAGAGGAGACAGAGAAAATTAAGCAAAAAGACACCAACAGAACAGTTATCATATCTCAAGGGGGTAATATCATAGCTATAAAGAATCAGCTAGAAGCAGCTAAACATGAGATTGTTAAGGTGAAGAATGCCACTAGGGAGTCTGCAGTCAGGTATGCAAATTATCGTAAAGCTGTATTGAAAGGAAGTGAAAACCTAGTAAACCAGGTGGATTCAGTAGCCGATGTTTACACATGGACAGTACCTGCCATTAAAGAGGCCAAACTCCTCAGAAAGATAAACATGCATCTAAGAGCTGAGAACAAAGCTATGAGAAAGAAAGTTGAGGACTTGAAGGCACAGCTAGGCCAGTTAGCTGCTAAATGAGGTTGTTGTTCAAAGGAAGGTTTTGTTTCCAAATTTTGTTAAATTTTGCTTAGTTTATTTGTTTTGAAGACATGTAGATCCCTGATATATATATCCAAGGTCAAAAGGAGTTTTTGCAATCAAATGCCTGGGCGGTAAATATCTCAGAGAAAAGACAAGTTGTTTAAACAATTCAGCAGTTTCGTAGCGCGCTACGAAATTGCTGTAGGTGTTGTTTTTTAACGCAGACAAACAGTTTGATAAGATGATTGGAAATTTTCAAAGGAAACACCTAAGGGACATATAAGAGACCAAATGAAGCTATCACAGCCATTCAGATTATGACAGGTGTACCTTTAAAAAAGTGAAATGTTTTGACTCAGGTTTAAAGTTTTGTTATAAAGTCACTTTATTACCGGTCATTAGGGTTTGGAAGGAGCTGCATACGAGGAGTTTTGGCTTGCACACCTGTCCATCAATGAAGCCTCCAACACATCAGGAACATGGTGGTGCTCTATATTTTTGGGATATTAAAGAGCTAAAGACATGCTGCTGCATATTCGAATAAGGGGTGGAAGACTGGAACCGAAAAACAGGGGATTTCTCCTAACATCACTGAACCATTAAAGCACTCAGCATCCAAAGCCAGCATGGAACATTGAATACTCATCTCAGCCATCTCAGCCAAACTGCAAGGAGTCCAAGTGTCAAAGAACAAGAAGGAATCATTCTACGAAGAAGATAGAGTTAGAGTCATAATCAAATTAGAACTCTTTAGAACTCCAGTTAGCATTAATTGTATTTAATAGTTTGTTGTAAAGCAGATAGGTGTCATCATAGGCAGAATTCGAGTTCCCCTCATGTTGGAGGAGGAAGCTCGAAGTAGTTAGAATAAGGATTTTCTATATATAGCTGGAACATCTATGTAATGAGGGTTGGATATTTGATAAAACAGAGGATTGTTTTGGCTTGTGTAAAAAATCAGTTTTAGCAATATAATTTGCTGCTTTTCTTCTCAGGATTCATACAGTATTTTTATGTTCAAGATGTGTGGTTTTACTTTGTCCTTGATGTTTTTACAGTTGTATAAATACACAATCACTCATAATTCACTTATGCTGCTCTGACTTCCTATGTTTATTTGTAAACTGTGGTTTTCTATGAATTGTGTTTTGAGCATCTAAATGCCACATGCCCTGACTTCTATGTAAAAGCAGTGTCATTGCTTACTGAAGTATGATTGACTCCATAAGCCCAATGGAAACCTATGTAATGTTTGTCCAGCCTTCATATTTGTTAAGTTTACTTTACAAGAGTTAGCCATCTTACTCATAGTCAAAATCATTAACCTTTTGAGAGAGCCCTCTCAGGCTAAGGAGGCTAAGCCTTAGTCAAAAGATTGGTCTGAAATAGTTACTTGAAGTCTTCCTGGGTTGCAGCCTTCCAGGGCCTGATTTTGAGATAACAGAACCCATACGCGACGAGGAAAGTGACAATGAACTGGATTTCATTTATCAGATAACAGCACAAGACCAAGATCGGATGCATTCCACCGATAATAGAAGAACCTTGTGGGAAAGCGATAGCATCTACACCATGGATTCCAAGGAGGAGGCAGAGCGATGGCAAAATCGATTGCATGATGTTATGACACTCAACTGTAATATGGTGACTTGGTTAGTACGGCATGTAACGATAGAAGAAAGACCACGCCCAAAGGAGAGTGGCACGACAGCTAAAGCGCAGCTCATCCTGCCTGGCACATTATGCGTAATACATGGGCAGGCTAGTGTGTAGAAAGATAGGTTACGCGCACCTGGAGAGGGGCCATAGAAGCTGAGATATAGGTGGCAGTTTCAAGTCCGGATTAGAGGACGTGTGCAGCGGCCACAATGGCATAAAGCGATAGTTCAAAAGATGCGGGTGCACATCGGATGAATGACAACTCAAATGGATCTATGCGGAACACAGGGTCACAAAGCCGGGGGGGACCATCTCTCTATGGCCCAACCAACCACTACAGGTGCAGCTCACTCCATTGGTGACGACATCCGTGACAGAGTTCAGCAGCTTTGGGCAACCATTCTACATGGAAAACTACGACTTGATGAGTTAGAAGAAACTGGGGCCCGACTCCGCGCACAAAGTATGAAGCTGGACAAAGCGATTGCGAAGTTGCAGTTAGAAGTTGCCTACTTGGATTATGGAAAGGAATTACCAAAGGAAACCAACGTGGCTAGCTCTCCTACCCTGCTACAAGCAGTGACCCCGCTAGCATGGTTGTGATTGCACTCGAGAGAACAGGGATGCGCACACCATACTTTAGTAGTAGAATCAAGGGAACGTATAGGGTGCTTGTGACCTGGGCTAGTCAGGAAATGGAAGACCTGCACTAGGGGTTCACCCACCTGACTATCCATAGGAGGCCCAGTCCCAGCGCCCCATGTAGTTGGAAGAGGGTGCAGGACGATAAACTAGGCTGTTGTGAAGTTGCACGACAGGACCACCGCATACATACAAAAACCACATCTGCGTCCCTGGGGATTCGCTGCTGCGAAGGAAAGATGGAAAGCGACCATTGCAGGTACTATTCATGATATGATGACCCATTTAAAGCACTATGAAGTCGGCGGCGGGCAATTAAGGCAAAAGAATAACCGCCAAAATCGCATTTATGAGCTACTGCAAGGGCAAGCAGCCAATTTTGAATGTCGAACCATATATAATCAGAGTCAAGGTCACACCACCACGTCTTACCACCCTACAAGAAAACCACCCTGCGTCAACAGCATGATGAGTGATGAGAAATTCAAAAATAGTCTGTGGTTTCAGGAATTGCCCAAGTATTACCAAGACACAATCCTGAAGGCGCAAAATCCTACCGCAGACAGCCCGCAGACAACCACACCACAGACCACTGAGCTCCCCAAATCTCCCCGGACGCTGCGGACCAAGAAGGATCCCCAGAGCCTAGACCCAATATGAAGGTCACCCTGGCACCTGCAATCTAGAAAATTGACGATGGAGGAGAAGGCTAAAACTGTTATAATTGAAAGCGAGGAAGAATATGAGGGTCCTCCCACATACATCGAAGAAACCCTCCCTTAAGAACCCATACGCCAGTACAGTGACCTAAGTATGTGTCACCAAGCAAAGGGAAGGCCAAAGTATCTGCAAATCTGGATGAAGTCGACTCTGTAATCATTACCCCATCGCTACCAAAAGCTGTTCCAGTAGAAAACTCGGTGGTTGGCCATGTTGCGACAATGAAGTTTGAAGATTGGGACCTTGCAGATATAGTAAAAGTGTTAAGTTATGGTATGTTCTATGCTTATAATAGTTTACTTCTTTTTCTTATTATATTCCACCGGTTAGCAATCACATGTACATAAAGTAAAGTGCAGATAGAACATTAAACGATCGACAGAAAACAAGCCAAGACAAGAGACACAAGATGTGGCGGCTAGCCAGGGACAAACCCCACAATGTGTGGGGAAACCCTTTGATCAAATCTTCTTTTATCTTCAATAATTCAGCAGAGAGAAATAGTACAATAAATCTGATTCATATCAGTAGTAGCAAACCCTAGATCAGCAGCATCAGCATTAGCGGCTTCATTATCAAACTAGGGCAGATGATATCTCACAAACCGACCGTCGGATTGACTTCATTCCACCACCAAAAGTTTCGGCTTCTAGAGGAGGTTTAGGTGAACCTACAGCATAGTTCAGATGAGGAGATCTTCTAGTCCACGCAAGTCAATCTTTGCTTCTGCAGTTGCAGCTTCAGTTTCAGCAGTTTCCGGCTTCAAACTAGGGCAGTCGATATCTTGCAAACCATTCGTCGGATTAACTTCATTCCACCACCAAAAGTTGCGGCTTTCAAAGGAGGTTCAAATGAGCCTACAACATAGTTCCAAAGAGGAGATCTTCTAGGCCACGCAAGTCAATCTTTACTTCTGCAGTTGCAGCTTCAAATTCAACAGCTTCCGGCTTCACATGTGTGAGAGAGAGAGACCCATTTCAGCGCAGTAGAGAAGAGACTCATATCTGCGCAATACAGAGAGAGAGATGTGATGAGATGAGTGAGTCCAAATGAGGAAAAGTCCTCTTATATTTATACACAACGTTGGTGGGTGAATAGATGCGACTGTTGGGCTTCTGAGCCTACATGAGTTGTAGGTCGGCTTGATAATAATTCCATAATCAAAATAAATTCATATGTCCATGAATACTTATCGGAATTGGATGATCTTTATATCAATCCTACACCTCTCGATGAGAGGAATCTAATAAAAATATTATTAGCCATGAATAAGATGACCCACATGAAGTTTTGCCCTAGTTGCCAATTTTAACACTCCCTCTCAACCATGGAGAACTTCATCTGCAATCTGTCTATCAGTCGTTACTATTCATCCATCAAATGCACTGCCTTGAACAGCATGACCCTTGCCCTGCTCTGCTCTACTCTGCCTGTTCTGCTTTGTCTTGTTCTGCCTGCACTGATCTATACTGTTTTGCTCTGTTTTGCTCTGCTCTTGCATTGTTCTGTTCTGCTTTGCTTTTGTCTGAATTATGAAGAAGAAGAAATGATCGAGGATGTATCATACTGACTCAAATTCAGTCTCAGAGTATGTACCACTGGTCCCAGACCAGTCTCAACCAACCCAAAGTCAGCGTCATAGTGAGTACAAATCCAATGGTCCCAAACCAATATCATCCTCCACTGACTCAAAGTCAGTCTCAGAGTATGTATCACTGATCCCAGACCAGTCTCAACCGACCCGAAGTCAGCATCATAGTATGGTACAACTCCTACCACTGGTCCCAGACCAGTATCATTGATCCCAAATCAATGGAGGTCATCCTAGCGTAGGGAGTACGGTAGTTACAACGATGCATCCATCGGTACTACTATGGTCCCTAACTTCATTTCCCTGCTCATTGATCAGATGAGAGGTACTTCCCATGAGTCCCAGACTGCATGGGTAGGATGCCTCGACAGGAGAACTAATCAATCCTGTCCTCACAGGAGAACACATCAATCCTGCTACAATTGCCATGGAGAACACATCAATCCAGGTCTCACAGGAGAACACATCAATCCTGCTACAATTGCCATGGAGAATACATCAATCCAGGCCTCACAGGAGAACACATCAATCCTGCTACAATCGCCGTGGAGAACACATCAATCCAGGCTGCCATGGAGAACACATCAATCCAGGCCTCACAGGAGAACTAATCATCCTGCTACACAGGAGAGCGAATCATCGTGTTCCACAAGAGAGCGAATCATCTTGTCCCACAAGAGAGCGAATCATCTTGTTCCAGTGCACCACCAGGGGAGGGTGAGTCACCCTATGGTCATATGTTGCTCCAGTAGGAACCGCAAGCCCTTAGAGCTCCCAGAGTTCAATGTATGCAACATGCAGGACCCTTGTACAAAGGTTTCTTGCCGACTCCAAGTCGTTATGGAAAATCACAGATTAGATCTTTCCTCGGGGCTTTGACAAGGTGTATCAACCTGTACATCATCTTAATGTGATGGAGCTTCCTTGCTCATCAACTTACCATATCCCAGATGATGTCTATCTGCTAGAGCAATTGACGAATACGAGATTCCTCAATAATCGAATCCCACCTCTGGTTGTTACAGAGAATCACAGTGGTATCCAATGTAAATCCAAATAGCTCACTGAAGAGCTTTCGCAACCAGACTGCCTCACACGAGGTTATGCTAGCAACAATATATCCTACTTAGGCGGTGCTCAAAGCCACCGACTTCTGCTTCCTGCTCATCCAGGATATCGAAGCAGATCCCAAGCTGAAACAGTACCCGGAAGTGCTCTTACGGTCCACCACACTGCCTGCCCAATCAACATCAGTATATCCAAGCAGTCTCACATCTCCGACAGTGTATCTTAATCCATGAGAGATTGTGTCCTGAAGACATCTCAGAAGATTCTTGGCATCAATCCAGTGAGGCTCAACCAAATATGAGCTCACAATGCTAACTGCAAAACATATGTTCGGACAGAGGTTCACCAAGAACATCAATGCGAATGAGTTTTTGAAACTCAGAGGCATTTCCCAAGTCTGGTCCGACATCGGTACCATTTAACTTCTAAAATTTAAGATCCTCGAGGTAGTCACAGGCTTGCAGTCCATCATACCGAATCTTTCCAATATATTTACCACATATTTTCCTTGAGATAGGAAAATTTCCCTTGGCTTCTGCCACACTTCAAGTCCTTGGTCCTTCATTTCAAATTCAAAATCCATCTCCCTCTAACATTTGTGAATGAGAGGGTTTGCACCTGTTAGAAATAGGTCATCCACATACAACACCAGTATGAGAGGCTTGTCATCTTCAACCTTAAAGTAAAAATTAGGATCAGCTTCACTCCTAGTGAATCCCAGCTTCATCAAGTAGCTATCGATCCTCTCATACCATGCTCGGGGTGCTTTCTTCAGCCCATAGAGAGCTTTCTTCAACCTGCATACATGAGATTTTTGATCATAAATCTCAAATCCTTCGAGTTGCTCCACGTAGACCTCTTCTTTGATCGAGCCATGCTAGAATGCAGTCTTGACATCCATCTGATGTAGGTTCCATCCTTGTGAAGCGGCAAGGGCTATGATCGAGCAGATGGTCATATATCTAGCAACAGGTGCAAATATCTCATCATAGTCTATACCTTCCTTTTGGGAGAAACCTCGAGCAACAAAACGAGCCTTATACTTTTCCGTGCTTCCATCTATTGCATGCTTTATCTTGTAAAGCCATTTTGAAGTAACAATTGTCTTGTCCAGGGTCTGGGAACTACTTCCTAGACATCATTCTCCATAATAGACTCATATTCTATGGTCATAGCATCCTTCCATAGTTAATGCTTAATGACATCTGAGAATGATGAAGGTTCATTTTGTATGATTGTGCTCATGATGGTCAGGTATCCCTGATACCTGTTAAGTTTCTTACTTTGATGGAAGGTTCCTCAGGGTGCAGAATGTCCTTCAGCATCATCAAGTATCCCCCTAAGCCATGAAGGCCTCTTCCTAGAAGAGGAAGGCTCATGTGAATGAGGATCAATCGGATCCATGGGTTCTTCTACATCAGGCATTGATTCATCATCCTTTTCTTTCGGTTCCCTGGTGTCAGCTTCTTAAGAGCTACTCAAAGTCATTAGATTGTCCACCTTGCTGAGAGCCATATCTTTGTCAAAGGTGACATCATGACTAATCACGACTTCCCTTTGACCGGTGGTGAACATTTCTTCAGGATTTTAGGAACCCAATGCTTGATGAGAGCATCAATTTTGTACATATATGACGGTGATTGTAGTTTCAGCCCATAGAAACTTTGGAAGTCTTTGATCATGTAGCATGGACCGGACAACTTCCATCATCATGTGGTTCTTCCTTCCTGCCACACCATTCTGCTCAAGAGTATGTGGTGTAGTAGTCTCCCTCTTAATGCCAGCCTCAGATATGCCTGAGTGAACCAACTGTAATACATCGGAGGTCTTGCTTTGGCTTGAGGGGAACGGTCCCCTTTTGAGCTTTCCTTCGACACATCCTGGACATACACCTTCTTTCTCTTCTTGGAATTCGGGCATCCCTGTCACCATTTGTTTTACACCAAGTAGAGCTTTGTAATGAAGGTGGGCAAACCTCTGATGCCAAAGTTCGGACTGAAGAGTTGTGTCACAAGACATGACACCTAGCGGACTTCCATTGACCTAATATGATGAATCAACACTAAACCCAAGAGTAAAGGTATTTCCATATACATACCTTGCCATTGCTTAAGGTTACCTTGTAGCCTTTGTCTTCCATTGCTGAGATGGAAACTAGGTTCTTTTTGAGGTCAGGTGCATTTAATACATCCTGGACTTTCTAGCCTTCTTGAATGGTTGTCCTCTTCCTCGATCCCCAGCTCTCCTCTTACCTTTGCTATTGAATTTGTCATTCCTTTGATTTGCCATCAGAGGGATTTTGATCATTGTCCCGGTGTGAGTTCTTTCTATCAGGGCACTCCCTTGCATAGTGACCTGCTTTATCGCAGATGTAACATCATCCTTTTCTTCCACCCTTAGGTCCAGCCTTTCCTTTGATTTAGACCCAGAATTATTTCTTTTCTTAGCATGAGAAGAAAAAGCAGCAGGAGGACCTTTAGGCAAGGGCATTTCCTGCTCTTCTATGCTTGTTTGTTCTTGAATGCATCGAGCCATTAATTCCTCGAAACTAGGAATTACATTATTGTTCAGAAGAGTAGTCCTGAACACATACCATTCAGATGGTAATCCTTCGAGAGTTGTGAGTGCCATTTCTCTGTCAGTAATGGTTTCCCCAATAGATAGGAGATCGTTCTTGATCTCGGTGATTCTTAAGAAGTATGCTTGCATACTTTCATCTTTACCCTTCTTGATTTCCCTCAGCTTATTTCTAAGAAACGAAACTTGATTTGCATCATTAACTTTAAATAAACTCACCAGTCTATTGTAGATTTCCTTGGAGGTGTCCAGTTTAGAGATGTAGGCCACCAAGTGCTTGTTGATAGAGTCCCTGATGATCTTCTATTTTGACTTCTTTGGTTTTCCATTTGTTCCATGCAGCAATGGATGCATTTGATGGAGGCTCAACAATATTGCCTCTTACATGGTCCAGCACTCTTGGATCTTCTAGGGTTAGATCGATAGACATCTTCCATGCGTGATAGTCATCTTTCTCACGGAGCTTGTCTTCGGCAGGAAAGAGTGTTGAGGACCCCATAGTTCTTTTAGGATAGCCTTGCCAATCTTCTCTTCAATGATTGCTCTTGCTCTTGCTCGGGCTTTGTCTTCACCTCAGCTCTGATACCATGTTAAGTTATGGTATGTTCTATGCTTATAACAGTTTACTTATTTTTCTTATTATATTCCACCGGTTAGCAATCACATGTACATAAAGTAAAGTGCAGATAGAACATTAAACGATCGACAGAAAACAAGCCAAGACAAGAGACACAAGATGTGGTGGCTAGCCAGGGACAAACCCCACAATGTGTGGGGAAACCCTTTGATCAAATCTTCTTTTATCTTCAATAATTCAGTAGAGAGAAATAGTACAATAAATCTGATTCATATCAGTAGTAGAAAACCCTAGATCAGCAGCATCAGCATTAGCGGCTTCATTATCAAACTAGGGCAGACGATATCTCACAAACCGACCGTCGAATTGACTTCATTCCACCACCAAAAGTTTCGGCTTCCAGAGGAGGTTCAGATGAACCTACAGTGCAGTTCAAATGAGGAGATCTTCTAGGCCACGCAAGTCAATATTTTCTTCTGCAGTTGCAACTTCAGTTTCAGCAGTTTCCGGCTTCAAACTAGGGCAGTCGATATCTTGCAAACCGTTCGTCGGATTGACTTCATTCCACCACCAAAAGTTGCGGCTTTCAAAGGAGGTTCAGATGAACCTACAACGGAGTTCCAAAGAGGAGATCTTCTAGGCCACACAATTCAATCTTTACTTCTGCAGTTGCAGCTTCAAATTCAACAGCTTCCGGCTTCACATGTGTGAGAGAGAGAGACCCATTTCAGCGCAGTAGAGAAGAGACTCATATCTGCGCAGTAGAGAGAGAGAGATGTGATGAGATGAGTGAGTCCAAATGAGGAAAAGTCCTCTTATATTTATACACAACGTTGGTGGGTGAATAGATGC
The DNA here is from genome assembly GCA_031772625.1 of Pinus tabuliformis. Taxonomy (NCBI): domain Eukaryota; kingdom Viridiplantae; phylum Streptophyta; class Pinopsida; order Pinales; family Pinaceae; genus Pinus; species Pinus tabuliformis. Next base: position 1,810,716,624 of record CM062818.1, read on the forward strand.
GACTGTTGGGCTTCTGAGCCTACATGAGTTGTAGGTCGGCTTGATAATAATTCCATAATCAAAATAAATTCATATCTCCATGAATACTTATCGGAATTGGATGATCTTTATATCAATCCTACACCTCTCGACGAGAGGAATCTAATAAAAATATTATTAGCCATGAGTAAGATGACCCACATGAAGTTTTCCCCTGGTTGCCAATTTTAACAAAAAGTTCCCCACCTGGCAATGAAGGCACTAATGGACTAGAAGGTAGAAGGGATGGTGACAACCCTACAACCAAAGGAGTGGCTACGAAAGGTGGACAAAGCTAGATTGCTCTGTCTCTTGTCGATTCCTCACTTTCTCCGGCCCCCTATCACCATGTTGGTCATAAAGCAGTTGCTCTGTTCAGTTCATGAGGACATATTATGGCTTAGTAAACCCATCAGTATCACAGCGGAACTTGTTCATCGGGTTTCACATATTCCCTACGACAGAAGAGACCCTTGGGAGATTACCAATAAAGGTAATGATGTCGCGATGATAGAGCGACTGAAGAAGAAGTATCATCTCACCAAGGGACAACGAGGGTACATCATTGACAGTATCTCAGATAACGCAGTCCATGTTACCACTCAGTTGCTGGCATGGAAAGTAATGAGGAAATGTCGTGGCACTGAGGTACCCTCCATAGTTGTCACCCTTACCGAGGAATGTGCAGCCGACATATTGTTCAATTGGTCACATTTCCCTTGTGAAGAGTTTCAGACCAATTGCCGCGACATGCAGGAGGAGGGCAAGACATTCCATTATGCATGGCTGCTCCTGTCCATCATGCTGGTCTCCACTGACTTACTCGAGGAAAGCCAGTTTCCAATCTTGGACCTGAAATGGCCTGAAGCCGCTTGATATGCTTCCCTTTGGGAGACAAGGGACGCGGGACAAATTCGCAATATCAAAATATTCTAGGTATTGATGGACGCAACTGTGCGTCAGTGGATTAAGGGGTTACCCTGCTTGACTGACGAAATCTATGAAATAATGAAGGACATTTCCAAATTTAAAGCAGACATGCATCATGTCTACATCACGGTGCGAAAGGACCCAGCCCAGGCATGGACCTCACTCCGGTTTATTGCCATTAATGATGTTATTGATGGGATTATGGATACTTGGCTAGTGGCCTGGCGTGGACCCTTGGTAGTAGAGCATGATGAGGCTGCCATTCAGAAACAAAAGGAGGAAGCCAAGCACGTTGCACAACAAAAGCAGAATGAACAGTTTGTCGTGCAAGTTAAAGCAGCTCGGGAGGCAGCACTTGCAGCAGTAGGCAAGACACAACCAGGCGGGGAGACATCGACAAAGGACAAAGGCAGTCAGAAGGAAACCACTCAGCCGGCCATGACAGATCCTCCATCCACTGCTACGAGTGCCCCTTTAAAGCGCTCAGTGACACCAGAGCGGCCGAAGCCATGGAAGAAGGCGAAGGCGTCTAAGACAGACAGCGAAGTGACCACCCTAACCGAGGGTGACCTAAATGACATTGAAAATGCCATTCACAATGTCACACACAATGCAATCAATGAAGCCATGTCTAAGCAGCAGATTGTGTTGGGGGAGCTCCGTACATAGCTACAGACGCTAGGAATCCATATCGCGCCAACAAGTGAAAGCACTACTACAAGGGGTTCCGATATGTTAGCTACAAAACCATTACTGAAGACCCAAGTCACCTATTCTGTTGCAATTCCAGCAGGCGCGTTGATCATCGACAACGCGGAGGACAGAGCTGTGCTGGGATGGCTTACAGGACTAGGACTAAACATAGCTGCTTTACCATGTGAAAGCTTGCAACAGCTCCAAGACAATGCCACGATAGAGCTCCGCACCCGGGAAGGCCGTACCAAACAAATACTCCAGGAGCAGAAAATAAATCTCGAACAGCTGCACCTCCAATGGGACGAAGCCATCACACAGAACCATCAAGTGCAACAGATTGTCATGGAAGCTTGCTCAAGTGCCCTTGAGCTGGAGATTAGGGCTGATCTCCCTATTGAGACCCAAATTCAAAATCTAGCTACTAGGTTCCGTAATGCTAAGGTGGAGGCCGCATGGATCCAACGGGAGCTTAGTGTACACATCGCAGAATTAAAATTGTAGGCTCAGCCGACGATGCCCCCTGAGATCATTGAGCAACGCAAGAACATCATCGCCATCACCCACAAAATGCTTACAAGGACAATGAAGGAATGTATGGATCTATTCACATAGCCGATTGTCACACTCACGGCCCTTCAAGAGGATCCAACCCTTCAGCAACTGGAAACTGAAGCTCGGGAGCTTCAGGAAGCCTATGATACGATCAAAGGAACCGTGTCAACTGTCGTTATTACGCAGCACTTGGCTAAGATAAGGGAGGCCCAGGACCTAAAGATCCAAGCTGACGCAGCCCGGCAGAAGGCAGCCATGATTAAAGCTCGTCTCCAACCATGGCTGGATGAGGCATTTGTAGTTTCGACCACCATAGAGTGCAGGGTAGTTCATATGCAAAGCGAGTATGCCACCATTGAGACAGTGCCACCCGAGACTGAGTTGACGGCCACACGCATGGAAATGATGCAACGGATGACGGAAGAATTTGCTGCTGGTACAAGCGAAGCACAGAGGCTACTAACCGCCCTATGCGAGAAGATTACCGCGCCAGCCGAGTGACTTGGGACGAGTCACAATGATTGTGTTGGGGGACTGTTGGGTAGCAGAAGCCCCATGCAATGGTTAGGGGGCTCGAAGCCCGAAGTTTTGGGTAAAGATAGGGGAAAGACTTCGATGAAAGTGCGGAGTGTGAAATATAACAGGTTGAGTCAAAGGGTAGTCCACCCAGAAAATAATGTAAAGAAATGTAAATAGAGTCAGCTCGCACAGGGATCGCGGGCCAAGGAAGGGTATAAATAGAGCGAGGCTCTATGGGTAGAGATAGTGAAGTTTTGGTGGTTGATCTTGAATATGAAATGTAATGGGTTTTTGAAGAAAATAGTCTGAAAGTGTCTATAAGTCCGAGTCAAGGGTTGGGGTAGTAGATAGAGGCTTTAGAGCTATGTGCGTAGAGGCCTGGAAAGTCCACAGCTATGTGCATGAACCCCTGCAGCTGAGTGTGCAAGGAGGATCTAGATGTATTAAGGATAAGTGGAAATAAAGATAAGTTTCTCTGAAAATTCTGTGTTCCTTCTGAGCTATCGCGAATCTGACTTTTATAATATCTGTTTAATTAATCTACTTACTATATGAATGTATGTAAATCTGGGTTCATTTTAAATTGCAAATCGGTTGCGTTGGTTAAATGTTTGCATAAAGACCCTGTTGAACAGATCTGATTTATAATCGCATCCTCCAATAGAATAGTGCACTAATAGAAAGGTATAATCAATCTGGATCCGTGCAGATACCGAGCAATGTGAAGCTGTAGACTGGTGTGTGAAACCTCCAGACCACATCTAGACATCCCTAGGGTGCAGAAACCTAGTTCCATCACCCTCCCCTGCTACCTCGGGTGAGACCTTAGTCCACGCTTCGCGGGTTATTGCTGAAAGGGCTGGTAGCTACGGGATTTGTTTGGCTAAATAACTCTTCTGAACCTGGGTCAGGCCCATATAAGCCAACGCCCTTTTATGGAAGCCACATGTGAGATGAGTCTGTAGAAAAATATCCATATGGCTTGCTGGACCAGTCTCTGCTGAGTAGCAGGCCATATGCTTCCGATATGTCCACAATAACTATGTTGTTGCATTGGTGGACTCAACTATCATGGGATAGTTGGATGATCACGTCTCGCAGTTCACCAATGGTTGGTACTGAAGTTCTATCGATTTGGATGATTCTGGTGGATGTTTTTGTCCATCATGCATTGATCTTCTTAGCAATGGAGAGCGGCATGACATTGGTTGCTGCACCAAAATCAACCAAGCAATTGTGGACATTATCGTTGAAAAATTCCAATGAAAGAATGAATGGGGGGCAACCTGAGTTTTCTTCTTCCATCTAGAGTGTATTGAGCACAGTGGATAGTGATCCGAGAGGTGTGCTTGCTCCCTTACTTGTGGAGGTTGCGTTGTCTATTATTATTTGTCCCAATGCATGCAACAGGACATCTTGCTAACTCTGGACTTTGGCTAGCTTGAACAAACTGATGTTTGCTCGAGTTTTCTTCATGTCATCAACTATGTTGTAATCCAGAGGTGGTAGACTCACCGAGGTGTCAGAGGTGGAATGGATGTTTGTGCTGTCCAGCAAAGTGTTCTCCAACTTGCTACTCACGAACGTATTCTTATCTACCATTGTCTTCTCGGGCTTGCTTTGTATTTTTTGCTTGGAGGAAACTGGTGGATCAACCTTCTTTATTAGCTGCCTCACTTTCTCTTGCACTTCCCCAAGTGTAGGGGGAGGCCCTTTACTTCTAATATTGTAACAATCATTTTTTTTTTGGGGCTGCTTCTTAGTGTTTGTCGTCGAGATTACTTTCGAGCACTGATATGCATTCACCACATAACAAGAAATTGGTGCTTCATTAGGTGGAACCTCTTCATTATCATTGGTGTCTTCCAGCTACTCTTGTATGTCGCCATCTGCATCGAGTGTATGAGTACAAACAGAGGTAACAACTCGCTTCCAATCTGAATAGGACTTATTGGGATGAAATTCTTCATGGAAGGAACATAACTTAGGATCAGCCAATTTATTGAGTTGGAACATAGGCTTCTGCACACATTTGGAACCGAACCGATTGTTGCTTGATGAGCCGGTTGATGAACTGCTTGCCTGTAATTGTCTGGGCGGATGAATACTCATGAATGTTTCAGTCTTTTATTGCTTGAGTTATGACACTTCGATGGTCAAGTTCTTGACAAGGCGAGTGAGGGTCTCAATATCAGTTGCTTCCTTGTCTCTGCCCTTGCTCGCCGTTGCTTGGGGCTTTCTGCTCTCATCCTTCGATTCTTTTGTTGATTCATCATCCTTGATGACTCCAATAGCATGCAAGTATTTCTTAATAGAAATAGCCTCTTTGCAACTTTCTAAAAGTATTGGCTTCGCAACTTGCTTGACGAACTACGCAATGGTGGTTGACAGTGCAGACGTGTAATAGTCGACAGTGATGGAGTCATGAGGTTTGGTGTTTGCTACAAACTTGTTCAAAATATGCATAAACCTCTAATTGAAGTCTTTCACTTTCTCTTTTCCCTCGATCTTGAGGCTTCCCAATTCTTTGAGTATCATGGCTAGGGTCTTGTCATCAACAAACTTTTCAAGGAACATACTTTTGAATGAACCCTAGTTCTGTATGGAGTTGGGTGGAAGGTTTTGATATCAAGCATCTGCACAGTTGTCCAAGGTACATGGAAACAATCGACATGCTACATCACCATAACGTACCTCAAGGGTCTGCAGTTATAGGTAGAAGTTGTCTAAGTGGTCTTCTACCTTCACCACGCTATTAGGGTTGAACTTGATGTCCATTCTCTCCGCTCACTTCGGCATCTTGTGCAGAACAGCCAGGAGAGACAATGGTCCTTGAGTCATCCATTCAAGATTTGGGTCAGCCATCTCTTCGTCCTCTTTGTCCTCTTCATCTTCTTCCTCTCCTTTAGAATGTGATGGTTCCGGATCTGAGTCTGTCATTTCATCTCCGCCTCCACCTCCTCTGCTACATTCCCCTCCACCTCCTATACCGGTTCGATCCTAAGACCACAAGAGTGACTTGTTCATTTTCAAATAAGATTGGAGGTTACTCTCTGTCTTCAATAGATTCTTCTGAACCTTCAAGAGTTGCAAGGACTGCTTCTTCCACCGATGATACAACAACCCCTGTGGGAGTGGCTTTGGCTTCCTAGATGTGTGTGGAAGATATTGTATGCCTGGGATCAGTCTGACTACTTTTGTGAACTAGCAAGTGATGGGACGGATGGAGCGAAGGTGTTGATATGAAATCTCGTGTTCAATTCTGGGAGGTTAGGAGTAACCAACTACTGATCCATGAGAGAGGGAGTGCGAGTTACTGCCTTGACCAGATGGTTAATGAGTGAGCGTTAGGGGAATATCAGCTATGTACAACTGGCTGTCCTCCTTCTAGCGCCAGAAATGTTGACGGTACTAGACCTGAAAACATTCAGGGGATCACCTTGGTATGAAGTCACAACTAGACCTCACACCATTTGGTGTGGGAGTCCCATTTAGTATGATGACTCGGTTGCTATTTTCTTAAGGATTTGCCTCAACTCTTACTTGTCAACAAAAGAGAGTGGTTTTCTTTGTCTTCGAGAAGTGAGGTTCACGTGCCTGGTGAGTGTAAGTGTACTTGTGTCAATGGTTCTTTCACTGTGAGGGGAGGAAGGTGAAGGTGAGTTCCAGGTTGAAAGGGATCAGTCCCAAATTGGTTAGGAACACACAACACAAAAGGACATACACAACTTCTGGCTAAGTAGTCCACTCAGATGCGGCAGTCACAACATAAAAGGTAAGATAACACATACATCACTCACGGATCAATCCGAACGAGTGCAATGGTTGTTATAGAAAGGTTCATGTGAAAGGTTTGTATGATGTTCGACAGAGCAGTCAACACGGATGCGACAACATTAACAACATATGCAACACATTTCCATTAATAGATTATGTTGTTGGCATTATGATACAAGTGTTGTCCTTGATGGCAACTCACACAGATGACAAATCATAATGCAGCAGGTCAGTAGCAAAGAATTGATGACCAGACTACAAAGAATGAAGAAAGAAAAGTATATACACAGGTTCACCATATACCAAGTCGTGTACACACGCAGGTTCACTATATACCAAGTCGCATATATGCGTAGGTTCGCTCAATACCAAGTAGTGTATACACGTAGGTTCACTATATACAAAGGCACGTATACACGCGGGATTGCTGATCAAAAGTCGCATATGTGTATGCACGCACTTTCATGCACAGAAAAGCGTGTACATTTGGGAAAGCTTATTTTTGGGTCTGTGGTATTTAGACCTATGGTTTTGGACCTTGGTATTGCGTCTGAAGTGTTGAACCCAGGTATTGGGTCCCTAGTATTGGTTCTAAATGGTTTTGGACCATGGTATTGAGTAAGGCCTAAGACTATAAAAGAGGAAAGAGATCATTAGGCAAAGGCATTGACAAAAGAATTGAATATCTTATGAAGAGCAAGATCTAGATTTGGGTTATGGGGCATTGTTGGATCTGAACCAAGGAGGAACCTGAGCACTAAAAGATGGATAAGTTCTATTGATGGGTCAAGATCTTAAGGCTTGAATAGTAGTATCATTGTGTGATTTTTGATCTGTTATATTTGGTGCATGATTAGATCTATAAATCTGATAATCTGGGTATAACTGTTGTCTGATTAAGTGAAAAGGGTAAATTATCTTTTATAGATCTGTACGCAGGTTCGACACATCAGAAGCGCGTATACACGCGGGTTCAGCAAGTGAAGACAGTGTATATGCTTGTTGGCCTTAATATAGCTGTGTATATACGCAAGTTTCTACATATTGAAGTAGTGTATGTTTCATGAAATCTGTTTTAACTACTTCTGTTTATTGCTACAGTGTTCTGGGTTCAGAATTGGTGTCTGGTTACTGTTTTCTGGTTACAGCATTCTAAGAAGTGATTGGTTGATTCAATAGTGGTTTGTACAAAGGAGATTGGTTGATACAGATATACTTGATGTTTGATTGATATTATTCATGGATCCAGTCTAAAAATTTATGAAACGTGGTCCTTGGAAGAAAAAGAAGGTTGTAGCCTTCTGTAGGTCAGCACCTACGTACTAGTACCTCAGCTAGTATAAGAGATAAGGGGGTTGTAGCTCCCTTCCAAGAGAAACTGGAGAACGAGAGAAGGTTGTAGCCTTCTGCAGGTAGAAGCCTGCGTACTGGTATAAGACTGCACCAGTACATAAATATTGTAAAAAGAAGTTTCTTATTAAAGGAAGATAGAGACGAATTGTAGTAGGTGGTTTTCACCCACATTGGGTTTCCACCTTACATCTTGGTGTTCATGTGTGTTGCTTATGTGTGATGATATGTTCTATTTTACTACTCCTATTTACTGTTCATATGGTTAGTAATGTTCTGATGCACTCATTAAGAATTAACTAACTAAATCATAAAGTTTACTGGATATACGCTTGTTACATTACACACAGTTGTGTATACACGCGGTTTGCCCTAACTGAAGTAGCATATATGAATGTGAATATGGAAATGAAAAAGTTATATTGATTTGGTAATACTGATTCACCCCCCCCTCTCAGTATTATTTCCAACAATTGGTATCAGATCAGGTCCTTCAGAAGAAGCTTGATCGCTTGAAGGAAGATCTATCATCACGAGCAACTACAAAAAAGAAGCATCGATCAGGCCGCCAATTTTGATCGGAGAAACTTCGTTTATTGGAAGGTAAGAATCACTGCCTATCTTCAATCTCTTGGTATAGAATTTTGGGATATTGTGGAAATAGGATACACATTTCCATCATCAACTCCTACAGATATGGCTGGTAAGAAGCAGTATGAAACAAATGCAAAGTTTGTCAATACTCTATTAGGGAGTCTATCTCAATCAGAATTCGTCAAGGTTATGTAGCTCAAAACCACAAAAGAAATATGGGACAAGATCGTTCTGAGCTATGAAGGAGATGATCAGGTAAAACGGGCAAAACTACAAACTCTCAGAATTCAGTATGAAAATCTCAGAATGCACAATGATGAAAGTGTGGCTAACTATTTCTTACGTATAGATGAGATTGTTAATTGTATGAAAAACTTGGGTGAAGAAATAAAAGAAGTTACTTTGGTTGAAAAGGTTCTAAGATCTTTGTCTTCTAAGTTTGATTCAAAAGTTTCTGCCATAGAAGAAAAGCAGAATCTATAGAGCATTACCATGTCACAGTTGCATAGAATCCTAACTGCTTACGAAATGAGAAAAGGGGGACCATCAGACAAGAGAGAAGCCACATTCAAAGCCTCAGGAAAAGGAGATTACAATGAGTTAGGACATATGTCAGAAGGAGAGGAAGAATCAAAATTTGTCAAGAACCTTCAACGGGGTATTGGAAGATTCAGAGGTAATCTACCTTTCAAATGCTTTGCTTGTGGAAGAGTCGGTCACTATGTTGCCAAGTGTCCTCATAAAGATAAGATTGACAAAGGTAAGGAACCAGTTAGATGGAACAAAAAATAGAATGTAAGTAAGAAGAGCTATTATACACATGAAGACTGTGATGGATTTTCAAATAGTGATGAAGATGAACAATGTAATGATTATAGACTTTTGATGGCCTTTGAAGATGATGATTTCTTGGATGCTATAGATGAAGAAGGTCTTTATGAAGAAATTTCTAAACTTAAAATTTGTTTAGAGGAAAAGAATATGATTATAGATACTCTAACATTCCAAATTGCTGAAAGAGAAAAACACAATGAAAAGTTAGAATGTGAAATTGTGGGACTTAGAAAAGTTATTGAGAAATCAAAAGCTCTTAATCTTAAATTTGATAAAGGATCTGAAACTTTAGATGAGATTATCAAAGTGCAGTGTTCTCCTCTAATCAAGACAGGTCTTGGATATACTGAAGAAGCATCTCAAGCATAGAAGCAAGCACAGAAGCCATCCACCTCCAAAAGTTATCTTGACGCTGCAAGGAGAAGTGAACATGTTGACAATAGACAGCAAAAGCATAATGCAGATCACCAGGTAAATCATGGACAATTTACTTCAAGAATGAAAAAAGATTACCAAGTAAATTGGGGGCAATCTACTTCAAGGATGAATAGAAGCTACATCCAACCACAGGTAAATCATCCTCAATTTGCCTCAGGAATGGATGTCAATGGAAACTACAATCATTTGGTCGGTAGGTTTGATAATCGCATGAATTTCTTCAATGGCCAATTTTTCTCTTGTCATAACTTTGGTCACAAAGCTACTCAATGTGTTGCCTACAAGACCATCATGACTAGAGAAGCTCAAAAACAAAGGAGTATGACTGGGATCATGAAAAGGACCTACAATAACTTTTCTACTCTTGAGAATGAAATAGAATGTTCTATTTGTAACAACTTCGGTCATGAAGATTCTAAATGTAGGAGTAGGTTTCGGCAAACAACTCAGAAGGAGCAAGATTCATTAAGTCCCAAAACATGGAGAAAGAAAGAACCGCAACCAAAAAGAAGTGGGATAGCCTTATATGCGGAAGGACAGGAAAATCAGTGGTACATCGACAATGGATGCTTGAAACATATGACAAGTGATAAAGAAAAACTTCAGTCATATAGTGCCTTAGAAAAGGAAAGGAAGGTCTCATTTGGAAATGACACCCTTGCACTCATAAAAGGTAAAGGTTCTGTTCTTTTGAAAGAAAAGTTCAAAGCTGGAAATGTTATGTATGTTGATGGCCTAAAGCATAGTCTATTGAGTGTCAGTCAAATGTGTGATCAAGGAAATGAAGTAATATTTCGATCAAATGGATGTATTTTTCATGAGCTTGATACAGGAGAAATAGTGATCAAAGGCATAAGAACTCCCAATAATTTATACATACTCAAGGGAGGACAACAACAATGCTATCTAAGCAAGAATGATGAACACTGGCTATGGCACAAAAGGTTGGGGCATCTAAGCTTCTCTCAAATAAGGAAAGCATGCAAATATCACACAGTTCGTGATCTCCCTGACATCAGAATTCCAGACAATGCAATATGAAAATCATGTCAGTTTGGTAAGCAAACCAGAACCAATTTCCCTGAGAAGGAAGGATCAGCTAGCATGCCACTTGAACTTGTCCATACTGATGTATGTGGTCCATCTAGGAAAAGGTCACCTCGAGGAGAAGAATATTTTATATTGTTCATTGATGACTTTTCTAGGATGTGTTGGATAGGACTTCTAAAGCATAAAGACGAAGCTTTCGAAAAGTTCAAAGCATTCAAAGCCTTGGTTGAAAACGAATCAAATCGCAGAATCAAATGACTCAGATCTGATCGAGGAGGGAAATTTACATTGGATGAATTTTTCAATTTTTGTGAAGAACTTGGAATAAGAAGGGAATTCTCTACTGCAAGGACTACTCAGAAAAATGGAGTAGTGAAAAAGATGAATAGAACGGTTCAACAAATGGCTCGTGCTATGCTTGATGAATCTGGAACTCCCGCAACCTTCTCAGGTGAAGCTGCATTTGCTGCAGTTACTATTGTCAATAAGACAAATGTTTGGGTAAACAGCACTCAAACTCCTCATGAACTTTGGTATGGTAAGACTCCCACAGTAAAATACTTCAAAATTTTGGAAGTAAATGCTACATCAAAACGACGGATGAAAACCTTGGCAAATTTGAACCTAGAGAAGATGAAGGCATTCTTCTTAGTTACTCTCTCCACAGCAAAGCATATAAGTGTTACAATAAAAGACTTGGAAAATTTGTTGAAAGCATTGATGTAGTGGTTGATGAAGAAGGAAACATTCCTAGGCAGGTAAAATCCAAAGATTTCGAAGATGATGAGGACTGTCCTTCAACATCAAATCAGACTTATGATGAAGAAGAAACTCATGAGGTACCCGAAGAACAGATAAGGATAGAAGAAAAGACTCCATCCAGGTACGTTCAGAAGAATCATCTAGAAACTCAAATTTTGGGGTAGAAAGAGGAAGGTGTACAAACAAGAAGAACCATTTCAGAAGCTTCAAGCTATCTAGCATTTCTCTCCTCCACTGAACCACAAAATGTGAGTGAGGCATGCAAAGATGAATGCTGGGTCAAGGCCATGAATGAAGAACTGGAGTAGATTGAAAAGAATAACACTTGGGAGTTGGTCCCTAGACCAAACGATAAGAATGTCATAGGGACAAAATGGATATTCAAAAACAATCTGAATGAAAATGAAGATGTTATTAGAAACAAGGCCAGACTTGTTTGTAAAGGCTATGCGCAACAAGAAGGTATATATTTTGAAGAAACTTTGGCACCAGTTGCTAGACTTGAGGCCATAAAAATGTTCCTTGCTCTTTCTAGCTTTCAGAAGTTCAAAGTATTTCAAATGGACGTGAAATCTGCCTTTCTGAATGGAGACTTGGATGAAGAAGTGTATATTGAGAAACCAGATGGGTTTATCCTTGGAAATGATCCAAAACTTATATGCAAACTCAAAAGGGCTCTCTATGGCCCTAAACAGGCTCCAAGGGCTTGGTATTATCATTTGGATAAGTATCTCCATCAACAAGGTTTTACAAAAGGATCAACAGATAACAATCTATATATAAAAATTGACAATGATAAGTTGCTAATACTTTTTGTGTATGTTGATGATATCATCTTTGGTAGAAATGAAGAAGACATGAGTCAAAACTTTGCCTTGGTGATGCAAAAAGAATTTTAAATGTCCCTGCTTGGTGAGCTCACATATTTTCTTGGTTTACAATTCCAACAAAACAAAGGCAGTATTTTTCTATCATAAACCAAGTATCTCAAGCAGATCTTGAAGAAATATGGGATGGAGAATTCAAAACCAGTATGTACCCCTATGGTAACAGGATGCAGCCTTAGCGCAAATGATGAATCAGCAGCAGTACATCAACCAACCTATAGATCCATGATTGGTAGTCTGCTCTATCTAACAGGTACCCGACCAGACATTATGCATGCAGTGGTAATAGTTGGAAGGCTTCAAGAAAATCCAAAGGAAACTCATCTTCAAGCAATTAAGAGAATTTTCAAGTATCTTCAAGGAACTCAAAACTATGGCTTATGGTATCCTAGAGGTACAGATCTCACACTTCATGCATATACTGATGCAGATTGGGCAGGAAGCATGGATGACAAGAAAATCACTAGTGGTGGTGCATTCTTCATGGGTTCTAGATTAGTATCCTGGTTCAGCAAGAAACAAAGTTCAATAGCATTATCTACAACTAAAGTAGAATATGTAGCTGCTACGTCTTGCTGCACACAACTCCTTTGGATGATGCAAACATTGCAAGATATTCGAATCACTTGTACTCAACCTATCTCCATTTTTTGTGATAATACAAGTGCAATCAGTATTTCAAAGAATCCAGTCATGCATTCGAAGACCAAGCACATACCTATCAAATATCATTTTTTGCGGGAACAAGTGCTCGAACAAAAGGTCAAATTGGAGTATGTCCCCTCCAAAGAACAAGTTGCTGATATACTGTTGTGGGGAAAAATGCCTATGCAGGACGATCCTATCCACCTAAGGTGTGACAGTGCCTTAGCAACAAATGAGTACAGCTATGCTGGTTTCCTCCTTTATGAAATGTGAAAGAGGAGAGATCAATAGACTTACCGGTGTCTTCCGTTTGTCCCTCGATCCAGTCTCTCTTCTCTTTGGGTGTTCACAGCTACTTGCCTTCTTGCTTATCCAGCTTCAACTTCCTGCAAGATCACAAGAGAACAGCTACTTGCGACAAGAGAACAGCTACTTGCGACAAGAGAAGAACACTACACAAAGACATATATTCACATTCATAACTAGTTTAGGATTAGAAATAAACCAAATACACTAATACATTCGTACATCAAGAATACATCAGAATATAGGAGAAACCAAGATAGCTTTATTGATGAATAACAAGGTTCAGGAAGAGATACAACCCAGAGGGCTCCAATCCAGCATCTCCTTCCCAGCAAATGGAATTCCTATCTTCACCCCCTTCAAAGCATTAAGCACCCAATGACTCCAATCTCAAACCAGCAGCAATTCTTTGCAATAACAAAATTCCAGCCTTCAGATCTCATGGAGGAGAGATCCATATATAGATGTTTGGAGAGAGGATGAGTCAGCTTGAGATCTGACTAGTGTCCTCTCCCTCTGTCAGTTCTTGATTCCACTTGGAGGTTCTTGCTTCCACTTGGAGATTTGGAACCTCTTACTCATCACCAGTCGAATTCCCTGAGGCAAGTGTCATTTTGGAAGCTTCCTGGGTTCTGACACCTTGAGAAATGAACTTGCCACATGTCCACTCTCGCTCAGCACAGGTAGCCAGTGTTGCCTTTAACATTCAGCGCAGGTAGCCAGTGTTGGCTTTGACATTCAGTGCAAACAGCTAGTGTAGCCACTGAAATGATCCTGAATTGACTTGTTTTTGAGCAGTTTCTGGTGGAGAACTTCTGTGAATTGCTGTGGTTTGTTAGCCTTGTTCCTCTAGGGGTAGGAACAACATGTTTAGGGACTTTGGATCCCTTAGATTATGGACATTTCATGCTCAATGCTGTAAGGCACAAAAATGTCTATAACAGTTGCCCCCTAAAGTATGAGTCTGTTTATCGGGTGAAATGCTTTATCAGGGGGATCCGAAGTTCATCCAATGCTGGGAGGAGACCTGTAATAAGATACAATACAATACATTATTTTTCATACTGCTTTCATGATCTAGCTGAGGCGGGCATTCCCATGCTCAGCTTTATAAATTCATTTTTCTGTACATAGAACAGACAATCGTCTGATGATAGACTGATAATTTTGATGAAATTATCATCCTTTGAGTAGGATGATTATCTGCTGCAATGATGTACATGTCAATGTCTTTATTTTTCCTGAATATATATCGCAGCCCGGATGGATGAAACTAGATCCGGGGTCTTCAAACTCGTTTGATCTTCACTCTAAGTACAAGTCGATCCATGTGAGAATTGCTCTGAAGTCGAACATGGAAAGACATCGCTTGATTACTGGTCAATGAGGTAAACCGTTAACAAGCGTGAGAGGAATCACCGATAATGATAATGACCCTCAAGGTACTGCAGTACAATTCACGTGGTGTGAATAAAGGACTTGGTGTCGAACACCACGCAAAATCTTTCGGTCGAAGGCCATTGATGTATACCTATTGCCGGAAGTGAGAAACTTGCCATTGAGGCATGCAAGCTTCAAAGTACTGAAAGGGTTGTTCCTAGATCAACTTCTTGGATAATGAGCTGATGTCGACAAGAAGCGATCCATCAAAGGAGGGCCTTAATGAATCCCACATCAGTGACACGGAATGGAGCTAATGATTTTAATGGAGGTGAAAACAATCTGTGACATATGATTCAGGGTGGCGGTCATGAAAGGATGAAGGATAATGTATGGCAGTGGATGGGACATGGTTGACTTTTCTGAAAGACTTCTCTTGAACATGTGGCGACACTGATGCGATGGATCGATAGCATTACCCCAAATATGGATGGTATGGCGAGACCATGGATGTGACCAGTGAATGAAACAACCCAACCCGATTGTGGTACGGAGGAAAAGTGTCATGTTCAAGAGCGACTTGCTACCATCAAAGTTTTCTTTAGTTTCTCCCAATTTTTCCCCAGTCATTGCTGACCAGTACCTCTTTATTTTTGTCAAGCTTCAGGAGGATAACATATGCTTGTTCTATAACCTGCCCTTCGGGCAAGCCCATCGCTATGTTTTAACGAGCCTAGCGATAGTGAAACTCGTTCTCGTCTAAAGACAAGTTTGTCGCTATTTAATGATTTTAACGAGTCTAACGACAAGGATAACTCGGTCCTTTTCATTTTTAGAGAGTCTGAAAAGGTACATAAAGTTAACTCCAAAAGTCCTTTTTCGTCATCTAATCCCTTAAGTCCGAAAAAGTATAAAACAATACAGAAGGGATGAGTTTTCGATAGTTTTAACGAGCCGAATAAAACAAGCGCTCGATCTTTTTGTGCAATAATCCCTTAGGTCCAAAAAGATTAAAATCTAGAGGAGGGATAGCTCTTCCTGTCCCTTTAACGAGCTGGAAGGCCAAGGACTCGGCAATCATTTCATATTTTACGAGTCAGTTGAAAAGAGCTTAAAGAAGACTCGTCTTTTGAGGAACGAGTGATAAACAGGGTTAGCAGTTGATTCCAGGTACAGGTTGGAATTTTTCCAATCACGGCAGTGTCACAAGGATGGCTAGGTGAAATCACTCTTCGCAGCTGTTCCTCAAAATGGGTAAACAAACATATGGAGGTGAACGATCGGCCAATGGAAAAGTGGAGGTGACGGTGCAAACATGACCAAGGCTTTAATGGCTGATGATATTACATTCACTGTGGTTATTTTCCGGGATAGTTCATTTTTTAACGAGCTTAAAAGCGGGTGGAAACATTTGCTCGATCTTATGTTTATTTTTTAACGAGCATGAACTATGTGCTAAAACTGCTCGGATCTTGCGTTTATTTTTTAACGAGCATGAACTGTGTGCTAAAACTGCTCGATGATAAGTTTGCATGCCCCCAGCATAATAACGCTTGCATGCCCCCAGCAAATCAAGGTGCATGCCCCCCAAGCTTCATTGCATTCAACTCGGTGGTTGGAATGAAGGTTTACCTTTGAGATTTGGAAAGGGGGGGTTGTTTCATTTTTTTTTAATGAGGTTGATACAATAAAAGAACTATCCTCATGACTCCTTGTTTCATTTTTTAACGAGGTTGACACGAGATAAGAACCGTCCTCGGAGTCCAAATCCATTAGATATTAAGGTTTCATATTCCACTGTGGCCACTTCCACCAGATTACTCGGAGGCGGTAGGGCAAAAGCACCCATTAAGGCAGGGTCTTTTAGGAGACCTACTCCGATATTTTGGAGCGAATGATTGCTTCCATGGATCATTGGAATGCTTCCAGTAACTTGAGAACCATTGGGGAGAAATGTTTGTTGGTCGACGATTGTAATTCCTCCTTGAAAGGGAAATGCAATCTTTCTAAAATAGGTCGACACAACAGCTGCCATGGCATATATCCATGGTCGTCCCAGTAGGATGTTGTAATCAAGATTCCCATCGATGACTTCAGCATCTATTTCTACTGTTTTGCCCCCTAGTTCAACTTTCAAGTTATTTAGGATACCGTACGGGGTATATGTCCTTCCGTCGAATGCTTTTAATGTTGTCGCAGATCGCGACAAGGTTGGAGATCCTAAAGTTTTCCAGCAACTCATCGACATAATACATGTAGATGCCCCCTCATCAATAATCGTTCGGTGAACAGTTTTGTTGAGGGCTTTCACTTGAACAAGGAAAGCTAATTGAGCTGGTAACTGAGGATCGTACCCTTTGTGGTCAAAGGATACAAGATTGGAATCCATTGGGTCAATCCCACCTATTTCTGATAATAAAGCTTGCTCTTGGGAGAGGCAATTTTGCGGTACCTCAAGTGTCGACATAGCGGACGGCGATTGGGCCAGGTCCTCTATTATATTATAATTCTGTGCTATTTTTGCACGAGGATTAAATGTCGATTTGTGTACTACTCTCTTTGGTGACTTTATCATTTGTTCAGGAATGATGGGTGGCACAACTTCGGTCAAAGTTGTTGTCGAACTACTAGGTTGTTTAATAGCCTTGTTATTCGACAGTTGTGGATTCCTGTAATCTTTATTCCTTGTCAAAGCATCATTTTGCTGCTTTGAGATAGACAACATAAGCACTTGGGATCGGGAAGAATTTTGATTAGCAACTAGTTTGGTTCCCGGGCTTAGAAACGGATCAGTCAATAATGCTGAGGTTTTTGAACTCTTAAAGAGTTTCTTAACTTCAGCTATATGTGGACAATCTCTTGTCCAATGATCCTCATCGCATATATGACACCCCGCAGGGGGTTTCCTTTTTCTCCCTTTCTTTTTCTTCTTGCCCCCTGGTTGCTTCAGTTGTTTGCCCTTGTCGGTCGACATGGCATTTACTTCCGAGGCAAGAAGTTCCTCATTTGCATTTTGACTAGAAATCTTACGGGCCTTTTTAGATGTAGCCTTTGTCAATTTCGTGTCTGTCGCTCCAATCACGCCATCGATGGCATGAGAGTCATTGTTTGATTTAGGAGGAGGAGGAATTGAGAATTCCGGTCTAGGGACGTCAGGTATTTTGTCGTAGAGCATGCCAGACTGAGTATAGACCAAGTCTAGATATTGCGCACGAGCGATAACTTGCTCTTCCATTACGACTCCCCCCTTTGCCACATCTTCCGTGATGGCAGGAAGTAATGACTTGATAAACCATTCAGCTAATAGCTGATCGGGAATGTACGTTTTTACCATCCTACGACGACGTCGCCACTCATGTATATGATCAGATATGTGAGTGGCCATTGTCTGTTTGAAGTTGGTAAGAAGTTCGGTTCCCGTTTCGTACCTTATCGGTAACTGAAAATGGGTTAAAAAGGTTGTGGCTAGGGTACTGAAGTTGTCGAATGAAGCTCTAGGCAATTCGATATACCATTTTGCTGCAGGACCAGTTAACGTCCTCTGAAAAAGGCGAAGCCTAATCGAATCATCATTTAGGGTGTTTGATGAACACCACAGATGAAAGGTCATCACATGATTCGACGGATCTTCACCCGGATTTCCATTAAATTTAGGAATATCTGACGGAAGTTTATGCGGAATCGCTGGCCACCAAGGGGCATAAGCAATTGGATCATTCGTAAGCCGGTTTAGATCTGGTAATTCTAGGGTTGCTACAAAGGGCAACTGTTGATTCAGGTTAGGCGAAGCATACCCAGGATAAGATGGAATCGCCTAAGCGGTGAGTCTTTGCATACCAGCATAATGTATTTGATGCTGGCAACTTTGACAAGGTTGATGGGCATAACCATTATAATATGGTTGTTGGTAACCGCTTTGTAAATGCGATTGCCCATTACTTACAAAGACTTGTTGCTCAGGTCCTTGATATGATTGCTGGAATGGGGGTTGATGAGTTTGAACCAGCTCTGGTTGTTGGACCATTTGCTGTTGTCCAATACTGGATGATTGACCAAGATGAGGAGTCATAGTACTTGTTTGAGCCTGAGTTGCTCCAGATAAGGAGGCACTAACCGGAGGTTGTGATTGAGTTGTCGAGACAAGAGGCTGTTGTATGGCAACCTGAGAAACTTGGGGTTGACATACAACAGGTAGCGCTTGTACTTGCGACGCAATCACCATACCAGGTATAGTGGCAACATTCGACACATGGTGGACTGGTTGCATTGAATATGCAACCCTTGGTTGCTCAGGCAGTATCGGTACCCATCCGCTGGATGTAATTCCAGTTTGACCTGAACTTTGTTGTAAACTCCCATATGGTTGTTCTCCGGGGGGGAACAATGAAAAGGCATACTGCCCTCCATATGGTGGCAATCCAGTACTTAAAGGGTAGATTGGCCTCTGAAGACACATTGGATCAATTTGTTGAGTTTCAACATAAGAAATACCAGATGATAATCCGGATGAAGAAATAGGAACTAACCATGTCGTCGAAACAGTCTTTGATTGGACTCTAGCTTGTTGTTGACAATTTGCCGGGACAGATGGTATACCAGCGAACATCGTTGGAGTAGCAGCAGGAGGCTCTGCCACTGCTGTGTCGGATGACACAGTCCTGGATGTCAACGGTTGTTCAGACATATTTAGTCTATCCAAAAGATTTCCTAGCGATTCTACAAGAACTTGCGATGAAGAGAGACTAACTTCGAAGATCAACGAGGGAAAGGTGATGATTATTCCGTTTAAAATAAATTTTAACGACGCTTAGACACAACTTGCTTTTTCAATTTTAAAGAGTCGAGAAAAAGCTAAAGATGACTCTAGTCTCCTTCGATGTTTTAACGAGCCCGAAGTGACAAATTCTCGGATGGACTTTTTCCGTTATAGAGTCTGAAAAAGGCCAAAAGGAACTGCTCTGGAGTTCTAGGTAGAGGGTGTGCCAAACTTTTCGCAAAACCGCAGAATACTTTTTAAGGTACGGGTGGTCGATCTTCCTGAATGCTGTGTTCAGTGCATTGCGATCAGTAGGGCGGCCGACATGGCTTCCTAAGGATAAAGGTTTTATTCCTATAGGGGTCTCCCAATATATACGCAACGGTACGTGGGAGCACAATCCGTACTAGCGCTATCATCCCTCAGGAGGAATCACCCACCTTCAACGAGATCGATAGTCACCAGGCTTTACGACGCCGGAACACGTCTCTAGCCTAGACCTCTATGTTGTGCGTTATGTTGCAAAGCGTTGTTAAGTTCATTCAATTTATTTTAGGTTGATCTTTTTTAGAAGTTTTTCTTTTTGGATCACCACGAGATGTATGATACAATTCCTAAATGCAGTCTAAAGATAATAAGAAAGCTTTATATCTTTTCAACTATGAAAATCCTAGCTACAAAGGGAAAAGAAAGACACCATATTTTCTCAAAGAGCAATCAGCACACTCTAATGCACTTTTCCTAAATCAAGCATGCAAACTATCAAAAATGCAAATGCATAATGCAGGTGTTTGTTTTCCTCTTTCTTAGTATTGATGCCTACAAAGAAAGCTTTTTGTACAACTTTGAATTTGCTTTTAAATGACAAATACAAACAAGTTTACTTTTTTCGAAATCAGAAAGGGTAGAAGAGAATACAACACTTTACGACTTTCGAAATGAACACTTGTTTTGACACTTAAAAGAGACAAACTCAAACCAAAAGCAAAAGCAAATGTATAATCAACTGTAAACAGCCAATGAACTCTCTCCTAAGATCACAATGAATAGATCTGAATCAAGGGCTACAGGATGATTATTTCACTCATGCAAAGGAAAACTGTAAATGACGCCACAAACACATAAAAACACTCACAGTCTTTTTGTACAAAAAGAGGCGGAATTTAAGCAGAGAAAAGGAGTTATCAGACTGGTACCTATGCTGGTTACAGGCTGCAAAAATCAGAGATCAAAACAGGGCAAAACAGAGCAGAGAACCCCAGCTGCACAAGGCCAAACTGGATCAGCACAACCTCAACACTGGGGTTTTGACATTCAGCGCAGGTAGCCTTCACAGGACCTGCATTGAAATGCAGAACCTCTTCACAGGGTTCGCGCTGAAGGAGAAACGAGAGTTTCTCACTGGGTTCTGGGTCACAGATTGCTGATTAATCAACGGTTTCAGGCCAAATAAAAGCAACAAGCAAGGTACAATCAAAGGGATGCTTTGAGGGAGTACTAAGATCTATCACAAAGGATCATCAAATCATTTGTGAGTCCATTGTTCAGCTCATAGACAAATCCAGTGATTTGATCAAAGCAGCAACTGTCTACTTTGCATCTGAGAAGAGCAGATGCAGTTCGATTGTTGTTGTTGAGTGTATGAAACAAACAATGATAGAGACACAAATAAAATGACTAAACAGATCTCCCCAGTGGAGTCGCCAATTTGTTGTGGGGAAAAATGCCTATGCAGGACGATCCTATCCACCTAAGGTGTGACAGTGCCTTAGCAACAAACGAGTACAGCTATGCTGGTTTCTTCCTTTATGAAATGTGAAAGAGGAGAGATCAATAGACTTACCGGTGTCTTCCGTTTGTCCCTCGATCCGGTCTCTCTTCTCTTTGGGTGTTCACAGCTACTTGCCTTCTTGCTTATCCAGCTTCAACTTCCTGCAAGATCACAAGAGAACAGCTACTTGCGACAAGAGAACAGCTACTTGCGACAAGAGAAGAACACTACACAAAGACAAATATTCACATTCATAACTAGTTTAGGATTAGAAATAAACCAAATACACTAATACATTCGTACATCAAGAATACATCAGAATATAGGAGAAACCAAGATAGCTTTATTGATGAATAACAAGGTTCAGGAAGAGATACAACCCAGAGGGCTCCAATCCAGCATCTCCTTCCCAGCAAATGGAATTCCTATCTTCACCCCCTTCAAAGCATTAAGCACCCAATGACTCCAATCTCAAACCAGCAGCAATTCTTTGCAATAACAAAATTCCAGCCTTCAGATCTCATGGAGGAGAGATCCATATATAGATGTTTGGAGAGAGGATGAGTCAGCTTGAGATCTGACTAGTGTCCTCTCCCTCTGTCAGTTCTTGATTCCACTTGGAGGTTCTTGCTTCCACTTGGAGATTTGGAACCTCTTACTCATCACCAGTCGAATTCCCTGAGGCAAGTGTCATTTTGGAAGCTTCCTGGGTTCTGACACCTTGAGAAATGAACTTGCCACATGTCCACTCTCGCTCAGCGCAGGTAGCCAGTGTTGCCTTTGACATTCAGCGCAGGTAGCCAGTGTTGGCTTTGACATTCAGCGCAAACAGCTAGTGTAGCCACTGAAATGATCCTGAATTGACTTATTTTTGAGCAGTTTCTGGTGGAGAACTTCTGTGAATTGCTGTGGTTTGTTAGCCTTGTTCCTCTAGGGGTAGGAACAACATGTTTAGGGACTTTGGATCCCTTAGATTATGGACATTTCATGCTCAATGTTGTAAGGCACAAAAATGTCTATAACATATACTCACCAAACCATTGCCCAAGGAGACATTTGAATACCTCAGATAGAAGCTGGGGGTAGTTGATGCAGCATCTTGCTGTTGAAATTATTTGTTTCAAAGAAAAGTGGTTGTACGCGAGTTTCATGAGGAGTATCTACGTACATACGCCGGTTTCTGTGGATACAGTCGCGTATATGTTAGTTTGAAGGAAATCAGTGGGCTAGACTCAGGTGAAAAGAGTCTGATATGGGTCTGACAGAGACCATCTGGCACAGGTTCAGGGGGAGCATATATACTTCTAATAATGCATTGTTGGCATTATCTTAGAAGATCTTGGTTCAATTTCACAGTTGTTTTTGGCTTCAGGTGGAACAAGTGCAGAGGGAGAACATGGTTGCTGGTCTGAATGATGATTGATAGATGCTGCTGATGATAGTTGTTGATAACTATCATGGTCTTGTTGTAGATATTTTGTCTCTATGTCATGTATTTCTTTTCTTATCAAGGTCATGTAACAACCTATTTTGGTTTCCCCACTATGCCTGGGATGGATGATGTAATGTTCTTGTGTAAACCTTTGATGTATTCCCACTTGGTTGGGGGGATAAGTCAGTATTGGTATATCCCCACTT
Source organism: Pinus tabuliformis (assembly GCA_031772625.1). Taxonomy (NCBI): domain Eukaryota; kingdom Viridiplantae; phylum Streptophyta; class Pinopsida; order Pinales; family Pinaceae; genus Pinus; species Pinus tabuliformis. Next base: position 1,810,739,527 of record CM062818.1, read on the forward strand.
GGTTGGGAGATTGATGTATGTATGAGTCTTTATGATGTATAGAGTCATGTTCTTCTTGTAGAACATCTTTTTGCAGACCTTGCTTACAGTCAAGGGGAGCATGAACAGCACACTTCAACAGAGTAGAGATTTCTACATGTACTCAGAGGGAGCATGGACGGATTGGTACATCTTGGCATATACAAAGGGGGAGCTCAATCAGAGACTTTAGCAGGTACTCAGGGGGAGTATGGACAGCAGAATGTATATCAAGGAAGAGAATATCTTGGTTTGCCCTTTGCCCTTGATGTCAAAGGGGGAGAGTGACTTGGTATGGTTGTTGCCATCAAGTCCAAAGGGGGAGATTGTTGGCATTATGATACAAGTGTTGTCCTTGATGGCAACTCACACAAATGACAGATCATAGTGCAGCAGGTCAGTAGCAAAGAATTGATGATCAGACTACAAAGAATGAAGAAAGAAAAGTATATACGCAGGTTCACCATATACCAAGTCGTGTACACACGCAGGTTCACTATATACCAAGTCGCATATATACGCAGGTTCGCTATATACCAAGTAGTGTATACATGCAGGTTATACGCACAGGTTCACTATATACAAAGGCGCATATACATGTGGGATTGCTGATCAAAAGTCATGTATGCGTATGCATGCACTTTCATGCACAGAAAAGTGTGTACATGTGGGAAAGCTTATTTTTGGGTCTGTGGTGTTTAGACCTATGGTTTTGGACCTTGGTATTGTGTCTGAAGTGTTGAACCCAGGTATTGGGTCCCTAGTATTGGTTCTAAATGGTTTTGGACCATGGTATTGAGTAAGGCCTAAGACTATAAAAGAGGAAAGAGATCATTAGGCAAAGGCATTGACAAAAGAATTGAATATCTTATGAAGATCAAGATCTAGATTTAGGTTATGGGGCATTGCTGGATCTGAACCAAGGAGGAACCTGAGCGCTAAAAGATGGATAAGTTCTATTGATGGGTCAAGATCTTAAGGCTTGAATAGTAGTATCATTGTGTGATTTTTGATCTGTTATATTTGGCACATGATTAGATCTATAAATCTGATAATCTGGGTATAACTATTGTCTGATTAAGTGAAAAGGGTAAATTATCATTTATAGATCTATACGCAGGTTTGATACATCAGAAGCATGTATACATGCGGGTTCAGCAAGTGAAGACAGTGCATACGCTTGTTGGCCTTAATACAGCTGTGTATATACGTAGGTTTCTGCATATTGAAGTAGCGTATGTTTCATGTTTTAACTACTTCTGTTTATTGCTACAGTGTACTGGGTTCAGAATTGGTGTTTGGTTATTGTTTTCTGGTTACAGCATTCTAAGAAGTGATTGGTTGATTCAATAGTGGTTTGTACAAAGGAGATTGGTCGATACAGATATACTTGATGTTTGATTGATATTATTCATGGATCTAGTCTAAAAATTTATGAAACGTGGTCCTTGGAAGAAAAAGAAGGTTGTAGCCTTCTGTAGGTCGGCACCTACGTACTAGTACCTCAGCTAGTATAAGAGATAAGGGGGTTGTAGCTCCCTTCCAGGAGAGGCTGGAGAACGAGAGAAGGTTGTAGCCTTCTGCAGGTAGAAGCCTGCGTACTGGTATAAGACTGCACCAGTACATAAATATTGTAAAAAGAAGTTTCTTATTAAAGGAAGATAGAGACGAATTGCAGCAGGTGGTTTTCACCCACATTGGGTTTCCACCTTACATCTTGGTGTTCATGTGTGTTGGTTATGTGTGATGATCTGTTTTGTTTTACTGCTCCTGTTTACTGTTCATATGGTTAATAATGTTCTGATGCACTCATTAAGGATCAATTAACTGAATCATAAAGTTTACTGGATATACGCTTGTTACATTAAACACAGTTGCGTATACACACAGTTTTCCTTAACTAAAGTAGCATCTATGAATCTGAATATGGAAATTAAAAAGTTATATTGATTTGGTAATACTAATTCACCCCCCCCCTCTCAGTATTATTTCCAACATATGCATTACAATAAATGAATCATTTTAGATGTAGAAAACATGTTAAAGCAACATGCATTACAAGTGTTAAAGATCAGTCTTACAAAAAATATAATACATGTGTGAAAACGTGCTGGCCTATTAACAGGCTTCTATATTAAGTGAAATTTCCAAGACACATCATTACACCATACATCACTAACCCCATCAGCAGAGTGTTAGAGCCACTACTTACTCCTAAAAGAAACGATTACAGACTCTCTTGGCTATGTGGGAGGCGCTGAGGTGAAAAGTCCTTTCATGTACAAATGAGGGGGTATTTATTGCCAAGGGTGAAATTCACCCTTGTGGTTGTTCAACTACCATCATGACTGTTCGACTTCCATGACTTTTTGACTTACATGACTCTATTTTCAACAAGTGGGTCTCTTGGACTTCCACGTTATGTCACATTGATTGACAACAAGACCATAGTGGAGATGTGGGCAACATGACTCATGACTTGACTTGACATGACTTGACATGACAATGCTGGTACATTCATGTTGCTACTGGAGTGCATGTTGAACTATAGTGCTACTGAGTGATGGATGTCTTCATGGTGTATCATAGCTTCACCTTAGCATGGCGAAGTGTGTAGAGTCTTCGGTGGTCCTTGGTTCACTTGATGAAGCTTTAGCATGTTGTTCCTTGCTTTCAGGCTGGAAGGCTTGAAAAACTCACTTGTTTGTGAAGGTGTATGTTCGTTGCGTCCATCCACTTCACATTCTTGGTTCATTCATCCATTGGTGAACCTCTCCATCAGCATGTTCTCCCTTCGTTCATCCCATTTGTCATTTTGACATGTTTGTTAGTGTACATGTACCTGCAGTCACTCATGACGGGATGATATCAAATCCAAAACCTCCTAGTCAAGCATGACACATGATCATTCGGATGCAGGTGACCGAGATAGGTAGTAGGGCTATGATGCAAGATGACGGATCCAGGCAATTGTTGATGAAAATTGTGCAAGAGTCACTGAGAGATGGAGACAAGTGATCTGATTCGGCAATGGTTGTCTGCAAGGTCTGGCTTAGATGGGAGGCAGAATTGCACAAATTTTGGGAGGAACAATCCGGGCTGCTAGAAGGCAAGGAAGGCATGCTCTGCGCATTTTCCGGAACGAACAGTCAATAAGGGTTGGACAGCCAGATTTAAGAAATTTTCTAGAGGAACGGGCCAGGCTGCATGAATGGTCAGTAGGTAGGGATTCTGTAGTTTTTCTAGGGAAATGCCCGGGAGACTGGCAGCCAGAACTGCACAATTCCTAGAGGGAACTTCCAGTTGGCTGCTGGGTCACTGGCAGCCAGAACTATGCAATTCCCAGAGGGAACTGCCAGTTGGATGCTAGGGTCATTGGCAGCTAAAACTGCGCAATTCCCAAAGGGAGCTGCTAGTTGGTTGCTGGGGTCATTGGCAACTAAAACTACATAATTCCCAGAGGGAACTGGCAGTTGACTACTCAGTCACTACCAGTAGAAACTACGCAATTCCTTGAGGGAACAGGCAGTCTGCTGCTAGGAGCTGTTCGCTGGGAAAACTGCACTAAGGCCAGGAGGTTGACTTGCTAACCATCTCTGCACAATTTATGAGCTGAGCTCACTCATGGGCAGTGGAAGGCTAGCTCATGAGCACTGCTTAATTTCAAAGATGAACAGTCGGTCGATTGTCTAGATGATTGATTGGGAAAAATACACAATTTTCTGAAGGAGACAAGGACAGGCACTTGGTGTCTGTCCAGCCTATCTCCGCAATTTCCTTAGTCAGTGGAGTTGGTAAGGTCGATGGCCTTTGTGTAAATTTTTTAGGGGAGTCAGTCCCATGGTGACTGTCGGGTTCGACTATTTGGGTGGCCAGCATGAGTGTTGATTGAGTTGCTTGTGGGTAGTGCAACTTGAAAGGACTAGCTTGGTGCTTCTGCGCTCTTTTCGTTGACAGTCGATCGAGTCAAAAGCAGGGTGATGGTCCAGCTGTCAATGAGGAGTCTGGTCATGAGAACCTCAACAAAAATGACTAAGTGTGTGAACAGTCGAAAGATGCATAGGGGATCAGACAAACATACACTCACATGACTTGATGACGAAATGACCAACCCATCTAGACACACATGTTCAACATGACTGACTGACAGTGGAAGTGACAAGCGCAACACTCGTGATTGATCATTCATTGATCGAGACAATGCTTGTACGACATTGAATGTGACTTCGTGTGTGAGTGCGACAAATTCTTCCATGGCGAACACAACAAACACATATGAAGGAAACAATTTGAGCATAGCTGGAACAAGGTTGCAAGCATGATTTAGACATCAACATGAAGAGACTTGAATGCAATGAACAAGCAAGGTGAATGTAAAGACTCACACGAGCTCATGGAGTAAACCCGAGTGTGTGCAGTCATTGAGTGAAACTCTTTAAGGGAGGCTACGAAATTGGTGCCTGCCAAAATTTTGGAGGGTGGTTGTAGCCGCTACAACGCTTGGACAAAGCTACTCCTTGACTACCCTCATCCATCTCTTTCAAAATCCCTGTCTTAGAGTAGAAGATCAATATCCATCATTGCATCATCGATGAAGAGGCTTCCACATGCATCATGTCCAAATCCACTTGGAAAAAGTTAGGATCCCTTAAACTTAAGCCTTCTGACATGAAACTCAGAGCATACGATGGGTGCCATTCTACCCCCATCGTCCTATACCCTAGCCTTCGAGTTAAGTTGGCTGGAAAAACTATGCTAATAAACATTGAAGTACTCGACACCTAGTTGGATTACAATATCCTCTTAAGTCGAAGATATATGTACAAAATTATCGCAGTTTCCTCATCGATGTTCAGAATCATGATGTTCCCCCATGAGGGAAATGTCACTACCCTTGATCAACTCACATATTATGAGAAGACAATTTTACTCACACTAGAGGGCATGTTTCCCTTAGTATCCCAAGAAGAAGTTACTGCTTACACCAAGCTCAGTCCAAGATAATTTAATCCATCAAGCCTCCTAGGAACATTTCGAGGAGACCCTCTAGTAATACAAGAGATTGTCCTAAGTACTGGATAACCAGTTTTCATGATGACTTCATCAAAAACTACCCAAACACCAGAATTGGTTCTAGAAACCTCAACACCTGAAATTGAAGAAGTTAGGTATTTACCTCTTGCAATCACACAAAACGCTTTCTTATGCCCCCCACCTGGGTTCATCTCACACCAAGCTATGGAAACCCTCACATTACCAAATATGACTCTTGCAGACTAGTTTGGTACCTGATCCCCATGATTGTTCCAGTTAAGTCTGGATGCATGTAGGAATGGAGCTTCCCTGTATCTCCATTGCAGAGGAGAAACCCTACTTAAAACCGTCCGACATGTTAGTTCCAGTCTTCGCAGCCTGTCACCAGGGATCAACATGAGCTCTTACTATGTCTGGTTTTGTTATATGTTTTGCACATGATGTTCAGCACAAAACATGTCACAAGTGTGTCCATTAGAAGAAGCTTGGGAAAATATTTCCAATGGTATATCACACTCCCATAACTAGTTCCTGGATTAGAAGAAATGAATGAGTGATTCTTGGTTATGCATGTTTTGAGGTCAGTTGCCGCACACAATGACAAGTTTAGTACAAAGTCAGTTTCTGAAATAATGGTAAGGAATTTTTCAAAAGTGAAAGAGGTTTTTGTTCATCACATAATAAATAACAAAAGCCTCCTTTAGTTCATGCACATGTGCTGCTATGTGGGAGATATACAGTGATATTTGGAGCCTACATTTAAACAAAGAAAAATTTTCATATTTTTTACTGTTTTAGTCATTTTAGTGCGGGGCCATTTTACAACAGATGGAACATAATTTTGAAAAACCCAAGGAAATTTTTGTTAAGAACGAGCCATATAAAAGAAACCTCTTTCACTTTATTCACAGGTGTCATGGATTGGGATATGTGACTAGATCTTTACAGCTCATTTTCACAGATTTAAATTTTTAATGATTTTCTGTTTTAGAGATGATTTTGTGGAACAGATTGCGAGCTACTAGAAACGAATTTCCCAAATTTGAGAGAGGTTTTTCTCCAAAATGACCTTATATACAAAAACCTCTTTAATTTTTGTAACAGGTGCTATGGTTTAGGAGATACGAGTTCATATTCAACACCTATTTTCAAAAATTTGGCCCAAGTTTAATGTAACTAATTCCATTTTGAAGAAAATGGATGAGCTCAATCCCTTAGTACAAGGATGTGAAAATGTATATATTTTATGAATTTCATAGTGTAAGGGTTGGATTTTGGTAGAAGTTTGGATACTTGGGATTGCTTGGCACTTCATTGTACATTTCATTTCTGCAATTTTGGCAAAGGAAAGGCCAGGGTTCTGCAGCACTTGTTGGGATCCATGTGGCTCTGTGTTTTGATGGTGTTTTTCTCTAAGTAATTGTAAGTTTACTGATGTTTATGTGTATCATTTTCCCTTCTCCTTTCTTCTGAAATTAAACAAATCAGTGATTGAGGTAGAATTCATTGGACTGATGTGCTCTGCCTGTAATTTTGTTTAATTTTTCATGTATTCATCTGTTTGAGGAGGACTCTTGAGACCCTCTTTCCCTCCTTAGCTCCTCACCAGTTTGATCCATCCATTCATTCAATCCAAAGCATAAAAATGATTGCCTTCCTTGCCCCAATCGGAACTCTGCAAAAACTAGGCCTCATCCCCGGACCCAAAATTTGCCTGTCCCTTTTTTCCAACAAAACCTTTAAAAACTCAAAACAAATCCTTGAACTTCATACCTAGCCTAAGATCAGTTGTTAAATCAGTCATCTTAAGCCCCATCGATTATCTTTCACTGAGATTGACCCGGAGAGAGCCCTCTCCTGTCCTCGTAAGGCTAGCTACGAGGCTGAGCGTGGTTTGATGTGGACCTAGAACCTTGTCTTTTCAGCCTGAGGCAAATCTAGGCTCTAACATAGTGGTGACCATACTGGGGAAGAAAAGCTTATTTGTTTGTTAGTGTTATTCATTTTATAAACTACAGATGGAGTCTAAAGATTAGCCAGGTAGCCTTCAAAACGCTTTTGCTTTGCATTAGCGCAAGTAGATAAAAGCTACTTCAGTCAATCTCCGGACTATAATCTTATAAACAGAATATCTAACTTGCAAATTGCCCCAGTACAATTTTGTAATCAAGTTCAGATCTAATTGCTGATGGTGGACAGCAGTCAGGCACATATGAAGGCTGAAACATTCACCTGGCGACTCCAACTCAATCCAGAGATTCCAGCGCTCACTGATCCGTTCATGCACTAAAATAAAATGGTAGGGTATGTGGTAGACCCTGTGTTTTGTGAAGCTTTAAAAGAAGTTAGAGATCAGTTAGTGGATATTGAAATTGATGAAGCATTTTTCATTGTCGTGCTTAAATGTTTGAGATCTCTGAAGTTTCTGCCTAAAGTTAAAACTGGTTTCTTTGAGTTATTTGTTGAACAATTTGAGAAGGTGATTCAGTATTTAAATGATCAAATCCAATCATATGAATTCCGAGATCCCAAAAAGTTCTTGGAAACTCTCCCTCCTTCAAAACAAGAAACAATAGAGCTGCCTGTGGATATTTGCATTGACAGTTTGCAGTTGGAGTTCAATATTGAGGAGCTGGGGCAGCAAATAGAGTCTGGTTTTTTTGATCCTATCGAAACATACATGGAAATTTTTTTCAGTTTGAATGATAGATCAAATTGTCTTTTACATAACCAGACTTGTTATGTGCATGTATGGCTGTCAGCATTTACATTTGTATCCTGGTTGAAGAACTTCCAAGCAGCATCCTTGTCACATTTACTTGATTGGTTGATATGGCATTACAACATTACTTGATCTATCAATTTTGTAGCAAAGTAGGGTAGCTTTGTAAATAAATAAGCTGCCAAAGGCAACATTTCAGTTTGCGGTATTTGTTTATGTACATGTTGCAGTATGTATATGTTTTTGGATTGGTATGAGTTGTTTTGGGTTTGCAGTTGTTTGACCATCCATGCCCAATGGAAGAGGCATTGTCTGCTTTCCAGAGATCTATAGTTCTTGGCACCTCCAAGGAGCTACCATCCCCATTGGAGCCAATGTTAGTTCCAGTCTTCGCAGCCTGTCACCAGGGATCAACATGAGCTCTTACTATGTCTGGTTTTGTTAGATGTTTTGCACATGATGTTCAGCACAAAACATGTCACAAGTGTGTCCATTAGAAGAATCTTGGAAAAATATTTCTAACGGTATATCACACTCCCGTAACCGGTTCCCTGATTAGAAGAAATGAATGAGTGATTCTTGGTTATGCATGTTTTGAGGTCAGTTGCTGCACACAATGACAAGTTTAGTACAAAATCAGTTTCTAAAATAATGGTAAGGAATTTTTCAAAAGTGAAAGACGTTTTCGTTCATCACATACTAAATAACAAAAACATCCTTCCGTTTATGCACATGTGCTGCTATGTGGGAGATATACAGTGATATTGGAGCCTACATTTAAACAAAGCAAAATTTTCATATTTTTTACTGTTTTAGTCATTTTAGTGCGGGGCCATTTTACAACAGATGGAAAGTAATTTTGCAAAACACAAGGCGGCTTTTGTTAAGAACGAGCCATATAACAAAAACCCCTTTCAGTTTATTCACAGGTGTCATGGATTGGGATATGTGACTAGATATTTACAGCTCATTTTCACAGATTTAAATTTTTAATGATTTTCTGTTTTAGAGATGATTTTGTGGAATAGATTGCGAGCTACTGGAAACGAATTGCCAAAATTTGAGAGAGGTTTTTATCCAAAATGACCTTATCTACAAAAAAATATTTCAATTTTATAACAGGTGCTATGATTTAGGAGATACGAGTTCATCTTCAACACCTATTTTCAGAAATTCAGCCCAAGTTTAATGTAACTAATTCTATTTTGAAGAAAATGGTTGAGCTCAATCCCTTGGTACAAGGATGAGAAAATGTATATATTTTATGAATTTCATAGTGTAGGGGTTGGATTTTGGTAGAAGGTTGGATACTTGGGATTGCTTGGCACTTCATTGTACAATCATTTTTGCAATTTTGGCAAAGGAAAGACCAGGGTTTTGCAGCACTTGTTGGGATCCATGTGGCTCTGTGTTTTGATGGTGTTTTTCTCTAATTAATTGTAAAGTTACTGATGTTTATGTGTATCATTTTCCCTTCTCTTTTCTTCTGAAATTAAACAAATCAGTGATTGAGGTAGAATTCATTGGACTGTTGTGCTCTGCCTGTAATTTTGTTTAATTTTTCATGTTTTCATCTGTTTGAGGAGGACTCTTGAGACCCTCTTGTCCTCCTTAGCTGCTCACTGGTCTAATTCATCCATTCATTCAATCCAAAGCATCAAAACGATTGCCTTCCTTGCCCCAATCGGAACTCTGCAAAAACTAGGCCTCATCCCCAGACCAAAAATTTGCCTGTCCCTTTTTTCCAACAAAACCTTTAAAACTCAAAACAAATCCTTGCACTTCATACCTAGCCTAAGATCAGTTGTTAAATCAGTCATCTCAAGCCCCATCGATTATCTTTCCCTGAGATTGACCCGGAGAGAGCCCTCTCCTGTCCTCGTAGGGCTAGCTATGAGGCTGAGCGTGGTTTGATGTGGACCTAGAACCTTGTCTTTTCAACCTGAGGAAAATCTAGGCTCTAACACGACACCTACCACAATTGGAGCCGCTAGAAAAGAAAAAAAAAATGGTAAAAAAGGAGAAATTTCCAACTCCTCCAAACCCGTGCAACCCTGTTCACTTTGTGAGGGTTTCGGGCACCCAACTCATATATGTCCCGAAATAAATGAACTAAAAACAATAATAAATGCTTCCAACACACAGGTAACCACAGCTCCACCAAAAGGAGCGAAATTCGTACCCTTACGTAACAAGGAAGTATGCGCCAACCATGCATGCACCATATGCGATAAATATGGACACTACACTCACCATTGTCTAAATATCCCTGAATTCCAAAAGACGCTAAAAAGTATCATCCAATCCATGAACAATGAACCCATAGCGCCAACCCTATCTCCACAAGGAAAAATGGCAAAACATCTTCTACATATAGGAAGAGGCATCATCCAGCTCTGCACCCACCTACAACACATGAGGATGGAATAAACCATATTTTCACCCCTCCACCTTACCATGTGTTATAAGTGATGACCCTACCCATTCAGTAGACTGGTTCCTAGAATTATGGACATGTTACCAGGTCCAACGCAACACCCTAAAGGACCCAAGAAAGAGGTCTAGGCAGCAATACCACATATGCACAATCTCTGGGGAGAAACATGATAAAAGGATGTTCCCTCACCTTCCTCAATTCCGCAAAACTACGAATTTCATACGTAACTTCATAAAGGAAAATTTCGATCTACTGGACTAAGATACGGAATCCATAGAACCCATCCCACCACCCGGAGAATAAGGACCCCTAGATGTCCTATGCATGTTCAAGGATAAAAGATGGCTCAATCCCCGCCATTTCACCTCCCATCACCATCACCAAGCTAGACTAGGCCTAAAGAAATAAAAAAACACCTAGAAAAGAAAGTCCCCATTACATGCACATTATGCGACAAACCCAATCATTTGATCAATAAATGTTGTGAATTGAGTCGATTCAATGATATCTTTTGCTTAGTAGCCCAAATCCCCTATAATCACCTCTCAAACCAAGAAAAAATCACGCGGTGTTATTGTCGCATATGCTCTCAATTCCACCACACAAGGAATTGTCAATACCTTACACGATTCTATGCAGCAAGAGTAGCACTAAAACAAACCCATGCAAACAGGCCACACAATAACAAAACCTTACCTCAGAGATGGATACCCCCACAAGATATCATGTCTCGCCATAACAAGACCTCACCCCAGAGATGGATACCTCCACAAGATGTCCTATCTCACAATAACCAGACCTCACCCCAGAGATGGATACCTCCACAAGATATCCAATCATACAATAACCACGAGGCATCAACATCCCATGACATGAGTAGTGCTGCCTCTCATACAATCTATTTGGTTAGCACTGAACCAGTTCAGAGAAACCATGTGCATGGTACGACAGAAGTTCGAAACCCTTTAGAAGGGCCCATACATAATCAAACATTGCCTCCGAAAGGGGGCATACATACTGCTAGAACCCGACGGGACTTGCCTAAAAACCCCGTCAATGGTCTTTACCTCAAATAATTTCACCCATAAAATGTTAGAGTAAGCATGTATGTACAATGATTTATTGTTTATGATTATCACTTCACCATAGATGTTTTATAAAAATTGTTCTCTCCTCTCATGTAAACAGATGGATGTTCTGCCAGCTTATCACCACAAGTCCATTGGTGGCGCATCTCGATGGTCACAAAATCTCGCTACCCCAACATGAGCCATATAATCTCCTAATCGAGCACCTTGTCTCTTCAATGGGCTATGTGTCAGGTCAACCACCAACAATCAAGAAAAATATGATGTCGTCATAGGCCTCCTAGCTGATGCCCACCACCTAGGTATCTTTCACCTGCATGTATTCCTTGATTCCTAGCTCGTCATGTCATAGTTAAATAGGACATTCCAAATCAATGATTCATGTCTTTTTTGCAAGTATCTGCATGCAAAAAAGTTAGCTAGACATTTTTATCAAATGACATTTACACATATACCTAGAGATCAAAATCATGTAGTTGATCACATCGCTAATCAAATCCTAGACTAGCATGCATCACACATATATAACCATCAAGATATGTAAGAACATCAAACACAAGATACATCTATAAACATAAACACAAAAATACACCAACAAGTATGGATGTACATATCACACCATGAGAGCCGCAAAAAAATGCCTCGTATATATATAAAAAATATATATATAGGTATAAAAAATCACTGGCCCAAGATGAGGAATGATAAGTCATAAAAAAATATAGGGGAACATCCTCATAAATAGGTGTGTTCCCTAGTACATACATCATCTCAACCAAAAACAAAAATACATAACCAACCTCTACCAACCTCCTTAAGGTCCTGGTGCCACCATCTATGCGTCAGGAGCCAAAATGGGACTAGTTGTAGCCACTACCGTTGCAATACGGTGCAAAGTCATATGATGCTCCCGCTCTTGGGACATCATCATCTCAACCACAACCTCTGGAAGGTGAGCCCATCCCTCAAAGGGCACACCTCTAATCAAGGTCTCCACTCATCTCCAGGAGTCACAGTACCGTTGTAACTCCTCCTCTGCAACATCTCGTCACTCCTCAGCCTCTTCAACTCATGCAACCAGACTATTTGTAACCATAGCCTCCTCTTCGGAGGCCCAACAAAATCCATCTATCACTGTTGTCCTGGCCGCTCTCGAGGAGAAACCATAGGCCTCGGTACCTGGGGTATCTGAGGAATAGGTGCATCCCACACAACTCCCATGTGTCTCAAGTCATGGCCAACCAGGAAGGCCAAGCAACACCCTCATGGTCCCGCATCTACAAGTGAACAAAGCATAATGTCAATCTCATCGTAAATCATAAATACATGAAAAAACACACATTTATACAAATGCAGAAATAAAAATCATATACCTGATCACCCCCTGGAAGAACCTGGTGGGAGCCCCATCTCTGGATCTCCCTAGAAGTCAACCCCATGGTACAATACTCTAATATAAATTGGGGGTTCGAATCAAACCAATGTCATACCATGTCAGTGCAATACCAACCCACCTCTCCTCCGCCATCTCGAGGCATCACTCGTCCCCAACAATACATTCAAGGCTCCCGAGGCAGCCCAACTGGTACTGCAAGTACAGGGCGAAGCATCACCAACCTCTCATAGAGTATGATGCATAGAACACTCCCATAACCAAAACTATTTAGCGTCAAGTGTTGAACCTGGGTAAGTTGTGACACTATCCCTTTCCGCATTATTTAGGCCTAGTCAGAAAATGCCTCCGCCTGAAGTCACCACAAAATAGAGATATGTAACCCTGACGCCACCAATCTAACAATCATAGCCATTTTTGCTTGCTCGGCTAGATCCTCCACTATTGTGATCCTCACACAACCATCTGAGATAGGGTTTGGACCGCACTGCTGCTCATCCCAAACCCTCATGCCAACATCACCTCCTAGAAGGGGATAAGGAAGCACCTCCCATCATGGCATCAAACCGGTCACAAAATAGATTTCGACCTCCACTAGGATCGAGAGGTTTGTATGACAAAAGACCATCAACTGACGATCCACATCTCAGAAACTCACCAAATATCACAGGAACATTCCTTGCGACCTCATCAATGGGTTTTGAAGAAACTTCAATAACCCCCACTGAACAAGCTACTTCCTCGCACTAGCATCCTACATCACAATGTTTTGGAGAGGAGTCCAGTATCGCTCTCTCTAGATCATCCTGCCATCAAGGATGCCACAAATCAAAAAGGAGAGCCCCTCAGGTCCTCAAAAGACCAAAATGGGGGCAAAAAACCCATTTTCCCTTCACCGCGTGCCTGTTCTTCATAATAACACATGGTGCATGCGCCTGTACCCATACAGGTGCGCATCTAGCATGTATTCACTTGAGAAAGACACAATGAAACTCAGATAGGTTTCTTTGCGATACCTTAACTCAGATGCACATAGTGTGTGTCTGAGTCTTCATTATACATGGGGTCTTCACGCATAAACCTAGTTATGTGTGAAGACCATGCAGCTCAAACAGAGTCACCCATAGGGTCCTCAAAAATGGACTCAAAAAGTTATTGAACTAAAAATTACATAGCTATGGGCTCAGGGTCCTACCTGTCTCTGACGATGGAAATCCCAGGTACACAGGCTGATCGTAATGACAAGAAATGCTTCAGGAAAGCTCTCTTACCTCCACAGCTCAATAGTGCAAATGATTGATATTTGGGCCCCACGACCCTATCTATTGCCCTATTTTCCATATTTGGGAGAACATTGCAAAAGCCTAAGATCTCCATTGATAGAACTGAAAGAGACATAAGGATCATTCCCATAACATCTTCATCATGGAACCCTCTATTCTTGAAAACACCAAAAATTAATTTTTAGACCTACCGCACATGTCAAGTATTTCTCTAGCTCTCTTAGTCCATAACATTGATTACATATTTATGTCTTGAACATTTTTTTCACTTCGGTTTTTGGTTGTATCCATTGCAAGAATATCACACATGGTAAATTACAACCAACAACTCGATAAGTGAAAAAGAGCGGGTATCATTCTCCACATAGCATGATAGGCTTCCCCCTAAAAAGCTTTGCATATCCTGACATCATTTCTCCAAAATGTGCCATAAGGTCCAACATCTCAACCATGTTTATCACCATCTCACACTTGTTCATGATAAGCATTCACGGTAGTCAATAGAAACCCCCCTTGCCATGGCTCCCTTCATCATTGTCAATCCTCCTTAACACAAAGGAGCCATGACCACTCACTTCGACTTGGGAGAACTATCACATACATATATGAAATTTTAGCCTCATTATGCTACATTCATTTATGCATTCACCCCATTCTTCTGGGTCCCCATACAAATACTAACGGATGCACCTTTGTGTCCTACATTTGGCCTATCGTTCATTTGCATCACATAGCCCATTTGTACCACCTCACCCACCCACCCAAAATGGAGACCAAATCAATGGAGCCCCCACCCTTAGCAGATACATTACACCTTCTTACAAGTTACTATCATCATGGGGCACCCATCTCCATGGTGGTACATCCAAACCAAACCTTATTCTTTTGGCAATTGTACAAATATTCTTTCAAAAAAAAATCTCCCATCCATATTTTATTTTTACAATACAGGGCCCTCGCCCACCTTCAGTCTTTGATCATATTTGGTCACAACTCATTAGAAAACCACCCCTATTTTTCAAGTCCATCAAAAATCACTTACACCCATCTTGGAAAATTCTACCGACTTTAGGATCATCAGAAAGAATGTTTTGACTGCCACCATTTGCATCTTGAGCTCTGACCTCAGAAGAGCTATCCATATCCTCTAATATTGATATTGTTGGGTCCCTATAATACTAGTGATTACCCCATTACTATTGTAGTTATACCCCTTATTTATATTGTTGTGCCCCTATTACCCCCATATTGTTATTTCTGTGCCCCATAGAATCCCTCTATTGTTATTTTTGTGGCTTTATATTATTATTGTTAGGTCGGCTGGATTATATTGTGACTCCTTAGACTCCTATATATAGAAAGGAGGTTTTGTCATTTGAATCATCAAAGAATTGTTCATTTATGTAATGTAAAGGAGGTTGCCCCCTCGAAGAGGCTGAATTCTAAGGCGTTGATCTATCTTTTCTATCTTTTCTTGAGCTGGTTTCATAACATTTGGTATCAGAGCTTTGGATTCTAGGGTTTCGCTGCTCCAAATAGGTCATCGTGGAATTTTCGCTATAACTTTTTTTTGTGATGTTTCAAAAGTCGCAAAAAAAAACCCATTTGAGAAGAAATCGCGGTGAACCTTGGGTCCAAATTTCAGAGCTTTTAGCGCGATATTTTCGGAGATATGATCTGAGGAAGTTGGTCTTTTTGCAGACTCCTGAATTACATTCAAAAAAGGTGACCTGGGGAAAATTGTCATAACTTTCTCTCTGGGAATCAGATTGAAATTTTGTAAGAAGGTACAGAAAGAGGACGGACTATAGTTTCTTGTATATCTTTTTCAGACCCAAATATCGAAAATTGTACACGTGGCACTTCATACAACTTCGCTCTTCTGGAAAGGTCTATAATCAGGTCATCTTGGGAGATTGTGCATAACTCTTTCTTGGAGAATCCAATTTGGATCAGACTGGTGGCATTGGAAAGAGGACACAGATAGCTACTACAGGTCACAAATTTAGAACTAGATGATTGGAAAGTACAGAGATACATCAGAGGCAATATCGAGCTCCTACAAAGTGAAAAAAGGTGTGTAGATTTTTTAAAATTTTTGCTTAAGCTTGGTTTGAAAATTTATTTTGAAGGAATTCAAAGGGCATAGTAGAGCATTATTATCGGTAACTGATGCCCCGAGGAAAGAAAATGCAAACACCTAGTAAGGAACCTGAAAGCTCTAGCATGACTCATGAAGAAGAGGAAGAAATGCTACATGATATATCAAAATTACAAGAACAAGTGCAACAAATGTCACGCTCACAAAAGTTAACAGATGTTAAGATAAATGGCGTGGAAGCTAAGATAAATGGCGTGGAAGCTAAGATGGACAATTTGAAGATAGATTTGAACACAAATTTGAAGACAGGCATGGCGGATTTGAAGACAGATTTGACAAATTTTCTACAAGAAATACTTACTAATGGTGAAAAGGTAGTAAAGGAAACTCATGATGAGAACAAAAGAAATGTTAATCATGATTCCATAGACACTAATGTTGGATCGAAGAATCACCATATTCCAAAAATCGATATGAGGAAGTTTGATGGCAAGGATCCCGCCACATGGATATTACAGATGGAGCAATTCTTCGATCTCAATAATGTGCAAAACACACAAAAGGTACGTATGGCAACTGTATATTTGGAACCAAATCAGTTTGTATGGTATCAATGGCTTTGTTCTCGTAAACAATTTATCACTTGGGCAATTTTTACGGAAGAATTGATAGCACATTATGAGGATACAAAAAGCAACACTTTTTTTAGCCAATTGATAAGTCTCAAACAAAAGGGTTCAATAATGGAGCACATTGAGGAGTTCCAAAAATTGAACATAAGGGTAAAAGATATTCCAGAGGAGCATAGGATTGATGTGTTCATAGGGTCTTTAAAGGATAATATCCAACATGATGTTCGCCTTTGGGAACCTGATTCATTAGAGAAGGCATTCAGGTTAGCAAGAAAAATGGAAAGCAAAATTATGGCAACTAGGAAGCATACCACTCACAACTATAAAGATGGAAGTGTTGTTGCCCCTAGTCTTCCACAACCTACAAGGTTGACACCACAACAATTGGAAGAAAAAAGAGCAAAAGGGCTTTGTTACAATTGTGATAGCAAATACACAAAAGGTCATAAGTGTGCTGAGAAGAAATTATTCTACATAGATTGTGAAGAGGAAGAAGAAAAGGAGCAAGAAAGGTCAAAAGAAGAGGATATATTCCAGGAACAAAGCCTAGATGAAGAACAAATAAATCCGACCATATCTTGTAATGCATTGGCGGGAATTACCACTCCTCAAACCATCAAGATAGAAGGACAAATCAAGAAGAAAAAGGTAATAGTGTTGATTGATTCAGGAAGCACCCACAATTTTATTCATTGTAGGGTAGCAAAAGAATTGAATTGCTTCCTATATCCAGCACCAGAGTGTCAAGTGATGATTGCAAATGGAGGAACAATAAATTGCTCTGGAAAGTGCCATAATATCAAGCTATCCATGGGAGAATATGTATTGACTAGCCCAATGCTTTCCATTCCAATGGGAGGTGCTGATGTTGTACTAGGAGTCCAATGGCTACAATCCTTGGGTACAATAGCTTTTAATTTTCAAGAACTTTTCATCAAATTTTCTACGGAAGGAAAGGAAGTTGAATTAAGGGGTATTGCAGGGAAACCAGGAAAGATAATCAGCTCTAATGGCATGACAAAGCTTCTAAAAAAGGAGCAAAGAGGTGTAATTGCACAATTATGTTCGCTAGATGTTTCCACATTGGAATCATCTATTTCTCCAGATCTCCAAAAAGTCCTGGACAATCATTCCAAGGTATTTGAGACTCCCAAAGGTCTCCCACCTATGCGTGATCATGATCATGCTATTCATCTGATTCCAGGAAGTGTTCCTCCAAACATCAGGCCGTACAGATATCCCTATGTCCAAAAAAGTGAAATTGAACGTATGGTTGCAGAAATGCTAGAGGCTGGTATAATTCAACCGAGTCAAAGTTCTTTCTCAGCTCCAGTAGTATTGGTGCACAAGAAGGATGGATCATGGCGCATGTGTCCGGATTATAGGGAGCTCAACAAGCTCACTATTAAAGATAAGTTCCCCATTCCTGTCATTGATGAATTACTGGATGAATTGCATGGATCAATTTACTTCACCAAGTTGGATCTTCGTTCGGGATATCATCAAATCAGAATGAAGATTGAAGACATTCCGAAAACGGCATTTAGAACTCATGAGGGTCATTATGAATTTTTGGTCATGCCTTTTGGCCTTACCAATGCACCTTCAACATTTCAAGGTTTGATGAATTCAATTTTCAAACCATTCCTTAGAAAATTTGTGTTAGTATTTTTTGATGATATACTAATCTACAGCAAGTCTTGGAAGGATCATGTTGAACATGTTGACAGGGTGCTACAACTATTGGAGGAGAAACAATTATATGCAAAAAGATCCAAATGTTTCTTTGGAGTCCAGGAGGTGGAATATTTGGGTCATATTGTATCTCATGAAGGAGTTAAGGTAGACCCTAGCAAAATTAAAGCCATTAAGGAATGGAAAATCCCCACATCCATAAAGCATCTGCGAGGATTTCTTGGGTTGACAGGGTATTATCGCAAGTTTGTTAAGAATTATGGGAGAATAGCAGCACCTCTAACAACATTATTGAAGAAAGATTCATTTTCATGGACTCCGGAAGCAACAAAGGCCTTTGAACATCTTAAAGAGGCAATGTGCCAAGCACCGGTCTTAGCTACACCGGACTTCACAAAAACCTTTATTGTGGAATGTGATGCTTCAGGAAATGGAATTGGTGCTGTTCTAATGCAAGATGAAAGACCCATTGCTTTTGAAAGTCGTCCAATCAAGGGAAAGTTTTTAAGCAAAGCTATTTATGAGAAGGAAATGTTGGCAATACTCCATGCACTTAAGAAATGGCGACCCTACCTAATGGGAAGACACTTCAAGGTAAAAACGGATCATGATAGCCTTAAATACTTTTTAGAACAAAGATTATCCTCTGAAGAGCAACAAAAGTGGGTCACAAAGATGTTGGGTTATGACTTTGAAATCATCTACAAAAAAGGGAAGCAAAATGTGGTGGCAGATGCACTCTCAAGAAAGGATGAGGATGTGGAAGCATTGTTGTGTGCCATTTCTATTATCCAACCAGATTGGATAAACGAAGCAAGGGAGGAATGGAAGAATGACGAAGAAGTGTGGGCACTTATTCGAAAGCTACAACAAGATTCCAGTACTTCTGATACATTTAGCTGGAAAAATGATTCGTTATGGTACAAAGATCGCTTATACCTCTGTAAGAATTCCCAGCTAAAACAAAAGATTCTTATGGAATTGCACACTTCTCCCTTAGGAGGGCACTCAGGATTTTTAAAAACTTACCACAGGGTTAAGAAGGAATTTTTTTGGGATGGCCTTAAATCAGATATTCAAAAGTTTGTGGCGAAATGTTTGGTTTGCCAACAAAATAAAGTTGAAACAATTAAGACACCGGGTCTATTACAACCTTTATCCATTCCAAGCCAACGTTGGGAGGAGGTTTCAATGGATTTTATCACAGGTTTACCCAAGTCTGAGGGAAAGAGTGTCATCATGGTGGTAGTTGACAGACTTACCAAGTATGCACACTTTTGTGCATTATCACATCCATTTAAAGCCAGTACAGTTTCTACTGCATTTATGGAAACAGTTCAAAAGCTACATGGAAACCCAAAGATTATTGTAAGTGACAGAGATCCCATTTTCACTGGAAATTTTTGGACAGAATTATTTTCTTGTCTTGGTACTCAGTTAGCTCATAGCTCATCTTATCATCCTCAATCTGATGGGCAAACTGAGATAGTAAACAAATGTTTGGAAGGATATCTTCGTTGCTTTGTATCTGATAAACAGACACAATGGGTCAAATGGTTGCCTCTGGCTGAATGGTGGTATAACACTTCCTTCCATACAGCAACAAAAATGACCCCATTTATGGCACTTTATGGGTATCAACCACCATCCATCACATCATATTTAAGAGAAAATTCTAAGGTTCAGGCAGTGGAACATCACATCGAACATCAACAACAAGTCCTCCAACTCTTAAAGGATAACCTCGTGTTGGCACAAAATAGAATGAAACAACAGGCAGATCAACATCGCAGTGAAAGAAGTTTTGATGTAGGTGATTGGGTATTCCTACGGCTACAACCATATAAGCAAATGTCCCTAAAGCAAGCTAAGAAGGATAATAAATTATCACCAAAGTATTATGGTCCGTACAAGGTGTTGCAAAAGATTGGTACTATGGCATACAAATTGGAGCTTCCTGCAGCTTCTCGATTACACCCAGTTTTCCATGTTTCATGTTTAAACAAGAACTCGACAGCTATGAAATCGATCAATTTCAGAGTATCTTATCAAGTGGAAGAACTTATCCGCTGAAGATTCCACATGGGAGGATGAGAATTTTATGCAGAAGTATCCAGAATTACTCAAGCGTTGAGGACAACACTTTTTTGAAGGAGAGGGGCATGTTGGGTCCCTATAATACTAGTGATTACCCCATTACTATTGTAGTTATACCCCTTATTTATATTGTTGTGCCCCTATTACCCCCATATTGTTATTTCTGTGCCCCATAGAATCCCTCTATTGTTATTTTTGTGGCTTTATATTATTATTGTTAGGTCAGCTGGATTATATTGTGACTCCTTAGACTCCTATATATAGAAAGGAGGTTTTTTCATTTGAATCATCAAAGAATTGTTCATTTATGTAATGTAAAGGAGGTTGCCCCCTCGAAGAGGCTGAATTCTAAGGCGTTGATCTATCTTTTCTATCTTTTCTTGAGCTGGTTTCATAACAGATATCCATCACTATCATGACTATCTGACCCAAGTTATTATAATATTTTCATATCTATTTCTTGACTCCCCACGTCGGGGGGATGACACCCCTTTCCTGTCGACTTCAACAAATGTATTCTAGGAGAGAGGTAGTACCTTGGATACTCCCTCCCTTAATAGGGATATCCTTGGGTGGCACAGTCAGAACCATTATTGCCCACTCATGTCATCAATTCCCTTGACATTCAACATCAACTCAAAAATTTCATGTCAAGTTTCTATTGTACTTAGTTATTATTGCATCCCGTTCACATAGTCGAAGACCCCTGCTCCACTAAGAACCTCATTCGGTAGTGCTTATAATATGAGGTGGGGTAAGTACCTACCGCCAAATATTTATGCACACCATAGCACCCATCCAAAGTTCTTCACCAAGATATGCATAGGAAAATAAGATAATTTCACCTATTTGACCAGAAAGTTCCCCTGGGGGCGTCAGTAATAATCATCATCAACTATCAGTAGGTTAACAACCAAAACATTGACTGGACACAAATCAATTGTTTTCCAATTGTAATCAGTTCTGATTAGACATCATAACGAGCATGGGACATACCCACCTCATATAGAACACACCATTATTGAGGCTTTTTCCACCAGAGCATGGGCATCAATTATACTCAGTCAAGGATTTTTCTCTACTCATCTCTAAAACAAGTTATCCCTCTCTCAAAAGGATAATCAGACTCTCCAAAGAAAGTGAAAACATGATGTATTTCGGCTATACGTCTACTCCTAACCTCATACATTAGGGGGAAACTATTAATACCGGAAAATCGTACACTTGCTAGTACAATCCAAAAGACATTGAAAGTGTCTAGCAGAATGCACAAGTGAGCAATTTTCCAGCTGAATACATTACAAAGATTTAAAAATCAAAGGTTCTCCTAAGGTACAAAGTTTATAAAGGAAAATTAATTAAGGTCACACATATATTTATTCTATAAATAAATGCACACGCATGGCATATCATAAAAAAATCCACGTAGTTGTAGAAAAGGTGACTTAGCAGTCTGGGACCACTCCTCACACTTGGAGCCAATTTCTTGATACAAGGTTGGCCTAGTACATCCAAATTCGAGTCGCTTTGGAGAAGTGCAACCCTAAATGGAATCATCTTGTCCTACTCATGTGTCTTTATCACACATGTACCAAGAGAAGGAAGAGGGATTAAAAAAACTCTATATAAATAGGTCATGGGAGAGAAAAAAAGAAGAGACATTGTTATGCTGGCCAAATTGCTTGTAAGCAAACCACCATTTCATTGTTGAACCGAGGAAGTGAAGAGCGCTAGCATGTTGGCCAAATTTCTTCTAAGCAACCCAACATCTTAGTGAGTGAAGAACAATCCACCCTTTGGAGATTCTTCACACTTCTTTCAAAGAGAGGAGAAACTTGCAAAGAGATTGAAGAAAAGAAACATCTTTTTTGAGGATTATTGATCTCCCTAGCTCAAGGAATTCTCTTGAAGTGCTCTATTATTCTAATTGTATTCAACCTCTACCACCAACAATCAATAAAGGGATATTTTCCATTTATTATTGATGTGTTTGCTCCATTTGAGCATTGTTATGTCCATACACCTCTTTGTTCAAGTTTATGTTTTTGTATGCATTATATCCATTCTTTACAATGTTGTGTTTATTTAATTCTATCCACTAACAACACCAATTTGACTGTGATCCTTTGCAGGCAACAATCCACTGCTAGGGGGGTGTTTTTTGGTACACTTGTGCACCAAAAACTATACAACACCAATGAAAGAGATACCTTTCAAAGAGAAATGGACCTAGCATTTGTTGGTAAGGTTAACAAATTTGTTGTTATTTCTCTGGATGATCTAACTGTATTTTCAAGTTCTAATGAGAAACATTTAAAGCACTTGAGAAAGGTTTTTTATAGATGCAGGAAATATGGAATTTCACTCAATCCAAAGAAATCTATGTTTTCTATAAAGGAAGGAAAGCTACTTGGAATCATTATTTCAAAAGGAGTAGTGATTGATCCAAAAAGATTCTCGACCATTGAGGTAATTATCCCACCTAGAAATAAAAAGGAAATTCATAATTTTCTAAGAAAGTTTATTTTTTTGAGAATATTCATACCAACCTATGCTGGTATAGTCAAGGATATTATTGATATGCTAAAGAAATATCATGAAGTCAAATGGATAGTGCAAGCAAGTGTTGGCTTGTTTGGGCCTGACCCAGGTTCAGAGTTAATTAGCCAAGCAAATCCCTGTACTACTGGAACTTTCAGCAACAGTCTGTAGAGTGCAGATTGAGGCCTCACCCAAAGTAGTATGGTGGGGTGTTGGAGCCAGGTTTCCCTACCCTTGAGATGTCTAAGGGGTTGATTCGGTCCAACTATTAGTTTCTTCATGCAGGTTACTTTCCGCACTTCCCCAGCCTTCGTGCCTTGATATATTCGCCTTCGCATGGCCCTAACCAGGGGCTATGGGGTTTCCACGTTGCTGGAGCAGCAATTTGCACTATTTCCCTAGACCACACCCGAGATCTTACTTATCTTCTTATACCCGTTAGTTATCTTCACGTAAAAGGATGCCTTATGTTATCTTTACTTATTCAGCACATTCATATGAGTTCGTGCAGTAAATAAATAGTAAACTTGCAATTCATACCCAATAATACATAAAGAGGAAAAGATACAATGAAATATGGTAACACTTCTCTTTGTTAATGCTTCCAACGGTTACAGACTCGACCCGCCCTATGCATTTAGCTGCAGGGGTCCGCGCACTCAACTGTGGACTACTAGGCCTCTGCGCACTTAGTTGCAGAACCTTCTCCTACTCTACGACCTAAAGACACAACTTACACTTCGACTGCACACTTCTATTCCTTCTATTAGATTCACTCTGCCCTCTTACACTTAGAGCCTCGCTCTATTTATACAATCCCATGGTCTGCGGACCATGGGTAGATCATTCAAACCGACATTACATTACAAAAGCAAGGGCAGACAACCCTGTGACTCTATTATGACTTCATGCTCCACGCCCACAAATCGCAAAATATTTACAATGGACTTAGTCAAAATTTGGGCTTTAAGCCCCAAAACATGATTTGGGGGGATTCCACGCCTAACAGGCCCCTAACACAAACATTGTGACTCGCCCTCCAGTCACTTTGTTTGTGCGGAGATCTTAGTGTGGAGACCCTCCAACTCTGCTTGAACAGCTGCAAGGTCGGCAACGCACTGAGAAGCTACCTATTGAATCTCCTATACACATTGTTGCGAGACTGTGGTGTTAGAACTGTTTCCCTGGATCTGTTCCTGCATCCACTGCATTTGCTAATAGTCCCATGCCTTCTTTTAACTGCCTCAGGCGTGATGACTATGCTTCTGTTGGCTAGTCAGATAGTCGGGCCACCCATGTAGGGCTTCAGCTGACTACCATTCACTTTGCCTGGGAGAGGTTCTCCATTTAGCTTGACCAGCTGCACTACACCTTCTTCTGTGACTTCCTTAACAACATATGGGCCCAACCAATGCATCTGGAACTTCCTCGGGAATTTATCAAACTTACTATCATATAGTAACACTAAATCGTTTACTTTGAAGGTGCGCAACTTAATATGTCGATCGTGCCAGGCCTTTTTGTGCTGCTTTTGTACCTGCTAATGGAAGCCAGCCAGAAACCATTCCTCTTCAAGTTCCTCCAATTGCACAAGCCTTTCCTCTAGGGTTTTGTGGTCCATCATACTTGTGAGTGCTGCTATGCGTGGACTAGGAATTTTATACTCTATGGGGATTACAATGTTCACTCCATACTCCAACCTCGAAGGTGTCTACTCCATCAGTTTCTTGCATGTGGTTGTATAAGCCCACAAAAGCGCTGGTAGGCACAGGTCCCAATCAGTCCGTTGCACATCATATACCTTGTTCAGTGCTTCGAGTACTTCGTTAAAGGTTTCTGCGTGGATAACCTTCTGAACACTTGTTCTTTCCACACTCCGTTTTTCCAACCGGAGGGGTCACTCGCGCAATTGCCTCATCTGCACATGCTTACTAACCATGTCTCCCAACGTGAAGTCTATGTGCATCTATGCAATTTATTTAACATATGCCTTTATCCATTTGGATAGGCGTGCGCGTGGATCGTTTCGTCTGACAATCTTGTTTGTTAATCGCATCTGAGGCTTCCCAAATTGTATGCGCATCAGTCTCCTGCATTTGTGCCAGTCCCCAAAGCTTCCTTGGTGTGTTCCCCACCACCTCATGGGCGTAGTGCGCAGTACCCATTAAAAAGCCTCGAAATGTTGTTGTTCCAGGACCTCCCTTTCGAATCTATTCAGGAAGTCATCTATCTCGCTTAACCCATCATACGTAGGTAGATCCCTTATCTCCGTTGATACGCAACACAACAATCTTGTCATCATGTTGTAGTTCAACGTGGTTACCTCGTGTAACCGGTTCTGTCATCACTCTATCTCCTCATCAGAATCCAATGTATAGGAGCTTTCACACTCCCATGAGATTTGTCCATTCGTGGTGGGATTTACCCAGTCTTGCTCTCACGTGGTTATCTTGTAGATGTAGTCTAAATCGTCACCACTTTCATAGTCGTGCACTGCCACCGTGTAGCGTGATCCTTCTGCAGGGTCCAAAGGTACAACTACGCGCAGAGACTTTTTCTCAAAAATCATCTTGCGCTTCTTCAGATTTATCACCCCATTCATGTTAGTGGCCCAATCTATTCCTAATAGCACAGGGTACAGATTGTTGTCATCAATAATCTCTATCACTCCAAAATCTGCCAGTGTGCTTGCTGCTTCAATGTCCACAGTGATTCCCTGCAATCTTCCCATAGATAGGATCTTATGCTGGTTCTCCATTCATAGTTGGATAGGAGATCATTGTAGTGTAGGCCTTCCCATGCACTCCCATGTCTACTTCGGTAGAACACTGCATCCGATCTTAGGTCCAGAATCACTTGGTCCATCTCATATTCTCCAATCTGCATGGTCAATCTCATTTCTCTTCCCATCCTCGTCGCGCACTTTCCAATCTTCCAAACTACGCGCAGTTCTCCTGGCATGGTCCCAACGCATCTATTTATGAGTTCCTATAGTCCCTTTACAGCCTTGTCGTCATGCATCAACTTCGTGTATGTTTCCAGGAATGTCATGAGCATCAATGGGTCCATTTCTGGCTCCAGTTCGTCTTTTCTTCCTGAAGTGGAGGCCTCAGTGAAGCTCTTCCTAACTTCCATGAAGGTTTCCTTAGCACGCTCCAAATCAAACTCTGGTTCTTTCGTCGGAGCCTTGTGAACCCAGGTACTATCTTCAAGTTGCTTGCCTTTTTCATCCCCTGTTGTAATTCCACTTCAGAGCACAATGTTTATGTTAGGGTCTCCCTCACGCAACTCATACCTCATCATTTCTAGGTTTTGAGTCATGGGAGGTTGGAGCGCTCCCTTGTCACACAACCTTGCTATCAGTGTGGGACAATCCTCTGTCTCATGATCAAATAATGTACAATACAGGGATGGTGGACGCATTGTATTTGTACAATCATAGGCATAATGTCCTGGTTGTTTGCAATTGTAACATATCAGCTATCTGCGACCTCTTTCAGGTCCTCCTCTACCTCGGCCTCGTCTGTGCCCCTGAAATCTGGTTCACACCATCCCTGCATTATGGTCAAGGGGCTGCGTTTCAGCCTGAACTCTATAGGTGGGAGTCCTATCCTTCATCAGTTCATAGCTTCTATAGGCTTGCTCATCATGTCCCACTGATCTACAGAAATTACAGAACAACTATTGTGAATTCTGCGTGTACTTCTGCAATAAATGGCAGTTGTTCGTAGCATGTTTTCCTCATATTTGACAAATCGTGCACCACAACACAAGTGCCATGCTAGGTCCTGCTTGTGCCTCTGGTCTCAATGGCATTGGTCCTCCTCCCACGAGGT
This sequence comes from Pinus tabuliformis, assembly GCA_031772625.1. Lineage (NCBI taxonomy): Eukaryota > Viridiplantae > Streptophyta > Pinopsida > Pinales > Pinaceae > Pinus > Pinus tabuliformis. The sequence goes on from CM062818.1 coordinate 1,810,766,404, forward strand.
AATTCACGAACATTGGGTAGTGGTCCTTGTCATGACCCTGACCCTTACATTTAACACACCATAGCTCGTCGCACACCTCTGGGCGAGCTGTCCTGTCCTGTTTCAGAATCTGCATCTCAAGGCACAAGGTTTTCAACTGCAGGTGGATCTACTGAACTCCCAGGTTTGGATCCTATATTAGGGTCTCAGGCAGTCTCATAGCTACCTTCAAGGCCTTTTCCTGATTTGTTAGCCTATGTTGTGACATCACATTCCTTAAATGCGGTTTTAGCGATGCTACAAACCATTCGCAGTGTTGTCCATCTATCAAAGTCATCTTAGCTTCGCGAATTGTACACTTCAATTTCTGATCCAACTCCCAAGGGGTCTTGCCTGGTAGCATCATGATCTCCTTGAACCTAATGATCGACTGCACCTCTGACTTTGGCCTACTCAATTCTCTGTTCAACGCAGTTTGGATATCTGCGATCCCCGCATTCGGATTGTCATTGGAATGCTTAATGTACCAGGTCAGTGCGCGATCCTGCAGAGCACTAACCAATGTTGCTTTCTTTATATTGTCATCTGTAACTCCCTATGCTTCCCATACATCTTTTATCATGAACCAAAACTAGTCTGGATCTTCATTTCCTACTCCCTCGAACACCGACAACTTTATTGCGCTTTCCATATTGACTCGCGGTGGTGGCAAAGGTGGTACGAGCGAAGATGGGGGTGAAGGCGATGAAACTGGCGGTGGTGTGGGTGGGTATGGTATGTGCGGAATTCTCTTATTTATCAAATTGGTCACACATCTTGGTGATACCTTCACAAGCTCTTCCTCGTCCCCTTGTGGAGGTGAAATGAAGGGTCTAGTTTCTAGTTCTACAGTACCTTCGTTTTTGTAAATTCTCCCACTTCGCGTAGCCCCAAACATTAATGTATTCACATAACAATTATCATTAATCTATTTTTTATAAAACATCAATAGTTTTAGCAATATGCAAATCATTTGATCCAAGAGCTTTTATTCCATCTAGTAATTGATCTCTGGTAAAATCTACCTTTTGAAGAATTTTATCAATTATTCCTTAGAGCATTTTATTTTCTATGGCTGCATATTGATGATTTCTTTCTAGATGTTTAATCAAACTATCTAGAGCAAGATTTGTCCAGTTTGTTGTTGCAATCGATTCCTTGTCTGAAAGATGAGACTGGTCAGACTGAAGTGGAAGTAACTTAAAAATCTTATCATCTTGTCTGATAACAAGATTTTTCCAAGGAGGAATTGCTGTCTTAGTGCAGTGCCATCTATTAATTCCCATTTGTGTTGTGGCATTTTTGTCTGTAAGGCTGACCCTCGCATCATATTCACTCTAAGGGTTTGACAGATGTGTTCTAACAAAAGCTGCCCTTTCATCTTAACAGAGTGTAAATGTTTCGAAACATTTGATTTTTGCAACATATTTTTATATTTATCATCTATGTTAGAGATGATAAGAGGTCCAGGAATTTCAATTGGATTTTCCTTAATATTTGTTTTTATATGTTCACAAGATAGATTCTTGAACTTTTTGACCAAAACCATTTCTACTTCATTTGTACTTGGATAATAAAATTCATAAAAAGAAATCCATTGGTTATTTTGTTCCATCCAAGCTTTCCAATTTTTATTGTTGACATTGTTGATTGTTGACCTATCTTTCTTTGAATAGGTTTTCATTTCTTCACAGTAACTATACTCTTGTTGATGAGTATACAGATCCTAGTTAAACATTTTCTTATACCATTCATTTGAGGGATCATAAGGACTTATTCCTTTGTATATCTTAAGAAATTGAATGATTTCTTCATCAGAAGGAAGCTATATTTTACTAGGAATCTTATTCCTAGGATCCAATCTGTAGCTGGGGATTTCTTTTGGATATCCTAAACCTTTTGTAGCAGATTTTCCTACTGATTGAAGAAAAATTTCTTCATGAGATGAAAAAGGGGTACACTTTGTATATTGCTGTGTTTGATTTCCAGAACTTGGAAAAAAACGAATCTATATTATGTCTATGAATTGCAGACTCATTCTCTTTCTGGGCAGGCTTATAGGGTACATCATTATGATAAAAAAACTTCTCTAGAGGCACCAGCCCTTTGGGTGTATGATTACTAGGCAGTTGGACAATGCAGTCTTGACCAATTTTGTTTCTCAACTAGGATTGATGGCATTCCTCCATGGCTTCATTCTCTTGATCAATTTGCATTTTAGAGAATTCATCAATGACTTGTAGAAACTTATTGACTTCATCATCATCCTCAAAAACTTTCCAGTACTTGACATTGTCAGGCAAGGATGGTCTATATTTTACTTGGACTTCATAAGTCAATCTAGGGGGTAAAGGAGGAACAAACATACTAGCAGACACAGCAAGGGAATCAGTGAGCTGATTCTTAGCCCTAGGGATGTATGAAATACTAAAGCTATTGAACGAATCCTTGAGCTTCCATACCTCATCTCTGTATGCTTTCAGCCTGGGATGCCTCGCCTAAAATGTCTTATTCACCTATTGAATAATAAGGTCTGCATCTCTAAACGCCTTTAGATGTTTGATGCCCATTTCTTTAGCAGTGTTCAAGCCTAGGATCAGAGCCTCATATTCTGCTATATTATTTGTGACTTGAAAAGTCAGCTTGAAAGATAAATGTATGCATTCTTGTGTGGGAGATATTAGAACTAGACCCGCTCCTGCAACTTCCCTGGATCAAGCTCCATCGAAGAACATGTCCCAAATTTGTGAGCATTCTTCCTCTGTGACCTGGCAAATAGGTTTACTGAGCTCCATGGAGGCCAGCTGGGATTCTTCAATTTGGAGGATACAGGCTTCAAAATTAGTTTCAATAGCATATATGGGGTGATTAGTGGGATTCTTCTCGTCACTGATGATATAAGCTAACTGAGCTTCCCTGTATAATCTCCTACTCTCACCTCCAAAGACTAGGATAGTAGCATAGTAAAAATCACTTTATAACATCCCACCCAATATTTTCATCCATCCCCTGGAAAGAAGCATGCCAAACTTAGGGGGAATATCTGCTACCAAAATATCCATCATCATGCTCTTCATAGGTAGCTGAGATAAGGTGATGGCTAGATATTTGATTAGCCCCAAGCATTTCACCTTCCTAGAATCAAAAGAAAATAAGTCATGATAAGGCCGAGTGATGTCAAGGCCAAACTCATCCATGACAGCCTTGGGCATCAGATTATGGCTGGCACTTGTGTCCAGTAGACAATTGTGGAGGATTTTGTAATGAATAGTCAAGGATACATAGAAAGATGGGGAATTGTCATCAGAAGGTTCAGTCATAGGGCTAAGAACAACTGTAGGTTTGTCATCTTGTAAATTCACATAGTCGTTTGATGCTTGTGTGGCCTTAAGCTCAAGGGCCGCAAGGATGGGTCTCTTAAAGGCTTCATTCTTCACTAGTTCCACCAGAGGTATAGATATTCTCATCTTCTAGATCTTTGATTCAAAACAAAAAGAAGAAGGGGACTTGTCAGGGCCTCTTACCTCTTGAGTTGGAGTTTTGAGCATGATGGGATCAGCCAATGGTTGTTTTTGCCTGTTAGTTTGCTGCATTTCAAGTACAACAGCTCTTTGAATAGGGGTTTCCTTGGAATTGTTCATCTTCGACCTCAGATTATATCTTTGTTGATCTTCGGTTTGCAAGGCAGCCCCACCATACCATTCTTGGTTGGTCTGGTCCTCGAATAGCGATTCTTCATAGGCAGCCAAGGTCAAAAAGGAAGCACTGCCCTTGTCTTCCAGACAATGGATCTCATCATTCTCCTCATACTGATCTTCCTCCATGAGTACATTCTGCAAGGGGGTCTTCATCCTTTGGTCATCATTTGCATCTTTGTTTCTTTGAGGAACCTAGGACTGCTCATTAGTTCTTCTGTATGGGTTTAGATTTCTAAAAGCAAAGGCATTAGGAGCTCTTCCTTTCCCAGAGTGTTGTTCCATCTTTAGCTTAGAGACTTCAGAGGCCAATGACTCTATTATCTTGGTCATCTTATCTAACTTGGGATCTGAAGATGATGAAGATTCACCCCTCTGTCTCCTTCGATCAGCATGTCCCTTAAGTTTCTCTACAGCCATGATGTTAGATTCTACCTCCAAGGCTGCATCCTGCATCTCAGCCAAAGTAGCACATCTTCTCTCCCTCAATAGTAAACAAAAGTCAGAGTCAAAAGCATTTGCATAGGTGAGTTTAGTAGAGGTAGGGGTGGGTTTCACTTCAGCTAGTATCTTGTTATACATGCAATTAAACCTTTTATTGAAATCAGATAGTGACTCGCCATTTTCCCTATTCAGGTTCCCAAACTCAGTATGATAGTAAGGGAGATCTTTCTTATCCCCCCAATGCTTTAAGAATACATCATTTAATGCTTCAATATAAGTTATAGACCTTGGGGTCAATTCCTTGAACCATTTCCTAGCCTCTCCATCTAAGCTTTGGACGAATACTCTCATCCATACATCATCTTCACTAATATCTAGATTATCAGCATAGCTATAGAATGATTCAAGATGTTCTTCTGTTGTAACCCCCTCTGTCCCAGTAAACTTAGGCATGTATTTATGATACTCTCCAGTAGGCATAACATTGAAAGGAACAGGCAGTACTAGAGGTCCATATATAGTAGCTATAATTCTCTCCATTTTGGTGGGTGCTTATGGGCCTGCAATAGCTGTGGTGGCTACAAGGGTACTGGAAGTCTGACTGACAAAGGGCTGAGCAGTGACTGATAAGACTAAAGGAATATGATGGGTAGGAGGTGAGGTTCCCTTTGGGCTTACAACAAAAGGAGAACCTAAAGAATTGAGAGCTTTATGTATCTCTGAGATTTTTCCTTCACTACTAGTACTAGATACTATATTCTCAACATGAGTTTGTTCTATTGTAGGTTTTATTGAACTGTATAGAATATTGTTTAGGTTTACCTGAACCTGATGCTCCCTTCTGGAAAGCCTTTCTTTATTTGATGATCTTTTCAGGGTCAGGTACCAGGTCAGCTTGTGACTTCTGAGGATTTCTCTGAGTATGCCTTCCAAACTGATCCAGAATTATGGAGTGGAGTCGCTAAGAGGTTTGTCCTCTAGTAGAGTCGCCAGATAGATGATTACAACCAGAATAGTGCCCAGACTTTGTCTATCATCAAAGCTAGATCTGTGTCGTCTCCCAGGGAAGTTGAGCTTCAATCTCCTCTCCCTGGAAATGGCGCCAATTATGTTATCACTCCAAGAAACTCTCCTAGGTTGTAGCTAAGAGATGCATGGTAGCATATAAACTTCAATATTGTTCTAGGAACTATTGGAATGGATGATGGTTTGGTTCAAGCCAGATAACCACTTCAACTCTGTTTTCACTCTAGACATGCATGAACACCTTCAGCCTACAAGGCTTTAGACCACTAATGCTCAATAGTTTGCAGATTAAGTGAATGAATGGAGAATACTAACCACACCAACAGATACATATATGATGTATGATGGCCGTCTGCAACCAGTAAATGAAGCTTGCAAATCTAATCTATCAACATAGTGATAAGATGATAGTTATCTAGTGTAGATATAGAAGAAACACGGATGACCTATTCAATAGCAAATCCAATTTACCAATGCAGAGATAAGATGACAATTATCTAGCATTAGATATAGGAGAAAACATGAATAAACTTATCCAGGTGCAAGTTTAGAACAGGAGGGAAATGGACATTGAACATGTAACAGCAAAAGAAGCTTGTATTACTGAGAATGAATATGAGACTTTGCAAGGAACAAAATATCTATAGTCTCCAGAAGTTGAACCCTGATTACCTCTCGCTTTTAGCTATTTATAGCTCCTTACAATGCTCTCAAGCTATTTTGGGGCTTGAGGTGTCTTAATCTATTTCTACTATCTTTAATTGCCTGATTACATACAAGGACACAGTTCTACTTTCGTCACGAAAGCGGTGATTAATTCTGGTACAACACTGCCCTGTTAGGTGGCTGGCTTGATTGTGCTAGTGAGACCCCATGACTGTTTAATTATGTTTGCCTGCATCGTGCTGTGTCCTCCCTCTTTAGGCCATACTTTCAGTTAATTCAGTTCAGCGGCCTGACTGTCACGATATTGACAGAGTCAACCACCTTCCTCCTCGGGCAACTGATAGGAAGTAGAGTATGAGGTGCATGGGCAGCTGGACATGCTAATTAGGAAGAACAGGGTAATGGCAGGATGGTGGAGGATAAGTGGGAGGAGTCATGAACGAGGGCCGCTGGATTGGAAGGAATGGACAGAGGAGATCGATTGCGTGAGGCTTGCAGTCATGGTGGGAGCGGGTTAAGTCCGAGTCGTGGATCTTGGTTGGATAGATCGGACAGCTATCGGGCGAAGGAAGTGCTCGGCGAATAATGGTCGGGGGCGGTTTTCTAAGGCGGGAGCGGTTTCCATCAGACGGGCATTGGGCGGTTAGTGGTAAGTGTCAGAGCCCACCCGATTCCACTTAGCGGATGACACATAGCAGCGGAGGAGAGAGGAAAACCGCCTTTATCGGGTGGGCATTCCTCTCACTAGTTGTCCACGCGATATGGGTGATAGCCGTTAGATCTGGTGGGGATGATCTAATGGCGAGGGACAGTCAGGCATGTTTCATTGATAGGGTGAAATGTGGGTTGTCGGATTAGCGGGGGAAGATCAATGGCGGAGGGACACAGAGGTACCAGAAATCCTCGGGAAATGTGTAGAGGGTGATTATTACAAAAAGGTAAGGTTTTGTGGGGGGTTTGGGTTAATTTTCTTGAGGCTAAGGCGAAAGAGGGTTTCGTCGAGATGTGAGGGATGGGTTAGGAAGTGAGCAGAATGAAATGTAAGTGGGAGATTGAAAAAAGTGGGGTAATGCCCGTGTGGGGCATCTCTTTGGGACAACAAAGCAGACCATGTCCTTCCTTTAGCCTTCAAAACGTCAGTGCTGCACCTCAGGGGTAACAAGGCCCATTCAACATTGCAGAAGTTAAGGGAAATAAAACTTTTATATTGCAAAATCTGGAAGATATTCTTCATTGCATGTCAATGGACAATATCGTAAACACTATATTCAGTAGTGAATTTACTTAGAGTCGTAGTCCATTGTAGATGACCAATTTTTATTTACATTTCACTGTCAAATGTGATTTTCATAGAAAAGACTCCATAGCCCAAGGAGGAGGCACACGGATCTGCATGTTCTCTGCATCCTAGAGGGGGAAGCAGTCCCCAGATGGAGCCGATGTTGTAACCTGCTTTTTACATTTTATTTGTTAAAAAAAGAAAAAGAAAATTGAATATATATATATATATATATATATATATATTCAATTTTCTTTTTCTTTTTTCAAAGACATGGTCATAAACCAGGAGATGGAACAACATTGATCGGGATTTTGAATTCAAAGTCAAGAGAAGAGTTGGAAGAATATGACATTGAGGACAAAACTAAAACCATTTTAGAACTAAGAATAATACTCACTAAAAAGAATTTAATGTTGCAATTAGAAAAAATGCCATAATCTAGAATCTAGCATTCAAAAGTTCCATAAAAAGTGTAATGTGCTTCATCAGAAATGACTTCTAGGTTTAAGAGGAATGGGAGACAATTTGGTTCCCCTTGAACAATACCAGTGTAGACTACATTCTATAGCTATGGATAACATTACAGGGAAGGATTTTATTGAAGATTTGAGCTTTGATTTGTTAATACAACATGAAATCAAACATTTTTTCATAGTCAAACCTACCTTTCATAAATACATTGAAGTGGATGAAACCTACAGAAAATTAATAAAATATTTGATTCCTGATGAAGAAAGATGGGAAAAGATATGCCAGCCCATTGACTGAATAGAAAATAGGTTTTCATGAACAAGATATAGGTTTTTAGGAGCAAAATGATAGATGATTATGAAAGGCAATAGAACAATGGATTTTTCAACTCATTCATCACTAGAAGCCTCGAATTTTGTGCAAAGATGTCCAAGAAGTTTAATATTTCCTATTTTGTAGTTATATTTCTATAAATCAATTTTAAGATATTTGTAAATAAATATTTATCTTTAAATCAAGATATTTTCAAGAAATTTCTATAAATACTTTGTAGATCGAAGTATAAAGGGTTGAACCCTTGTGATAAACTCTTGAGAAAATTTGTAATCCTCTAAAGTTATTTTCTAAGATTAATAGAATGATTATGGATTCATTTTGAAACAACTTGTGTTCCTGTGGGTACTTCTATGTTATTTATATTTTCATTTTGTTTAAATCTGCATATGTTTGAAATTAATAGGAATTATGGGTAAGATAAGATTGAATCTTAATATATCTGAAAGACTTGATCCAAATCTTGGGGGGAGGCCCCCAAGATCTAAAATGTTGCAATTCCAGAAAGAAAATGAGAGAACACACAGTAAATAAAACCACAAAGAAACTTTTTATTAAAACAGAGAATAATTGTAAAGGCTACATTGTGGTGGACAATCTGTCCTTTTACAAAATTCAACTTGTTACTTATTGCCTTTTTCGGTTACAATACCACGAGTAAATTCCATGGGTGAATGAATACCATGGGTGGATGTCACAATACCATGGGACAATACCATGGGTGGATGCCACTTACAATACCATCGGTGGATGACGCTGACAATACCATGGGTAAATTCCATGGGTGGATGAATAACATGGGTGGATGAATACCATGGCTTGATGCCATTTTCTATTCGAGTCATTCCTCCCTCCTTAAGAAGCAGTGGTCCCTATTGTGTGAAGATCCCTCGTGTGAAGCCTTTGTTGAATATGAAGAGCCATTGAAGAGAAGGATTTTATGTGGTTAACCCATAACCATGATGAACAAATATTTGAGGATATAGATACCATGTAATGCTTGTGACCAACTATGATACTGACAGTGTGTGACCTAGCAAATGGAATTCGATGAAGTGTGGGTTTGTGGATGACCCATAACCATGATGTTGATTGTTGATGAAGTAGCAAGTGCCTAGATAGCCTGGGTGGGAAGGAATCTCTCCAAATAACCCAAGCCAGATGCTGCTATGTTGAAACTGATGAATGTGAAGTAGGTGCCTACTAAAGTGGGGTGGGAGGGCATGTCTCCAAAGGGAACCCACTCCGAATGCTGCTCCAAATTTAAAATGGAAATAACTCGGTCAATATAACTTAAAATTTTTACTATAACTTTTTTTTGGAAATAGAATGACCATTCCGCATCTTCCCATGTGTTGGAAATCCTTATCTAGACACTTTGGAATCTCAGGTTCACGCTGCAACCGTTCCACTATTACAAAAGTTCTGAAAAAGTAACTGATTTTAAATTAGCGATATCTCCCACATCTGAACTTCGATTTGACCTTGTTTTTTTTTAATTGGGTGAATTTTCAAGAAGAGCTCATATCTGCAATAATTTTTCTAAAATTATTCACAAAAACCACAAAACTTATAGGAGAGTTGTTGTCCACCAGTTTTTGTCAGAAAAAATTATACAATATAACTCATTTTAAATCAACGATATCCCCCTCATCTAGATTCTGATTTGACTAATTTTTTTTTCGAATTTTGATATTTTTCGCAAGGAATTCAAATATGTTATTTTTTTTAATGAAAATTTTGCACCAAATGTTTCAGATCTGATATGCAATCTAGCTGCCCAAAAAAGTTCCTACAAAAAAATGAAAAAAGAAAATTTCTTCTTGCTTGGCCCAAGAAAGTGCTCTGTAGAGGTTGCAGCATGTGCCTGCAGTTTTTTGAATATTGCTACAAAATTTTGAAATAGAAATATGCATTAAACCTTGATTCCATGGAATCGTAACCTTCTCTAATACCACTGATCCGGATCTTGGGGGGAGGACCCCAAGATCTGAAAAATTGCAATGCTAGAAAGAAAATGATAGAATACACAGTAAATAAAACCACAAAGAAACTTTTTATTAAAATGGAGAATAATTGTGAAAGCTACATTGTAGTGGATAATTTATCCTTTTACAAAATGTGACTTGTTATTTATAGTATTTTTCGGTTACAATACCATTGTTAGATTCCATGTGTGAATGAATACCATGGGTGGATGTCATAATACCATGGGAAAATACCATGGGTGAATGAATACCATGGGTGGATGCCACTTACAATACAATGGGTAAATTCCATGGGTGGATGAATAACATGGGTGGATGAATACCATGGGTTGATACCATTTTCTATTCGGATCAAGACCCCACGAAGTTATGATCAATTATAGAGATTAGTTAATTGGAACTTTCTGTTTTAATTAATTCCTCTACATCCTTTTATTGTCACTTCCATTTAAGCTTTAAATATATACTTTTTTGGATGTAAAAGGGTTTTACACACATCATTTGTATATGACTAGTTAAATACTTTGTTTGAAGATTTAATGAATCATATATTTTCTTAAGTTCAATCAAGTTTACACATCTTTTCAAAGATAAATTTTGTTAAAGGTGAAGAGTCAACCCTTTCAATATATCATAAATAATTAAGAGTTTTCACCTGTTTAACAGTTTAAAGCATTGGTCATCTAAAAAACCAAAATTAAAACAAAACATTTTAGATGTTCTCGCATAATTCCTTAACCTAGAATTTTCTACGGAGGTACAACATGTTTCATGCTCAAGGGAAATTTATTTTTAGGTCAAGAACCCATTGAGTGCTTCTAGGTTTGTCATAAATTCAATTGAGTCATTGCCATGTATTGAATAACCTTTTGGGCATGCTACTTATTATAAAGAAACACATATTGAGTCAAAATAGAGTCAACAGACCCTACAAGACCTTGTCATGGCACAAAGATCAAGTCGGCCTACATGAGGGGATAAGTCGACCTAAAGATAGTAATTTGTACCCCTCACAAACCCATAAATAAGAAGGAATTCGAACTCATTTGCACACTCACTAAAGCATGTTCGATCTCCTCAAGATAGAAGCTAGAAAAGGATGACGAAGAAGAAGATCAAGATCAAAATTTTTGGGCCTCTCACTCCCTCTCTTTCATTTGGGTTTTTAAAGTTTCTGGGCTAGATGAAATTCTTAAGTTGCATTGAAGTTGTGAAGTTGCAAGGTTGAACCTTGTAGAAATTCTGAGTATAGATTAACCTGATAGTGCAATATAACTAAAGAAAAATACTTTAATCTAAGGTGGAAATACATCAAGATTACACAAAGCCTTAGCTCTCACAGCTAGCCAGCTCTTAGTACAATCCTCCTGGATGCTCACAGGGAAACAAGGCTTCTCACAAACCTTCTCCTCTACCCTCCAAGCCTCCTATTTCCTTGTGATGTTTCTCCTGGGTGATCCTACTGTTACCAAGTGTAACTCTAATCACTCACACTAGTCTCACACCCTGTAAAACTGCGCAATCCTCAAGGAACCTTGTTCCTTTTGCATGGATGAGTTTCCTTCATAGGAAAACTCATGCAACTGATAATAATCGGTCCTTGACATTTAGCTCAATTGGGTCTTTCTCTGAATAGACATGCATGAGTTACTAATGAGAGAATCTTCAGTTATCTGGAGTACACTAGTTTGATGCATTCATGCATTAACTGACAAAACTCACAATTAGTTCCTCAAACATTTTGGAACTAATTTAATTGAACTTAACTTAGTAAACTGAGCTAACTAATTACAACTCAAATACAACTCAATCTTATATCCTTAATTAAGGGATAACTATTGCATGACTTCAGAAAGACTTCTAGCTTGAATTTCTCCAACTAATTAATCCATAATGAATTAATTAATTATTTTTCAAGTAGTTGGTGAGACTAAATTCGAATTTTAATTCCCAATTTTAATTCAAGGACAAATTAAAATTGGAATATACTGGATTTTATTTTTATGATTTCTTGTTGCTATTTTCAACACTCCCTCTCAACAAGAAATGAATTCAACTCAATCCCAATCCTGAACCTTTGGAATGTTCTACATGCAACACTTCTCTCTAGTGTTGTTGCTCTAGCAATCTCCAGAAACAAAAAAACATCCAACCTGAATCAATATGGTACATCTGTCATCAAAGTCTCTGACTGCTATTGCCTATATCAACTGAAAACTCTGACTGCATCAATCACACTGATTCCTCCCACTACTATGTACTTTGGGCTCCCGTAGCAAGGTACGATCCATGAGATAAAACCTCTCAATGGATCCTGCCCAATTTCAGCCTTGTTGAGACTATCACTTCACATTGCCCCACCTCACACCTGGAGGTATTGCTGCATGTGATCCCTCTGCTGACTTCTCCAATTGTGGCTCCTCCACAATTGTCTAGGACTTCTTCTGGGACTACATGTTGAGAGGTAATTTACTCTCCCTCTCACCTGCCAAGTCTCTAACATTTGCCTTACTTCTCAAGGCTTTTCATGCATCTTTAACCCCAAGAGAATACAAGTTCTTAGCTCGTGAATCGATCTGTTTCACCTATCCCATGGTGATGTGTCTAAGGAAAACCTTTCCCCTACTGAAGACAACATTGCAGCCTTTGTCCTCCAACATCACGATCGATACCAAATTCTTCTTTGGTCCAGCACATACTCCACATCTGTCAAGGTGATAAGAGCTCCATGCTCCCTCTGAAAAGCAACCGTGCCCACCCCTGAAACACTATATGTTTCATTGTCACCCATCTCTATGTGCATCTTGAGGTCTTTCTCCTCCAAGGTATTGAATAAACTTTTCTCGTTGGTCATGTGGAATGAGGCTCCACTGTCAAGCAACCAACCACAACCCATCATCGATGACACCATGCATGCGATGAGGGTGAAGTCCATTTCAAACTGAGAGGCTAATGCCTCACCTTCTGATCCATCTGAGGATCCCTTCTTGGACTTCTTCAATGGGCAATTAGTCGCATAATGACCCATCTCGTGACAATTAAAGCATCTCACTTTAGACTTGTCAACCTTCTTCCCTCCATGAGAAGAATTCGATTCGAAATGGGATGCCTTCCCCTTCCCTTTCCTTGCCTTACTTGCTAAGGCCAGATTTTCTTCATCATCCTTGGATGAAGAACCATCTCGTGTGCCTCTCCTAATCTCCTCCTGCATGAGATCCGACCACAGTCGTTCCCAATCCGACAGTTTCTCCCTTCCATTCACAGAGTCCTGGTACCTATTCTAGCTCTTTGGAAGGCCAAGGAGAGCGAGGCTCACCATATCATCATTGGAAGTAGTTATTCCCACACTGCTAAGCTCATCTCTACAAGTGGTGAGCTTGTTCAGATATGTGGAAATAGTATAGCCATTCTCCATCTTGATTCTTCGAAGCTTGTCCTTGAGCGCCAATTTCCTCTAGTTGCTACTGTTCTGGTAGAGGTCCTTCAATGTCTTCCACATTGAATATGGAGTTTCCTTCCCATGGAGACTCGAGACAATATGGTCTCGAACTCCCTCAAGGATGATCTATCTCACCTTCATCACACACTTCTTCTACTCAGCCAATTCTTTTGCATTAGCTACAGCTAGCTTCGGGAGTTCTCGATCAATGAAATCCTTCAAGCCATTATCTTCTAATACAATTTCCATTCTATCTTTCCATGCTATGTAATTCGAGCTGCCTTCCAAGGCATACTCAAATCTCAAGCCATAGAATGCCATTGACCAACCTGAAGTATGAGATGAATTCAATTTGTACTTGCAACCCTGAACTTCAAACTTTGAATTCTCTTCTTAGTATATTGTTCACAGCTCTGATAACCTTTGCTCTGATACCATGTAGAAATTCTGACTATATATTAACCTAATAATGCAATATAACTAAAGCAAAATACTTTAATCTACTTCTACAATCAAACTTTCGGAAGCTTAATAGATTTGAGCAAGATCAAGCGGAACACATATAACCAGAAGAAGAATCAATGCACATGAAACACAGAAGAATACTCTAGGGAAAGCCTTAGTTAAAAACCCTGCTATCTGTATTATCATACAAGGTGGAAATACATCATGATTACACAAAGCCTTAGCTCTCACAGCTAGCTAGCTCTTAGTACAATCCTCCCAGATGCTCACAGGCAAACAAGGCTTTTCACAAACCTTCTCCTCTACCCTCCAAGCCTCCTATATCTTTGTGTTGTTTCTCCTAGGTGATCCTACTATTACCAAGTGTAACACTGATCACTCACACTGATCTCACACCCTATAAAACTACGCAATCCTCAAGGAACCTTGTTCCTTCTGCATGGATGAGTTCCCTTTATAGGACAACTCATGCAACTAATAGTAACCTTTCCTTGACATTTAGCTCAACTCGGTCTTTCTCTGAATAGACATGCATGAGTTACTAATGAGAGAATATTCAGTTATTTGGAGTACACTAGTTTGATGCATACATGCATTAACTGACTGAACTCACAATTAGTTCCTCAAACAGTTTGGAACTAATTTAACTGAACTTAACTCAGTAAACTGAGCTAACTAATTACAACTCAAATAAAACCCAATCTTATCTCTTCAATTAAGGGATAACTGTTGCATGACTTCAGAAAGACTTCTAGCCTGAATTTCTCCAACTAATTAATCCATAATGAATTAATTAATTATTTTTCAAGTGGCTAGTGAGACTAAATTCAAATTTTAATTCTCAATTTTAATTCAAGGACAAATTAAAATTGGAATATACTGGATTCTATTTTTATCATTTCTTGTTGTTATTTTCAACAAAGCTGTGAAGCTGCAAGGTTGAAGTTGTGAAGCTACCTCTAGATCAAATATATGAAGATGTTAGGTCAACACTGTTGAAGATGCATTAAGGTCAAAATTGTGAAGCTTCTTGGTCGAAGTTGTTGAAGATGCATTAAGGTCAAAATTGTGAAGCTTCTTGGTTGAAGTTGTTGAAGCTGCTAGGTCCGAGTTGCAAAAATTATTGTTGGGGTCGAAGTCGCTAGAGAAGTTGTTGGAGACATTTGTTTTTGGAAAATGTGTAAGGAAAGCTTATCAATAGTGAAGGATGACTTGGCCTTGGAGGGTCTTGGTCTAGGGTCATAGGTCTTGGAATTCATCAATTGAAGTTCTATAAAAAGAGAAGGATTATGGTGGGTTTTCCTCTTAGTTGGAGAGGCTTTGGCCCTGGTTGATCACCTATATATTGTGTCCTATTGTCTCATTATTATTTATGATTCGATAGTTGTTTGATGATAGATAATAATAATAATAACAAAGGAAAGAATAAATTAATCAAGTAAAGTAAAAATACATCATAAGCAGTTATCAAAGTAAGAGAAATAACCTACACTTGTTGCCCCCTAGATTTCTCAATAATATTTACTCCACATACTTTTGTTGTGATAGCCAGAGCTTTCCATTTTTCATGTCTTTGTGTATCTCCATGCCCAAGGTCTATTTTTCAACTCTAAGATCCTTCATATCAAACGTCCTAATAAGATGAGCCTTTAAATTGTTCATATCTTCCATGCTTTTTCTTGCAACAAACATATCACCAACATGCAAAACCAAGATTATGAATAAATCATTGAAACTTTTAAAATACCACAATGGTCATATTCACTTCTAGTGAAGTTCTAGCTCACCATGAAATAATAAAACTTTTTGTACCATTTCCTCGAAGACTATCTTAGGCCATACAATGATTTCCTGAGCTTGAAAATTGATCTCCTATTACGATCTTGTACAAAACCTTCTAGATGTTCCATATAGATCTCCTCATCCAAATCTGCATGAATAAAAATTGTTTTAACATCTAACTATTTAAACTCAAGGTCAAGTAATGCAGTTAGTGTTAACATCGTATGAATAGAAATACATTTATAACTAGCGAACAAATCTCATGAAAGTCAATACCTTATGTCCAAGAGTACCCTTTTTCTACCAACCTCACTTTATATCTTTCAATATTTCATCCACATTTCTCTTTAATTTGAAGACCCATTTACATCCAACAACATTTTTCCCTTTAGGAAGTTCTACAAGATCCCAAGTTTTGTTTTTGGCCAAAGAATCCATTTCCTCATCCATAGCCTTCTTCCATTTTCACTATCCACATCATTCATTACTTCCTGATAACATTAAGGTTCCCCATCCTTAGTAATTAGGGAAACAAAATAAGCATAATCTTCATACCTTTTTGGGAGATTTTCTTTCCTTTGTAGACCTCCTAAGAGTGACTATTTGTTGAGCTTCTACACTTTCCTTTATATATTCTTCACCTTTTCCTTCAAAAGCTTATTCTTTCTTTCGACTTTCCAAAAAAGGTTGAGTCTCCAACTGAATTTTTTGACTCCACAATACCTGTCCCTGTTCAATTTTTTTCAACTTCTCCTTTTAGAAGATAAGATTCATCAAATGTTATGTCTTTTCTGATGATGATATTATGCATATGAGGATCCCACAATCTATATCCTTTCACATCATTCTCATACCCAACAATACCTAACAAGACCATAACTTTTTTCTTTTGGATCTAACTTAGAACATTGATTCTTTGGAATAAGAGCATAGGCATTACAACCAAAAATTCATAAGTATGAATAATCGCAAGATTGAGCAGATGAAACTTCTTTCGGTGTTTTACAATTAATAGCAATTGAAAGTGATATATTTACCAAATAACAAGCAATGGATACTATTTATGCCCACAACTCCTTTGCAAATTAGCATTGTAGATCATACTCCAATCTCTTTTCATAAGAGTTATGTTCATACGTTCAACAACACCATTTTGCTAAGGAGTATAGACAACATTTTGTGTCTAACAATCCCTTCATCCTTGTAATACTATTCAAATTCTAAGGAAGTAAATTCACCACCATTGTTAGTTCTTAAATATTTAAATGTATTTCCCATTTATTTTCCACCATAACTTTAAATTATTTAAAATCATTAAGTACATCAAACTTTATTTTTAACATATAAACCCAAAATTTCCCGGAGTAGTCATCAATAGATGTTATAAAATATGATGCACCTCCATGAGACATTGTAGGAGATGGTCCTTAGAGATCAAAATGAATATAATCCAAAACTCCTTTACTATTACGACTGCGAGCTTTAAATTTTTGTCTACATTATTTTCCATATACACAATGTTGGAAAAAATCCAAACTCAATGATTTCAAATTAGGAAGTAGTTTGCGATTCATTAGTACCTAAAGGCTCTTCTCACTCATATGGCACAATCAATAATGTCATAGGCAAGTAACTTCTCCTACCTCCTCAGATAAAGTCACTGCCTCATTAACTTGAGTACTTCCCTTTAAGTTTGTAAAGGTTTTCAATCTTCCATGTCTTCATAACAACCAGAGCAACCTTTGAAACTTTATGTGGTCCACGTGAATCTATAAATTTGTAATTTTCTGAATCCAATACTTCGAAAGAAATACAATTCTTCTTCAACTTAGGTACATGTATGACATCTTTTAATGTTATTATCATACAATCATACATTTTTATTTTGACATTTCCCATCCCAACAGTTTGGCAATATACATTATTACCCATCAACACATTACTCTCATCCACAACTTGATATGAAGTGAACCAGTGCAGACTCATGTGATGAGAAGTGCCAGAATCTAACCAATCTTCAAAATTATGAGAGACATTGCAAATAGATAAAAATTCACATATACAAAAACTTATCTATCATACCTAAGTTGACTTGATTTTCTTCCTTCTTTGAGTTTTCATTGGACTCTTGTCTTTTCCAACATTCTTTCTTGAGATACCCTATTTTGCTGCAGAACCAACATTTGGCTTTACACTTCTTACCTGGCCTCTGGCTACCATAAATTGTGGCATGGAAGTTTCAATGTTGTATTTCCTTCACAGTTCTTCAGATAATAAAGCTACCACAACCGAATCAAATTCTAGAAATTCAGTTGTGATCAAACTGATAAAAGTAACAAAATGGTCCCAAGACTCGGGAAAGGAACATAGCAACGTAATGGCTTAATCTTCTTCTCCAAATTTGACCTCCTTATCAATCAACTAGAAAATAAGTGTATTAAATACATTTAGGTGGTTTGCAATCTTAATTTCTTCAGGCTATACAACCACCTCTTCAAGTAAATCCTATTGGTTAGAGACTTGGTCGTGTATAAAGTCTGTAGTTAATTTCACAGATCGGTTGTTGAGGTTTCTTCAATAACCTTGAAGAGAACATCATACACCAAGCACAACATGATGGAACTAAGAGCACAAGTGTCCAGGTCCTCACATTCCAAATTTGTCATGCCAATATGTCTCTTTCTTATCCCATCTAACACTTTCTGTTATCCTTGTTGCACCAACAAATCTTGTACCTTCAATTTCCATAATGCAAAAATATTTTTAATAGTGAAATCCTCCACCTCAAACTTGGCATTAGTCATTTTTCGATTTTCTGAGCCTACATGGGTTCCTTTAATAATTTTAAATTTTCTAGGTTCTATTAAGGTTTTGATATAAATCCTCACACTAGGGTTTTTTTGAAAAATTATTTACTTTGGAATTTTATAGTTGTACATTTATTTTTGTGTTCTTTAAAAATAAACCCTACATCATTTTTAAATAAACCAAACAGAAAATTCTCGAGGAACATTTTTTCTTACACAAATTTAAATGAGTTTTCTGTTCTTCAAACGAAAAAATTATCTTACTAGGATTTATAAAAAAATACTTGTTCCTTGTGAAATCAGCGGCTACAGTTTTACACTTTGAGCGATTGTGCTTGACCCAGCTTCTTTGATATGCCTCCTTCATCAATAAGTAGATATGGTTTCTTCAAAAAAATTATGTATGCAAACTTCATTATACACAAACTACATGTAGGTTTTAACCCTATACAAAAATTACTTGCAAATGAATACTTAAAAACACATAAAATATAAAATAGCGGGAAGAAAAAACATACACAAAGATTTTTCTCTTGGAACCAAAAAAGGAGGAAAACTAGATTGATTTTTCATTATATTCCTTGGATGTTACAATATTAGAACATAACTATAGTTCCCTTGACTGGATCTAAAAAGCCCAAAACCATGCACATAAAACTATAGACAAAGTCATGGGTAGGTCCACCCACCATCCTTGGGTGCACAATTTTTTTTTCCCCAAGTGCTAACCCAAACCTTGTGTAGAGGTCCCCCTAAAAATCCTTGACAAGGGGGGTTGTTTCCCTTGTTACGCCCGACAAAACGTAACATAACACAACCCATATCGAACACTACCCATGGTCCACTCATGTTGACTGCTACTCTTCCATGGCATCTTTTTCTTTGCGGGTGTGGCTTCTCTAAAGGCTCTGTGAGTCTAAGACTTTTGAGCACAACTGGCTTCTTACAGTTGAAAAACATGCTTCAACTCTTTACACCAACGAAAAAGGACAGCTCTACCAACAAACAAATGGTGGCTTTCACTTGAATTTACAATGATCTGCACATGGATCTTCATGCAACATTCTCTTTTGAGTTTGTGGGATCCTCCACTAGTCTATGGGTTCTACACGACTGTAACCATTTGAATTCTTCTACTCAAAATGGATCTTTTAATCTGGCTTAGAAAACCCTTGTGAGTGCAAACCCCCATGGCTTTGATACTACTTGTTGGTTTTTGAGCCCATAAACTTAATAAACAAGAAAGGAAATGCACAAACATAGATCTACGTGGTAAAACCCTGACATATTGTCAAAGAAACCTCCATGAGGCAAGAGATTGGAATACTTTATTATTCATGGTCAACAATAACTCTCCAATACAATAAGCCTCTCAGGAAACATCACTTTTTGAGCCCATAAACTTAATAAACAAGAAAGGAAATGCACAAACATAGATGTACTTGGTAAAACCCTGACATATTTTCAAAGAAACCTCCATGAGGCAAGAGATTGAAATACTTTATTATTCATGATAACAATAACTCTCCAATACAATAAGCCTCTCAGAAAACATCACTTTAATCAACCGGCACGATTACAAACTAGCTTGGAAGTGCAAAATAACTTGTGATTCAACTAGCAAACCTATAGCCAATTATTTAAAGAATAATGATAATAATTGTGAAAAGAATAAACTTGCAAGTAATTGAACTAACAATAATTTAAAACATTTAACTAAATAAAAAGAACACCCAACTATCTAATCATGCCGGGGTTAATAATATGTATGAGAATACAAATATAATAATATAACCCACACACCACAATGGAAACAAAGTGCAATACAACTCTTTATGAATCCATTATCTAAGTCATTTTGTCTTAATATGCTGTATAGGAAACTTATCAGATTTCAACACCTATTAATTTATACAATCATTAATCTCAATATTTCTAGATGTTTCAAAATAAATTTGTAGTTTTTAAATCGGGGAAAGCTTTACATGTTGAGATAGTTGAACTTAATTGGATGGGAGATTTAAGAAGAGGAAAATCAATTGTTTGATGTAATTTTGTTTATTAAATTTTAAAATATTTTTGACATATATTATTAAAATAGTCCATGGGGCTTTGGATTGAGGGTGATTGGGTGCACTGTTAAGGCACTCCTTGCAATAGGTCACTCGTTCAAATCCTTGTGGGTGCTTACCTACCAAGAAAAAAAAAATCTACTATGAAAATAAAATAACAAATATACATATAAATATAAAAATATATAATATATTATTTCCACATATAATATACTATTTCCACATTTTTCCACATTTAAGAGTTCTGTTTTATCTCATAAGAATGGTAGATGTATATGTCAGTGTAAAAGTATATAATGTATTGGTTACAGCTTTAAGTTTTGGCTTAAGAGTTCTGTTTTAACTCATGTCTAAATTTGCTTTGATAGTAAAATTGATGCCAAATAAATTCATATTCCCCAGGTGTCCCTGTTCCCTGAATGCCTCTCAAATAATACCGATATTATTTGATATTATTTTTTAATTCAAAAATAACTGCATGTGTGTGAGTAGTAGACCTGATATTTTAATAAAAATAATAATCAAACCAACCAACCAACTTAAACGGGTAATGCACTATTCTACACTTCAGGTTTATCGCTAGCCTAGTTTCCTGTGTATCTCTGACTAATAATGCATAAAGTAACTTAAAAATAAATCCATTTACCATATTCGGCCAAAGGCTCAGGCAATTTAATTTGATAAGATATAGACCGCATTTTGTCCCCGCAGGAGCAGAGGCCCCACCCTGTTAAAAACAGTGGCATTATTGAATTGGTAGGGAATGCAAGCTGGACAATTCAGTGGCAGGCTAACGTTCAGATTGAATTTATTGTCCCTGCATAGCAGGGTCCCCACTTTGTTCAGAACAGTGGCATTATTGGATTGGATTGGTATAAATAATATCTACAAGTGGCATTATTGGATTGGATTGGTATAAATAATATCTACGAGTCGCATTGTTGGATTGGATTGGTATAAATAATATCTACGAGTGGCATTATTGGATTGGATTGGTATAAATAAATATTTGAATGGGAGTCTGGTTTTTTTTTTAACGTTCACTACAGTACCAATTTACTTATCTCAAATTTTCTCAAATTTTTATTGTGGGATAATGATGTAAGATGGTTGGTTTAAACAGGCTTCCAAAAACTTAGGTCATTAGCTAAAAATTAGTAAAAAGTATATATATATATATATATATATAAATTAATATTTTGAAAAATATTAAAATATACATTTATTAAATTATATATTAAAATCAAAACTATATTAAATAACAATTAAAATATATATTAATTTTAAATAATAAATAACATATTAAAATTAAACTAAAAAAGTTATGCTAATTAAAATTAAAATAAATAAATATGTTTAAAGTTAACAAATATATTTAAGAAAAAAGAAAACTATACTCTAAAATGTATGAAAATTAAAATTAATACCCAAAAGTAATACATTATTTTAATATATTAATATTAGCATTTACATCAATTAAATTAAATAACATTTTATTTTACTTTATTGAATTTGAAATTATTGAATAAATTAATGCATATATAAATCAATGCAAATTTATTTTGACTAGGGATATCTAGAGTTAAAATGGATTTAGGGTAGTTTATTTACTAAGTTAAAATGTTTATAAGACATTATATTGCATTGCATTACAACATTTTACTATACTTGACTTAATTCTAAATAAAGTAAAACTATATTGAAAAACAAAGGAAAGAAACAACCAACCCCAAGGGTTGCTTAGTTGGTTGAATCCCTATGGTTAAAACACCTCTCCTATTGAGAGGTCTCAACACTCTTGGGTTAGGTCAAATAGATCTATGTGGTTATCTCCACAAACCATAAACCACATTTTAAAAAATGCCATCCCCCAACCCCTCCACAAATCATAAACCACATTTAAAAAAATCCCACCCCCTAACCCCCAAAAGAAAGAAAGAAAGCACCTCCATGCAAAAAGCTAATGATACATGCTAAAGGACATGTGCTCTCTTATATTTTATTGGATTAAAAACTATTGAAATATGAATTTAACTGGATTGAAGATTTCACAATAACATTTTAGAATTTGATGAGACATGAGCAAAGTCAAACACCATGACATACTAATAATAAGTTATTACATGTTAAAACTTATGAGGTGTACATTATTTGGTTTGTGTGGAGTTTAGTCTCTACTAGGTTTCAAATTCAAATTTATGGACAAGAGTGAAATCTAGAAGACAAGTGTCTTGCCTCTTATATTTATTGGAACAAAAACTTGAATGTTTATATGATGGACAAGAGTGAAGTCTAAGAGTTAGCCCGTTATATTTATTGGATAAAAACCTATGAAATATATATGTGATAGAAAAATATGCAATTTAAATTTTTGAAATGTACACAATCTAGATAAAGATGACCACTAATAACATGTCTTAGCGAAGAGTGTTATGGCTGAAATATAGAGATAAGGATGACCACTAATAACATGTGGAAGGAAAAGTTACCACATGTGGCCACCATGAAAGTTGACCATTAATAACATGTAGAGGAAAGAGTTATGGCTGAAATATGCCATAGAGATAAGGATGACCACTATTAACATGTGGAGGGAAAAGTTACATGTGGCCACCATGAAAGTTTTGGTTTAGGTATGGAGATTTAGTTTAATCTGCTTTAATGCTCCTAAGCAAAGTGATGTGGAATGGTTATAAGATATGGTATTTTTAACTGATTTTGGCACATTTTTTTGTTTTCCTTTCAATTCCAACCCTAGATCAAGAACTAAAAGGGCCAATATAAAAAAATTTGTTGGTTTAATCTTGAGGATAAGGTTTAGGTTTAAGCAATTGAAGTTGATCAACCATCATCATAATCTAAAGCAATTCCATTTCCAATCATAGATCAAATGTAGTTTTATATCTATAATATAAAATCCAATGTCAAACTATGTAGATACAAATCTATAGTCATCCATGCTAATCTGAAAACAAGTAGATTGGGTTTAATTACAACTAGTACTTTGATTCAATTGACTTAGAACTGGTGAATGTTGGAAGCAGAATTCTCTTGGGTTAGGCAAATTTGGATCATTCCTTTGAATGGAAGGAAAAAAGCCTCATGTGAAAGTCAAACTCTTATAGAATGCCAGGAAACTTCTTGGAATATGAAAACCATGGGTTAATGAAAAATGTATTTATATGTACATGTTGTGTAGCAGCCCAGACTGTAAGACTATAAATATGTTGTCTAAATTTAATAAAATAAAAATTCAAAAAATCAAAATACTTTCCATAATTTTTTGAATCATTTTTATAATGAAAATGGATTCAGTGCTCTCAAAAACTCCTAACCACCAAAATCATCCTCACATTTGAAACTGTAACCAAAATTTTTAAAAAATTTGTGAGATTTTATCATAATATTACTAGAATTCCCATTATTCTGTGCACTAGGCATTTTACATACACGCGCCCATCTGTGTAACTTGTTTTAAATCATGTTCCGGCCACCTGTGTACCCTCCTTTTGTGTGCCTATTTCATTTTCTTGTCGGCACATTCTTGCCACTTTGACGTGATGTGACGTAACAGTTGGCATTAAAATGTGTATTGTTGCAGGCTGCAAAAATCATGACGTAGGGAATAGTATCCAATGCAAAATACAGCGAGGAATCTCTTTGAGCAAATTTGGGCTTTGGAGCGACGATTTGCAGGAGGTTTTAGGAAGGGTCACGCAGAAGTAGATGTTGATTGGTAATATTTTGAAGACAACATGGCTGAGCATGACGCTGTCATTGTAAGAATACTTCGAGCACTCAAAATCCTGTAAATCGAGGGCATTCAACCTGGCAAAAATGGGTGTGAGCTTTGGTTGGTTCGTGAAAATGGTGGGTCTTGGTAGTTAAGTTGGTTTTAGTTTTATTTTATTTTTTTTACTACTCTGGCATACATAGTACGGTCCAGAATTAGAACAAAAAAACAAAAAACCTATGATCCGTCCCTCCATCTATCCAAATGCGTTTACATTGATCTATCCAAATACGTTTACATTGGCATGTCTCTCATCAAATGGATTGTGGTTCTCAATATGACGCTGTTTTTCTATCAAAATCCCGTAGCAATTTATTGAAATTGCAAGTTTGATAGCTAATTTCTGTACAATCAAAGTCTCCCAGAAATTTTTCAGCGTACTAAATCCAAATATACACTTAAAAAACCATTTTAGATAATACAAATCAATATTTAACCTCACGAAATCTCCAAAAAAAACTCACTAAAAACAACACCTATAAAAATGACGGTGCTTCCTTCTTTGTTCGAGGATGGATTGTGTGAACAAGCTGCGTGATGGGCTGCGTGCTATGTGAGTCCAACTGTGGAATGGTCAATTTGTCATTTCCATTGATGTTGGGTTTCGTGTTTTGAATACTTATGGCCATTTGCACTCGTCCCTAAGCCTTGAAATTGCGGCCGAATGAATTATATCCCTACCTTTTTTTTTCGTTTTCTCGGACTGCCATCTCTGGTAAAGCCTGGCTCTTCTTCTTGGCGGTGCCCGGGGAATTCAAATTTGCATCTATTGGAGTGGTTATTAGTAAAAAGGGTTCCTATGCTCCCTTATTGTTGCTTTGATATGTATTCAAATAAAATTTACAGTGAACAACTTTGGACTATCACATTCAAATTCAAAAGTTGGCATGCTTGTTTTGAAAGCATTATTGCAAACTTGCCAATAGGTTTGTTTAAACATAATTATCAAAAGAAAAACCTATTTATGACTATTTTACAACTTTTATTTCAACAAAGGTAGAAATGAAAGAGTTGGTCGGAAAGCTATGGAGCAAGAAAAATAGTATTTTTCATTTATTGGGTGTAATCAAGTGACCATGAGCATTGGGGATTATATGTTGGAAGTGCAACAAGTTTAGTAAAGGGTATGGAGAAAAGAGTTGGCTAGAAAGAAGAAGTACTACATTGAGGAATTCAACCTTACCTGTGATCTACAACAAAATAGTTTATTGGAGCTAACATTCTTATTGTTCAATTAAGAATGTGAAACAAAAAGACGGAAAGAAGTTTGGGAAGAACCAGTGTGTACATTTTGCAAGTGTGTGGAAGTGGAATCTGAAAAACATTTTATTTTGGAATGTGAAGCATTCAAAGACATTAGAGAAAGTTATGGGAATATGTTAGCATCCGTTTCTTGCCATTGTCTTTTCAGTGAGGGGATTGTTGGAAGGCTAGAGCACCTCATCATCAGTTTGAATAAGAAAATGATTGAATTGCAAAAGGTGAAAAGCACGGAACTAATGGTCCCATATACTATTTTTAGTCTCATGGACATTAAAATATCATATCATATATGATCAACTCCTAGCTTAATTTTATGCTTAAGAGATCTCCAACCACTTTTCATTTGTGATTTGGAGAGAATGAGTATTATAAATCGATTTGAGAGCAATACCTGAATGACTTTCTTGGTCATTCACTCTTCATTGCTTATTTTATTGCTCGTTATGAGCTTAAGTTGTGGTCATAAGTGATTTTAAAATAGTAGCAAGAAAGCTAACTAGGACTATGATCAAGAGTGGATTAATCATTGTTGTATCAAAACATAACTGCAGTTATCTAACATCATGAGCTATATGTTTTTTTGGATGTTTACACGTGCATTTTTAGTTGAATTTGACACCCTTCATTTGTTGAATTTGTATGCTCAAAAAATGGCTGGAATTAATACAATATTGAAGCTACCTGATACTCTTATACATTCTACTATTGACAACAAACTCAAATCGGTAAGGCTACTCCCACTCATATTAATATCTATTTACAAAATGCACACGATTGAGTTTTTGAGTTAGAGAAAGACTCCCATCAACAACCAACACTTGATCAACTAAGTGAGGCCATTCCAGGAGCATATTTACATGAAGATATGGAGGTTTAACTTGCACTTCCCAAGCCCATCACCAGACCTTGAGAAGAACTTATCAGTAACAAGAACAAAACTAGTCTTAGAAATGAAAATGATGTGACCTTTTGCATTCCAAACTAATTTAAACCAATCCCATTTTAAAGTGTTGGATTCTTCCAAGAAAGTTCATCTTCGCCTGGTCCACATCCTATACCACAACCACTTCGGATTCTTAGATGCCAACATTGTGATCGCGTTGGTTGAAAGATCAGTGTTTTGATCTTCATCCTTTTGAGCATTGTGGAAAACATACTCATCATTTTAACAGATGTTCTAGACATAAGATCCCTACAAGATAAAAGATTCAGGATGGATACATTGCTTCTTAGCAATGGTCTTAGCAGTGGTCTTCACAGATGTTCTAGACATAAGATCCCTACAAGATAAAAGATTCAGGATGGATACATTGCTTCTTAGCAATGGTCTTCACAACCAATAATATATATTGGTCATACTTCAGAGTTTATTCTCAAGTATTAATATGTCTTGCATTGGAGATATCTTCATCTTCTCACCTTGTATCTAACAGGGGCGAATTGATGGTCAACTACTAGCTTCAAATATATATGAAGCGAGCCTAAACCACATCTTGAACCAAAGTCAATTGCTAGAGCCTAAAGCTAGAGTTAGTCAGTGCTAGAGTTAGAGTTGTATCGAGAGATAAATTCATGTTCCTTGAGCATGATTTGGTTTGTGGCTAACCTTAAACCACCACTCGTAGAAGACATCATCTTTTGCTACCCATTTCATTAGTTTATGGTCATGTTTAAACTATCTATTGTCAAGAAGTCCTTCCATTTTGCAAAAGACTTCAACTTCTAACCAGATTCACAATTGTTCTAGGAACCATTTTAGGTAAGTTCTAGAATTGGTGGTTAGCCTTAAACCACCACATGTAGAAAACTTCAATTTCTTCTACCTCATTTGGTTTGTGGTTTCCTTAAACCGCCAAGAGAGCACATCCAACCATTGGTTACCATGCACTTTTGTATTTTAGCTCTCTTCTTGGACTCATTGTTATAGACATTTTTGGGCACTACAACCCCAAGCATGAAATGTCCATAAACCAAGGGCTCCTAAGTCCCTAAAAGTGTTGTTCTAACCCCTAAAGGAACAAGTTCAACTGATTACAGCTTCTCCTAGAAGTTCTCCATGAAAAACTGCTCAGAACTCGTCAAAACAGGATCATTTTAGCTGCTCCATAGGCAAAGTGCGTTGCATCTCACCTAAATACACTGTGTGGGTGCGTTGCATTTCAAAAAGCCCTTCTATGGGGTGTGATGGGCGAAAAGTGACAAATGGCAGTGTCATTCCGCGAGGTGGAGAGGCATGGAATCTTCTAGAAACTTTTCGTGTGACACTTGCCTCTCTGAATTCGACCAAGGATGAGTAAGAGATCATCAATCTCCAAGTGGAAGCAAGAACTATCAGAGGGAAGACACTAATCAAATCACAAGCTGACTCATCTCCCTTACAGATGTCTATATATGGATCCCTCATCCCAGAGATCCAGAGGCTGGAATTTTGCATATTGTAAGGAATTGTTGTTGGTTTCTTGAGACAACATCAGAGTGTTGGGTGATCTAAACTTTGTATGAGGTGAAGAAGGTCTTACTTGCTGAGAGGATGATGCTGGGTCAGAACAACTGGTTGTAACTTCCTTGGCTCTTTCTTGTTTATCAATAAAAGCTATTCAAGTTTTCCTCCATACTCTTGTGTCATTTATGTTTTATGAATTTGTATGGTCAATTTACATTTGATCCTAGATTGTTTATGATTATAGATCCATGTTCTTGTATAGTTTTATGCTACTGTGATCCTACAGGTACTCTATGAAGCTGGGCATACAAGGGAGCAAGTAGCGAAAGACTATCAAGAGAGAGAGGAATCGAACTAGGAGATTAGCGCAAGACAGAGGTTGGTCTTCTTTGTTCTTCTCTCATCTATATTTCATAAAGGAAAAATGAAAGTAGCTTTACTTTGTTTGTTTCTAAGGTAGCTACCACACCTTAGTGGGATAAGCAGTTCTGAGTAGACACTTTTCCCTGTAACAAAATGGCGACTCCATTGGGGATGAATTAGTTTGTTTGTTTATCTTCCTTGTTGTTTATTTTATAAACTTACAGATGGAGCCTGAAGTCGAGCCAGGTAGCTTTCGAACTGCGTTTTCTATGCAAATGCAAAGTAGATAAATGTCGCTTCAGTCAATCTCCAGGATTTGTTTATGACTTAAACAACTGATTCAAAAACTCTCTGATTGCCCTCGTGGTAGCTCTTAGAAAGTCCTTAGATATACCCCTGATTGTTGCATTACTGATTACCATTTGCTCGGCCAAAACCCATGAACTGAACTGCAAACTGTGACCCGGAACCCAAGCAAAGTCTCGTCTCTGGACCAACGCAGGTATTGTTCTGTGAATCTGAAATTCAGCGCACTTCTCGAGTGTAGTAGGTGCACTGCATTTCAAATTCCCTGTGTTACAAGTGCACTGATCAGACTAGGCATTGTTCAATTTTGGTTTCTGTGATTCATTCTTTTCAGTTCTATTCATGAATTTTGCTGCCTGTAATCAATATATCTCTGTTTGAAACCCCTTTTCCTTGCTGTTATTCCGCCTCCATTGTACAAAAGAACTGTAAATGTTTTTGTGTATTTGTTGAGTCATTTTCAGTTCTCCTTTGCAAAAAGTAACGTAATTATACTATCGTCCTTTGATTTGAAAGCGTCACAAGTGTCGTTTTCAGTCATAGGAAAGAGTTTGGTTGCTATTGAGAGTCGATTATCCTGTTACTATTGTATTTGGTCTGAATTTGTAGTTTTTCTAGTGTCAAAAACAAGTATTCATTTCCAAATCGTAAAATGTTGTGATTGTCTCCATTTTTTATTTTGAAAAGAAACTTGTTAATAATTGTCGCTTGAAAAGTAATTCAGATTTGTGCATTAGCTTTCTTTTTTCCATTCACATACTAAGAAAGCCGAAAACAAATACATGCATGTGCATTTGCATTTAGACTGTTTGATTGGTTTGATTTAGGACAGTGCATTTAGTGTGTGCTCTTTGCTCTTTGTGAAAGAATACTGTCTCTCTTTCCTTAGTAGCTAGGATTTTCATTGCACAAAGAAGATAAAAGACTGTTTATCATCTTAGATTGCATTTTAGGAATTATACATCTACATCTCGCGGTGAACCTGAAAGGCAAATTTATTAAACAAGATCAACTATAAAATAAATTCAATGAATCTAACAACACTTTGGAACCTAACGCACAACATTTAGAAGTCTAGGCTAGAGACGTATTCTGGCGTCGTAAAGCCTGGTAACTGTTGTTCTCACTGATGGTTGGGTGATTCCTCCACTTTGAGACGATAAGTGCCAGTACGGACTTGTGCTCCCACGTACCATCGAGTATATTTTGGGAGACCACAATAGGCTTAATCCTTTATCCATAGGAAGTCGTGTTTGCCGCCCTATCGATCGCAATGCACTGAACACAACATTGGGGAAGATTGATTGCCGTACCCTAAAAAGTATTCTGCAGTTTTGTGATTGGTTTGGTAATCCCTCTACCTAGATTTCCATAGCAGTCCCTTTCGTTCCTTTTCAGACTCCTTAACAGAAAAGGTCCATCTGAGCACTTGTCACTTCAGGCTCATTAAAAATCGAAGGCGACTAGAGTCATCTTTTGTTTTTTCTCGACTCTTAAAAATTGAAACAATAAGTTGTGTCAAAGTGTCTAAAATTTATTTTAATCGGAATAACGTCACTGTTCCCTCGTTGGTCTTAGAAGTTAGTCTCCCTTCATCGCAAGTTCTTGTAGAATCGCTAGGAAATCTTTTGGATAGACTAGATATGTCTGAACAACCGTCGACATCCAGGACTGTGTCATCTGACACAGCAGCGACAGAGTCTCCTGCTGCTACTCCAACGATGTTCGCCGGTATACCATCTGTCCCAGCAAGTTATCAACAACAAGCGAGAGTCCAATCAGGGACTGTTTCGACGACATGGTCAGTTCCTATTTCTTCATCTGGATTATCATCTGGTATTTCTTATGTTGAAACTCAACAAATTGATCCAATGTGTCTTCAAAGGCCAATCTACCCTTTAAGTACTGGATTTCCACCATATGGAGGGCAGTATGCCTTTTCATTGTTCCCTCCCAGAGAACAACCATATGGGAGTTTAAAACAAAGTTCAGGTCAAACTGGAATTACATCCAGCGGTTGGGTACCAATACTGCCTCAGCAACCAAGGGTTGTATATTCAATGCAACCAGTCCACCCTGTGTCGAATATTCCCACTATACCTGCTATGGTGACTGCGTCGCAAGTACAAGCACTACTGTTGTAGGTCAACCCCAAGTTTCTCAGGTTGCAATACAACAGCCTCTTGTCTCAACGACTCAATCACAACCTCAGGTTAGTGCCTCCTTATCTGGAGCGACTCGGGCTCAAACAAGTACTCTGACTCCTCATCTTGGTCAATCACCCAGTATTGGGCAACAACAAATGGTCCAACAACCATGGCTGATTCAATCTCAACAACCGCCATTCCAGCAATAATATCAAGGACCTGAGCAACAGGTCTTTATAAGTAATGGGCAACCGCATTTCCAAAGCGGTTATCAACAACCATATTATAATGGTTACGCCCATCAACCTTGTCAAAGTTGCCAGCATCAAATACATTATGCTAATATGCAAAGACCCACTGCTCAGGCGATTCCATCTTATCCTAGTTATGCTTCGCCTAACCTGAATCAACAGTTGCCCTTTGTAGCAACTCTATAATTACCAGATCTAAACCGACTGATGAATGATCCAATTGCTTATGCCCCTTGGTGGCCAGCGATTCCGCATAAACTTCCGTCAGATATTCCTAAATTTAATGGAAATCCGGGTGAAGACCCGTCGAATCATGTGATGACATTTCATCTGTGGTGTTCATCAAACACCCTAAACGATGATTTGATTAGGCTTCACCTTTTCCAGAGGACGTTAACTGGTCCGGCAGCAAAATGGTATATCGAGTTACCCAGAGCTTCGTTTGACAACTTCAATACCCTAGCCACAACCTTTTTAACCCATTTTCAGTTACCGATAAGGTATGAAACGGGAACAAAACTTCTTACCAATTTCAAGCAAACAACGGCCACTCACATATCCGATTATATTCATGAGTGGCGACGTCGTCGTAGATGTAAAAACGTATGTTCCTGATCAGCTTTTAGCTAAATGGTTTATTAAGTCATTATTACCTTCTATCACAGAAGATGTGGCAAAGGGAGGAGTTGTCACTGAAGAGCAAGTTATTGCTCATGCACAATATCTAGACTTGATCTATACTCAGTCTGGCATGCACCACGATAAAATACCTGATGCTCCTAGACCGAAATTTTATGTTCCTCCCCCTCCTAAATCAAACAAAGACTCTCATGCTGGTGATGGCGTGATAGGTACGACAAGCACACAATCAACAAAAGCTACATCTAAGAAAGCCCGTAAGATTTCTGATCAAAATGCAAATGAAGAACTTCTTGCCTCGGAGGTAAATGCCGTGTCGACCGACAAGGGCAAACAACTGAAGCAACCAGGGGGCAAGAAGAAAAAGAAATGGAGAAAAAAGAAGCAGGATGAGTCATCTCCTGAAAAACCTTCTGCAAACCCTTCTGGGCAAAAGAAACCCCCTGCGGGGTGTCATATATGCAATGATGATCATCGGATGAGAGATTGTCCACATAAAGCTGAAGTTAAGAAACTGTTTAAGAGTTCAAAAACCTCAGCAATATTGAATGATCCGTTTCCAAACCCGGGAACCAAACTGGTTGCTAATCAAAATGCTTCCCGATCCCAAGTGCTTATGTTGTCTATCTCAAAGCAACAAAATGATGCTTTGACAAGGAATAAATATTACAGGAATCCACAGCTGTCGAATAACAAGGCTAATGAACGACCTAGTAGTTCGACAATAACTTTGACCGAAGTTGTGCCACCCATCATTCCTGAACCAATGATAAAGCCGCCAAAGGGAGTAGTACAAAAATCGACATTTAATCCTCGTGCCAAAGTAGCACAGAATTATAATATAGTAGAGGACCTGGCCCAATCGCCGTCCGCTATGTCGACACTTGAGGTACCACAAAATTTCCTCTCCCAAAAGCAGGATCTATTATCAGTAATAGGTGGGATTGACCCAACGGATTCCAATCTTGTATCCTTTAATCACAAAGGATATGACCCTCAATTACCAGCTCAACTAGCTTTCCTTATTCAAGTGAAAGCCCTCAACAAAACTGTTCATCGAACAATTATTGATGAGGGGGCATCTACATGTATTATGTCGATGAGTTGCTGGAAAAATTTAGGCTCACCACCCTTTTCGTGATCATCAACAATGTTAAAAGCATTTGATGGACGATCATACACTCCATACGGTATTTTAAGTAACTTGCAAGTTGAACTAGGGGGAAAAACAGTAGAAATTGATGTTGAAGTAATCGATGAAAACCTCGATTACAACATCCTACTGGGAAGGCCCTGGATATATGCCATGGCTGCAGTTGTGTCGACCTACTTCAGGAAGATTGCATTTCCCTTTCAAGGAGGAATTACAATCGTCGACCAACAAACATTTCTCCCCAACAGTTCACAAGTTACGGGAAGCATTCCAATGATCCATGGAAGCAATCATTCGCTTCAAAATATTGGAGTAGGCCTCCTAAAAGACCCTGCCTTAATGGGTACTTTTGCCCTACCACCTCCGAGTAATTTGGCGGAAGTGGCCACAGTGGAAACCTAAAATATGAAATCTTCTATATCTAATGGATTCAGAAGATTCCTAAACATTTTGTCAACATGGATCATCGCCATTTTAGAAATATTGTAGTAATCAATTTTCTTGGCTTGGAGGGCAAACACAAATCAACGCTCATTGAGTGTTTGGATAGATAGGTCTAAGGAATATGGCACCTCTTCAGATCCTTGATCGCATGTACATTCTACAGACGAAGGAATCATTCAATCAATGATGATAAGAGAGGCACCATGGGAAGATTACCACCATCGCTCCCATCTTCCGGATTACCACGAAGATTATTCCAGCAACCTTAATCATCCATCAATTTTTGATTTTCTATCAAATACTGTAAATACAGTGGATTTCGAGGATGGTTCTTATCTCGTGTCGACCTCGTTAAAAAATGAAACAAGGAGTCATGGGGATAGTTCTTTTAAAGTTTCAACCTCATTAAAAAATGAAACAAATCCCCTTTCCAAATCTCAAAGGTAAACCTTCATTCCAACCACCAAGTTGAATGTAATGAAGCTTGAGGGACATGCACCTCGATTTGTGTTATTATGCTGGGGGCATGCAAACTTATCACGAGCAGTGTTATTGCAGGGTTCAAGCTCGTTAAAAAATAAACCCACATCGAGCAGTTTTAGCACATAGTTCAAGCTCGTTAAAAATAAACATAAGTCATGAGCAATGTTTCTCCCCGTGTTTAAGCTCATTAAAAAATGAACTATTTTTCAGTAAATAACCATCGTGAATGTAGTACTTTAGCCTTTAAAAGCCTTGGTCGTGTTCTCATCATCACCTCCACTCTGTATTGGTCGATCATTCACCTCCATTTGATTGTTTACCCCTTTTGAGGAACAGCTGCGAAGAGTGATCTCGCTAGCCATCCTTGTAACACTACCGTGATTGGAAAATTCCAAACCTTACCTGGAATCAGCTGCTACCCATTTTCATCACTCGTTCCTCCAAAGACGAGTCTCCTTTAAGCTCTTTTCAACTGACTCGTAAAATATGAAAAGATTGTCGAGCCATTGGCCTCTCCAGCTCGTTAAAGGGACCGGAAGTGCTATCCCTCCTTTAGATTTTAATCTTTTTGGACCTGAGGGATTATTACACAAAAAGATCGAGCGCTTGTTTTGTTCGGCTTGTTAAAAGTATAGAAAATTCATCCCTTCTGTATTGTTTTATACTTTTTCGGACTTAAGGGATTAGATGACGAAAAAGGAATTTTGGAGTTTCCTTTACGTTCCTTTTCAGAATCTCTAAAATTGAAAAGGACCGAGTTATCTTTGTTGTTAAACTCGTTAAAACTTAATAGCGAAAAACTTGTCCATAGCAAACAAGTTTGAGTTTCACTATCGCTAGGCTCGTTAAAACATAGCGATGGGTTTGCCCGAAGGGAAAATTATAGGACAAGCATATGTTATCCTCCTCAAGCTTGACAAATATAAAGAGGTATTGGTCAGCAATGACTGGGGAAAAATTGGGAAGAAAACTTGAAGAAACTTTGTTGGTAGCAAGTCGCTCTTGAACATGACACTTTCACTCCGCATCCAAGTCGGGTTGGGTTGTTTCATTCACCGGTCACATCACCATGGTCCCATCACACCATCCACATTTGGGGTTAATGCTACCAGTCCATCACGTCAGTGTCGCCGATATGTTCAAGAGAAGTCATTCAGAGAATTCACCTGTGTCTCACCCGCTACAATACATTTACACTCCATTCTTTCATGACCGCCACCCTGAACCTTATGTCATCAGATTGTTTTCACCTCCATTAAAATCATTTGCTCCGTTCCGTGTCATTGATGTGGGATTCATTAAGGCCCTCCTGTGACGGATCACTTCTTGTCGACATCAGCTCATTATCCAAGAAGTCGATCTAGGAACACCCCATTCAATACTTTGAAGCTTGCATGCCTCAATGGCAAGTTTCTCACTTCCGGCGACAGGTTTACATCAATGGCCTTCGACTGAAAGATTTTGCGTGGTGTTTGACGCCAAGTCCTTTATTCACACCATGTGAATTGCACTGCAGTACCTTGAGCGTCATTATCATTATCGGTGATTCCTCTCGCGCCTGTTAACATCTTACATCATTGGCTGGTAATCAGGCGATGTCTTTCCATGTTCAACTCAAGAACATCTCTCACATGGATAGACTTGTACTTTGAGTAAAGATTGAACGAGATTGAAGACCCCAGATCTAGTTTCATCCATCCGGGTTGCGATATATATTCAGGTAAATAAAGACATCAAATGTACATCATTGCTATACAGATAATCATCCAATCAAAGGGATGATGGCTCTACCAGAATCATCAGTCTACACTGAGACGATTGTCTGTCCTATGTACATGAAAACGAATTTATAAAGCTGAGCATGGGAATGCCTGCCTTAGCTAGATCATGAAAATATTATGAAGATAATGTATTGTATTGTATCTTATTACAGGTCTCCTCCCAGCTTGAAAGAACTTCGGATCCTCATAATAAAGCATTTCACCCGACATCAAAAGATTAACGACCTCATGCTTTAGGGGCAACTGTTATAGAAATTTTTGGGCACTACAACCCCAAGCATGAAATGTCCATAAACCAAGGGCTCCTAAGTCCCTAAAAGTGTTGTTCTAACCCCTAAAGGAACAAGGTCAACTGATTACAGCTTCTCCGAGAAGTTCTCCATGAAAAACTGCTCATAACTGATCAAAACAGGATCATTTCAGCTGCTCTATAGGCAAAGTGCGTTGCATCTCACCTAAATACACTGTGTGGGTGCGTTTCATTTCAGAAAGCCCTTCTATGGGGTGCAATGGGCGAAAAGTGACAAATGGTAGTGTCATTCCGCGAGGTGGAGAGGCATGGAATCTTCCAGAAACTTCTCCTGTGACACTTGCCTCTCTGAATTCGACCAAGGATGAGTAAGAGATCATCAATCTCCAAGTGGAAGCAAGAACTATCATAGGGAAGGCACTAATCAAATCACAAGCTGACTCATCTCCCTTACATATATCTATATATGGATCCCTCATCCCAGAGATCTAGAGGCTGGAATTTTTCATATTGTAAGGAATTGATGTTGGTTTCTTGAGACAACATCAGAGTGTTGGGTGATCTAAGCTTTGTATGAGGTGAAGAAGGGCTTACTTGCTGAGAGGATGATGCTGGGTCAGAACAACTGGTTGTAACTCCCTTGGCTCTTTTTTGTTTATCAATAAAAGCTATTCAAGTTTTCCTCCATACTCTTGTGTCATTTATGTTTTATGCATTTGTATGGTCAATTTACATCTGATCCTAGATTGTTTATGATTATAGATCCATGTTCTTGTATAGTTTTATGCTACTGTGATCCTACAGGTACTCTGTGAAGCTGAGCATACAAGGGAGCAAGTAGCGAAAGTCTATCAAGAGAGAGAGGAATCGAACTAGGAGATTAGCGCAAGACAGAGGTTGGTCTTCTTTGTTCTTCTCTCATCTATATTTCATAAAAGAAAAACGAAAGTATCTTTACTTTGTTTGTTTCTAAGGTAGCTACCACACCTTAGTGGGATAAGCAGTTCTGAGTAGACACTTTTCCCTGTAACACTCATATGCATCCCTTTGGATTAAGGGGGTAATGTTGGAAGTATAATGCCCTTGGTTTATGCAAACTTGACTGATTCACTTGAATGGAAGGCAAAACGGCTTAAGTGAAGGCTAATCATCATAGAAGTCTAAGAGACCTCTTGGAAGATGAAAACCAAGGGTCAACGAAAATGGATTTATATGCATATATTGTGAATAGAATGCAATCACATGAGTTATCTAAATCTTGCCTATTACTTTTGTGTGTATTTAACATATTTGACAAAGCAAAAGCTATATAGTCTTCATACCAATGTTTTCATGAGAAGGGGTAAAGTTGTTGTGCATGACACACATAAGCAATAGATCTATAAAGCCTACTTTGAAAGCATGCAATATCCTTCCCTATTCCATTTGAATTTCATCAATTGAGGAATTATCAAAGACATCAAGAGGAGAAACAACAAAGTTAGCAAGCTAGTAACAAAGGTAACTAAAGCAAAGGTAGTGTTAAAAACAGTGAATGTGCCCATTTCCTAATCACTATTTCATCTAGAATCCATCTCTTACTTTATACCATTACCAATAGTGGATACAACAAGGAAAGGAGGGAAATTAACGGAGAGGAGAGATTTGCAATGTAAGTTACACAGATACATGAATGTAGCTGTGATTTAAATACATGTGGCTACTTGCTAAGGAAAACAAAAAATTGTGCAAATAGACTTGGCCTTCATATTATACAATGAATGTAGTGATCTAAATGCATGTGGCTACTTGTTAAGGAAAACAAAAAATTGTGCAAATAGACTTGGCCTTCATATTAAAAATCATTCAAAAGCCAATCATCAGCTTACTGTTTTTCTATCTTTTTAGTTGGATGAGAATAGCATAGTATTGAATGGACAAAATAAAAAAATAATAAACCAATTATTAACTTATTTCATTGTATAATACTTCATATCTATGATAAAAAAACATAATAATATTATTATTATACAGGGGCACGCATGGTATAACACATCCAGTTTATTATATATATATATATATATATATATATAGATATAGATATATTAAAGTGTATTTATGTTAATATAAATGACATTAATTAATCATGTTTCTTAATTTTTGGTGATAGTATTCAACAATACAATATTTTATTAGTTTCTAATGGCTAGTTTCTAACTAAATAAATTTTTTTCACTAACGGCTAACTATGAACCACTAACACCTCTCAGATCGATTGATTTCTCACCTTGTCCTCAGGATGAACCACATTAATTGGTCACCTTGTCCTATGATGAACCACATTAATTGGTTCGAAACATGACCCAATCCTTGGGATGTGATTAATCAGAAAGACTATTCTCTATTTTATTTATTAGTTGTTTTTATTTTTGTGATGAAATGTTTGCCTTTGTTATTTTTTTGTTTAATTAAGCTATATTTAGTAGCTACTATGTAGCCCTTGTTAGAAATCTTACTTTAATACAAATTCAAGTGTTGGATAAATAAAGAGAGCATTTTTCAAAGCCAAGGCCACACTCTCTCCAATAAAAGATCAATTTTTATATTTCAC
Organism: Pinus tabuliformis; assembly: GCA_031772625.1. NCBI lineage: Eukaryota > Viridiplantae > Streptophyta > Pinopsida > Pinales > Pinaceae > Pinus > Pinus tabuliformis. Next base: position 1,810,804,798 of record CM062818.1, read on the forward strand.
CAAACACAAGAAAAGATCAATTTTGATATTTCACCAAACACAAAAAAATGTTTTTTAAATAATTTCAAATATAATTTTCACTATTTTTTATTTTTATTTTTTTTACTAAATTGTAAATCAAAAAACCATACATGGTCCACACATGGTCCACACAAATAGATTGATATAAAGTATAATAACATGGAACAAACCTGAATTTACAAAAATCTTGTAAATCCTTGATTTTATCAGAATCTGGTAAAAATTTCCATGATTTTTAAAACAAAAAAAATATATTTAGACTAAGGTAATAAGATATCATAACCGTTGTCCAGAAACTCATAGTAAATTGTTTTTAAAATTCATTTGGTTGTTTACCTGAAGGTGGGCAGTGACTCAACGATCTTGTCCTACAATAAAATATCAATAAGCACGCCTCCATTGAAAAGATATTCCATTTGCTAACATTTTTAATTAGGTAACACAGTGATATGGGTTTATTTAAAGGTAAGTTTCTGGTGAAACTTTAGAGATAGAGGTTCAAATTTCAATGAGTATATGGTCTGTGCGACTTGCAAGCTGGCATTTAGCCTAAGTTTACAGTGGCAGTGAGTTGCTCTCACCAAGTATCCATTATTCTAGATTAAAAAAAACATTTTTAATTAGTTAACTTTTAGTCTTATTACTACAACGTTTGCCTCGCGATTAACGTGCATTAATTTTTTTATTTTTCGGAATGTTTTAATGTATATTGCGCTGAAACTTAATTATTTACTGATTTTAGTATTTTTTTTAAATTCTTAATTATTTATTGATTTTAGTGTGTTTTTTAAATTATTTGTATTATGTTTAATAAAAAAATGGAATTTTTATTTTATTTTAATATTTTAGGATGGATATTTTAAATATAAAATATAAGATTTTTTAAGTTTAAATATTTTGGTATTATATTAATTAAATACAGACATTTTGAAAATATTTAAATATTATATGGGTGAATTCTATACGGTTGTGGAAATCTCCCAATCAAATAATATATTCATAAATAAAACATTAAAATCATAAATTATAATGTGTAATTAAATTAATGATCTATAAATAATAAATTAAAAATATAAAATATCAAAAAAAATATTTATTTTTATTTTTTTAAAATTTAATAATAAGTATTTATTAACATTTTATTTTTTTGTTATGAATAATTCTTAGTTGATAATTTAAAATTATAAAATTTAAATAAAAATATTTATATTTGTTTATAAAATTTAATAATAACAATTTATTAACTATTTTTTGTTTGAATAATTGAGTTAAATTATTTATTTTAAAAATGCAATAATATTATTTTCAGGTTAGGCACTTTGCATTAAGTTAAATGAGAATTAGGTAGACCAAATAATTTTATTGCTTGAAGGGAAATCAAACTAGTAGGATAAGTTTAAATTCTTGAGATTGCTAAGACTTCATTTAATTAGTGCATCTTGTAAATAAAAACTCATATAGACAAGCTAGTTGTGCCAAACCTTGATGTACATCAACATAAGTAAACAAAATATACTACTAGAACTTGAAACAAAAGACCAATGAGTCATAACAACTATTGGACATAATCTCCGCATCTACGCTGGTTGATCACTATCCTCATCCAAGAACGAGATATTGGCTAATCTCCTACCTAGAATGGTTAGCTTGTAGTCTATATTGTCAAAATTTTCCTCCAACACTATTAATCTAATAAAATTCTCTTATTGAGTGTTTGCACGGTCAATGAGGACTCATCCATAAGAATTTCAGTGTGCCAATAAAAATTAACTGTGTACATGTATTAGGGAAAACATGACCAAGTTGAAGTCCTTGTATCATGGATCTAGTCACGAGTAGTAGCATCAACATGGGGGTTAAGAATGAAACACCAATCATGGCGCACCTTAGCTTCTACTCATTCAATTTCTTATCGGACTAGTTTGAGAATAATTTCCTGATATCGAGCCATGGAATCATGAGCTTGTGTTTGAGCATGGTGCTGGAAAATAGAGGCAACATGGTAATGCATCTAGGCATAAACATAGGATCACTCTTGCCTATCACCTTTGCATCTAGTGGCAGGTCCACCATGAGGTATAGTTACACAAGGAGAAGGCAAGAGGATAGTAGAAAGGAGCACATGAATTAGGGGTTGCACAAAAGGACAACTAGGAGGGAGAGGAGTTGAGGAAGGGCGAGGATAGTTTGGGATAGGTGGTCAAGAAACCAATAGGAGAGTGAAACAACACCACAAAATGGGGAGAAGTGGAAGCCTAGATGGAAACATAGTCTAAGGTGGAGTGATAGTGACATAAAAAACAAATAAAAGAATAGAGAACACAAGGAGAGATAATGATCTAGAAAAGGGTGAGGATCAACAAAAGAAGGCAAGGAACTAGAGATGGAACCTTGTTGTAATGCACAAGAAGGAGATTTGAGCCTAGAAACCAGTAAACCCATATTTGGGAGAAGATGAATGAAAATAGATTAAAAAATAATAGATTCGAACTGAGATAGATGTTACCAAACCAAAGAGATATTCATAGAGAGGTCGAGTATGAGAACCTTGATGGAGACCAGTGATGAACAACTACTGTATGAAATCCCAATTCCAACAATTCTCGACATGATCAACCTTGGATGTAGTGCATGCTTTGGATTGCAAAGTATTGCCAAGGCCAAGCATATAAGCACTGTTAGGCTGATGATTTAGAGGCCAAAATAAATGATTGAATTTGGAAGAAATACACCAGGATAGAAATTAGGGTTGATAATGCGAGAGGAGTTGGATTTTCATACAACTGTTTACCATATTGCAATGTAATGATAGCTCCCATGGTTAAGATCTTGCGTGCACAATGATAGGACAAATCCATAGCCATTTCCATGTCAATTATGTGTTGAGTGTAGTAAGGAGCCATCATGAATTCTAACTGAGATATCTTGTATTTCCCTATGCTACCCACAACATTCAAGTGATGTTTAACGTTGTGCCGACTTTGTTCCATGATCACTGAATTAACTGGAGTGTATGTTAGGCACTATGTATAGTAGGAGCCGAAATCCATTTTCATGTGAGTTGGCATCATATCAAGGTGAAGGGTTAATGCCCACTCCTAGGCACCGTACTTGCTTGAACTTATTATAGCCACTACCCACATTGAACAAAATTGTGCACCACAGATAAGAGCTAATGAACCGACCTAAAATACCATTAAAAAACATTACAATTCCTTGTGGGACAAAGAGTTTTCGATGACATGAAAATATGGGTATCAGATTCTAACAACAATAACTTGATATCCTAACCAAGAAAAATCTTGGTGAACCTAGAAAAAGGATATAAGCCTAAAATAAATTACTTATTTTTCGAGACCTTGTTATAGGTTCTATCCATAGCAATTTGGATCAACGATTCATAGAAAAAAATTATTCCATTCCATTCAGTCAAGACAGCTAAGTTTGTTTTCTTGCCCATTCTTACCATCCATTTTAAATTGGTCTTTATCTTCTCAATTTTAAAAACAACACTGTATCAATGGGGTAATAATATCTCTTGGAATAGCTGTATATACCATATGAAAAAAGAAAATTGACCATATTAACATATCGACCAATACCTATTTCTTAACACATGTGTATATCCTATATGTATATCTATATGAATATGAATAGATATCCAAATTATATGTGTGTGTGTGTGTGGGTGTGGTAAGATCTATCCATATTCATATATGAATGAGTCTAAATACATATGGATATTTAGACCTATTATGTGTCTATAAGAGTTCTATCTTATATCATCTAGAATAGGTATAGATACTCTACCTGTTCTGCAATTGAAAGATCCAAACCCATTTCTTAAATATGATTTGATTAGATTCATAAAATCTTTTCATTCTAAAAATACAGATGAGAAAGAACCATTGTAATTTATGGAAGTAATAAGCTGACTAAAGGAACTGAAATAGACCTCTAACTCTATTAATCTAATAAAATTCTCTTATTGAGTGTTTTAACGGTTAATGAGGACTCTTCCATAATAATTTTAGTGTGCCAATAAACATTAACTATGTACATGTACTAGGGAAAACACAACCAAGTTTAAGTCCTTGTATCAAGGATCTAATCACGAGTAGTAGCATCAACATGGGAGTTAAGAATGAAACACTGATCATGGCGCACCTTAGCTTCTACTCATTCAATTTCTTATCGGACTAGTTTGAGAATGATTTCCTGATATCGAACCATGGAATCATGAACTTGGGTTTCAGCACAGTTATGGAATGTAGAGGTAACATGGTAGTCCATCTAGGAGTAAACATAGGATCACTCTTGCTTATCACCTTTGTGTCTAGTGGCAGGTCTACCATGAGGTATAGTTACATAAGGAGAAGGCAAGAGGATAGTGGAAAGGAGCACATGAATAAGGGGTTGCACAAAGGGACAACTAGGAGGGAGAGGAGTTGAGGAAGGGTGAGGATAGTTTGGGATAGGTGGTCAAGAAACCAATAGGAGAGTGAAACAACAATACAAAATGGGGAGAAGTGGAAGCCTAGATGGAAAGATAGCCTAAGGTGGAGTGATAGTGACATAAAAAAAAAGAAAATAATAGAGAACACAAGGGGAGATAATGATCTATAAAAGGGTGAGGATAAACAAAAGAAGGCAAGGCACTAGAGATGGAGCCTTGTTGTAATGAACAAGAAGGAAATTTGAGCCTAGAAACCAGTAAACCCATATTTGAGAGAAGTTGAATGAAAATAGATTAATAAATAATAGATTCGAACTGAGATAGGTGTGACCAAACCAAAGAGATATTCACAGAGAGGTTGAGTATGAGAATCTTGATGGAGACTAGTGACAAGAAACTAGTGTATGAAATCCCAATTCTAACAATTCTTGACATGATCAACCTTGGATGTAGTGCATGCTTTAGACTGCAAAGTATTGCCAAGGCCAGGCATACAAGCACTATTAAGCTGATGATCTAGAGACCAAAAGCAATAATTGAATTTGGAATAAATACACCAGGATTGAAATTAGAGTTAATAATGTGAGAGGAGTTGGATTTTTCTAGAACTGAATACCATATTGCAATGTAATGATAGGTCCCATGGTTAAGATCATGCGTGCAAAATGATAGCACAAATCTAGAGCCATTACCATGTCAATTATGGGTCGAGTGTGGTAAGGAGCCATCATGAAATCTAATTGAGATATCTTGTATTTCCCTATGCTACCCACAACATTCAAGTGATGTTTAACATTGTGCTGATTTTGTTCCATGATCACTGAATTAACTGGAGTGTATGCTAGGCACTAGGTATAGTGGGAGTCAAAACCCATTTTCATGTGAGTTGGCATCATATCAAGGTGAAGGGTTAATGCCTGCTCCTAGGAACCCTCCTTGCTTGAACTTATTCTAGCCACTACCCACATTGAACAAAATTGTGCACCACATATAAGAGCTAATGAGCTGACCTGTAATACCATAAAAACACATTACAATTCCTTGTGGAACAAAGAGAATTTGATGACATGACAGTATGGGTATCAGATTCTCACCACAATAACTTGATATCCTAACCAAGAAAAATACTAGTGGACCGAGAAAAATGATACAAGCCTAAAATAAATTACTTATTTTTTGAGACCCTGTTATGGGTTCCATCCATAGCCCCTTGGATCGACGATTCATAAAAAGATGTATTCCATTCCATTCAGTGAAGTGAACAAAGTTCCTTCTAAAAATTAATTACTCCATAACACTTGGAATATAAAGATATCCATGAGGATACAAATATTATATATTAATTGTGTGAATAAGAATAAGAACTGATAATGAATGATTTACAATGAGAACGGGAGGCTTGCTTATATATTAGGCAAGTGTCTCCTCATGAAGAGTCATGTCTCATCTAGACATGCCTCTTCAACCTAATTACTACTTAACTAATTGTTATTTATGAATATTATCATTTACATTATATTTATATTATTTATATATTTTATTCGTTACATTGATACCAAATGGAGTGAAAAACTCCTCGATACATAGAATATATATATATATATATATATATATATATATATATATATATATATATATATATATATATATATATATATATATATATATATATATATATATATATATATATATATATATATAATAAATTGACAGATGATGAATGTTTATAATGGGGTTCCTAGCTTATATGTTAGGGTCCCACCCTAACCTCCTTATTTATGTAATAGGATCGAGTCATAGTTATAGTTAAGTAAAGAGTCAATAAAGCCCATATTAATAATTGTAAGTGGTTAACCCGCATTTAATGACCGGACCACAGTTAGTTGCAAATGGGCCATGGTATTAGATAGATGGTATTAATAATAACCATGGTATTGCCACATGGTATTGCATGTATGAATCCTATATAAAGGATAGAGACTCCCTGCGAGGAGCATCATGTCTTATTTTGTAATCGAGCTCAGCTCTATTGGAGGTTGCCCCCTCAAAGAGGCAAGAGAATTTTTCTTTCTGAATAATAAAATACTTGCTGTTATTGCTCTTGTTCTATGTTCTAGGTATATTTCTTTGCATATTTGGTATTCTGGTATCGTCTTGTAGGAATAATGGCATAACAAGTGGTATTAGAGCGCTTTCCAGGGCCGGTGGGATCTCCATTTTTTAGCAAATTTTTTTTGGCTACAGACGTGTTCCGGCGTCTTTAAACCACGAGATCTGTTGTTGAGAACATAAACCTGTGGATTTGGGGAGGCATGCACGCAAGAAATACAAAAGGTGGTCATGCCTATTGGACTCCCTTGTAACCCCTATGGGTACCCCTTCGAGTAGTAGCGCATTAGACAGAACCGCGCACGGACTGTCTTCCAAGTACCTTCTGGGTATATTGGAAGCCACCTAGCTCCCTTGGAACCTCGACATAGATAAACCATCGGCTGTCTTGCTGCTACAGTACACCAAGAACAGCACTCAGAGAGATTACGCGCCTGTACGATAGGGTAGTTAGGTGGTACGGCTAAGGGTACGCTTGATCCTCCTTGGTTAGTGCCCTGAAAAATTGGGCTGAGTACTACTGTCAGACCCTTATGTATATTGCGATTTGTAGCACCTGACACTCCTAGAGACCATAGTTCCCTGATCTATCTCTGGATCATGCATAATATTTGCCAGATCAAATCTCGCAAGTGGGGTTTTTGCCGCCACAGCAGAAATCAGTTTCGTAGTTCAGATCTATCAGATTAGCCATCCAGATCTCTTAGATCCATCAGATCCACAGCAGCAATCAATTTCGTCGTTTAGATCCATCAGATCCACCATCCAAATCTGAGTAGTTGTGTGGGTTCCTATACCTAGGCGTGATTTTTGCAGGACTTTTGGCAGCATTGACATTTCAGGGATTCGGCAACTGCAGTATTCCTAAGCAAGGAGTAAAACTCTGTTAGGAGTAAAAAAAAAAAAAAATCTGAGACCCCCCGGGGCACTTATTGGTGACTTAGCCCATAAGAATCAGGATGACGAGCTGAGCAAGGTGGTACCATTCAATTGTTAGTGCCAAAAAAATTTGGGCGGTCCCAAATTTCAAGTAAATCGGCTCGGTGCATGGTAGAAACTAGAAATCAAGCTATGGTGAATGAAAGGATGGACAAACTTGAAGCATCCTTGAAAGACATCTAAGATCAACTGATGAAATTAACTACAGCACTCTCTATGGGCAAGGTGGAAGCCTGCGAGGAGGCATATATTGGCAATGAACATAGTGAGGGTGAGTCTAGCCACTCTCTTCACCTCTGGGGCACCCACCAACAATCCCATCCATGACCACCCAAGCTGGACATGCATAAATTTGATGGCTCTCACTCGACAGCATGGATAGCACAAATAGAGCAATATTTCAATATGAATTACATCCTAGATAATGCCACTCAGCTTAGTGTGGGGATCATGTACTTGAATAGTGAAAGATGGCAATGGTGGCAATGGCATCAACGTTGCTATGGAAGGCCCTTGACTTGGGACACATTCAAAAAAACTCTTATGGATCACTTTGACCATGACTCTGCTATCTTGGGTCATCTCACTAAGCTCTGACAAACTGGAACAATGGATGAATATATTACAGCCTTTGAAGCCTTAGTTTTCTGCAATTTAGGTCTACAAGATGAGTTCTACATGGAATGTTTTATCAGTGGTCTTAAAGAGGCCATACAAGCCCATGTCTGACTACACCACCCTCCCTCATGGCTGGAGGCTTGCAATATAGCTCGTGAAGTAGAACGTGCATTAGCGGCCCAGTCTAATCACCCAAATTTCACTGCCAAGGGTCACCCCCCACAGGCTCACAGCACTACCCAAACACTCAAGGTTCAAAAGGTGTCACCTGTAGAAATGGCGGAAAGAAGAAAGAAAGGATTATGTTACTACTGTGATGAAAAAAACTCCCTTGGGCATAAATGCAAGGAGCCCAAATTTTTTCAAATTGATGCTACTGATCACAGCTCATCGGAGGAAGCCCTGCCACTTGAGGAACCAGAGGAGGAAGAAGAGAACAACTAGAAGGACAATGTACCTAAAGAACCAGTTATTTCCCTGCATGCTTTGGCAAGGATTTCTTCATCTCAAACTCTCAAAATCAGAGGTTTTATTAAGCATCGCCCAGTAGTAGTCTTGATTGATAGTGGAAGTACACATAATTTTATCCATCAAAGAGTCGTGGAAGCAGTGCATTATTTTGTACGAGCAGTTTCTAACTTTCAAGTCCAAATTGCTGATGGAGGCACAATGAAATGTGAAGGCTGCTGTGAAAATGTCAAACTTCAAATGGGGGATTTTCAGTTAAAGACCCACATGTTTGCCATACACATGGGAGGGTGCAACATTTTCCTAGGTGCTGAATGGCTTTGCACACTTGGCCCAATCACAATGGATTTCTAGGAGTTATATATGAGCTTTAAGCAGAACAACCACACACATACCCTCCGCGGACTCCAGGTGGGAGCTCCCTCTATCATCAACATACATCGAATGGAAAAATTGTTAAAAAAGGGCCATCATGGAGTTATAGCTCAATTTAATGCCATCCAGCCCTTTGAACCCAATTCTCTTCCGATTCATCCTGAGATGCAACAGATCTTAAATAATCATCAGGCAGTCTTTGACAAGCCTCATGAGCTTCCACCATTGAGAGGGGAACATGATCATAGCATCACTTTGGTCCCAAGGGAACAACCACCAAATGTGCGTCCATATAGATATCCATTCACCCAAAAGAATGAAATAGAAAAAATAATCAAGGAACTTTTGGAAGTAGGCGTCATTCGTCCCAGCATTAGTCCTTATTCATCACCAGTGGTCATGGTGCTCAAGAAAGATGGGGAATGGCGTATGTGTCCAGACTTCAGGGCCCTCAATAAGTTGACAGTCAATGATAAATTTCCCATCCCAGTTGTTGATGATTTGTTGGATGAACTAAATGGGGCTCAATTCTTCACTAAGCATGATCTTCGCTCTGGCTACCACCAAATTCGCATGAAAGAAGTTGACATTCCAAAGACTGCTTTCAGAACTCATGAAGGCCATTATGAGTTCCTGGTCATGCCATTTGGTCTTTGTAATGCCCCATCCACGTTTTAGAGCCTTATGAACCACCTACTCAAACCATATCTCAGAAAATTTGTCCTTGTTTTCTTCGATGACATCCTAATCTACAGTCGCACTTGGGCCGCACATCTTCAACATGTAGATCTGCTCTTGAAAATGCTCCATGAGCATAAATTATTTGTTAAGATGTCTAAGTGTTCTTTTGGGATGGAAGAAGTTGAGTATTTGGGCCACATTGTGGGGCATGAAGGTGTCAGGGTGGACCCCAAAAAGATCTAGGCAATGCAGGATTAGCCTCAACCTAAGACCTTGAAGAGCCTAAGAGGAATTTTGGGTCTCACAAGCTACTATCGCAAATTTGTCCACAATTATGGTTGCAATGCGAGGCCCCTCACTCAACTCCTCAAGAAAAATTCATTCCTTTGGAATGATGAAGCACAACAGGCCTTTACAGCTCTAAAAAATGTCATGTGTTCCACTCCAGTCTTGGCACTACTAGACTTCACCAAATCTTTTGTCATTGAATGTGATGCTTCGGGTACGGGTATTGGGGCAATATTAATGCAGGAGGGTCAACCCTTGGCCTTCAAAAGCCAACAACTAAGTGGGAAGAATCTGGGAAAATCTACCTATGAGAAGGAGATGATGGCCATCTTACATGCAGTAGATACCTGGTGACCTTACTTATCGGGGCGACACTTCCAAATCCGCACAGACCATCAAAGCCTTAAATATTTTTTGGAGAAATGCTTATCCTCACCACAGCAAAATAAATGGCTCGCCAAAATGCTGGGATATGATTATGAGATAATTTACAAGAAAATGCGTGAAAATATTGTAGCAGATGCATTATCTCGCTAATTTGAGGAGGAAATTACCCTGCTTGCAATTTCCATTCCCATTCTAGAATGGATTGAAGAGGCTCGCAAGGAATGGTTTTCACATCCCTGGCTTCCCAAATCATTACTCAATTGCAGGCAAATCCAAATTCCACCAAGGGCTACTCATGGTAGGATGAGATTCTTCGCTATAAGGACAGAGTTGTAATATCACCAACATCCACCCTCAAAAGCTGTTGGGTGTGGAGCCTGATTATCTTCTATAGTACCGGCATATTGGACCCCAGTTCAAAATGGGGCGGCAACGCCTCCCGTAAAATAATCGTTGGCGGGGGGTTTCGGGGGCAGCGCCCTCGAAGCTAAAAACAGCTGTAAAATTGCCTTGCAAAAGTATAGTAATTTCTAGTCAATCTGGGCCGTTCATTAGGCGGATGATCTGACGGTAGAACTTCTGTTTAGTTTAGGGTTTTTTTCCCTAGAAGGCAACCCCTCTCTTTATATGAGGGCATTTTATTTGAGGCTGTGAGATAGATGTGTATTCGGTGAGCGAGAAACATAGAGGTGAGACTGTGAGAGAAAACAGAGGATATTACAGCGGTTTTGCTGTAGGTTGTATCTCTTCATTTTGCTGGATAATAGAAAGGAAGGACTGGTTGTTCGGGGTGGACGTAGCCCAAACTGGGTGAACCACGTATATCTGTGTCTCTCTTGTTTTGTGCGTTTTCTGTGTTTATATTTCTGCAATATTTTATGTGTTCCATTGCTCCGTAATATATAATTTTCTAACAACTGGTATCAGAGCCGAAGGTCTATTTGGCTGATAAACTCGCAGGAAAGAAGGGTTCCTGGTTCGAGTGGGAGCGATGGCGGAAGATGGTAAGTTTAGGGTCGAGAAATTTAACGGCCAAAACTTCTCGCTGTGGAAGATGCAGATGGAAGATTATCTGTATCAGAAAGATCTATACCTACCATTGGGCAGAAAAACAAAGATGCCGATGGGTATGAAAGACGAAGAATGGAACCTTCTCGATAGAAAGGCACTTGGAACAATACGGTTGTGCCTTGCTGCGTCAGTCGCCTTCAACATTTCAAAGGAAACCACGACAGAGGGTTTGATGCAGACGTTGTCGAAACTATATGAAAAACCCTCGGCCTCAAACAAGGTATTTCTTATGAAACGGTTATTTAATATGAATATGTCGGAAGTTGGATCTGTTGCAAACCATTTAAATACAGTTACAAGTCAGTTAAGTTCTGTAGGGGTAAACTTTGATGATGAAGTTAGAGCTCTGTTATTCTTGTGCTCATTACCAGAAAGTTGGAATGGTTTGGTAATGGCCATTAGTAACTCCGTTTTTGGATCTAGTACTTTAAAGTTTGATGATGTTGTCGGTGCTATCCTTAGCGAGGAAATGCGACGGAAAAGCTCCGGTGAGACATCGGGAAATGCTTTGAGTGCAGAGTCTAGAGGAAGAAAAATGGAAAGAGGAAAGAGCTTAGGATATCGCAGTAAATCAAGGAAAGGCAGATCCAAGTCCAGATCGGGGATAGTGTGCTGGAAATGTGGAAAGAAAGGACACCTAAAGAAAGACTGTAGATCTCGGAAGGGAAAAGAAGGAGATGCACAGCAAGAAAACAATCATGAAGCAAATGTGACAGGTGAGGTGTTACAAGATGCTTTGATTCTTTCTTTCGAAAATATTACTGATTCCTGGGTGGTAGATTCAGGGGCTTCATTCCATGCCACACCTGATAAGAAATACTTTCATGACTATGTTCAAGGAGATTTTGGACAAGTTCGTCTAGGTGATGATAAACCCTGTAAAATTGTTGGAATGGGTAAGGTTCTTATAAAATAGCAGAATGGAAACCAATGGCTGTTAAAGGAGGTAAGGCATGTTCCAGATCTAAAGAAAAATCTGATTTCAATAGGGCAGTTAGGCGGTGAAGGTTGTGTGACAACTTTCACAGATAAAGCTTGGAAGGTCACTAAAGGAGCCCTGGTAATAGCAAAAGGCGAAAAGGTTGGTACATTGCATTTATGCAATGGTATTTCTAACTCTGTTAATGCTTTAACTTCCAGAGGAGCAGATGCAGCATTATGGCATCATAGGCTCGGACACATGAGTGAAAAGGGGATGAAGATTCTTCACTCAAGGAATTTGTTGCCGGGTTTGAAGAATGTTGATTTGGACTTCTGTGAGAACTGCATTTATGGAAAACAAAAGAGAGTCAGATTTCTCAGAGTTGGGAAAGAAAAGAAGAACGAAAAATTAGAGCTTGTGCATACAGACGTATGGGGACCTGCTCAAGTATCATCTCTCGGTGGCTCTCGTTATTATGTTACTTTTATTGATGATGCAACTAGAAAAACTTGGATTTATTGTATTAAGAATAAATCTGATGTATTTGATACTTTCAAGAAATGGAAAGCTTTGGTTGAGATTGAGACAAGAAAGAAATTGAAGTGTCTTAGATTAGACAATGGAGGTGAATATTGCAGCAAAGAGTTTGATAGGTACTGTTCAGAGCATGGAATTCGCAGAGAGAAGACAGTTCCAAGAACACCACAAGAAAATGGTGTGTCAGAAAGGATGAACAGAACAATCATGGAGCGTGCAAGGTGCATGAGATTGCATGCAGGATTGCCTTTACAGTTTTGGGCAGATGCTGTAGATACTGCTGTTTATCTAATAAACAGAGGGCCTTCAAGTTCCTTGGATGGTGGTGTTCCAGAGGAAGCATGGACAGGTAAAAAGGTAAACTACTCTATTTTAAAGCCTTTTGGTTGTGAGGCCTTTGTCCATATTGATAAAGAAAATAGAACAAAGCTTGAGGCAAAGTCAAAGAAATGTACCTTTATTGGATATGGTGTTAATGATTTTGGTTATCGCTTATATGATTACGAAAATCACAAAATCATTAGGAGCAGAGATGTAATATTCAATGAAAAGGTCTTGTATAAGAATCAGTTGCAGGAAAAGAAACAGGAAAAGGAAAACAAGGAATACGCAGTTCTTGATGAAATCACTGAAAAAGTAAAGGTTCCTGAAAATAATAATAATAACCAACCACAACAACAACAACCACCACAACAGCAACAGACACCCCAAACACCTGAAAGTGGTGTTAGAAGATCTACCAGGATAGGTAGACCCCCTGAACGATACTCTCATTCATTATATTATTTATTGTTGACTGATTCTAGTGAACCCGAATGTTATGAAGAAGCAATGCAGGTTGAAAGCAGGAAGAAGTGGGAGGTAGCCATGGAAGAAGAGATGGACTCCTTAATGCATAACCAGACTTGGGATTTAGTCAGGTTGCCTGTAGGAAAAACTCCATTGAAGAATAAATGGGTTTACAGGCTGAAGGAAGAAGATGGAGGAAAACAGAGGTATAAAGCTAGACTTGTGGTGAAGGGGTTTGCACAGAAGAAAGGTGTTGATTTTGATGAAATATTTTCTCCTGTTGTTAAAATGACTTCAATCAGAACTATTTTAAGTCTTGTAGCAGCTGAAGATTTGCATCTTGAGCAGTTAGATGTAAAGACAGCCTTTCTCCATGGGGATTTGGAGGAAGAGATATATATGCAGCAGCCACAAGGATATGAGGTGAAAGGGAAGGAGAAACTTGTGTGCAGGTTGAAGAAGAGCTTGTATGGTTTAAAACAGGCTCCAAGGCAGTGGTATCTAAAATTTGACAAGTTTATGTCTGAACAAGGTTATACTAGATGTCACTCTGATCATTGTGTTTATCTGAAAAAGCAAAATGATGGCAGCTATATTATATTGTTATTGTATGTAGATGACATGCTTGTTGCAGGATCTAACATGCAGGAAATAAATGTGCTCAAAAGAAAATTGGCAAATTCATTTGCAATGAAGGATTTGGGTGCTGCAAAACAAATCCTTGGTATGAGAATAACTAGAGACAGGAAAAATAGAAAATTAACATTGTCTCAGAATGAGTACATACAAAAGGTGTTGAAAAGATTTAACATGCAAAATGCAAAACCAGTTAGTACACCTTTTGCTAGCCATTTCAAACTTAGCAAAGAAATGTGCCCAAAGACCCAAGAAGACATGGATTATATGTTTAAAGTTCCATATGCATCAGCAGTTGGAAGTTTAATGTATGCAATGGTCTGCACAAGGCCTGATATTGCACATGCAGTGGGAGTTGTAAGCAGGTACATGAACAATCCAGGAAAGGAATATTGGATGGCAGTGAAATGGATTCTCAGATATTTGAGAGGTACCACAAATCAGGCATTATGTTTTGGTGGTTCAAACATATCCCTACAAGGATATGTTGATGCAGATATGGCAGGTGACAGAGATAATAGGAGGAGCACTACAGGATATGTATTTACTGTCGGAGGAACAGCTGTCAGTTGGGTTTCAAAAATCCAAAGTGTTGTTGCACTTTCAACAACAGAAGCAGAGTATGTTGCTGCTACAGAGGCTAGTAAAGAAATGATTTGGTTACAAAGGTTTATGGGTGAATTGGGTAAGGAGCATGATATGGGCACGTTATACAATGATAGTCAAAGTGCCATTCATCTTGCAAAGAACTCAACATTTCATTCCAGGACAAAACACATACAGCTCAAGTACCATTTCATACGATCAGTGTTGGAAGATGGAGAGTTGAAGCTGGAAAAGATACACACTAGCCAGAACCCTGCAGATATGCTAACAAAAGTTGTAACCAGGGAGAAACTGAGAATATGCTCAGTTTCAGTTGGTCTTCAAGGATGACGATGAAGATGAGAAACAGCCAGGTCCAAAGAGGAGTCATTGTCCAGCAAATGGAGCAGCGGTGGAGTTGCTACAATCAGTCTCCAAGTGGGAGATTGTTGGGTGTGGAGCCTGATTACCTTCTATAGTACCGGCATATTGGACCCCAGTTCAAAATGGGGCAGCAACGCCGCCCGTAAAATAATCGCTGCCGTGGGGGGTCTAGGGGGGGGGGGGCGGCAGCGACTTTTGGGAGCCCCCCCCTGGCGGGCGGTTTCGGGGGCAGCGCCCCCGAAGCTAAAAACAGCTGTAAAATTGCCTTGTAAAAGTATAGTAATTTCTAGTCAATCTGGGCCGTTCATTAGGCGGATGATCTGACGGTAGAACTTATGTTTAGTTTAGGGTTTTTTTCCCTAGAAGACAACCCCTCTCTTTATATGAGGGCATTGTATTTGAGGCTATGAGATAGATGTGTATTCGGTGAGCGAGAAACATAGAGGTGAGACTGTGAGAGAAAACAGAGGATATTACAACGGTTTTGCTGTAGGTTGTATCTCTTCATTTTGCTGGATAATAGAAAGGAAGGACTGGCTGTTCGGGGTGGACGTAGCCCAAACTGGGTGAACCACGTATATCTGTGTCTCTTTTGTTTTGTGCGTTTTCTGTGTTTATATTTCTGCAATATTTTATGTGTTCCATTGCTCCGTAATATATAATTTTCTAACAAAAGCCACATTTTGGTGGAGTTGCACTCATCTCCCACTGCAGGACATTCAGGCTTTCAGAAGACGTATGCTCGCACTCGAAGATCATTTTTTTGGACAGGCATGAAAAAGGACATTCTTACTTTTGTAGCTGAATGCGACGTTTGTCAATGCAAAAAAGGAGAGACAGTCAAAGCACTAGGCACATTACAACCATTGCCCATCCCGACATCAATATGGACAGAGGTTTCTATGGATTTCATTACAAGTCTTCCAAAGTCAGGAAACAAGTCAGTCATCTTGGTGGTTGTCGACAGACTTTCTAAGTATGCTCATTTTTGCGCCCTACCCCAGTCTTTTACACCGACTTTGGTCACTCAATCTTTCATGGATCAGATCTTCAAATTGCATGGCATGCCCACTGCCATTGTGTCTGATCGTGACCCGGTCTTCACTAGTAGTTTTTGGCAGGAACTCTTCCGGCTACAAGGTATCCAACCAAAACTCAGTATTTCCTATCATCCACAAATTGATGGTCAAACTTAAGCAGTCAACAAATGTCTAGAAACCTACCTTAGGTGTTTCACTTCAGAAAAGCAACATCTCTGGGTACAGTGTTACCTCTAGCTAAATGGTGGTATAACACCAACTATCATGCCACCACCAAAATGACTCCATATGAAGCAATTTATGGTCAACTCCCTCCTTCCCCTACTTCTTATATCAAGGGGTGCTCGAAGGTACAAGTAGTGGATCAACTCCTACAAAACCACACAACCATGCTCGCCCATCTTAGAGAGAATCTTCATCAACCTCAAAACCACATGAAGCAACAGGTAGATCAGCATTGCTCAGAATGCCAATTTGAAGAAGGGGATCATGTATTTTTGAGGCTGCAACCATATAAGCAAACATCACTCAAAGGCAAGGGTTTTCAAAAGCTATCTCAAAAATTCTACGGACCATATCAAGTACTTCAGCACATTGGAGAAGTGGCCTACAAGCTAGCTTTGTCACCCACTACAAAAATCCATCCATTTTTCCATGTCTCATGCCTCAAGAAAGTGATTGGGAACAATTGCAGAATTCAAACAAGTCTACCTGAACTCGATGAAGAAGGGTCAATCTAGCTCCAACCTGAACAGGTCTTGGACACACGAGAACGACACCTGCGTGGCTGCATGATCAAGGAAGTCCTCGTTAAGTGGAAAGACACCTCTCCGAAAGATGCAACCTGGGAACCAACCACTATTCTTCAGTAGTTTCTGTAGCTTCAGCCTTGAGGACAAGGCTATTATTATGGGGGAGGGCATGTTAGGGTCCCACCCTAACCCCCTTATTTATGTAATAGGATCGAGTCATAGTTATAGTTAAGTAAAGAGTCAATAAAGCCCTTATTAATAATTGTAAGTGGTTAACCTGCATTTAATGACAGGACCACAGTTAGTTGCAAATGGGCCATGGTATTAGATAGATGGTATTAATAAGAACCACGGTATTGCCCCATGGTATTGCATGTATGAATCCTATATAAAGGATAGAGACTCCCTGCGAGGAGCATCGTGTCTTATTTTGTAATCAAGCTCAGCTCTATTGGAGGTTGCCCCCTCGAAGAGGCAAGTGAACTTTGCTTTCTGAATAATAAAATACTTGCTGTTATTGCTCTTGTTCTATGTTCTAGGTATATTTCTTCGCATATTTGGTATTCTGGTTTCGTCTTGCAGGATTAAGAGCATAACATTATATATCGCCATAGGCACCCTTTGGGGAAAGGGCATGATCTTATGATCGTGCCCTTTCGTCTAATTAATCCTAAAATTTATTACTAAATAATTTTTGCATAACATTAAATGCAGTGAAAAACTCCTCGATACATACTATATATATATATATATATATATATATATATATATATATATATGTATATATATAGTGAATTGACAGATGATGAATGTTTACAATGGGGTTCCTGGCTTATATATCGCCATGGACACCCTTTGGGGAAAGGGCATGATCTTATGATCATGCCCTTTCGTCTAATTAATCCTAAAATTAAATAATAAACCTAAAATTAAATACTAAATAATTTTTTACATAACATTGCCTTCCTCTCGAAAGAATGCTTTGTCCTCAAAGCATACATAACAATGGATGTTGTTGACAAAATGATTCATTCTCCCAAGAAGCGTCTTCTTCGGGTAAGTCCTTCCACTTGCTCAGATATTCCAAGATGATCAATGTCCCACACTTTAAAAGGTCTTGGATTAATCTCTCAATTTCCGTTTTTTGGTGATGTGGATATCGGTATGGCTTGATATTGACGGTGTCTGACCCTATTGGACTTCTATTATATGCTCCATTTTCCTTTTAGTTGGCATTTTCATAGGTCGGTCTTGAAATATCTTTTCATGCTTTTGAATTAGATCTTGTATCTCTGGTGACTCTTCACTAGTCATATTTGCATATAACATTTCTAATTGGTGACATTGTACTACATAAGCGGGTGCTCCTTTTCGACTCGTCTTCATCATCTGAGATGATGATACTATTTGATTCTCTGGTGCTTGGAATCCATGTAATTTGTACTTCTAACCTTCCCATTTTAATTTTATAAATTGTACTTGGTGGCTGGCGACATAAGTACCTAAAGTTCGTAGCCATTGGATACCTAAGACTACATCTACTCCTCCTAACGGTACCGTGAAGAACGGAGACACTACATTAAGGTCTTGAATCTGCAATTTGACCTTATGGCATTTCCCCACCCTTTCAATCTTCTTACTGTTAGCTACCATCACTTTCATGTTTGGTAAGGGAAATGAAAAAATATTGAGTCTCTTTGCCATGGTTGCATCTAAAAAATTGTGCACACTACCAAAGTCGATGAGAACCACTACGTTGTTCTTCTTTATGTGTCCTTTTAACTTTAAGGTTTGAGGTTATGATATACCTGTCATGGCTGATAATGACACTTGTGGAATACTTTCATCATCTAATTCTGCTGAGAATTCTAGGCATATTCTATTTCTTCTATGTCAGAATATTCATTGTTTGAATCTTTGGTTGCTTCCCAATTTTATAGGTTCTTTGGTCCTTTTCCTTTAACACATCTATGTTTGGAATCCCACTTCTCATCATAGCATTTGCATTTGCCCTATTTTATCCTTTGCATTTCCACATTAGATTTTTCATCTTCACGATGATGTGGTGGAACATATCTTGTATTATTTGAGTCCACATACTGGGGTATTCTTCATCTTGAATATGTTTTTTCCACTTTTGACCAAAATATTGGTTCAAAATTTTTTTCAGCGGTTTTTTCTTTTCATCTTGCTACTTCTATTGATGTAATGTCATGCATCTCAAGTTCTACTTGTAAATGGGTTTTGAGTCCTGAGGTGTATGATTGAATTAGATGAGATTCTGATAACCCATGTACTCTTGTTACTAAGGTCTCCCATTCTTGAGTGTATTCATCCACACTTCCTTTTTGTCGTAACTTGATGTGTTTTGAAAAGACCTCTTCTTCCTTTACACCTTGGAATATTTTAAAGAATGCATCCTTAAATTTTCTCCAACTAATGATGTGTGTTGTCTTTTTCCACCACATATACCAATTATATGCTTCCCCTTCCATTTTCATGGATGCGTGCCTGAGCTTTTCGTCATCATCATTGATGTCATATATCTCAAAGTATTCTTCTACTTTATTTATCCATGCAACATTATTTTTTTTGTTTCCGTCGAATTTAGGCATTTGGAATTTTTCCCTTCGCTGGTATGTCACGAATGGTTGAGCGAAAAAGGGGTGTTGATTGGTAAAGGTATCCCAAAGTTGCTTGTTGGTAAGAGTCACATTAGTCACTTCTTGGTGGGGTGTTGCTGATTTTTTTGGGGATTCAACTTTTTCATGAGAGTCTGTTGACTTTGTTGAATCTAATGAGTTATGCTCTTGATTCTCTTCATTTTCTTGTAGTAGTTGTGCGGGTGTACAATCCATCTTTTTACACAAAAGTTTCAGCAATGTTAAGGACTCTCTGAGATCTACTTCTGTTTGGACACGGTAATTTTCCATCTTCATTTCTATTCGATTTGTCGTATCCTGAAGATTTTTGATATTGTCAGCTTGCTCCTTAAGCTTGAACTCGAAATCATCTAATATTTTATTGACCTCGTCGTGGTTGTTAGTTATCTTATGCTCTGCATCCACCAATTTTTTTTGGAAATCCGCCATTGTCACTGTCGACATTGAGTGAGTTTGCGGGGGCGTGTATTTATTTGCCAGCTTAAAATTTTGGATAATTTTTTTTTTAATTAATATAACATATAGTTTTCAACTATATAATATATGTATATATAAATAAATTATAGATAATATATAATTATTTAATATAATTTAGCTATATATATTATAAATATATATAACGAAAACTCAATATTGATTTTAAATTAGAGTGGAACTGGAATGGCACGACGGTTTGACCGATGCTTGAGCAGATAACACCGTCGAGGACCAAGGACCGCATAAAATGTCACATCTGCTGGTGGGGGTCACCTCTCGTTTGACCGTTTAAAACAAAAGCTTTGAACAAATAATACCGTCGCTGCTCACTGCAAATGAACAGAAATGTCGGATGGTCGGGGAGTACAGAACAACAATTTGTCAGGCGAACAGTGACTCGATAGGGAGACGAGGGAAGTGAGGGAATGGGTACAGTGATTGGAGACATGTATGGAAGACCAGATGGCTGGAATGGAAGATGGCGAGAAGACAGTGAGGTGTAGGGCGGTGGACAAGGAATTGAGCAACAGGATTTGATGGTTGAAGAAGTCGTGACTGAGGTTACGATGGTTAGATGACAAGATGATAATGCACAGTCAGAAATAAGATGTCAGGGATGAGAAGCGGGGAACACGACAAATGAGCGACAATGGAACAGTGAGGAAAAAAAATTGGTAGTGTGGAACAAGGAGAGGAGAGGGTTGATGCTGGAGTGGTAAGAAAATGTGAAGAGCAGAGGATTGAAGGAGAATGGATCAGCGCAACAGGAGGTATGGTTGAATTGATAACAGGCGAGAGGATCAGAGGCTCTAATACCAAATGGAGTGAACAAAGTTCCTTCTAAAAATTAATTACTCCAAAAAACTTGGAATATAAAGATATCCACGAGGATGCAAATATTATATATTAATTGTGTGAATAAGAATAAGAATTGATAATGAATGATTTATAATGAGAACGAGAGGCTTGCTTTTATATTAGGAAAGTGTCTCTTCATGAAGAGTCATGTCTCATTTAGACATGCCTCTTCAACCTAATTACTACTTAACTAATTATTATTTATGATTATTATCATTTACATTATGTTTATATTATTTATATATTTTATTCGTTACATTCAGTCAAGTCAGGCAAGTTTGTTTTCTTGTCCATTCTTACCATCCATTTTAAATTGGTCCTTATTTTCTCAATTTTAAAAACAACATTGTATCAATGGATTATAAATATCTCTTGGAATAGATGTAGATACCATATGAAAAAAGAAAATCGACCATATTAACATATTGACCAATACCTATTTATTGACACATGTGTATATCCTATATGTATATGTATATGAATATGAATAGATATCCAAACTATATATATATATATATATATATATATATATATATATATATATATATATATAGATATATATATATCTAATGGTAAGATCTATCCATATTCATATGAATGAGTCCAAATACATATGGATATTTAGACCTATTATGTGTCTATAAGAGTTCTATCTTATATCATCTAAAATAGGTATAGATATTCTACTTGTTCTGCAATTGAAAGATCTAAACCGATTTCTTAAATATGATTGGATTAGATTCATAAAATCTTGTCATTTGAAAATACATATGAGAAAGAACCATTGTAATTTCCGGAAGCAATAAGCTGACTAAAGGAACCAAAATAGAGGATAAGTTAGGAATTATCGTGTAATGAGTACCTTACTTAATCAATGGAATGTTTATCCATATTACAAGGAATGATTATAAGATCAAATAAGTGATGGGACCAAATAAGTGGTTCAATTCACCCTTCTTCATTGAATGCATGTATGTAAGTGTTCATTGATCCTTTTCTCATCTCTTTTGAAAATCCTTAAAAGACATTTCAAGTTGGAGCCAAAATTGTTTTTTAATAAGATCTTGACGAGTTCAAAAATCAGTTTTATATTACAATATATAGATCCACTACAACACTTGTTCATAATATATAAGTAAAATAGTGGAAGAACATGAATCTTGACCCAAATTTCTCTAATTTCGGAAAGTAGAGAATTGGCTATATTGATTCTTAGCATAGGCTTGAGGATCATTAATTGTTAATAAGATGGGGGTTAAAAGAAATTCTCTTGAAGAAATAATTCTTTCCTTCACCAAAATAAGAAATTGTATCATTTTTACTCCCGTTACAAGGAACTTGATTTGATAATTTTTCCTGATAAGGAAAAAAAACTAAATGTTTAAATTTTTACTTTTCTTTATTTACGAGGAATACCGTACAACTGAAATGGTTTAGTCATAAAACATTTTAAGAGATTATGTGGAGTGATCATATCAAATAAACCATGACCAAATAAATGGTCTGTAACAACCCTAGTGAAAATTCCATGTAAAAATATATAAGGCCACGGTTGATGGGACACATATTCGAAGCTGAACGGTGGGCAAGAAATCTTAGTGTGGGTGTTGATTTGGTTGTTTATGGCTAAGGAAATTCGAAAAGGAAATGGCTAAGGCTTTGGAAAGGAAAAAATGGCATTTTTGCAAAATTATTTATGGAAATAATTGAAATAGGAGAAAAGGAAGGTGAAAGATCACAGGTTGCATGTGAGGAGGAAAATGAAGGGAAATAATGGAAAATGAAGAAAATAGAGGTATGATTCATAAAAAGGCTTCTGAGGATTAGTGGGAAGGCTTGATCAGTTCATTTTTGGAGCTCTCTTCTATTATCTCTCTCTCACTCACTCTTGGACACTTAGAGTTTTGTTGGAGCACTTTGGCATTGGAGAAAGAAAGGCAATGAAGGCAAGAGGAAGCAAATATCAAGTAGGGAAAGGAAGGATCAAGAAACTACAACAAGATTCATTACAGGTATCAACTTGTCTATGGTTGCGTGGAGATTTGAAGTCTCAAATTTAGTTTCCCATCTTCATTATAAATCCAAGATAAGTATTTCTTATGTGTAAACCTTGTATGGCTTCCAAATTGAAATGTGAATGACTGGTAGGTTAATGGTTTGCATGA
This sequence comes from Pinus tabuliformis, assembly GCA_031772625.1. NCBI lineage: Eukaryota > Viridiplantae > Streptophyta > Pinopsida > Pinales > Pinaceae > Pinus > Pinus tabuliformis. The sequence goes on from CM062818.1 coordinate 1,810,828,019, forward strand.
TAAGTCTTGAATCATTATGTAGATATGATAAATGATAGGTTATGGTCCATATGAGGATGTATTGATAAGCATGAATGTTTCATAGGATCAATGGATTTATGCTAACCTTATACTATAGGAAGGGTTCATTGGTGATATTGTTAGGATTTCAGTAGTGAAATGCTTGCTTAGTGAAGTAAATGGGGTTGGTTCTTAGGTTTGAATGACTTGGTTTGTGTTCTTGGATTTAATATAATAGTGCATCCCTATCATGTGCATGAGGAGCTCATATTTCTCATGAATAATTGTTGCCTTTCATATGGGTTTCTTGGTGTTGTAATAGTAAGGAAGTATGGGTTGAGAACCTTGATAAATGGTATGTGTTGGAATAATGGGTAGAAATATTGATTATGTTATAGTAATGTCTAGCATGAACATTTATCCTTATGTAGTATGATGACCAAAGGAATCTCAAGCTTGCATTTCTGGTTTGAAAGAACATATATAAATGTAGGAACATGTATTGCAACTTGGGTGGAATTGGTATGTTGAATAATACACTTAACTATGTTGAAAATGCACATAAGTAAATAATGCAAATGCACTATGGAATGTTATAGTCAGTGGAAGGATCCATAAGGATCTGGATTAAGACCTAGAAACATTAGACATAAAAGAACTCTTTTATTAATAAGAAATGTTTACCAAGGGACTACTTGCTTAATACGGCTTGTACATACTTAATACATATATTGAGTTGCTCAGTTGAAAGACTATGAATATAAACAAGAAGTGTTGCATCAATATTGAAAGAGTCTCTCTTTATTTTAAGCACAAGGGTTGTTGGAAACCCTTACATGAAAGTTGTCATCTTTGCATTCCTAGCGGTCTAGATGTCTTCCACTAGCATCTCTAAGTCACCGATCAAGCATTGTAGGGCCCTGCATAGTGCCATAGAGATGTTTGAAAGCTTGTTAAGGGCTCTTGAACCCTTCGAATGTGGTAGGATAGGTGAAGCTCTTCAGGAGTTCACTACAGGTTCAAAACAGAGTGTGGATGTAGGAGCACCTATGTTGGCATGCAGGGAAATTATTTGGTTCAATGCTAGGAATGTTGGTTGGCCAGTAACTCATTGGAGATGCTTCCACCCGATCTCAAGAGGGGTAGCACCAAAGGGTGAATTAGAAATCTAACTTTTCAATCAGCACCATCGAGCAACTATGTTGCTCTCTATTTTCGCTAAACCTTTGTGGTAGATCCTTGGTCGAACTGACCTGTGAGAAGCGATCAGTGAGGAGTTATGATAGGAGTTCATGATTCCCATCAATATTTGGACCACGCTCATCACATAAGGCCTAGAAAGGTTCCTTTGGTTGAGCCATAACAGAGAATGAAGGAGATATTGATGCGACATAGGATGGATCAAGCCCTAAAATTACAAGATAAAACCAGGAAACCTTACCCTTGACTAGGAAAAACCCTAGATGTGGAGGTGTCCCATTGGCATGACTTGATTCCTCTCTGTCGTGATTAGGCAAAGAAAATTTGACATGGCTCAGAACTAGGACCCCAGAAGATTTGGAGGAAAGGTAGGATAGATCCACCAAGATCTATTACCTAGAGTGAATTGGCATGTGGGGCTCGATCATGGATTAAATGCCACGTGGTGTAAATTTGGTTTCATATTGAGAAGGATGTATCCAACTTCCATATGAGGTGTGTAATGCTACGTATCTCATAATATTATCCTTGAAAGTTCAGCATGAAGCAGTCTTGAGACCCACAGGGATTTAACTCACAAGGTGACATGACCATGGAGGGCCCACACCCACATACATCTATCATATATTATATATATTATGTTATAGTTGGGTTGTGTGGGTCAAGATTAATTCGCAACTTGATATGAGTAGGTTGGAAGTTGTCATTTGGCCATGATGTGAGACACAAATGGGCCATGATGTGAGACACAAATGGGATATCCATGTGGGCACCATGTTGAGACCACAAGGGCACCATATGGTTGGTTAAGATGGCGTGGCACAATCTGATTACTTTAACTGGCCATATATTTTGATCTGTATGTCACATCGAAACAAAATTTATATCGTTGGAAAGCTCTCGACAATACATACATAATGCTATCTACTTTATCTTTTGAAAGAGTTGTAAGAGGTCAAAAAATTTATACCCCATTTCCATAACTAGACCTTGGGGATTAGGTGAGCATAGTAATTTACTACTTTTGACCTTATTTAGGATTGGGGTTAGTAGGGGGTATGTTACATATACATAGGCATAATATTTGAAACCTTAAAAAATGCCCTGGACCCACTAATATGGAGGGTGTTCATAAGTTGGTAATGAAGCTTTTAAATGAGGTATCGTATTTGCAAAAGAATGAATCTGAAGGGATTCCTACCAAAAAACATTTTAGGCCCTTTCATAAGAAGAAAATACCCAAACCAAACCAATTAAAAGCTCTAATATAAAGCTAAATATAAATAAATTTGTGATGGATAACTTCTACTCTTACCATAAAGGGCCCAACCATTTAGAATATACATGCCCTCATTGGATACATTCTATGACTCTGGTTATCAATAAACTTCTAGAAAAATAATCACTCTTTGACCAATCAATTCAAGAGGTGGATAATGATGTTATTATATAAGAAGAATAGGCCATGGAAGGATTTTCCATGTTTTTGCGCAATTGGATAGTTGACACATAATCCTAAACCACATGAGAAGTCTCTTTAAAGAAATCTTTAGCTACACCAGATACAGCAAGAACCTATAACCTTATGAGTAGAGGACCTATCCCCAATGCCACTCTCCCAGGAAGAAATAACTCTACTCATAGGAAAAATACCCCTCTTGCCACTACATAGAAACATTCCTTTCTAGCTAATAAAAAACTCCCATTACATCTTAATCTAGTAGGATTTCACCCACTACTAACAATCAATCCATGGAGCATAATTTCATTGAGGTCATGAAATATAATAAATCTAATGTCTCCTTACATGACATATCTAATCTCCTATAGTATAAATAAATAATCATGAAATATTTTAAAATCCTACCATCTTAGCTAAAACTGACCATATCTCTTGAAAACACAACTAAATATTCAAAAAATAAAAACAAAGATTAGGTTGTGTTGTTGTACTCAACAACCCCCCATTATCTTTAGACTTAGGAGAAAGAATAATGGGGACCCTTTAAATTTTTTAGGATAGAATACTTTCTTGTTTAGATAAAATAGGTTAAGTTTTATTTTACTCTTTGATTATTGAATAAAACAAGAAAGTTTATGAAAAGGGCATAAAACCTTTTAGGAATCATTTTTATAATTCTAATGAATCTTGAAATCATAACAAATAAATGAAAAAACCATAAAAGAATTGGTCTTATTAAAATCTACATGTGGTATTAACAGTTTCAAAGAATAGCGAAATGCAAAAAGCCGATTGCGAGAAGCCGATAAGTGAAATTGTGAAAAGCTGATAAGAGAAATAACGAAAAGCCGAAAAGCGAAACGCTGAAAAGTCGAAATGAGAAATTATAAAAACCAATATCGCAATCCGTCAAGAGCTGATATCGCATTCCTTCAATTGACAGATGTCAATATAACATTATGTTAAATCTCCAGTATTTTGCTAATATAGATCCCGCGCCTTTTAGAAATCATAGATCGGTAAGTTATGTTAATATCACCCGATACGAAACGCCGATAAAAGATTTTACGATATAATGATAAGTGTCACTATCACGTGACCAAACATTTGGAAATTAAATGACCACTCTGCATAGTTATAATTTCGAGGTTTTTTGATGATTTGTAATAATTTCGAGTTATTGTGAAAGGATTTGCCATAAAACTAGAATTGAATTGATATGGATCTTTACATCCTTGGAAGCTATTGTTGATTATATTAGTTTGTTTCTTTACAGGTAAATTGTAATTAAGAGCAGTTAAAGAAAATTTCAAGAATAATCAAGGTGAGGAGGAAGTCCGTAATACAACAAGAACCTGTATTGCCCCTTGAAGAAGTTTCCGAGATGTCTCCATTGTTTACAGATACTACATGCACTTCGGATGCAAGTTGTGCCTCTTGGGAGGTGATATAGAAACTATTCAAGGATGAAAATCCAATAATAACTATGCAAAAGACTGCTACTACTGATGATTCTCCTCCAAGTAGCAACGCCGCATGGAATGATGTGTCCAATTCATTTCTTCACAGAATTGATGCCCGCCCCAAAATTATACGATATACAGATATGGTGAGATGGGTGGTCGACCATCTGGACATTACGAACATAACGTTTATAACTCAAAAGAAGACAATTATTGGGTCTTTTAAAGCGAAGGATTTAAGGAAAATGTATCATCTACCTCAACCTCCGAATAAATAAGATACACAATTCATCCATAAATTCATGCAAGAGAATCTGAACCTTGTGGACTTGATTAGAGAATGGAGAAGGGACCCAAACAAACACAAGTAAGAGGAAAGGGGTATGTATTCATTAGCCTCTATTATTGGCCCTTTCTCTCATATTGCTGCTATGTTATGTCACCTCTATGGTTATCCAAATATGCATAAATTCTTTGAAGAATGGGTGTCATTGATAGAAACCTCTGCTGATTGCTATATCATGGATTAGGTGACTATATTATCCAAAAATTTGACCACCCAAATCCATAATTACAGAGAAAAGCGCAATGTTCTTGAAAGAACGACTCCTCCTTTCTTTATGAGTGCCTATGTCATGGACACAAATTGTTTTTCTTATGATTTTCCATCTCTAGGATGGAAATGGATGGACTAATTTCCTAGTCCTATATCTATTTATCTCAATGTCCTTTGGGAAACCAAATACCATGCTCACTTCTACAAAATATGTCATGAGGTCATGCTCCCTATCCACCAAGAGGTCTTTGGTTGAAAATCCCATAGAATTACTTCAGAAGCCAATAAAGACCTAAAGCCTATAAGAAAGTGGTTTGAGGAAGAGTCATTTACTTACATTCAGGTTTTTGGTAGCATTTCCAACCCTCATGTTTTGCCCCTTTTTTATCCCAGATAAATTGCTGGCCAAGGAAGTCACTTATCAAATAGTTGGTAAGGGCTTAACTAAAGTACTTAAAGATGCCAAGTAATTCACTTGACCATGTTTTCCCATTTCCTGTGGTACCTATGCCTTAGATAATTTCAAGCATTCCTTAATTGAAATTGAACAATTAAAAACCTTTATTTTTCCAACCATACTAAATAAGCCATATGACCCTCATGGCGTAGTAAGATACATTACAACACAGGTTAAGATCAAACTGTTTTCAAGTGAGCTTGACAAGTTCGATGATTTGTTTGAAATGGGTTGAGAGTATTATATGTTAGAGAAATTAGCATCAAACCATCTAAGTCATGGCAAATGGATTAGATTCAATCAGTATCATCAGTGAAGAATAACCCATTTTCCATAATCCATGTTAAAGAAATTTTGACAGAACTCAGAAGCTTCAAATGCATCATCTTCCTCCTCAAAATCTCCAATTATTTCCCAAGTATCCGAAACATCTACTATAGTTGTTGACAAAACAAGCGAAATTAAAGAGGAGAACAAATTGGATGAAGTATGGGAGGAGTTCAACCATGTTTTGACAACAGAAGAAACTCGGGTTATAGGTATCTCGACTAATATACAAGTAGAGCAGGTTACAGTCAGTAGAGAGACAAAACATGTTCCAGAAACTATAGGGACAACCTCGTTTATTGTTGAGGCTTCCCAAGGGAATAATATTCCTAAAACTCTCGAGAATAAAATTAATGTTGATATTGTCAATCAATCAACTAATGCTAATGATTTGCAAATAATTCCTGCATTTCCTACTACTGAGATAGTCCTCGAGATTGAAGAAATCTCACTTTTGGAGGTATTTTACAGTCCAAAGCATAAAGCAATAATGAGTATGTCAAGGAAGAAAAGATAATTGGAGCAATTGAAAGCACTAGTTACAAATGAGACTCCTTTCTAAGTTCTTTGGAAAGGAACTCAAATAGCCCCTGACGAGGAATTGAACTTATTATCTTAGTTCGCAGGAGCTTACGCTAGTGATACCATTGATAAAGATGAAAAAATACAACTGCTAATGAAAGAAAAGGATCAAAGGATTGTTCAATTAGAACAAACTTTATAGATTGAAAAGCAAGTGATTGAACAACAATGGCAAGAAAATCTTACCGAGTTGCAGAAAATCTTTAATGATTTAAAGCTACAATTTGAATCTGAAGTGAAGGAAAAATATGAACAAATATTACAACTACAAAAAAGGATAAACCAGTTGAGGGAAAATCCATATATAAATGAAGTCTGCAAGGAAGCATCATAATTGTACATACTCCTAACAAGGCATCAGGCTATCTTCTATCACAAATTAGCTTTAATTCATGACTTGTCAAAGACCAATGATTCTTTAGTAAATCAACTGTTCGATTTGAGGAAATTTTATGAAGATATAGACAAGAAATTTTTTGAGTATATAGAGTGGAAAGAAAGTGCTCAAGGAAGATCATCTGATCTTCCTCAGATTGAAGAATCACAGAAGGATATTGTGTTCGACGACTAGGACATTAAAATGAAATGATCAGAAATGGATATTATCAGAGCCAAAAATATTGGCTCAAATTTCATCGAATACATCACATATACCTTATTGCAAGCCAATCTAATTCAGAAATTCCCAAAGGACACCTTTCCAGATGTTAAAGATTTGAAGAAATCTTGGCAGGAAACATCTAAAAAGAAGGTTCAAGACATTCATAGTTTATCACAAGCGAACCTTGAAAGTTATTGGCATTTTCTAGTGAAGCCTGATAGTAAGTGGCTTGTGTTGAGGTGTCTCTCGAATGCAACAATACAGTTTATCCCAGGGCTTAGTGATGCAGTTTTTACAAGACAAATGTGCATGCAACAGGTACATCCCCCCTAGCTGAAGCTATTCACGGACATATACAATCTCAGAGAGAAGATGAAGAATCAATCTAGAGCACAATCATGAGTTCTTGTTAGAACAAACCACTAATTTAGTTGTTCTTTATATTAGCTTAGTTTTTTAATGATTTGTTTGAAGAATTTTATTTCAAGTTTACTATTTTTGTAATATTAATAGGTTATTTAAACCCCTTTCATGTATTTATAGAAGACAACTTTGAACTTGCACTATTGTTTGATCCAAAGTTATCTAATTGAGAAGCTAGGCTTGAAAACTATCTTTTTAATAAGTAGAGCGCTAATGCATCAAGTACTATTATCTCTGTGATATCATTATGTATTATTGAATTATATAGTGAATCTCTTATGTGTTTTTTCGTTATATAAGTGCTTTGAAAAAAATCATTCATTATCACTATCGGTGTGCAGGATTGAATGATTTGTGATTATGTATGAGATAATGAGATATTTTATGTGACTGAGTTTTAACTAACTAAATTAATAACTATTTAATTAATTTAGTTGATCATATATGCTTCCTTTTCATCAAAGTATTGAATGATCTATATTGTTATATACTTTGTGAAATCTTTCTTTGAAGCACATACAAAGATGTACTATCCCAGGAAATAAGTAGAATAAGTTTATTTAGTAACTTTATCATTAGCTATAAAATCGTTTCATCAGTTTTCATTTTGTTACTATATTAAATCTCTTTAAAGCTGGAAAGTAGGCCCTTTATACCTAGCCAGACCAACCAATTTCAATGGAAATGAAGTTTCTTTAGGCTCCTGACTGGATGGTGTTACCCAATGTTGAGGTAGTCAACTTCCATCCTTCAAAATTTTTGGCGCTAGGAGGGCCGCAGACTATGAATGGCAATAAAGTCTAATCCCAAATCAAAAGGTCATATGAAAATTCATTCGCCCTCAAAATCTCGCCTGACTTCCAGTTCTCACTCGAAATCTCCAATCCCTAGACCAAAAGTTGTAGCCAAATCTCTTATACATGCCCTAAGACAACTGATCAACCTCCTTTACACAAGCTACCTAAAGTTCAAACTTTAATTGAGAAATTAGAATGAATCTCTATTTCCAAGGGAAGACTCAACATTTTAAGTTATTTGAAGGTAGCGTATCCTCATCTTTTCCCACTTCAAGTATTTTGACTCATTCTTAAAGTGATAAATTTGAGATATCTCCATTTGAGTTTCCATTACCTTCCCACCAAAGAAGGACCCAAAAGTATCCTTTAAAAGCACCACCAAAAACACCTTTATTTCATTCCGCCTCATTAGCTTCTTCTCATCCAACTGCCGTTCCTCCCTATCATCCATTCCCAACCAACAGGTGCTAGTTCAAGTAGTCCTAGCGTAGGGGCTACTTATTCCACACAATCAACCTCTTCTACCACTATAACTTCTTCTATTCAATTTTCCATAATGGCAGGTGGCCAACAAAACCCACTAGTAGCTAGACCATGGATTAGTCCTATAGCTGTTCAGATGGCAACACCTTTCCATCCTCTACCTAAGCATCCTGAAAGATGGTTACCAAAGTTTAATCCTGACGATGGACTTCCTGCTGAAGAACATCTCCATAATTTCATGCTTGCCATTAATATTAATGGAGTAGTAGAAGAAGGTTGTGTAGTGAGATTATTCCCATATACCCTTGAAGGATTTGCAAGTTTATGGTACTTCTCATTACCACCAGCATCTATCACTAGTTAGGATATATTCGTAGAACAATTTTTTACTAAGTTTGGTGATGATAACACAACAACTACTCTAATAAATTATCTATACAATCTTAAAGCCAACCCCAATGAGAAAATTAAAGATTTCAATTCTAGGTTTAATAAATTGTTAAATAAAATTCCAGATACCTCTAAACCCGGTGTTGATGTTCAAATTAAGTGTTATATTTCTGCTCTTCCTTCTAATATTGTAATTTTTGTAGACAGGGCTAATAGAGCCACTTTAGTTGATCATATGAAAGAGTTAATAGTTGTAGAAAAAAGGATTCTTGCTTTAGAAAAGAAAACTTCTCAAGAAGAAAGAAAATCTAAGAAAGTGGCTTTCAGAGAGGAACCAAAGAAGAAAAATCCTAAATATCCTTTTGATCTTGAAGGATTATAAAAAGTTCTTAAATCTATGTCAAATGACATAGCAGATATAAAAAAATAGGTAGCTGAGTCTTCTAAAAAGCCTTTCCAATCTTTTAGGATATTCAAGACAATAAACCCTCAACCTCCTAATGTCATATCAAATGATGAATTTGATCAAGAGGAGGAAGAGGAAGAAACTGTTGGAAATAATACTGAGAGGGGGGGTGAATCAGTATTATCAAGCAATTTACCAAATCTTCCTTATTTGATCTTTTGAATTATTCTTGCATATCAGTACCATAAAACAATGAGCATGAGTAAAGAAAATAGACAGTCACACCAAAGAACACAAGATGTAAGGTGGAAACCCAATGCGGGAGAAAACCACCTGCTGCAATATGTCTCTATCTTCTTTCAAGAAATTCTTTTTACAATGATTTTGTACTGGTGCAGTCCTTTACCAGCACGCAGGCTGCAACCTGCAGAGAGCTACAACTCTCTCTCGTTTTCCAGTTTCTCCTGGAAGGGAGCTACAACCCCCTACTTCTTTTCATGAAGAATCAAATGATCAACAAGTATATAACAGATACAGTCCACTACAGATATTAGATCAGTAATTACAGAAATAACCCAGAACACCTTATGAACAGAAATATACAGTCAACAGATCATCTTAAGACAGGGACGCATATTTTCTTTCTGTGACCTGCGACTGGACGCAGTCTACCTTCCACTGTTCTGCGTGCCGACGCACTGTTCCTCTATGCTTTGCTGCGACCGGCGCACTCAGAAACACTATCGCGCCGCGTCTTTTGCTTCAGAGACGCACCCAATAACACAGTCGCGCCGCGTCCTTTGCCTCAGAGACGCACCTGAGCCTTTACTGTACTGCGTCCCGGCGCACTTTCCCTTCACTGAACCTGCGTCCCTTCAGATATAAAAGATATGAGGACTTCAGAACTAACCCAAACATTCAGATCCACAGATCTGATCATGCGCCATAGAGATCACAGTCCATTAGAAGATTCGCCTTCATAGATCTGGACTAGATCTCACCAAAAGATATTCAACCAAGATGATGCCTAATCCAAATGAACTCCTTTGCTTTATATAGGCAAGCTTCTCCCCAAAACATGGAACAAAACCACGAGCCGACACCATAGAAACACAAAACCGTCGGCTAGATACCACACAAGAAACCCCCACGTGCTTTTCTCTGCCTTGAAATGTGTGCACTGGGCGGACGCACCTCCTGAACGGCTGGCCTGCGTCCCTGGACGCGGGTTCTGTATGGTATACCTGCGGGGACGCACTTGCTGAACATATTTCCTGCGTCCTTCTTGATTTATCACCTGAATGGGTTTGCCATCAAGGACAACACCTGAATCATAATGCCAACAATCTCCCCCTTTGGACTTGATGGCAACCACATAATCTTCAGCTTCATTCTCCCCCTTTGGCATCAAGGGCAAAGGGTATGCTCCCCCTATGCTCATGCATCTCCAGATCTGTAACCAGAAGTCCATCATGAAGGAGATAGAGACATATTGCAGCTATTTCCAAGATCTCCTTTTCCATAATGCCAACAATGCATTATGTGCTCCCCCTGAGCCTATACCAGCAATAGGAAGATGATCAACAGTAAGATGATGCATCAACAACCCCCAGCTTTTGCCTGAGGTATTCAAAAGTGTCCCTGGGCAACGGTTTGGTGAAAATATCAGCAACTTGTTCCTTAGAAGGAACATACTCCAACTTGACCTTCTGTTCAAGTACTTGTTCCCGGAGAAAATGGTACTTGATTGGTATGTGCTTGGTTTTTGAATGCATAACCGGATTCTTTGAGATGCTGATTGCACTTGTGTTGTCACATAAGATAGGAATAGGAGGTGTACAAGTGATGTGATAATCCTGCAAAGTCTGCATCATCCAAAGAAGTTGGGTGCAACAAGATGCAGCAGCAACATATTCCGCTTCAGCTGTAGACAAGGCAATTGAACTCTGTTTCTTGCTGAACCAAGAGACCAGTCTGGGACCCATAAAGAACGCACCACCACTTGTGCTTTTCCTGTCATCCACGCTTCCGGCCCAATCTGCATCTGTATAGGCATGAAGAGTAAGATCTGTATCTCTAGGATACCATAAGCCATAATTTTGAGTCCCTTGAAGATATTTGAAAATTCTCTTTATTGCTTGAAGATGAGTCTCCTTCGGATTTGCCTGAAATCTTCCAACTATTCCAACTGCATGCATGATGTCTGGTCGGGTACCTGTCAAATATAGTAAACTTCCAATCATAGATCTGTAGGTTGGTTGATGTACTGCTGCAGATTCATCATTTGCACTGAGACTACATCCTGTGACCATGGGTGTACATACTGGTTTTGCATCTTCCATGCCATATTTCTTTAAAATCTGCTTGAGATACTTGGTTTGAGATAAAAAGATTCCTCCTTCCTTCTGTTGGATTTGCAAACCAAGGAAATATGTCAGTTCTCCTAGCAAGGACATTTCAAATTCTTTCTGCATGACTGAGGCAAAGCTTTGACTCATAGCTTCTTCATTACTGCCAAAAATAATGTCATCAACATACACAACAAGTATTAGCAATTTGTCATTTTCAACTTTTATATACAGATTGCTATCTGCTGAACCTTTTAAGAAACCTTGTTGATGAAGATATTTGTCCAACCGGTAGTACCAAGCCCTTGGAGCTTGTTTGAGACCATAGAGAGCCTTTTTCAATCGGCATACAAGATTTGGATCATTTCCAAGAATGAACCCATCTGGCTGTTCAATGTACACTTCTTCTTCCAAGTCTCCATTCAAAAAGGCTGATTTCACATCCATTTGAAATACTTTGAAGTTTTGAAAACTTGAGAGAGCAAGGAACATTCGGATGGCCTCAAGTCTTGCAACAGGAGCAAAAGTTTCTTCAAAGTCTATTCCTTCTTGCTGCGCATACCCTTTACAAACGAGTCTGGCTTTGTTTCTAATTACTTCTCCATTTTCATTCAATTTATTTTTGAAGACCCATTTTGTTCCAATAACATTCTTATCTTTTGGTCTAGGAACCAGCTCCCAAGTGTTGTTCTTTTCGATTTGCTCAAGTTCTTCATCCATTGCTTTCACCCAACATTCATCTTTGCATGCCTCTTTCACATTTTGTGGTTCGGTGGAGGAAAGTAATGCCAAATAGCTTGAAGCTTCTGCAACTGTTCTTCTAGTTTGTATACCTGCTTCTTTTTGTCCCATGATCTGAGATTCTGGATGGTTCTTCTGAACATATCTGGATGGAGTCTTTTCTTCTATTCTTGTCCGTTCTTCTGCTTCTTCGTGAGGTTCTTCTTGAGATTCTTCTTGAGGTTCTTCTTCTTCATCATTCTGTCTTTGAGGGTAGCTCTCATCTTCTTCGATGTCTTCACGATGTATTTGCCTAGGAATATATCCCTTTTCATCAACCACTACATCAATGCTGTCAATAATTCTGCCAAGTCTTTTATTGTAGCATTTGTATGCTTTGCTATGTGGAGAATAGCCAAGAAGAATGCCTTCATCTGCTCTAGGATCAAGTTTGCCAAGCTGCTCCTCAGTATTCTTGATATAGCATTTGCTCCCAAATATTTTGAAGTGCTTTACCGAAGGAGTTTTACCACTCCAGAGCTCATGAGGGGTTTGAGTGCTGTTCACCCGGACATTTGTCTTGTTGAGAATAATAACCGCAGTATGTGCAGCCTCACCCCAGAAGGTTGCGGGGGTTCCTGATTCATCAAGCATAGCACGAGCCATTTGTTGGATTGTTCTGTTCATTCTTTCAACAACTCCATTTTGCTGAGGCGTTCTAGCTGTAGAGAATTCTCTCCTTATCCCATGTTCATCACAGAAATCGAAAAATTCATTTGAAGTAAATTCCCCACCTCTGTCAGATCTGAGGCACTTAATTTTGTGACCTGATTCATTTTCAGCCAAGGCTTTGAAGGTTTTGAATTTTTCGAATGCTTCATCTTTGTGCTTCATAAGTCCTAACCAAACAAACCTGGAGAAATCGTCAATAAATAATATCAAGTATTCCTCTCCTCTAGGTGTTCTTTTTCTGAATGGTCCACATACATCTGTATGTACTAGCTCAAGAGGCATGCTGGCTGATCCTTCTTTCTCTGGAAAGTTAGTTCTGGTTTGTTTTCCAAACTGACATGATCTGCATATGGTGTTGTCAGGAATTTTGATATCTGGAAGATCGCGAACTGCCTGATATTTGCAAGCTTTCCTTATTTGTGAGAAGCTTAGATGTCCCAACCTTCGATGCCATAACCAGTGCTCTTCATTCTTGCTTAGATAGCATTGTTGTTGTCCTTCATCAAATATGTATAGATTATTTGGAGTTCTCTTTCCTTTGAGAACTGTTTTACCTGTATCAAGATCACGAACAAGGCATCCATTTGATCTGAATATAACCTCGGTTCTTTGATCACACATCTGGCTGACACTTAGTAGATTATGCTTCAATCCATCAACAAACAAAACATTTCCAGCCTTAACATCTTCTTTTAAAGGAGCAATACCTTTTCCTTTTATAGTTGCAGGAGTATCATTTCCAAAAGAGACTTTCTTTCCCTTTTCTAAATTAGAATAAGACTCAAGTTTTTCTTTATCACCTGTCATATGCTTCGAACATCCACTGTCAATGTACCATAGATTTTCTTGTCCTTCTGCATAAAATGCTATCCCACATCTTTCTGTTTGAGGTTCCTTTATTCTCCATGTTTTGGCGCCTGAGGCTTGTTCCTTTTTCTGCTCTTGTACCTTTCTTTCCGGAAACCTGCTTCTGCATTCAAAGTCTTTATGTCCAAAATTATTGCAAATAGAACATTCAACTTCATTTTCAAGAGCTGAAAAGTTGTTATAGGTCCTTTTTGTAATCCCTGTCATACTTCTTTGTTTTTGAGCTTCCCTAGTCATGATTGCTTTATACGCAACACATTGAGCTGCTTTGTGACCAAAGTTATGGCAAGAAAAGCATTGTCCATTGAAGAAGCTTCTGCGATTATTGGATCTACCAGCCAACTGATTGTAATTTCTATTTTCATCTATTCTTGAACCAAATTGAGAAGATTTTACCTGTGGCTGGTTGTGGCTTTTGTTCACCCTTAAGCTGGATTGCCCCTGATAGTTTCTGCTTGACATTTGTCCCTGCTTTACCTGATGATCTTCCTTGTGCTCTTGCTCATTTCTTCTTGCTGCATCAAGATAACTTTTTGAAGTGGATGCTTGAGAAGTTTCTCCATTATAGCCCAAACCTGTCTTATTTAGTGGAGACCGCTGCACACTGATAATCTCATCCAAAGTTTCAGATCCTTTGACAAACTTGAGATTAATAGTTTTTGTTTTCTCAATTTCTTTTCTAAGACCAACAATTTCACCTTCTAATTTTTCAAGATGTTTTTCCTTTTCATCAATTTGGAATTGTAGAGTATCAATAATCATGTTCTTTTCTTCTATGCATCTCTTGAGTCTAGTAATTTCATCATAAAGGTTATCCACATCTACAGCATCCTCATAATCATCATCTTCAAATGCCATTAACAACCTATATTTATTACCTTGTTCATCTTCATCACTGTTTGATAAGCCATCACTATCTTCATGGGTGTAGTAGCTTTTCTTATTTGCGCTTTGTTTCTTGTTCCATCTAACTGGTTCCTTTCCTTTATCCTTATAAGAGCATTTTGCAGCATAATGACCTACTCTTCCACAAGCAAAGCATTTGAAAGGTAGCTTACCTCTGAACCTTCCAGAACCTCTTTGAAGATTTCTGACAAAATTTGATTCTTCTTCCTCTTCTTCTGGATCATGGCTTGCTTCATAGTAATCTTCTTTGCCTGATGCTTTAAAAGCAGCCTCCCTTCTGTCTGATGGTCCTCCCTTTCTCATTTCATAAGCAGTTAGAATTCCATGTAGCTGAGACATAGTAAGAACACGGAGATTTTCTTTTTCTTCTATTGCAGATACTTTGGATTCAAACTTGGGGGATAATGATCTTAGAATCTTTTGAACTACTAGAGACTCCTTTACTTCTTCACCCAAATTTTTCATACAATTTACAATCTCATCTACCCAAAGAAAATAATTAGCCACACTTTCATCATTATACATCTTGAGAGTCTCATATTGAATTCTGAGAGTTTGAAGTTTGGCTTGTTTTACCTGTTCATCTCCTTCATAGCTTGTGATCATTTTGTCCCATATTTCTTTTGCTGATTTGAAGTGCATTACCTTCATGAATTCTGTTTGGGATATACTTCCTAATAGAGTACTGACTGCTTTTGCATTTGTTTCATACTTCTTTTTCTCAGCTGGATCTGTAGGAGTAGCTGAAGGAAAAACATAGCCTGTTTCTACAATGTCCCAAACTTCAGTACCAAGAGATTGAAGATATGCAGTAACTCTTACCTTCCAATAATTGAAGTTTGTCCCATCAAAAACTGGTGGCCTGATTGATGCTTCTCTCTCGTAGTTGCTCATGATGAACGATCTACCTTCAAGCGATCAAGCTTTTCTGAAGGACCTGCTCTGATACCAATTGTTGGAAATAATACTGAGAGGGGGGGTGAATCAGTATTATCAAGCAATTTACCAAATCTTCCTTATTTGATCTTTTGAATTATTCTTGCATATCAGTACCATAAAACAATGAGCATGAGTAAAGAAAATAGACAGTCACACCAAAGAACACAAGATGTAAGGTGGAAACCCAATGCGGGAGAAAACCACCTGCTGCAATATGTCTCTATCTTCTTTCAAGAAATTCTTTTTACAATGATTTTGTACTGGTGCAGTCCTTTACCAGCACGCAGGCTGCAACCTGCAGAGAGCTACAACTCTCTCTCGTTTTCCAGTTTCTCCTGGAAGGGAGCTACAACCCCCTACTTCTTTTCATGAAGAATCAAATGATCAACAAGTATATAATAGATACAGTCCACTACAGATATTAGATCAGTAATTACAGAAATAACCCAGAACACCTTATGAACAGAAATATACAGTCAACAGATCATCTTAAGACAGGGACGCATATTTTCTTTCTGTGACCTGCGACTGGACGCAGTCTACCTTCCACTGTTCTGCGTGCCGACGCACTGTTCCTCTATGCTTTGCTGCGACCGGCGCACTCAGAAACACTATCGCGCCGCGTCTTTTGCTTCAGAGACGCACCCAATAACACAGTCGCGCCGCGTCCTTTGCCTCAGAGACGCACCTGAGCCTTTACTGTACTGCGTCCCGGCGCACTTTCCCTTCACTGAACCTGCGTCCCTTCAGATATAAAAGATATGAGGACTTCAGAACTAACCCAAACATTCAGATCCACAGATCTGATCATGCGCCATAGAGATCACAGTCCATTAGAAGATTCGCCTTCATAGATCTGGACTAGATCTCACCAAAAGATATTCAACCAAGATGATGCCTAATCCAAATGAACTCCTTTGCTTTATATAGGCAAGCTTCTCCCCAAAACATGGAACAAAACCACGAGCCGACACCATAGAAACACAAAACCGTCGGCTAGATACCACACAAGAAACCCCCACGTGCTTTTCTCTGCCTTGAAATGTGTGCACTGGGCGGACGCACCTCCTGAACGGCTGGCCTGCGTCCCTGGACGCGGGTTCTGTATGGTATACCTGCGGGGACGCACTTGCTGAACATATTTCCTGCGTCCTTCTTGATTTATCACCTGAATGGGTTTGCCATCAAGGACAACACCTGAATCATAATGCCAACAGAAACAACATTGTCTTCTGATGAATTCCAAGAAGAAGAAGAGCCGGTCGAAGCACATGGATTATGGGATTTAATCCTCACTACATTGGAAAATGAGGAAGAAGAAGAAGCCTTACATGTAGAGACTAGAAGTAAAAAAAATCCATTGATTCACCTTCTTCAAGTGCAAAACAAAGACTAGTAACTCCTGTCAATAAGGATATAAACACAACGAAGAAGTCTCCTCCCAAATATACTGAATCCATCCCATCCTCTTCTAATTCTCCTTCTACATCAAAAACTCTTATTGTCTCTGATAAGGATATAGAGTATAATATTATGGAAGATATGAAGAAAGTAAAATATAATATTTCCATGTATGAGGTAAGTAAACTTAAGCAACAACATTTTTTTTTGCTTACAGAATTAAATTTTGTCCTTATATCTCCTTTTCCAACCGCAAAAGACTCACTAGGAAAAGGAAAACCTCCATATGATACTTCTAACAAGATTGATGCCTCAAATGTGATTATAATTGGAGATCGGTCCAATTCTCATACCCCTCCTTTCTTATTGACCTTTGAGATTTTCAATAAAAATGTTCACGATTGCCTTATAGACTCAGGTTCTTCTTCAAATATAATGCCATATTCAGTTTGTCTCAAATTCAACATAACACCTAAAAAATATGTTGTGAAAATTATGCAACTAGATAGAATCAAAGTCAAGGTCTTAGGGGAATTAAATTATGTTTTAATAAGATTATCCTCAAATTCAAGGGTTTGTCATATTATTGATATATTGATTGCTAATATTCCTGAATTCTACGGTCTTATCTTAAGCAAAGATTGGTCTGAGAAATTACATGGTTATTTCGCCACAGATTGGTCACCAAGGAAAATTTTAAGGATGGAAAGTTATCTTGAAGTTTAAAAACATTGGCAAATCTCACTAGTGCCTAATATGAAAAATACAAAATGTTTATTGACGTATTTGTAAAATTATTCCAATTTACAATGATTTTATATATACTCTATATATAATGTTGGTGATTTTTAAGGTAAAATAAATTTATATTTTAAAATTTTGGTGAATCTTGTTTTTGGAAAAGTCATGAAAACATAACCCACCTACAAATATTAGCCTCTAAAATTTCCATGTTGGTCACATATCTGGCTTCCTTACAACAACAAACCAAATCAGATTCATGTATATAGAGAAAAGCATATGAAACACTCAGTTATTGATTTGGATGAAGAGAATGAGACTATAGCTTTTACTAATAACATCATTGGCAATTATTCTTCCGAATCCTTCTTTAGAAGTTTTACAACTCAAAAATCTCCTTTTTTAGCAAACTTTGTTTCTTCTCAAATTGAAAATTATTTTCAATCAAATTTATTAGGTGTATTAATGTTGTAGATATTGTTGTAAAGAAACATGAATAATTATTTTGGACGCTTTATTTTTATGGTTTAAAATCTAGTAAAGGTGAGGGAGCTCGATGTACATTAATAAGCCCTAGTGGTGAAAAACTATGCTAGCATGTAGGCTATAATTTGAATGTACTAGTAATATTGCATAATATGAAGCATTAGTACAAGGATTGTATTGTAGAAAATATGTGTAGGTTAACCTGATAATGCAATATAAATCAAAGCAGAATATTATAACCTACTTCTACTATCAATATGCGGAAGCTTAAAGATTGAGCTGAATAATATAACCAGAAGAAGAAGAATCAACGACACAATACACATGAAAATACTTTTTGGGAAAGTGTCATCTAGAAACCCCACACTATTGTATTATCATACATGGTGGAAATACATAGGAATTATGCAAAGCCTTAGCTCTCACAACTAGCCAACACTCAGTACAATCCTCACAGATGCTCATAAGCAATCTTGGCTTCTCTCCAACCTTCCTCTCTGCCCTCCAAGCTCCTATTTCCTTGCGCTTTCCTTGTGGATGATTCTCCTATTACCAAGTGGATGATCTCTCCTCAAAACTGTGCAATCCTCAAGGATGATGCCTTGACTGCATGCATGAGTTTTCTTTATAAGAAAACACATGCAACTAATAGTACATTGTCCTTGACTTTAATCTCAATTGGGTCTTTCTCATAATAGACATGCATGAGTTTCTGATGAGGGAATATTCAGTTAACTGGAGTAGCACTAGTTGAGTGCATGCATGCATCAACTGACTATTAACTCACTATTAGTTCCTCAAACAGTTTGGAACTAATTTAATTGGACTTAACTCAGTATGCTAAGTTAACTAATTACAACTCAAATATAACTCAATCTTATCTCCTTAATTTAAGGGATAACTCTTGCATGACTTCAGAAAGACTTCTAACTTGAATTTCTCCAACTATTTAATTTAAAATAAATAAATTAACTATTTCCATGTAGCTGTTAAGACTAAAACCAATTTTAATTCAAGGACAAATTAAATTGGAATATTCGTGTTGCCATATTTCAACACTCCCTCTTAACAAGAAAGGGATTATCTGCCACCCCGATCCTGTCTCTATGGAACTCGAAATTACACTTTGACAATGCCTTTGTCAAAATGTCAGCATCTTGCTCCTCTATCGAAATATACTGCAACAACATTATCTGTGAGAAGCCACGGGCAACAAATCTTTCCTTATTCTTCTCCACACTACCATCAACAGCTTTCTTTACCTTGTAAAGCCAACGGGAACTCACAACTGACTTGTTCTCCAGTCTTGGAACCACATCCCAAACACTGTTACGAACTATGGAGTCATACTTCTCCACCATAGCATTAACCCAAATCAGCTACTACAATGCTTCCTCAAAGGAAGATGGCTCGGTCTCAACACATTCCCTAGCAAGGGCCATGTATTCAGTGTACCTCTTAGGTGACCTCCTCTTTCTGTGCTGAGAAGATGGTGCTCACACATTCTCTCTCGCATCCTCCAACAATCTATCAGCTTCTCTTGTGCGCTTCCATCCATCTATAGATGACTCTGCTTGAGTGGATGTCTCCACTCTTGGAACCTCTGCATGTGGTTGCTCCGTGTCAGTCTGAGGCTCCTCCTCCTTAGGAACCAACAGTTCCTCCACATCTTGTAGTTGGAGCTCCCTCTCAAGGGAAAATCGCATGGCCTTCTGCTCATCAAACTTGAGATCTCTGCGAACCATTGTCCTCCGACTGGTCTCTTACCGGAGAAAGCTTCCTCTGGTGTCTTCATCCCAATTATGCGATGCGAGCTTCTATTATGCAAATAGACCTCTATGTTGCATGCCTCAGCCCACTAGCAAAGTGGTAGGCCTTGGTCATGCAACATTACACGTGCTGCCCCTATAATAGTTATGTTCTTCCTCTTGACCACCCCATTCTACTGTGAGTTATGAGGTGCCGTCAACTCTCGTTTAATTCCTTCCGCTGCACATAAATCCTTAAACTCTTGAGAGACATATTCTCCATTGTTGTCACTTCCCAAGGCCTTTATCTTCTTCCCTGACTCTTTCTCAACCAAAGCTTTGAACTCACAAAACTTTGTGAAGGTTTGGTCCTTCTTCTACATGAAATCAATCCAGCATTTACAAGAATAGTCATAAATTAAAATCACATAATACCTTTGCTTCACTGTGGATGCCATCGAGAATGGTCCACACAAATCAAAATGAACTCGCTCTAAGATAGCTTCTATTTGACTGTCTCGATCATGAAAGGAAGAATTGGTGTACTTTCCCAAGGTACAACCTTTGCATGTATCAATTTGCTCAAGTTTACCTTTGGAAAGTCCTTGTAGAAATTCTCATTGTAAAACTACACAAATATAAAGGAATGAATTCCTTCTGCATGTAAGATATTTTCTTATAGGAAAATTCTAGCAACTAATAATACACTGTCCATGCCTTTAATCTCAACTGAGCCTTTGTCTGAACTGACATGCATGAGTTCTTTATGAGAGAATATTCAGTTATCTGGAGTACACTAGTTTCATGCATGCATGCATTAATTGATTGAACTCACAATCAGTGCCACAAACTGTTTGGAACTAATCTAATTGGACTTAACTCAGTTAACTAAGCTAACTAATTTCAACTCAAATACAACTCATCCTTATCTCCTTAATTAAGGGATAAATTCCTCAATCAAAGGGATAACTGTTGCATGACTTCACAAAGACTTCATGTTTGAGTTTCTCCAACTAATTAACTCAAGATGAATTAATTAATTATTTTTCAAATAGCTGATGAGACTAAATTCGAATTTTAATTCTCAATTTTAATTCAAGGACAAATTAAAATTGGAATATCTTGAAATGCTATCTTTAGCAATGCTATTTTTAATATTTCTATTTTTAGCATTTCTTGTTGCTATTTTCAACACTCCCTCTCAACAAGAAAGGGATTATCTACCATCCCGATCCTATCTCTAGGGAACTCTAATTTACACTTTGACAATGCCTTAGTCAAAATGTCAGCATCTTGCTCCTTGATCAAAATATACTGCAACAACATGATCCTCCTCACCACATAGTCTCTGAGATGATGATACCAAATGTCGATATGCTTGGACCTGTCATGAAATACTGTATTCTCAGAGTGTTTGATACAACTCTGATTATCATAATAGATCATAGTTGGATCCATCCTCTGATCAAACAAACCAACTAGAATTCTCCGCATCCAAATGGCCTCACATGCTACCTGACTTGCAACCATGTATTCAACCTCTGCTGAACGGAGTGCAACTAACCTCTATTTCCTGCTGTACCAAGAAACTGTAGCTGAAACAAGGTTGAAAGTTCCTCCTGATGTTCTCTTCTGATCTGATGGACTCCTTGCCCAATCTGCATCTGTGAAGCCCTGTAGCTTCACTCCCTATGACCGTCTATACCATAATCCATATTGAGATGTGCCTATGAGGCATCTCAAAACATGCTTAGCCACCTTCCAAAATAGTGCGGTAGGGTGAACCATAGCTTGACTCAGCTAGTTCACTGCATAGCACAAATCTGGTTGTGTGTTCACTAAGTACATCAGTGAACCCACAAGCTGCTAATACACAATAACTTCTACTACTCCTGAAGTAGCATCCTCTTTCCTCTAGTTACCTGCTAGAGGAGTCTGCATGGGCTTACACTTCTGCATGTGGAATCTCCTAAGTATCTCATTGGCATACTTGCCTTGAGACACAAAAAAATCCCCATCCTTCTGCCACACTTCCATACCTAGAAAGTAGTGCATGAGACCCATGTATTTGATCTCGAACTCTCTTGCAAGGTCCTCCTTATAAGACATGATCAACTAATCATCAACTGTCAATATCAGATCATCAACATAAAGAACAACGATCAACTGCTTACCTTCCACCATGATGTGGTACAAGTTCGCATCCACTTCACTATTTGTGAAGTCCAACCTGGTGAAGTAGTTGTTGATCATAGTGTACCAAGCACAAGGTGCTTGCTTCAACCCATACAAAGCTCTCTTGAGTTGGCACACATGCGACTCAGAGGTCTCAAAACCTTCCGGCTACTATATGTACACCTCTTCCTCAATCTTGCCATTGAGGAAGGCAGTCTTCACATCCATCTGATGGATCTTCCAACACATCTATGCTGATAGTGCCAACATCGATCTGATAGATGAGTACCTTGCTACAAGAGCAAAAGTCTCATCATAGTTGATCCCCTCGACCTGTGAAAAGCCACAGGCAACAAACCTTGACTTATGCTTTTCCACACTACCATCAATAGCTTGCTTTACCTTGTAAAGCCAACAGGAACTCACAATTGACTTGTTCCCTAGTCTTGGAATAACATCCCAAACACTGTTCTGAACTATGGAGTCATACTCCTCCACCATAGCATCAACCCAAATTGGTTGTTTCACTGCTTCCTCAAAGGAGGATGGCTCGGTCTCAACACATTCCCCAACAAGGGCCATGTATCGAATGTACCTATCAGGTGACCTCGTCTGCACTCAGAAGCTGGTTCTCCCACATTCTCTCTCACATCCGACAATAATCTCTTAGCTTCTCTCACGTGCTTCCGCCCATATCTAGAATACTCTGCTTGAGTGGTTGTCTCCACTCTTCGAACCTCTGCATGTGGCTGCTCTGCATCAGTCTGAGGCTCCTCCTCCTTAGGAACCAAAAGTTCCTCCACAACCTGTAGTTGGAGCCCCCTCTCAAGAGAAACTCGCATGGCCTTCTGCTCATCAAACTTGAGATCTTTGCAAACCACTGTCCTTTGACTGGTAGGAAAATACACTCGATAGTTGTGGGGTGCATCAATGTACCCCACAAGTATCCCCAACTCTACTGTCAGCTCAAGTTTATTTCGAGCATCCTTGGTCACATGGTAATAAACCGATGAGCCAAAGATCTTGAAGTGACCCACATCTGGTCTCTTCCCGGAGAAAGCTTCCTCTGGTGTCTTCATCCCAAGAATGCAATGTGGGCTTCTATTTTGAAGATAGATCACTGTGTTGCATGCCTTAGCCCATAAATGAAGTGATAGGCCTTGGTCATACAACATCGCCTGAGCTACTCCCACAATTGTTCTGTTCTTCCTTTCAGCCACCTCATTCTACTGTGGGTTATGAGGTGCTGTCAACTCCCGTTTAATTCCTTCCGCTGCACAGAAGTCCTTAAACTATTGAGAGACATACTCTCCACCATTGTCACTTCTTAAGGCCTTGATCTTCTTTCTTGATTCTTTCTCAACCAAAGCTTTGAACTCACAAAACTTTGAGAAGGTTTGATCCTTCTTCTACATGAAATAGATCTAGCATTTATGAGAAAAATCATCAACGAAAATCACATAATACCTTTGTTTAGTGGTGGAGGCTGTCAAGAATGGTCCTCACACATCTGTATGAACTCGCTCCAAGATTGCTTCAGCTCGACTATCTCGATCATGAAAGGAAGATTTTGCATACTTATCCAAGGTACAACCTTTACATGTGTCCACTTGCCCAAGTTTACCTTTGGGAAGTCCGGTAGAAATTTGCTGCATTATCTTCAAGGCCCCATGATGCAAGTGGCCCAACCTCCTATGCCATAACTCGCCAATGTCTTGCCTTTGCACCAATTCTGCTTTCGAACTCAATGCAACATAGTCATCTACCTCTAGCTTGTAGATATTCTTCACTCGAATCCCAATCCTCTTGGTCTGACCTGTGGCTATGTGTCTCAGGAATTCTTTTCCTTTACTGAAGACTACATCATAGCCTTTGTCTTCCAACATCGCCACCGATACCAAGTTCTTCTTCAGCCCAGGAACATACTTTACATTAGTCAGGGTGAGAGGAGCTCCATGCTCCCTCTGAAACACGACCGTACCTTCACCTGAAACATGGTACTTTCCATCATCACCCATCTTTATGCATATATTGAGGTCTTTCTCCTCCAAGGTGCTGAATAAAATCTTATCGCCGGTCATGTGGAATGAGGCTCCACTGTCCAGGTACAAAACACAAGCCACCATCGATGAAACCATGCATGCGATGAGGGTAAAATCCAATTCGAACGGAGAGGCCAGTGCCTCACCTTCTGATCCTTTGGACGATCCCTTCTTGGATTTCTTCAATGGAAAATTAGTTGCATAATGGCCCACCTCATGACAATTAAAGCATCTCACTTTACATTTGTCAATCTTCTTCCGACTATGAGAAGAACTTGATTTAGAATGGGAAGCCTTCCCTTTCCATTTCCTTGCCTTACTTGCTAAGGCTATATTTTCTTCATCATCATGCTTAGATGAAGAACCATCTCTGGTGCTCCTCCTGATCTCCTCCTGCATCAGATCTGACCATAGTCGTTCCCAATCTGGCAGTTTCTCTCTTCCATTCACTGAGTCCTGGTAGCTATGCCAGTTCTTAGGAAGACCAAGGAGAGAAAGACTCACCATATCATCATAAGCTGTTGTTATTCCTACACTTCCAAGCTCATCTCTACAGGTGGTGAACTTGTTCAGATATGTAGAAATATCGTCGCCCTTTTCACACTTCATTTTCTGAAGCAAATCCTTAAGTGCTAGCTTCCTCTGGTCACTATTGTTCTGATATAGGTACTTCAATGTCTTCCACGTTGAAAACAGAGTCTCCCTCCCATGGATACTCGAGACAATATAGTCTCGAACTCCCTCCAAAAGAATCCTCCTCGCCTTCGCCACACACTTCTTCAATTCCGCCAATTCTTGGGCATTAGCTGCTGCTGGCTTGGGGATTTCTTGATCAATGAAATCCTTCAAACCATTGTCTTTGATTACTACTTCCATGCAATCCTTTCATGCTATGTAATTGGAGATGCCAGCCAGTGCATACTCGTGTCTCAAGCCATTAAACACCATTAGAGAACTTAGAGGTGTGATAAGAATTCGATTTTGTACCTGCAATCAAGAACTTCAAACTTTGACTTTTCCCTTCTCAGTATGTTGTTCACAGCTCTGATCAACTTGGCTCCGATACCATGTAGAAATTCTCACTGTAAAACTGCACAAATCTCAAGGAATGAATTCCTTCTGCATGCAAGAGATTTTATTATAGGAAAATTCTAGCAACTGATAGTACATTGTCCTTGCCTTTAATCTCAACTAGGCCTTTGTTTGAACTCACATGCTTCAGTTCTTTATGAGAGAATATTCAGTTATCTGGAGTACACTAGTTTCATGCATGCATGCATTAACTGACTGAACTCACAATCAGTTCCATAAAATGTTTGGAACTAATCTAACTGGACTTAACTCAGTTAACTGAGCTAACTAATTTCAAATCAAATACAACTCATCCTTATCTCCTTAATTAAGGGATAACTTCCTCAATCAAAGGGATAACTATTGCATGACTGCACAAAGAATTCATGTTTGAGTTTCTCCAACTAATTAACTCAGGATGAATTAATTAATTATTTTTCAAACAGCTGGTGAGACTAAATTCGAATTTTAATTCTCAATTTAAATTCAAGGACAAATTAAAATTGGAATATCCTGAAATGCCATCTTTAACAATGCTATTTTTAGCATTTCTATTTTTACAATTTTTTGTTGCTATTTTCAACAGTCCTGTAGATATCTGCTACATTATCTTCAAAGCCCCATGATGCAAATGGCCCAACCTCCTATGCCACAACTCACCAATGTCTTGGCTTTGCACCAATTCTACTTTCGTACTCAATGTTGTGCAATCATCTACCTCTAGTTTATAGAGATTATTCACCTGAATCCCTATCCTCTTGGTCTGACCCGTGTCTATGTGTCTTAGGAACACCTTTCCTTTACTAAAGACAACATCGTAGCCTTTGTCCTCCAACATCACGACCGATACCAAGTTCTTCTTCAATCTAGGCACATACATCACATCCGTCAAGGTGAGAGGAGCTCCATGCTCCCTCTGAAAAGCAACCGTGCCCACTCTTGAAACACTATACCTTTTGTTGTCACCCATCTCTATGCGCATCTTGAGGTCTTTCTCCTCCAAGGCAGTGAATAGATTTTTATCACTGGTCATGTGGAATGAGGCTCCACTTTTAAGATACTAGACATAACCCATCATCAATGACACCATGAATGCGATGAGGGTAAAGTCCATTTCGAAATGAGAGGCTAATGCCTCACCTTTCGAGGATCCCTTCTTGGACTTCTTCGATGGGCAATTAGTCGCATAATGTCCCATCTTGTGACAATTAAAGCATCTTACTTTAGACATGTCACCCTTCTTCCCTCCATGAGAAGAATTCAATTTGGAATGGGAAGCATTCCCCTTCCCTTTCCTTGCCTTACTTGCTAAGGCTAGATTTTCTTCATCATCATTCTTGGATGAAGAACCATCTCGTGTGCTCCTCCTGATCTCCTCCTGCATAAGATCCGACCACAGTCATTCCCAATCTAGAAATTTCTCCCTTCCATTCACAGAGTCCTAGTAGCTATTCCAACTCTTTAGAAGGCCAAGGAGAGCGAAGCTCACCATATCATCATCGGCAATAGTTATTCCCACACTGCCAAGCTCATCTCTGCAAGTGATGAGCTTGCTCAGATATGTGGAAATAGTATGACCCTTCTCCATCTTGATTCTTCGAACCTTATCCTTGAGCTGCAATTTCCTTTGGTCGCTACTATTCTAGTAAAGGTCCTTCAATGTCTTCGACATTGAAAATGGAGTATCCTTCCCATGGAGACTGGAGAAAATATGGGCTCGAACTCCCTCAAGGATGATCCATCTCGCCTTCGCCACACACTTCTTCCACTCAACCAACTCTTGTGCATTAGTTGACACTGGCTTTGGGATTTCCTAATCAATGAATTCCTTCAAGCCATTTTCTTCTAATACAACCTCCAGTCTATTTTTCCATGCTATGTAATTTGAGCTACCTTCCAAGGCATACTCGAGTCTCAAGCCATAGAATGACATTGACCAACCTTGAAGTATGATATGAACTCGATTTTCACCTGCAACCTCGAACTTCAAACTTTGAATTCTCTTCTCAGTATACTGTTCACAACTCTAATACCATGTAGAGAATTTCTACAAATCTAGCTCTGATACCATGTAGAAAATTTCTACAAATCTAGCTCTGATACCATGTAGGAAATTTTTACAAATCTAGCTCTGATACCATGTAGAAAATCTGATGGGTTTAACCCGATAATGCAATATAAATCAAAGCAGAATACTATAACCTACTTCTACTATCAATTTGTAGAAGCTTAAAGATTGAGTTGAATAATATAACCAAAAGAAGAAGAACCAATGACACAATACAAATGAAAATACTTTTGGGGAAAGCCTCAGCTGAAAACCCCACACTATTGTATTATCATACATGGTGGAAATAAATAGGAATTATACAAAGCCTTAGCTCTCACAGCTAGCCGGCTCTCAGTACAATCCTCACAGATGCTCACAGGAAATCTTAGCTTCTCTCTAGCCTTCCTCTCTACCCTCCAAGCTCCTATTTCCTTGTGTTGTTCCTTGTGGATGATTCTCCTGTTATGAAGTGGATGATCTCTCCTCAAAACTATGCAATCCTCAAGGATGATGCCTTGACTGCATGCATGAGTTTCCTTTATAAGAAAACACATGCAACTAATAGTACACTGTCCTTGACTTTAATCTCAATTGGGTCTTTCTCAGAATAGACATGCATGAGTTTCTGATGAGGAAATCTTCAGTTAACTGGAGTAGCACTAGTTGAGTGCATGCATGCATCAACTGATTGTTAACTCACTATTAGTTCCTCAAATAGTTTGAAACTAATTTAACTGGACTTAACTCAGTAAGCTGAGTTAACTAATTACAAATCAAATATAACTCAATCTTATCTCCTTAATTTTCATGACTTCAAAAAGACTTCTAACTTGAATTTATGCAACTAATTAATTTAAAATAAATAAATTAATTATTTCCAAGTAGCTGTTAAGACTAAATTTTATTTTAATTCACTATTTAATTCAAGGACAAATTAAATTGGAATATTCTTGTTGCCATATTTCAACATGTATAAAGTGATAAATCTTGGTGTTGAATATATTCAAGTCTTTGGTGATTCTGAAATCGTTATAAAATAAGCCAGAAACAATATCCATTGTGTTTCAAATCACCTTAGGAATTATCAATCCTTAATTCAAAATCTTACTTCACATTTTGTAGCATTCAATATTTCTCCAATACCAAGAATACAGAATGCCAGTGTTGGTCTTTTGACCAAAATTGCATCTAAATTAATCTCGTCTGAAGATTTTAGTCCAGAAAGATTTTCTGTAGAGTTGATTTTTCGCCCATCCATTCCCTATAATATTACCAATTAGCGAGTATTCAATGATGATAGAGATATTCTAGACTTTTTAACATCAAAAGAATCCTATCTTGACCAAGTAATTGATGAGGATGAATATGATTCTCAATTGAATAAATCAAAAGAAAAAGTTGCTTTGCCAAAACTTGTAGTCAAGCTTGAGGATCTTTATGATCTTAAAGACATCTTTGAATTAGTTAAACTAGGATCTGATATAAAACCCAAAAATATTAACTTAGGTCTTGGTCTCTCATATGAAGAAAGAAATGCATTTATTCATGTTTTAAAGAAATATAAATATATATTTGCTTGGAATTATCAAGATATGAAAACTTATGATGCCTCCATCATTCAGCACATCATCCCAATGGTACTAGATGTTAAACCCATTCAGCAAAAACTTAGGAAGATACATCTGAATTTGGAAATTAGATTAAAAGTGAGTTGAATAAACTTTTAAAAGATACAATCATCTTTCCAGTGAAGCATTCCAAAGGGGGTTCCAATCTTATATCGGTTAGAAAGAAGAATGGTGATATTCACATTTGTATTGATTTCAGGAATTTAAATAATGCATTTCAAAAAGACAATTTTCCCCTCCCATCAATTGAACAAGTTCCGCAATCATTTGTTGGTTTTGAACTAAAGTATTTTTTAAATGGAATTTTAGGTTACAATCAGATGCTAGTTCATCCAAAAGATCGATTAAATACTACATTCAGAACAAAGTGGGAAACGTATGCATATCAGAAAATGCATTTTGGATTAATGAATGCAGGAGCTATGTTCCACAGAGCGATGGAAATTGCTTTCAAAGGGTTGATTAATAAAACTATTGTGGTATATCTCGATGATATTACCATATATTCAAAGAAGAGAAATAATCATTTGCACGATTTTAAGTAGATCTTTGAAAGATGCATAAGGTATGGAATTTCTCTAAACCTCAAGAAATCATTTTTTCTCTTAGTGAAGGTAAACTCAGTTTTATTGTATCCAAACATGGAATTTGTATTGATCTAGAAAGAATTAAAACAATTTTAAAAATTCTATTACCACATACCAAGAAATCAATGCAATCTTTTCTTAGCGAAATCAATTTTGTTAAGAGATTTGTCCCTAAATTTACTCAAATTGTCCTACCATTACAAATAATGATAAAAAATATTTATTTTTAAATGGGGTGATCATGAAAGAGAATCATTTAAAGCAATCAAACAAGCTGTATTTAATGCCCCTTCTCTATCAACCCCCAATTTTTTTGATCAATTTATTTTATATACTTTTTCCTCTTAGTTATCATATGCAGTCATATTAACACAACGAAATGAATAGAAATTCAAAGTTCCTATTGCTTTTTTTAGCTCAAATTTTCAAGGAGCTAAATTAAATTATTCATGAGTAGAAGAGAAAGCCTTTGCAGTTTACAAAGCTATCAAATATTTCAGAAATTTTCTTCTAAAAACTCATGTTAAAGTTATTGTTCCTTTCTTAGTAGTCAATCAATTTCTTATTCAAAAGGAGTTAGGATAAAAGAGAGCTAACTGGGTTACTAAATTACAAGAATATGATCTAGAAATCAAACCCGGTAAATTTAAAAGCTCAAGGTTTTTACAAGTTAGTCATGAGAATGAATGATACATCAATAGATGAAGTAACAAGTACTATTGAACAAATCACATAGGTACTCCTTGTTAGCACTCAGTCTAAGTACGTTGACTTAATATTTTATTTGAAAAATGGATATGCTCCACTTGAGCTAGATGTTAAGAAAAAGAGATCCTTGAGATTGAAAGCCAATCAATATCAACTCATCAATGATGTGTTATTTACGAAAAAATATGATTCTGTTTTATTAAGATGTTTGGAAAAAACTGAAGCAGAAAAGGTCTTACAGGAACTGCATGATGGACCAACAGGTGGACATTATAGTGGAGATACAACGGATCACAAAATTTTGCATGCTATATATTACTGGCCAAATTTATTCAAAGATACCCACATGTATGTAGGAAGATGAAAATTTTGTCAAACCGCTTCAGGAAGACAAGGAAACCTTCCATGCCTTTGCAACCAATCAACATCAAACAACCTTTTGAGCAATGGGGACTGGACATAATAGGTGAGATTGTTCCTAATTCTTCCAAATGACATAGGTATATTTTTTTGCAAAAAATTATTTTACAAAATGGGTAGAGGCAATACCTTTGAAGTTAGCCAATTCTGAAAGCATCATTGAATTCATTGATCAATTTATTATTACCAGGTTTGGTATCCCTCATGCTCTTATTTTTGACAATGCTTCTTATTTTTCTAGAAATGCAATCACTGAATTTTCTTTAAAGAGAGGACTTAAAGTTGAGTATTCTGAAAATTATTACCCTAAAGGAAATGGCTTAGCAGAATCCACTAATAAAAATATTATAAGGATCATTAAACGAACTTTTGAACAAAATCAAAAGAACTGGCATAAAGCTTTAATATTTGCTTCACGGGCTGATAGAATGACCGAGAAAACCTCAATAGGTACTTCTCCTTTTCATTTGGTATATGGGAAATAATCTATCCTACCTCCAAATCTAGCTCCCCCCTCATCAACTCTAGTTCAATTTGTTGAAGAACAACCTTCTTATGCTTTACAATTACGAATGTCTCAAATCCTAAAGCTAGAAGAAGAAAGAATTAAAGCTAAGCTAGTCCATGCTCACCATCAACAATTGGTAAAAGCTTCATTTGATCTCAATTCAGTCAAAGAATTTTTTTTTGAAACAGGAGACTTAGTTTTGAAATGGGATAAAGTGCATGAGGACAAAGGAAAACATACAAAATTTCAAAAACTCCAGCTTGGTCCCTTTCATATTTTTGGGAAGATAGGTCCATCAACTTTCATCTTGCAATATTTACAAGGGAAGAAGGAAATTCTTCCTATTAATGGACTTATACTCAAAAAATATTTTTCTTGAAAGAACATGAGTTCTTTTGTACAATATGTAATTTTTTTTTTTTTCATCATTTCCTTTCATTACTAAAAATACTACATTTTTGAAAAACAAATTGGAAGTTTCTCTTTATTTTTGAATTGTTAAACTTATTTAGGGAACAATTTAGAAAACAAAACTTTGGAATCTAAGTATTGAATCTATTTTAAACCTTTGAAATAAGATAATCATTTAGTTGCTTTTGGTTTGAAATTCTTTAAGAAATATATTTGTTGTGAATTGGTTTTGAAAAGTTATCTTTAGAAAAGCAGAAATTACTATGAAGTCTTTTAGCATCTTTCACTTAAAGAGGTCATCGAAGACTCGTAAAGAGTAAATGAAACCTCCCCATCCTTTTTTTTTTCAAAGTGTAATTCAAAAATATAAAAGACTTAAAAGTTAAGAGGTCTCATCATGAGCTTGCTTACCATGATAGGAAACTAATAAAATTGACATTATCACTATTGGCAACCAAACCAAAATAGTGGCTCTTAGTCACCAGACTTTGAGACAAGAGATCTCATCACGAGTCGACTTGTTCAATTTTATTACAACTTGTGAATGGAATTATCATTTTTTGGCTACCAAACCAAGATAATGACTTTAAAGTAAAAAAATAAATAATATAAAAAAATAAAAATAAAAAAGGAAATTCATTGCCTCTAAAGAATGTTATTATAATATGGATGGGATACTAGTTCATTTTGGTTAAATGGTAACCCGATTCGAGGCTATGAATGCCTGTTGGCAGTAGTGGCTCTATCAATGACTAATAAGTTTATTCAATACATTAAGATTCTAATAGTTTTTACTTTATCTTTTCAACCTATTAGTGACTGATTTACACAAAAAAGATTTTCATCTATCACAAACCTTGAGAAACTTTACAATAAAATGAATTATTTCATTTCAAATTTATCTATATCGATCTAGATTTTAGTAATTTTTTAACTTTCTAAAGAAATTTCTTGATAAATATTGACATCTTATAGAGATTAATTATTTTGTCCAGTGTGTCGCCAATTGTTGTGGTACTCAACAACCCCTCATTATCTTTAGACTTAGGAGAAAGAATAAAGGGGACCCTTTAAAATTTTTAAGATAGAATCCTTTCTTGTTTAGATAAAATAGGATAATTTCTATATTTACACTTTGATTTTTGAGTAAAACAAGAAAGTTTATGAAAATGGCATAAAACCTTTTAGAAATACTTTTGTAATTTTTTACAAGTCTAACTAATCCCATAATCATAACAAATAAATGAAAAAAACATAAAATAATTGGTCTTATTAACACCTACACGTGGTATCGGTGGTTTCAAAGAATAGTGAAATGCGAAAAGTCGGAATGAAAAATAACGATACGCTGATTGCGAAAAGTCATTAGGCGAAATTACGAAAAGCTGATAAGTGAAATGAATAAAAGCCCAAAATAAAAATGCTGAAAAGCCAAATGTGAAATGTCGAAAACCAATATCACAATCCATAAAGAGCCAATATCGCATTCCTTCAATTGATGGATGCCAATTTCGCATTCTATTAAATCTCCAATATTTCGCTAATATAGATCCCGTGCCTATATACTTTCGGAAATCGAAGGTGGCTAAGTTATGTTGATACCACCCAATACCAAACACCAATAAAAAAATTTCTGATATAATGACAAGTGTCACTATCATGTGAATAAACGTTTGGAAATTAAATGACCACTTTGTGTAGTTCTAATTTCAAGGTTTTTTGATGATTTGTAATAATTTCGAGTTAATGTAAAAGGATTTTCCATAAAACTCGCAATGAATTGATATGACTCTTTGCATCCTTCGAAGCGCTTGCTACTTATCACAGTTTGTTTCTTTATAGGTAAATTATAATAATGATAAGTTAAAGGAAATGTCAAGAACAATAAAGGTGAGGAGGAAGTATGTAATACAACAAGAACCGGTCTTTCTCCCTGAAGAAGTGTTTGAGATGTCTCCATTGTTTACAGATACTACATGCACTCCAGATTTACGTTCTGTTAGGTCCCTATAATACCACTGTATTCCCCCATTATTATTGTCATTGTAGCCCTTATTGTTATTGTTGTGCCCATGTTGTCCCCATATTGTTATTATTGTGCCCCATAGAAGCCCACTATTGTTATTGTTTTTCCATTACATTATTATTGTTATGTCGGCTCTAATTATATTATGACCCCTTAGATGCCTATATATAGAAACGAGGTTTTTTCATTTGAATCATGGAATAATTGTTCATTTGTGTAATGTAGAGGATTTTTCCCCCTCGAAGAGACTGATTTTGAAGTCATTGATCTATCATTTCTATCTTTTTGTGAGCTAGTTGCATAACATTTGGTATCAGAGGTTTGGATTCTAGGGTTTCACTACTTCAAATAAGTCCTCGTGGAATTTTCGCTATAAATATTTTTATAAAAATATTAAGAAGCTGAAAAACAACCCATTTGAGATGTAATCATGATGAAGTTCGTGTCCAAATTTAAGATCTTGTCTCATTATATTTTTGGAGATATGATCCAAGGAAGTTAGGGTTTGTGTAGGCTCTCGAATTCCACCTCAAATAGGTCACCTTGGGAAAATATTCATAAATTTCTCTCTGAGCATCAGATTTGAATTTCGTAAATAATGACAGAAAGATGACAGATGGTAGTTTGTTGGGTATCCTTTTTAGGTTTGAAGGTCAAAGCAGTGATACATGGCACTTCGTACCAATTAGATCTACTGAACTAGTTTATAATCAGTCATTGTGGGTTATTGGGCATTACGCTTTCTTGGAGAATCTAATCTTGATTAGACTTGTGGAGTTGGAAAGAGGATGTAGAGGGCTATTGTAGGACTAAATTTTAGACCTTGGAGATAAACTATTATAAAGATACAACAGATTCAATATCGAGCTACTACAAAGAAAACAAAAAGGTGTGTATTTTTTAAAAATTTGCATAAGTTTTGTTTGAAAAAAGAATTTGAAGTGATTCAAAGGGCATAGTGAAGCATAATACTCATTAATTGATTCCCCGAAGAAAGAAAATGGAAACACCTAGTAAGCAACTTGAAAGTTCTAGTAGGACGCATGAAGAAGAAGAAGAAATGCAACATGATATTTCAAAATTACACGACCAAGTGCAACAATTTTCGCTCTCACAAAGGGTAACCAAAAATGAATTGGAAGCTATGATGGATGGTTGAAGAATAAATTAAAATCAGATATGGAAGGATTGAAGAATGACATAAAAGCTAATATGGATGACATGAAAGCTAATATGGTTGACATGAAAGATAATATTGAATATTTTAAGAATGGTTTAAAAATAGACATGGAAGGTTTCAAGGAAGGATTGATAGGGTTGCTACAAGAAATGATTCTTAATGGTGAAAAGGTGCTAGATGAAACTCATGACGAGAAAAAAAGCAATGTTAATCCTGATTTCATAGACTCCAACATTGGATCGAAGACCCACCATGTTCCAAAGATCGATATGAGGAATTTTGATGGCAAGGATCCTGTAACATGGATACTACAGATGGAGCAATATTTCAATCTCCATAATATGAAAAACACACAAAAGGTATGCATTGCAACTTTATATTTGGAACCCATTCAATTTGTATTGTATCAATGACTTTTCTCTAGTAAAACAATTGTCACTTGGTCAATTTTTACAGAGGAAATGATGGCACATTATGAGGATACAAAGAGCAACACCTTTAGTCAATTGATAAATATCAAACAAAAGGGTTCAATGGTGGAACACATTGAGGACTTCCAAAAATTTAATATATGGGTAAATGATATTCCAGAGGAGCATATGATTGATGTGTTCATAGGGACCTTAAAGAATAAAATCCAACATGAGGTTCAACTTTGGGAACCTGATTCATTGGAAAAGGCATTCAGGTTGGCAAGAAAAATTGAAAGAAAAATTATGGAAACAAGGAAGCCTACCAATCAAAACTATAAATATGTAAGTGTTGCTAACCCTAGACTTCCACAACCCACAACGTTGACACCAAAATAATTGGAAGAAAAAAGAGAAAAAGGGCTTTGTTATAGTTGTGATATCAAATACACTAAAGGTCATATGTGCACTAAGAGGAAATTATTTTACATAGATTGTGAAGAGGAGGAAGAAAAAGAACAAGAAATGTCAAAAGAAGAGGACATATACTAGGAACCAACCCTAGAGAAAGAATAAATGAATCTGACCATATCTTGTAATGCATTGGTAGGAATTACCACTCCTCAAACTCTCAAGATAGAAGTACATATCAAGAAGAAAAAGGTAGTAGTGTTGATTGATTCAGGTAGTACCCATAAATTTATTCATTGTAAGATAGCCAATGAATTGAATTTCTTCCTATATTTAGCACCAGAGTGTCAAGTGACGGTTGCCAATGGAGGAACCATAATTTGCTCTAGAAATTGGAATAATATCAAGTTATCCATGTGAGAATATGTATTGAATAGTCCAATGCTTTCCATTCCAATGGGTGGTACTAATGTTGTACTAGGATTTCAATGGCTACAATCTTTGGGTACAATAGATTTTAATTTTCAAGAACGTTTCTTGATTTTTTTTTTGGGAAGGAAAGGAAGTTGAACTAAGGGGTATCACAGAACAAACAGGAAAGATAATCAGCTCTAACAACATGAAAAAGATTCTAAAGAAAGAACAATGGGGCATAATTGCACGATTATGTTCACTAGAGGTTCCCACATTGAAATCATCTATTTCTCCAGATTTCCAAAATGTCTTGGACAATCATTCCAAGTATTTGAGACTCCCAAATGCCTCCCACCTATTTTTGATCACGACCATGGTATTCATTTGATTCCAGGAAGTGTTCCGCCAAACATCAAGGCTTATAGATATCGCTATGCCCAAAACAGTGAAATTGAACGTATGGTTGCAGAAATGATAGAGGCCAGTATAATTCAACCTAGCCAAATTTCTTTCTCTGCTCTAGTAGTATTGGTGCACAATAAAGATGGATCATGGAGCATCTTTCCGAATTATAGGGAGATCAGCAAGCTCACCATTAAAGATAAATTTCCCATTGCAGTCATTGATGAATTATTGGATGAATTACATGGATAAATTTACTTCACCAAGTTGCATCTTCATTCAGGATATCATAAAATCAGAATGAAGACTGAAGAAATTTTGAAAAAAACATTTATAACTCATGAGGGTCATTATGAATTCTTGGTCATGCCTTTTGGCCTTACCAATGCACCTTGTACATTTCAAGGTTTGATGAATTTCATTTTCAAACCCTTCCTTAGAAAATTTGTCTTAGTATTTTTTGATGATATACTATTATATAACAAGTCTTGGAAAGATCATGTTCAACATGTTGACATGGTGTTAAAACTATTGGAGGAGAAACAATTATATGCAAAAACCTACAAATGTTTCTTTGGAGTACAGGAGGTGGAATATTTGGGTCATATTGTATCTCATGAAGGTGTTAAGGTAGAACCTAACAAAATTAAAGCCATTAAGGAATGGAAAATTCCCACATCCATAAAGCATTTGCGAGGATTTCTTAGGTTGACAGGGTATTATCATAGGTTTGTTAAGAATTATGGGAGAATAGAAACAAATCTAAGAACATTACTAAAGAAAGATGCATTTTCTTGGACTCCGGAAGCAATGATGGCCTTTGAACATATTAAAGAGGCAATGTGCCAAGCAGTTGAATTAGCTATGCCACACTTCACAAAAACCTTTATTGTGGAAAGTGATGCCTCAAGAAAAGGAATTGGTGTTGTTTTAATTCAAGAAGGAAGACCCATTGCTTTTGAAAGTCGTCCAATCAAAGAAAAGTATTTACACAAAGCTATTTATGAAAAGGAAGTGTTGGAAATACTACATGTAGTTAAGAAAAGGTGACCTTAGCTAATGGGAAGACACTTCAAGGTAAAAACGGATTATGATAGTCTTAAATACATTTTAGAACAAAGATTATCTTCAGAAGATAAAAAAAAATTGGTCACAAAGATGCTGGGTTATGACTTTGAAATCATCTACAAAAAAGGGAAGAAAAATGTTGTTGCATATGCACTCTCAAGAAATAATGGGATGTCGAAGCATTTTTTTGTGCCATTTCTATTATCCAACTAGATTGGATAAATGAAGAAAGGGATGAATGGAGGAAGGACGAATAAGCGTGGGCACTCATTCAAAAGTTGCAACAAGATCCCAGTACATTTGACACATTTAACTAGAAAAAAGATTCGTTATGGTGCAAATATCGCTTATACCTTTGTAATAATTCCCAACTCAAACAAAAGTTTTTTCTCGAATTGCACACCTCTCAATTAGGAGGGCACTCAGGATTTTTAGAAACTTACCAAAGGGTTAAGAAGGAATTTTTTTGGGATGGCCTTAAATATGATATTCAAAAGTTTGTGGTGAAATATTTGGTTTTCCAACAAAATAAATTTGAAACAATTAAGACCTTGGGTTTGTTACAAAATTTATCCATTCCAAGTCAACATTAGGAGGAGGTTTCAACGGATTTTATCAAAGGTATACCCAATTCTGAAGGAAAGAGTGTCATCATGGTGGTAGTTGATAAACTTACCAAGTATGCACACTTTTGTGCATTATCTCATCCATTTAAAGCTAGTACAATTGCTACTTCATTTATGGAAACAATACAAAATCTACATGGAAACCCAAAGATTATTATAAGCGACAAAGGTCCCATTTTCATTGGAAATTTTTGGATGGAATTATTTTCTTGTTTGGGTACTCAGTTAGGTCATAGCTCATCTTATCATCCTCAATTTGATGGGAAAACTAATATAGTGAACAAATGTTTGGAAGAATATCTTCGTTGCTTTGTAACTGATAAACAGACAAAATGGGTCAAGTGGCTTCCTTTGGCTGAATGGTGGTATAACACTTCCTTCCATACTACAACAAAAATGAACCCATTTATTGCACTTCATATATAACATCCACCATCCATCACATCATCTTTAAGAGAAAATTCTAAGGTTCAAGTAGTGGAACATCACATTGAGCATCAACAACAAGTTCTTCAACTCTTAAAGGATACCCTCACTTTGGTGCATAATAGAATCACAATAGGAAGATCAACATCACAGTGAAAGAAGTTTTGATGTAGGTGACTGGGTATTTCTACGAGTACAATTATACAAATAAATATCCTCCAAGAAATCTAAAAAGGATAATAAATTATCACCAAATTATTATGGTCCTTACAAGGTGTTGAAAAACATTGGTACTATGGCATACAAATTGGAGCTTCCTGCATATTCCTGAGTGCACCCAACTTTCCATGTTTCATGCTTAAGAAGGTTATAGGTGACAAGCTCCCAGTTCAACCATTATTGCCAGAACTTGACTAGGAAGGAAAAATCATATTGGAACCTAAAGCAGTCATAGAAACAAATATTAGACAACTATGAAGTCGATCAA
This sequence comes from Pinus tabuliformis, assembly GCA_031772625.1. Taxonomy (NCBI): domain Eukaryota; kingdom Viridiplantae; phylum Streptophyta; class Pinopsida; order Pinales; family Pinaceae; genus Pinus; species Pinus tabuliformis. The sequence continues at coordinate 1,810,867,104 of CM062818.1, forward strand.
TTTTAGAGTATCTCATCAAGTGGAAGAAATTAGTTGCTGAATATTCCACATGGAAGGATGATAATTTTATACATAAGCATCTAGAACTACTCAAGCGTTGAGGACAACACTTTCTTGAAGGAGAGGGGCATGTTAGGTCCCTATAATATTAGTGTATTCCCCCATTATTATTTTCATTGTAGCCCTTATTATTATTGTTGTGCCCATGTTGTCCCCATATTGTTATTATTGTGCCCCATAGAAGCGCACTATTGTTATTGTTGTGCCCTTATATTATTATTGTTATGTCAACTCTGATTATATTGTGACCCCTTAGACTCCTATATATAGAGGAGCTTTTGTCATTTGAATCATGGAATAATTTTTCATTTGTGTAATGTAAAGGGGGTTCCCCCCTCAAAGAGGCTAATTTTGAAGTCATTGATCTATATTTTCTATCTTTTTGTGAGCTAGTTGCATTATAGGTTTCACCTCCTGGGAGGTGATATACAAACTATTCAAGGATGAAAATTTGAGAATAATTGTGAAACAAACTACTAGTGTTGATTATTCTCCTCCAAGTAACACCACTGCATGGAATGATGTAGCCAATTCATTTCTTCACAAAATTGTTGCCTGCCCCAAAATTCTACCATATACAGATATGGTGAGATGGGTTGTCGACCATCTGGACATTACAGACAAAACATTTATAACATAGAAGAAGACAATTATTGGGTATTTTAAAGCTAAGGATTTAAGGAAAAGGTATCCTCTACGTCAACCTCAAAAGAAATATGATACACAATTCGTCCAGAAATTCATGCAAGAGAATCTGAACCCTACGTCTTGATCAAAGAATGGATAAGGGACTCGATCAAACAAAATCAAGAGGAAAGGGGTATGTATTCATTAGCCTCTATTTTTGGCCCTTTCTCTCATATTGTTGCTATGTTATGTCGACTCTATGTTTATCCAAATATGCATAAATTCTTTGAATAATGGCTGACATTGAGAGAAGCCTCTGTTGATGGATATATCATGGATTATGTCACTATATTATATAACAATTTGACCACCCAAATCCTCAATTACAGACAAAAGTGCAATGTTCTTGAAAGAACGACTCCTCCTTTCTTTATGAGCACCTATGTCATGGACGAAATTTGTTTTTCTTATGATTTTCCATCTCTAGGATGGAAATGGGTAGACCAATTTCCTAGTCCTATATCTGTTTATCTTGATATCCTTTGGGAAACCAAATGCCATGCTCACTTCTACAAAATATGTCATGAGGTCATGCTACCTATCCACCAAGAGGTTTTTGGCAGAAAAACCCCTAGATTTACTACGGAATCCAATAAAGACCTAAAGCCTATAGGAAAGTGGTTTGGGAAAGAGTCACTTACTTACATTCAAGTTTTTGGTAGCCTTTCCCATCGTCATGTTTTGCCCCTTATTGTCTGAGATAAATTGTTGGCCAATGAAGTTTCTTATCAAGCAGTTGGTAAGGGATTAACTAAAGTACTTAAAGATGCCAATAAATTCGCCTGGTCATGTTTTCCCATCTCCTACGGCACCTATGCATTAGATAATTTCTAGCATTCCTTAATTGAAATTGAACAATTAAAAGCTTTTATTTTTCCAACCATACTAAGAAGGCCATATGAACCTCATGGAATAGCAAAAGATGTTACAACACAGGATAAGCTCAAACCGTTTTCAAGCGAGCCTGACAAGTTTGATGATTTGTTTGAAATGGTTCTAGAGTATTATATGGTAGAGAAATTAGCAGTAAACCATCTAAGTCCCGATGAATTGATTAGATTCAATCAATATCGTCAGTGAAGAATATCCCATTTTCCAGAATCCCTGTTCAAGAAATTTCAACAGAACTCAGAAGCTTCAGATGCATCAACTTCCTCCTTAAAAGCTCCAATTATTTCCCAAGTCTCTGAACAACTACTATAACTATTGAGAAAATAAGAGAAACTAAAGAGGAGAAAAAATTGGATGAAGTATGGGAGGAGTTCAACCATGTTTTGAAAACAAAAGAAACTCGCGTTATAGGTATCTCGAATGATATACAAGCAGAGCAGGTTACAGTTAGCAGAGAGACATAAAAAGTTCCATAAACTACAGGGACAACTTGTTTTACTGTTGAGGTTTCCCAAAGGAATACTATTCCTAAAACTCCCAAGAATAACATTAATGCTAAGATTGTTAATAAATCATCTGTTACCGATGATATGGAGATAATTCTTGCATTTCCTAATGCCAAGATAGTCCTCAAGATTGAAGAAATCCTCATGTTTTGCCCCTTTTTGTCCCAGATAACTTGCTGGCCAAGGAATTCGCTTATCAAATAGTTGGTAAGGGCTTAACTAAATTACTTAAAGATGCCAAGAAATTTAGCTGATCATGTTTTCCCATCTCCCGTGGTCCCTATGCCTTAGAGAATTTCAAGCATTCCTTAATTGAAATTGAACAATTAAAAGTTTTTAGTTTTCCAACCATACTAAACAGGCCATATGACCCTCATGGTGTAGAAAAATATGTTACAACATAGGCTAAGCTCAAACTGTTTTCAAGCGAGCCTGACAAGTTTGATGATTTGTTTGAAATGGTTCTAGAGTATTATATGATAGAGAAATTAGCAGGAGACTGTTTTTAAGTCCTGACAAATTGATTAAATTCAATCAATACTGTCAGTGAAGAAGAGACCATTTTCCAGAATCCCTGTTAAATCAATTTCGACAGAACTTAGAAGCTTCAGATGCATCAACTTCCTCCTCAAAAGCTCCAATTATTTCCCAAGTCTCTGAAACAACTGTTATAACTATTGAGAAAATAAGTGAAATTAAAGAGGAGAACAAATTGGATGAAGTATGCAAGGAGTTCAATCGTGTTTTGAAAACAAAAGAAACTTGAGTTATAAGTATCTCGACTGATATACAAGCATAGCAGGTTACAGTGAGTAGAGAGACAACAAGTTCCATAAACTACAATGACAACCTTGTTTATTATTGAGGCTTCCCAAGGGAATACTATTCCTAAAACTCCGAGAATAACATTAATGCTGAGGTTATCAATCAATCAACTGGTGACAATGATATGGAGATAATTCCTTCATTTCCTACTGCCGAGATAGTCCTCAAGATTGAAGAAATCCTGCCTTTTGACGGCCGAGATAGTCCTCAAGATTGAAGAAATCCTGCCTTTTGACGTATTTTACCGTCCAAAGCATAAATTAGTAATGAGTAGGTCAAGGAAAAAAAGAAAATCAAAGCAATTGCAAGCACTAGTTACAAATGAGACTCCTTGTCAGGTTCTTTGGAAAAGAACTCAGATAGCCCCTGATGAGGAATTGAACATATTATATTAGTTTGTAGGAGCTTACGCTAGTGCTACCGTTGATAAAGATGCAGAAATACCACTGCTAATGAAAGAAAAGGATCAAAGGATTGTTCAATTGGAAAAAACTTTCCATATTGAAAAGCAAGTGATTTAACAACAATGGCAAGCAAATATTACCGAGTTGCTAAAAAGCTTTAATGATTTAAAGCTACAATTTGAATCTTAAGTGAAGGGAAAATATGAATAGATACTACAATTACAACAAAAGATAAACCAACTGAGGGAAAATTTAGATATAAATGAAGTCTGCAAGGAAGCATCAGAAATGGACATACTCCTAACAAAGCATCAGGCTATCTTCTATCAAAAATTAGCTTTAATTAATGACTTGTCAAAGACCAACAATTCTTTAGTAAATTAACTATTCGATTTGAGGACATTTTATGAAGATGTTGACGAGAAAATTTCAGAGTATATAGATTGGCAAGATAGTGCTCAGGGAAGATCATCTAATCTTCCTCGGATTGAAGAATCACAGAAGGATATTGTGTTTGGTGACTAGGACATAAAAATGAAACAGGAAGAAATGGCTATTATCAGAGCCATAGATCTTGCCTAAAATTTCACCGAATACATCACAAATACCTTATTGCAAGCTAATCTAATTTAGGAATGCCCAAAGGACACCATGTGAGATTTCAAAGCTTTGAAACAATCTTGGCAAGAAACATCTAAAAAGAAGGTTCAAGACATTTAGAGTTTATCACAAGCAAACCTTGAAAGTTATTGGAACTTACTAGTGAGGCCTGATAGTCAGTGGCTCATGTTGAGGTGTCTCTTGAATGAAACATTACAGTTTCTCCCAACACTTAGTGATGCAGTGTTTACGGGAAAAATGCGCATGCAACTAGTACATCCCCCCCAGTTGAAGCCGCTCACAGACATATACAATCTTAGAGAGCAGATGAAGAATCAATCTGGAGCATAGTCATGAGTTCTTGTTACAATAGATCACTAATTTAGATGTCCTTAATCTTAGCTTAGTTTTTTAAATATTTTATTAAAGAATTTTATTTTAAGTTTACTATTTTTGTAATATTAATAGGCTATTTAAAACCCTTTCATGCATTTACAAAAGGGGTCCAAAATTTTGAGAAGACAACTTTGAACTTGCACTATTGTTTGATCCAAAGTTATCTAATTGAGAAGTTGAGCCTGAAAGCTATCTTTTTCATAAGAAGAGTGCTAATGCATCGGGTACTATTATCTTTGTGATATCGTTATGTATTATTGAATTAGATAGTGAATCTCTTATGCATTATTTCGTTATATAAATGTTTTGAAAACAATAAGTCATTATCACTATTGATGTGCAGGATCGAATGATTTGTGATTACGTATGAGATAATGAGATCATTTATGTGATTGATTTTTAACTAACTAACTAAATTAACATTTAATTAATTTAGTTTATCATATATTCTTTCTTTTCATCAAAGTATTGAATAATCTATATTGTTATATACTTTGTGAAATATTTCATTGAATCACATACACATATGTATTATCCCGGGAAATAAGTAGAATAAGTTTCTTTAGTAACTTTATCATTAGCTATAAAATCATTTGATCAATTTTCATTTTGTTACTATATTAAATCTCTTTAAAATGGTAAAATGGTCCCTTTATACCCATTCAGACCTGCCAATTTCAACAGAAACGTAGTTGCTTTAAGCTCCCGACCAGGTGGTGTTCCCTGATGTTGAGGCAGTCAACTTCTAGCCTTCAATAGGCTGCTAACAAATCCACCATCAATGTAGCTAGTATTGGAGCACATTTTAGGTCTCAAACACCAACATTTCTTTTGAATTTTTATATATTCAACAATAGTTACATAGTTATTTGGTAGGCTTAGGGGATTCATCAATTATTGTACCATATTTTGTCTACTAGAAAATACCATGAAAACTTTTAAAACCCTACCATATCATGAAATTTTTTTAAATCCTATCATCTTAGCCATATCATATCTTTTTTTTAAACCCTACCATCTTAGCCAAAACATACTATAGCTCTTGAAACACAACTAAATATTCAAAAGATAAAAATTATTATTAGACTAATAACAAATCCACCATCAATGCAGCTAGAATTAGAGCACATTCAAGGTCTCAAACACCTCTCTTTCTTTTGAATTAGGATACATTTAACCACAATTATATAATTATTTAATAGTCTTAGGGGATTCATCAATTTTTATGCCACATTGTATCTACTAGAAAATCAATTTTATCCCAACCAAAACCATTACTAAGATCAATTAGCTAGCCAAATATGAATTGAAGGTAGTAAGTGAATTAAAGGATTTGATGATTAGGTTAGCTTCATATCCTAGTGTGTATCAAGTGATTGTCATCATTGTAGTGGATGTTCTGTAAGCTTATGGTTTATTGTTGATTAGAGTTTGGTCAAAAATTTGCAGGGATATTTTTCTTATGATTTGTCTCATCTTTGGCTTCCACATAAGGAAATGAACAATCAAATCAAGGTGGAAATGAAAACTACATGAATCACATGGATGCTAAATTGGAAGATATAAATGAACCCATTAATTTAAATCATTCAATTTTGGGAAATTATTTCTTGGAAACTTATTTTAGTTGCTATGTAGCTTAACTTTCATCCCTACCAACAAATACATAATTTGAACTCCTTCACTACACTTAGATTTATGTAAATGTTTGTAATATGGTAGATACAAATAACATTAGTCCCACTAACTTATATTTAGACAATAAAATATGGACCTTGTATTTTGATGGCTCCAATTCATAGGAAAGATTTGAGGTAGGATGCATATTAATGGGTGTGAAAAGTAGAAAAATATGATATCCTATGTACTTGATTTGAATGCACCACCAACACCATTGAATATGAGGCATTGGTTCAAGGTTTGGAATATGCTATTGATCTTAAGGTGAAATACTTAAAAAAAAATTGGTGATTCAAAAATCACCCTCTAATAGGCATGTAAGACCATTCACTACCGATACCCACATTTGAAAGGGTACCAATAAGAGGTATTGTTGGATTGATGGGCCTTAACCCTAGTTCAACTCTAAGCAGCCAAACAAATCCCTACACTATTGGCCCTTTCGGCATCAATCCACGGAGCGCAGACTGAAGTCTCACCCGAAGCAATATGGAGGGATGCATGAACCAAGTTTCCGCACCCTTAGACAGTTGTGATGTCAGTTATTTTCCCTAACCTTCCTTCACGCAGATCGATAAACCCTTTAGGGCTTATCAAAGTACTTCTCTTATTCATCCTCGAAGCCTTCATGAAAGTCTTTGGTCATCCTTCACGGGCCCTAAATAGATAGATCAGGCACTTACACACCCCTGTAGTTACTCTTACTTCTGTATCTACCCAAATTCGCTTAAGTATTGGTTACTTTTAACATGCATTATGGGTATCTTCATGTAAACATATATTCCTACTTGTGTTCATATGACAAAATAAAATACATAGATTCGCGCATCAATATAGCATTACTTCATACTCCAGTATTCAACATGACATAATCGCAACATTCATAACAGAACTAAAATAATGCATACACAAATAATTGCATAATATTCTTCTTTATTGATAATCCATATTTCCAGTACAGTCTCTGGCTACCCTGTGCACACAGCTACAGGGGTCTGTGCACTCAGCTGCAGACTTCTACCCTAGGCTTGTGCACACTCAGCTACATAGCCTCTTCCTATGTTAAGACTCTTCTCTCTTAGCTCTCATAGGCCCATACATAAAACATAACAAGACTCTACTCCACTGAACTGCCTTAGACTCTTCTAAGACTCCCGTTTTATATAATCCCATGGTCCGCGGACCATGGGTAGATCTCTAAAGCCGACATGACTTATACAAAAGAAGGGAGGAAAACCCTTAGTAACTCTTTACATCTTCGTGCTCCGTGGCCACAAAATGTGGAGAATTCACATTATTTACACAAAACTTGGGCCTTTAGCCCCAAAACTTGGGCTTTTAACCCCAAAATTGACCCTAGGGGACCCATTCCCAACAGACCCCCAACACAAATCTGGTGACTCACCCTCAAGTCACTCTGCTGGCACAAAGATCCTATTACGAAGACCTCCCAGCTCCACTTGTACCACTGAAACTTCGGCGGTGCATTGTGTTGCCGTCTGCTTCATCTGCTTGACTAGCTACTCCTATGCTGGCCCTGCGCCATCTACCTATACCTTCTGTTGTGTTTCATGTAGAATAGCCAATTTTCCTTCAATGGTGGCCATGAGCACATATGCTTTGTCTAGCCAAGGCTTCAATCAACCCTTCAATAATGCTTCCCTGTGCTGTGCTGCGTCCACCTACTCTTTCAGCACCTTTGCTTCCTACAACTTTTCTAGCCTTTGGGTAATGGCGACAGTGCTCGCCATCGCTTTAACCTCGTCATATCACTGCTGTAGCTCCCGCGGCTTTGCTTCCAGCCTCTACACATTCAGATCCTCATGTAAGTTGGTGACTACTTCGAGCGACTACTCGAAGAGCACAATGCAATCCTTTACTATGCTATCTATTGCTGTAATGACATCCCTAACAGTTGCCTTGTGCTGTTCTCTGACTTTAGGCTGAGTCGAAGGCTCAATCTTAAGGTTAAGCTGAAACTAAACCTTTTCCAATTCTGTCCTCACTTCATGCACTCCAGCAGCGAGCTTCCAAATTCACACATCCACTGGCTCATCTTAGGGAATGTCCAGCTCTGGGACAGACTTGCATGCCTCAGCCACTACCCTGGTCATGCGCTCATTCTTGTCCGTGATGTCCTTAAAGAGATTAATAGTAGATTTCTTCTGTGCAGCCATCTGAGTGTTATTCACCCTCTGCTCATTGATAACATGTAGTGATAATTGTTCACAGGCCTAAAGTTCCGCAATCACACCATCTTCCAAAGTGTGAAGGGCTTCACTTAGAAGTGCGGTGAAATTGAGTCCAACGTCCTTGAGGGCACTGGCAGTGGCCTTGTCAGCTTTGGTTTCTACAGTTAGCGCTCCATTCGATAGTGCTATTGCCTGGGGATCCAGTGTGTGCACAATCCATGTTGCTTCTAAGGTGCCAGGCATCAAACTAGTTGACACCGCACTACTCCATCCCACACTGGTCTGTACATGTGATGCCTGGATCTCCAGCTTGTGCAGACCCATTTGAATGGTGCCCAAGGCCTGTTTCTACTTCTACTCGAACTACTATAGCAGTTCCGTAATCGCATCCCTCACCGCATCACCAATATCATTCAAATCACCTTCAGTCAAGGTGATTGGGTTGAGGGAAGTCTTGTTGGCCTTGGACTTCTTCCGCGGTCCTAATTTCTCTTGTTCCTTGGTGCACTTAACTCGGAATGGAGTAGTCTCTAAGTCTGCCCTTCCCTTCTCCGATTGTTGTTCGTCCTTCTCTGTCTCTGGGGAGGGCAAATTTTGGCTCCTGTCAGAGTCACACTCCTCCTCTTCTTCCTGTCCTCCTGTTTTCTTCGTGGTAGTACGCTCTACCTTGATTTTATCCTCAGCCTCCTTCTTCCCTTTCTCGACCAATTGTTCCATCTTCAGCTTGACCTCTTCCTTTTTTCGCTGCGCTACAGACTTGCTAGACCCAACTGTCAAGTCCAAAGTGGTGCGCCAATCTGTCAGCCAGTAGTCAAGGACTGCTGTGATCACATCGTCTGTGGCCAGGTATGGAAGGTCATACCACTTTTGTTTAGGATCATTCCGCGCACGCATGGAGACATGGTGGAAGTCCGCCTTGAACTCCATATTCTCTATCAGCTAATCATAAATTATTGGAGACAACTACAACTTGTGGTTGATGGCCATGTGAATACTCATCTCCATCAAGATCCAAAAGAACTTGTTGTCCTTAACCCTTTGGGGGTCCTTTGTAGCCCAAGGCAAAGCGAACTTCGTTGCTTTAGGTAGGTCTTGTGCAACTGGAGGAAACTGACTATACTTTGGTAACTTCCGCGCGACCAGCACTATGGATAGTAGCAACCATGCATAGTGAAACATTTAGCTTTGATCCTGTGCCTCTCTGTAGTTCGCGAGGAACTCACTGCAAAGGTAGCGCGCCCAGTTGAACTATACGCCCTCCGCGCACTAGGCTACTAGTGACACTACTGGTACCGGCACTTCATCTATGCGACACTTCCTCATAATCTTTCCTGCTAGGATTTGGATGGCTACCTTGACCGCAGGGTTGGTTATGCTAGTGATGGAGTAGCCACATGGCTTCTTAGAAAGCTTAAATTTATCCTTCATTGCTTCGGCGAGGTCGCACTCACTTGTCTTTCTGCCAAATTCCATGGCCATATTTTCTCCTGCGTGCAATAGCCGAGTGATCCTATGGATCAACATGTCAGTGATCAGTATCGGCTCCTCTAGCCATAGGCACCCATCATGCACCAAGCACAACAACTGCTTGATTACTATCATGGTTATGGGTGTGCGGTTGTAATGCGATACCCACAACATGTTTAACAGACCGGCCTTATCCACCCCTTTTCCCACTTTCTTGGCTCCAGCATGGTCACCCCAAAGTCTTTATAGTATACACGGTGCACAAGTTGATTTGTTTCTAAGTGAGGAAAGCACTTTGTGTCAACCGAATCCCAATCATCCAATTTTAAATGGGGGACACACCCCAGTTGTGGTCCCTCAAAGGAAATTTTTTCTGGTAGCAAGGGTGTATGTAGCATGACCTTGCTTTCATTAATGTCCTTCAGAACTATTGGGTTGTGTTATATTCTTTCCACGACTAGCCCACGTAGTTAACCGGGGGGTTAGAGGGGGGGGCGGAGCCCCCCCTTTGTTGCACTGATTGCATAGCGGGGGACTCACAGGGGGTTTGAGGGGTGCAGGTAAACCCACTCTAAGTGCCCTGGGAAATTTTGGTTTTGGAACCTATGTTAGGTTTGGTGGACCCACCTATGGTTTTGTGCATGATTTTTGCACATGTTTTTGGACGCGATGGTTTTTGGTCCATGGTTTTGGACGCGATGGTTTTCGGTCCATGGTTTTGGATGCGATGGTTTTCGGTCCATGGTATTGGATGCTTCGGCATGTATAAATGTGTATCGTAACATTAAAAGGAATATAATGAAAAATCAAGCCGGTAGTCCCGGTTTTGGGATCCAAAGGAAGATCTCTACATATATGTGTTTTATGTGTTATGCTCTCGCATTGTTTATTTTATGTGTTTTAGATTTCGTATGTAGGTAATTTTTGTATGGGGTTAAAACCTACATTTGGTATCAAAGCTGTTTTGGTTTCAAGGAGACGCCTTTGTTGCTGAAAGGTTTCGCTCGGGCCTATGGTAGACCCTCTTCAGTGGGATATCTACAAGATTGATTTTGGTGGTGAAAGAAGATGGCGAGCAGTGGAAATATAGAGATTGAGAAATTTAATGGTCATAGTTTTGAGTTGTGGAAACTCAAGATGGAGGTTCTATTGGTGGATAAAGATTAGTGGATCGTGGTAGATTCGGGTACTAAACCAATGGGAGTGTCCGATGAAGAATGGAAGCAGTTGGATTAGAAGGAAAAGAGCACAATACGATTGTGTGCCTCAGATTCAGTATTGCTGAATGTATCAAGGGAAGCTATGACGAAAGCTTTGTGGGACAAGTTAGGGACTTTGTACCAATTTAAGTCTCTGGTGAATAAATTGTTCATGTGGAAAAAGCTGTATAACTTAAGGATGAAAGATGGAGACTCAATGATAAAGCATTTGAACGCATTTAATACTATCGTAAGTCAGTTAGCGTCTGTTGATATTAAAATTTCAGATGAAGATAAGTGCATCAGTTTGTTGTGTTCTCTACCAGATTCATGGGATAGTCTGGTTATTGCAATAGGTAGCAATGCAACTACCTTGCAGTTTGATGAAATAGTCACATCCTTATTGACAGAGGAGATGAGATGGAAAAATATGGAGAGCCAGAATGGTGATGCCTTGTCTATAAGAGGATGGTCCCATAACAAAAACAAAAATAAGTCATCAAGTGGGAGATCTAAATCTAGAGGGAGATCTAAATCTCCAGGAAAACTTGTAAAAGTGGTGTGTTGGAAATGCGGAAAGGAAGGGCACTACAAAAGGGACTATAAATCTAAAGCTCCTAATAAAGGAAAGGGTTTTCATGATGCTCCTTTTGTAGAGCCAAAAACCACCTCAAATGAAGGTGGGGATGTGTACTTGGCTTCTTCAAGTACACATGTAGATCATGAGGCATGGTTGATTGACTCAGGTGCATCCTTTCACTTCACTCCCCATAGAGAGTGGTTCTGCGAATATGAGAAATATGATGGTGGTGATGTCTTTTCAGGGGATGATAAGAAGGCTAAAATCGTTGGTCGCAGAAAATTAAAGTTGAAGTTGCAAGGTGGAAGGGTTAGAACACTTCCGGGTGTTCTGCATATTCCTGCATTGGCTAGAAATTTGATTTCTATAAGAAAGTTGGATGATGTAGGTGCAAAATAGTGTTCGAGAAGGATACCCGCAAGATGGTTCAGGGAGCATTGGTATTGATGCGGGGAGTTCAAATTGGAACTCTATACAAGCTGCAAGGTAGCATGGTTGTTGATGGGTGCAACAGTTTTGTGGTTCCTGAAAGTGGAGCAAAAAATCTAGTGGTCTCTGGAGAGAAGACCATGTTGTGGCATCAAAGGATTGGACATAATGGAGAGAAGGGCCTTCAAATACTTCATGGTAAAGGTATGGTAAAAGGTATGAGTGACAGCTCTCTGGATTTTGATTTCTGTGAAAATTGTGTATTTTGGAAGCAGAATCGGGTGAGTTTCCCCTCTGGTGGTAAGAGGGTGAAACATATATTAGAGCTTGTGCATAGTGATGTGTTTGGACCTGTGAAGGTACCATCACTGGGTAAGTCTGTGTACCATGTATCATTTATAGATGACTTCTCAAGGAATACATGGATATATTTCCTTAAGAAGAAATTTGAAGAATTCAAGGCTCTGGTGGAAAACCAGATAGAGAATAAGATAAAGGTGCCAAGGACAGATAACGGTGGAGATTTTTGCAGTAAGGTATTTGAAGAATTCTGTAAGAAGTGTGGTATAGCATGGCAAAAGACTACTCCATATACACCTGAGCAAAATGGAGTTGCAGAAAGAATGAACAAGATGTTGATGGAAAGGGCAAGAAGAATGCTCAATGGTGCCGAGTTAGGACAGGAATTCTGGGTAGAGGCAGTGGAGACATCATGTTACCTGGTCAACAGATCACCTTCATCAGCGTTGGAGGATAAAACTCCATAAGAGGGATGGACTGGTAAGAAACCCTCTCTTTCACATCTGAGGGTATTTGAACATGATGCATATGTACATGTTCCAAAGGAGAAACGAACCAAGTTGGATAGTAAACCTAAAAAGTGCATCTTTATTGGGTATAAGGATGGTTTAAAGGGTTATAAGCTTTGGAACCTAGTAACAAGGAAGGTTGTTTACAGTCGAGATGTGGTGTTCAGAGAGGTGAAAGATGTTATTAAACATAAAGTCCAACCAAAGGAACTTGAGAAGATAGATTTTGAGCTAAAGGAGGAAGAATCAGACTCTACAGCAGAGGAGGAATCAGAAGATGGAGAGCCACAAACTCTGGGTGTGAGAAGATTAGTTCGAGAAAGAAGGCAGCCAGAAAGGTATAGTCCATATGCTTTCTCTTCAACTTTTTCTTTATCTATTACTGATGATGATCCCATAACTATGAAGGAAGCATTAGATTTAGAGGATGGAAAACTCTCGAAAGAGACCATGGTTGATGAAATGGAATCTTTGCACAAAAATGAGGCTTGGGATCTGGTGGAGTTGCCGGCTGGAAGGAACCCATTGGCAGCAAATGGGTGTTCAAGAAGAAGACAAATGCAAAAGGAAAGCTGGAGAAATACAAAGCTCGATTGGTAGAAAAAGGTTATTCCCAGATGCCAGGAATTGATTTTGGTGATATTTTTTCTCCTATTGCCAAGGTAACTTCTATTAGATTACTTTTATCTGTTTTTTGAATTTTGTGGAAAAACCTGTGAACAGTTTTGAAACCAATGTTTCGGACTAGCTTAGTGAGTCCATCATCAGGGCAATGAGATCTGTATTTGAGAAGAGAGAGCGTGAAGTTACAGAGCTTATTAATAGTTATTTGAAAAATAATTCTGATGACTTCATTTGTAGTCGGCTTACAAATGATAAATTAATTAATAATTATTTAATTTATTTATTTAAATAAATATTTATTTTATTATTTATTATTTATTATATATTTATTTGGTTTTTAATATTATATTATAATTGTTTATTTATATAAATATTTTCTTATTATTCTAATTTTATTAATTAATTAATTTATTATTATTATTATTATATATATATATATTTTTTTTTTTATTTTTTATTTATTTTTCCTTTATTTATTTATTTATTTATTTTTTTAATTATTAATAATATTTGTTTATTTGTTTATTTATTTATTATTATTATGTTTTTGAAATTTATATTACTTGTTTAAGATCCTCACAATATGTTAATTGTTTTATAGGAATGTATATAATTTTAAAGATTAGGTTTGCAATTTTATGTTAACTAATTTATTATGTGATTAAATTTTATTTGAAGGATTAGATAGGGAGTTAGCTATGATAGGTTATATTTATCAATTTAATTAATTAAATAATTTGGCTTATTTCTTAATGTTGATATTTGCTTATTTATTTATTTTTATTTTATTTAATTAATGAATGTATGTAAATCTTTGTTTATTGCTTTTTTATTTTATTTAATAAGGGTTTCCAGGTGTTACTTAACTTTAGTCCGGCGTCTCTATTCATGTTATTGGAGGATTTTTCGATTTCAATTGCTTCCTTCACCCTTCTTTTTAAATAATGGTCTTCCTTGTGAATTAATTTTGCTTGTTCCCTGCAAATATAGTGTGAGGAGGAACAAGCATGCTCAGCTAGACTAGATTCTTTTGACCTATTTCTTGAAATGTCATTAACATACTCTTTTAGCCTAATGCCAAAGGATCTTCCTGTTTCACCTATATATATTTTTCCACATGAGCAAGGAACCGAGTATACTCCTTTGTGATTTTTTGGGTCTATTAGGTCCTTGGCAGAATCTAGCATGTTTTTGATGGTGTTAGGGGGTGTGAAGGCAACCATAATATTATGCTTGTTGAGGATTCTGGCGATTTTGTCTGTGGTTCCTTTAATATAGGGTAAGGAGATTCTAGGGTTTTCTAGAGTTTTTCTTTTTTGGTTATTGGTTGTGGATTTTTTGATTATTTTTTGGATAATGTTTTTTTGATAGCCATTGTTGATAAAGACCTTGTAGAGATGGTTAAGTTCTTCTTCTAAATGTTCAGGGTCAGAGATTCTTGAAGCTCTGGTAGCTAGGGTTTTAATGACACCTACTTTTTGCTTCAGATGGTGGTGGGAATTTGAGTGAAGATATTTGTGAGTGTGAGTTTGTTTTCTGAAGACCTGGTGGCTTAGTTTGCCATTTTTCTTGGTAAGGAGGACATCAAGGAAGGGGAGCTGGTTGTCTTTTTCAATCTCAAAAGTGAATTTAATGTGTTCTAAGAGGCTGTTTAAGTGGGATAGGAATTCATTAAGTTTATCTAAACCGTGTCTCCATTTAGCGAAAATATCATCTACATATCTTTTCCATTCATCAGGGGTAAAGGGGAAAGATTTAAGGGCCATTTGTTCAAAATGTTCCATGTATAAATTGGCAATCAGAGGAGATAAAGGAGAACCCATGGCAACTCCATGAGTTTGCTCATAGATTTTACCTTTGAAGCTGAAGTATGAAGATTTAAGGAAAATGTCTGCTAGATCTACAGTTTCATGGTCTGTAATATTCTTCAAAACATCTATGGCTTTATCTACAGGAATCATAGTGTAGAGAGACACTACGTCAAAGCTAACTAGGAGATCATTATCACTAATTTCCAGGTTTTTAATCCATTCTATGAAAGAAGCGGAATCTTTGATATAAGAGGGAGTGTTACCTGATAAAGGTCTAAGCTTGCTTGCAAGGTATTTTGCTAACCATTAAGTGGGTGATCCTATGGTGTTCACAATGGGTCTCAGAGGAATTCCAGTTTTATGGATTTTGGGAACACCATAAATTCTTGGGATGATGGCACTATTGGGTATTAACCTATTCTTAATAGTAGAATCTAGAGAGGAGTTTTTGATTTTGTTACTAACTAAGTGGAGAATTTTGTTGCTGGGGTCCTTGTTAAGGATTCTATAGCAGCCACTTTTGTTAAGGTGTTCTTCCATCTTATTATCATAATATGTTCTATCCATAATAACAATGGCATTTCCTTTGTCTGCTTTTAAAATTATGATGTCTTTGTTTTTATTGATGTTTTTTAAAGCTATGGATTCTTCTTTGGAGATGTTGCTGGGAGGAGGTTTGGCATTTCTGAGAATTCTGGCGACGTCTTGTCTTATTTCTTCTGCAACATTTTGATCTGTGTTTCTGATGATGACCTCAATGTTACTGATGATATCATTCACAGGTATTTTTGCTGGAGATAAAGCAAAATTGAGGCCTTTTTCTAGCAGCGCTTTCAAATTGTCATCTAATGCCAGATTTGAGAGGTTGATAACTGTATCTTCTACGTACTGACTTCTACTATCCCTTGCGCTATCTGTCTGATTAATTACATGAGAGTGTCTTCAACCTGCGTTTTGCTATTTATCTGCTTATAAATAACCTAAGTATTGGTGAGAGCGTGATGTCTGATGGGTTTCTGTGCATTTTCTTTTGCACCGTTGGATATCCCTTGCGCTGACTGGATGTTTAATTGCAAGAGGGTATCTTCATCGACTCTAGCCTACAATGTCTGTCTGTCCACTTGCGAGAAGGTGCGTTTACTGCATACTTTCTGCGTGCTGTTTGTGGAAAGAATGTCCTGTATGATGGGGGTGGTATGGTCGCTGCCTTCCCCTACGATATTACAAACAGATTGCACAGTCAGGGTGTCTTTCCGGCTGTCCATAATTTTGGTCTACGTGTTGTTATTGCTAGAAAGGGTGCCTTGTGTGATGGGAGTATTATAGTCACTGCCCTCCCTTACGAAATTACCATCAGACTGCGCTGTCAGGGTGTTTTTGAAGCTATCTAACTGCGTGATGGTGGCATCATGATGCTGGTTAGTGTTGTGCTAGTGAGTGTAGTCATATTCATGGCCTATATTCAGCGTTTGAGATGTAGAATTAAAGTTGAAGTCAGCGTTTCTTAGGTTTTGAAGTTTTCTGGATTTCTTTGCTAGGTTATAATTAAAACTTCTTTCAGCTTTGGCGAAGGTGAAGGCATCTAAGTTTTGCCAGAGATAAAAACGAAGAGCTGATGCTAGCACAAGATGCAATCTCAGAAGTTTTTCAGAAATTTTAATTAATTGGACTCTGGTAAATTTGATTTCATGCTTGATGAGGATTTTACTAAGATTATTGAAGACAGAAATGTTCCTACCACATTTAAGGGGATGGTTACATTTGGCGAAATTTGGAATAAGCTTTTCATCCCTACATTCTTTTAGAAATATGAGATTTGAAATACTTCTAGATCTAGAAATTCTCATCTTCTCAAAATTTAGAGCATTGTTCATTGTGTCCCTTCCATGGTGGGATTTAATGGTGTTAAAGAGGGAGTCCATACACGTTGATAAAATCTTTTTTGAATTTTGTGGAAAAACCTATGAACAGTTTTGAAACCAACCTTTTGGACTAGCTTAGTGAGTCCATCATCAAGGCAATGAGATCTGTATTTGAGAAGAGAGAGTGTGAAGTTACAGAGCTTATTAATAATTATTTGAAAAATAATTCTGATGACTTCATTTGTAGTCGGCTTACAAATGATAAATTAATTAATAATTATTTAATTTATTTATTTAAATAAGTATTTATTTTATTATTTATTATTTATTATATATTTATTTGGTTTTTAATATTATATTATAATTGTTTATTTATATAAATACTTATTATTCTAATTTTATTAATTAATTAATTATTATTATTATTATTATCATTTATTTATATATATTTATTATTATTATTATTATTTATTTATTTTTTTAATTATTAATAATATTTATTTATTTGTTTATTTATTTATTATTATTATTTTTTTGAAATTTATATTACTTGTTTAAGATCCTCACAATATGTTAATTGTTTTATAGGAATGTATATAATTTTAAAGATTAGGTTTGCAATTTTATGTTAACTAGTTTATTATGTGATTAAATTTTATTTGAAGGATTAGATAGGGAGTTAGCTATGATAGGTTATATTTATCAATTTAATTAATTAAATAATTTGGCTTATTTCTTAATGTTGATATTTGCTTATTTATTTATTTTTATTTTATTTAATTAATGAATGTATGTTTTTCTTTGTTTATTGCTTTTTTTATTTTATTTAATAGGGGTTTCCAGGTGTTACTTAACTTTAGTCCGTCGTCTCTATTCATGTTATTGGAGGATTTTTCAATTTCAATTGCTTCCTTCACCCTTCTTTTTAAATAATGGTCTTCCTTGTGAATTAATTTTGCTTGTTCCATGCAAATATAGCGTGAGTAGAAACAAGCATGCTCAGCCAGACCAGATTTTTCTGACCTATTTTTTGAAATGTCATTAATATGCTCTTTTAGCCTAATGCCAAAGGATCTCCCTGTTTCACCCATATATATTTTGCCACATGAGCAAGGAACCAAGTATACTCCTTTGTGATTTTTTGGGTCTATTAGGTCCTTGGCAGAATCTAGCATGTTTTTGATGGTGTTAGGGGGTGTGAAGGCAACCATAATATTATTGTTGTTGAGGATTCTGGTGATTTTGTCTGTGGTTCCTTTAATATAGGGTAAGGAGATTCTAGGGTTTTCTAGAGTTTTTCTTTTTTGGTTATTGGTTGTGGATTTTTTGATTATTTTTTGGATAATGTTTTTTTGATAGCCATTGTTGATAAAGACCTTGTAGAGATGGTTAATTTCTTCTTCTAAATGTTCAGGGTCAGAGATTCTTGAAGCTCTAGTAGCTAGGGTTTTAATGACACCTACTTTTTGCTTCAGATGGTGGTGGGAATTTGAGTGAAGATATTTGTGAGTGTGAGTTTGTTTTCTGAAGACCTGGTGGCTTAGTTTGCCATTTTTCTTGGTAAGGAGGATGTCAAGGAAGGGGAGCTGGTTGTCTTTTTCAATCTCAATAGTGAATTTAATGTGTTCTGAGAGGCTGTTTAAGTGGGATAGGAATTCATTAAGTTTATCTAAACCATGTCTCCATTTAGCGAAAATATCATCTACATATCTTTTCCATTCATAAGGGGTAAAGGGGAAAGATTTAAGGGCCATTTTTTCAAAATGTTCCATGTATAAATTGGCAATCAGAGGAGATAAAGGAGAACCCATGGCAACTCCATGAGTTTGCTCATAGCTTTTACCTTTGAAGCTGAAGTATGAAGATTTAAGGCAAATGTCTACTAGATCTACAGTTTCATGGTTTGTAATATTCTTCAAAACATCTATGGCTTTATCTACAGGAATCAGAGTGTAGAGAGACACTACGTCAAAGCTAACTAGGAGATCATTGTCACTAATTTCCAGGTTTTTAATCCATTCTATGAAAGAAGCGGAATCTTTGATATAAGAGGGAGTGTTACCCATAAAGGTCTAAGCTTGCTTGCAAGGTATTTTGCTAACCAGTAAGTGGGTGATCCTATGGTGTTCACAATGGGTCTCAGAGGAATTCCAGTTTTATGGATTTTGGGAACACCATAAATTCTCAGGATGATGGGACTATTGGGTAATAACATGTTCTTAATAGTAGAATCTAGAGAAGAGTTTTTGATTTTGTTACTAACTAAGCGGAGAATTTTGTTGCTGGGGTCCTTGTTAAGGATTCTATAGCAGCCACTTTTGTTAAGGTGTTCTTCCATCTTATTATCATAATCTGTCCTATCCATAATAACAGTGGCATTTCCTTTGTCTGCTTTTAAAATTATGATGTCTTTGTTTTCTTGATGTTTTTTAAAACTATGGATTCTTCTTTGGAGATGTTGCTGGGAGGGGGTTTGGCATTTCTGAGAATTCTGGTGACATCTTGTCTTATTTCTTCTACAACATTTTGATCTGTGTTTCTGATGATGACCTCAATGTTACTGATGATATCATTCACAGGTATTTTTGCTGGAGATAAAGCAAAATTGAGGCCTTTTTCTAGCAGCGCTTTCAAATTGTCATCTAATGCCAGATTTGAGAGGTTGATAACTGTATCTTTCTACGTACTGACTTCTGCAATCCCTTGCGCTGTCTGTCTGATTAATTGCGTGAGAGTGTCTTCAACCTGCGTTTTGCTGCTGCTTTTGATTTTGAGGTAGAATAGATGGATGTGAAGACAACATTTCTTCACGGGGATCTGGAAGAGGAAATCTACATGAAGCAACCTGAAGGATTTGAGGTGAAGGGTAAGAAAGAACTGGTATGCAAGTTAAAGAAGTCTCTGTATGGCTTAAAACAATCACCAAGGATGTGATATCAAAAATTTGATACATTTATATGGGGACTTGGCTTCACTAGAAGCAAAGCAGATCACTATGTGTATTTTAAATTAATTGGTGAGTGTGTTATTTATTTGGTCTTGTATGTGGATGATATGTTGCTAGTTGGAAATGACAAAGAAATTATCTTGGATTTGAAGACCCAATTGTCCTCCAAATTCGACATGAAATATATTGGTGCTGCAAACTATATTTTGGGCATGGAAATTAAAAGAGATCGGGAAAAGAGGAAGCTCTGGTTAAGCCAGAGGAAGTATTTCGAGATAGTATTGCAGAGATTTAATATGAAGGATAGTAAACCGATGAGGGTTCCTTTTCCTGTAGGTGTAAAGTTATCTGCTGAACAATGTCCCAAGACACAAGAAGAGGAAGAGGACATGTCCCGTGTTCCATATGCAAGTGCAGTCGGTAGCCTAATGTATGCAATGGTATGTACTAGACCAGACATTGCACATGCAGTGGGAGTATTGAGCAGGTTTATGTCAAAACCAGGAAAAGAGCATTGGACAACAATGAAGCGGGTTTTTAGGTATTTGCATGGCACTAGTGATTATGTTTTGTGCTACCAAGGAAGACTAGGATTGGACAGAGTGTTGGATATTCATGGCTTTGTTGATGCAGACTGGGCTGGAGATTTGGATCAGAGAAGATCTACAAGTGGGTATGTGTTTAAGCTATTTGGAGGTGCAGTCAGTTGGATGAGTAAGAAACAATCTGTAGTGGCACTATCAACTACAGAGGTAGAATACATGGCACCCACTCATTCAAGAAAGGAAACAGTTTGGTTGCAGAGATTGTGTTCAAGTATGGGGTTAGTACAGGGAGCTATAAGGATAGACTGTGGCATCTAAAGTGAATTTTTCTTGGCAAAGAACCCTGCATATCATTCAAAGAAAAAGCACATTGATGTTTAGTATCACTTTGTGAGGGATATGATAGACGACAAAAAGGTGTTGATGGTAAAGGTGGACACTTTGAAGAATACTATAGATGCATTGAAAAAAATTGTGAGCTCTGAGAAGTTCTCTTGGTGTAGAGAAACAATGGGCGTTACAGGGCTGGATAAATGACTAAGCTCTCTTTTGGCCCCCTGTGGAAAGAAAACAACAAGTGCGAGAATGATGGGTTGTGTTATATTCTTTCCATGACTAGCCCACGTAGTTAATCGGGGGGTTAGAGGCGGGGCGGAACCCCCCCTTCGTTGTGCCGATTGTGTAGCAAGGGGGTCACATGGGGTTTGACAGGTGCAAGTAACCCCACTCTATGGGGTCCAAGGTAGCGCCCTAGAAAATTTTGGTTTTGGAACCTATGTTAGGTTGGGCAGATGCACCTATGGTTTTGTGCATGATTTTCGCATATGTTTTTGGACGCGAGGGTTTTTGGTCCATGGTTTTGGACATGATGGTTTTTGGTCCATGGTATTGGATGCTTCGACATGTATAAATATGTATTGTAACATTAAAATGAATATAATGAAAAATGAAGTTGGTAGTCTTGGTTTTGGGATCCAGGGGAAAATCTTTGTGTATATGCGTTTTATGTCTTATGATCTCGCATTGTTTATTTTATGTGTTTTAGAATTCGTATGCAGGTAATTTTTGTACGGGGTTAAAACCTACAAGAACCTTTGTCTTGCCACTGCACGGAGGAATGTACTCGGGCAGTTTAGAGATAGGTTTGGACCCCTCAACGTCAATGTCCTCTACCCCCATGTCAATGTCTTCCTCATCCATAGGGATTTCTTCAACATCATCTTCAGGCACTAGGTTAATTAGCTTGCCCTTCTCCTGCATAGTGGGCTTTTCCTTCTGTGGGCGCTTTCTAGGTGATGCACGCATCGGCTATGGTGATTTCTGCTTGTCCTTGTTTGTTTTTGGACCCTCTTTGGTCAACGTAGGCATAGGCCTCAACCTGGGTGATCTTGGTGATTTAGGCACTTATGTTGGTACTTCGACGCTTGCAACCTCTGAGGCAACTCCCTCAGCTGCCATTACTACTTCTAGGGCAGTTCCCTTAGCTTCCATTGCTTCTCCAATGATCGTGATTTCTACGGGAACTGACATGATACTAGAAAGAAACTTTGACGTCTCCTTTAGCAACTTCTCAAATGATGAACTCACTATCAAAGCTTCAAAGTACTCACGGTTCATACGCGCCTGAGAGCTCAACACCTCAATTCTCAAAATGCCAAGTGTTTTTCGTTGGGCAGCCACCTGTAATTTATAGGAATTTTCTAATTCAAATATGACCATTCCCCCCAAAATTCGTTCATAATTGCTGAATTGGTGGCAAATTTTCATAGATATTTCCCTTCAATTCCAGCTTAAATGTGCCCCCCCCCGCTCCATTTAACCATTTTCTCACTGTCAAGTCATGAATAGTGACCATAACAGTCACTTTCTGACTACCCTGTGTGGTCCCTTCTTGGATAGCACAACTTCCTACGCGTTTCTGCTGAAACTTTGACATTCCTCCGTTGCGCACAGTTCCCAAATCGTGCAGCTCCCCAACTTGGGAAGTGTAGTTTATAGTCCCATGCCTACTTTCAACTACCTAGTGTGCTAAGACTGTGCTTCCACCATGTAGTCATCTAGCTAGATTTTTAGCATATGGCTTCAATTGGCTACCGTTCACTCAACTTGCGAATGGTTCTCCATTCAACTTTACCAACTGAACTGCTCCACCATCGGTAATCTCCTTGATGACATATGGCTCCAACCAATGCATCTAAAATTTTCCTGGAAATTTATCAAACTTGATGTCATATAATAGAACTAAATCATTTACCTTGAAGGTGCACAGTTTGATGTGCCGATCGTTCCATTCCTTTTCGTGCTCCTTTTGAACTTGTTGATGGAATCCAGCTAGAAATCTATCTTCTTCAAGCTCTGTTAGCTGCGCGAGCCTCTCCTTCAGGGCTTTGTGATCCACTATTCCTATGAATTCCGCTATGCACAGACTAGGTACAATGTACTCCATTAGCATCACAACTTCGATGCCATAAACTAGTATGAACGACATTTGTCTGGTGAACTTCTTGCAAGTCATTCTATAAGCCCATAGCACCGCGGGCACGCGAACATCCGAGTCGTTCCTTTGAGCATTGCAAACCTTTGTGAGCACACTCTCTAATATTTTATTAAACACTTCCACCATCCCATTAGCCTACGGATGATATGGTGTGCTCTTCTGATGGTAGGCCTAAAATTCCTCTATCATCATGCTAATCGTCTCATTAAGAAAGTGTGTATTGCAATCACTCATTAAAATTTTTGGACAAGCAAACCTTGTCAGCACATACTCAAAGATGAATTTGGCTACTATCGCGCTTGTATAGTCCTTCATAGGTTGCGCCTCCACACATTTGGTTAAGTACTCAGTTACGGTGATGATGTACCGCCCACCTGTCTTCTTCCCTGGAGGCTGAATTGGTTCTACAAAGTCAATCGCCAACTTCTCGAAGGGTTGTAGTGATATCTACAGATTCAGTGACAACTCATCCCTCTACGAGGGTCTACCCATCCTTTGGCATGCGTCGCATGCCCTACAATACTCTTTTGAATCCTTATGCAAGGTCGGCCACCATAACCCAGCGCATAGAGTCTTCTGTGCTATTACTTTTCCTGCATAATGATCTCCCACGGCTCTGCCATGGGCCTCGGCGAGGATGATGTTTCGTTCAAACTCTGGCACATAATCTCACAATATTTCATCTGATCCAATTTTGTACAAGTGCCCTGCAATGTAAGAAAATTTTGTCACGCACACCACCTGTTCCATCTTTTGTTGGCTTGTATTTCATTCCGGAGTTGTACCTGTCATCAAGAAGTGTATAATATCTTCAAAGTGGTTTTCCACGACATGTACTAAAAAGAGCCATGCATTGGGTAGTCCTTCCTCCAAATTCGTGGGTTCCTCTCCTGTTTCAATGTGCGACAGATGATCTGGTCCGGCATTCAAAAGTCCTTGTTTCACAATAACTTCAAAATCATACTCCTGGAACAACAACAACCACCTGCATATCTTCCCCACCAACACAGGCTTGTTTACCAAGTATTTTAATGCCAAATGGTCTATATACATCTTAAAATGTTTGTCCAACAAATAATGCCTGAACTTCTGGAGTGCGTACACCATAGCTAGTCCTTCGTGCTTTGTCGTGGAATAAATTTTCTCAACTTTGGACAACTTCCTACTTGCGAACGCTATAGGGTGATCCAATTCCCCTTCATCAACCTATGTCAGTACTTCTCCTAGTGTAATACATGACACGTCTACATGCACATGAAATTCCTTCTTCCAATCCGGGAAGACTAGGATCGGCATGGTGACCATTTTCTCCTTTAGCACATCCAAGCTCTTTTGGCATTCTTCATTCCAATATAACGTAACATCCTTCTTTAATAGTTTTTCCATCAACACGGTGATTTGGGCATAGCCCTTGATGAATTTCCTACAGTATCCCATATGCCCCAACGTTGTGCACAACTGTTTCACACTCCTTGGCACCTCCAAATTGATTATGACCATGATCTTCGCAGGGTCTACCATCAAGCCTTGTCTGCATACCACATGGCCCAGAAAGATCCCAAAAGGGACAAAAAACAAAAATTTCTTCAGATGGAGCGTGATCTGGTACCTACGACATGTATCTAGCATCAAGTGTAGACTTTCCACATGGCACTTCACCAGTCCGAACATTGTCTAATCGTCAAAGTATACTTCCAGAAATTTATGAATGAAATCCTTGAACGCCGTGATGACTACGCGCGAAAATGTCGTTAGCGCATTCTTGAGTCATGAAGGTCATCTTACTTCTATCCTTTAGCACGATCTTGATCTGATGGTATCCAAAGAACCCATTAGTGAATGAATATGCTTCCTAGCTTCCAGCATTATCCAGGACCTCATCGGTGAACGGAGTTGGGAAGGGATCATGCACCCAAGAATCATTCGACTTCCTGAGATCTACGCTTATCATTATTTCTTCCTTTTGCTTCCTTTCTTGAACCACTATTGGGCTTACCCAATCAGATTCTCCCACTGGTTCAATAATACCTACCACGAGCATCTTGTCTAACTCTAAGCAGACCCTTTCTTTATACTTCGGATTGAGGCAGTAAGGTCTTTGCTTCACAGGTTTCGCGTCTGGTTTTTGGGTGATCTTCATGAAACCCAGGTCCCCTATTATCCATTTTAGATCTCAAAACTTTGTTGGAAACAGATCTTGATATTCGCAGTGTAGTTCGACGACCTTATCTACTATCGCGTCGTCCTAGTAGTCCCCAATATTTGCAAACTTTGGCTTTGCCTCCATGCCAATGTTCACCTACTTAGTTTTGAGTAGCTCAGTTATGTCTAGGTTCTCTAGCTATGGTCCTTCAACTTTGCGGTGTCCTTCAGTCTCTGGAATATTAATCTTCCTTGGGTCTTCATCTTCTTCTTCCGCTATGACATTTTAGCACTCTAGCACGTGGCTTAGCTGGGTGGTCCAATCAAGTTGAATAAAATCTAGAGGATCCTACGGTATCCTGAAAATTGTTGTCTTAACCTCTTGAAATGGTTCATCGATAGATTCAAATCCATCCCCAAAACTAAATGTCATCAAAAATCCCTGGCGCAAAATATCCCATTCTTCGGTGCCATGGCAGAATTCTGTCACCAAGTACCAATTCATTGGTATAACATCCAAGGTATGACAAAACAGATGGAACCATTTTGGTTGAGGCTTCGCTCCGTACACTTCAGTCCATATGGCCAAATGGTCATGCGGATCACTTCTCCCATCATATTTTTCTATTAATTGAACCTTTGGATGACCAAAGCATACCCTCATCATCCTCCTATATTCACGCCAATCATCAAAACTATATTTTTGTGTACCCCGCCATCTTGCGGGTGTAGCACGCAGCGCTCACTCTAATGCCTGGAAGCGATGCTTCTATGGTACTTCCCTTTCAAATGCATCTAGAAAGTGATCAACATCATTTAACCCATCATAGTAAGGAAGATTTCTTACCTCTGATGATACACAGCGCAACGACTTGGTCATCATATTACAACGCAGCATAGATACTTCATGTAGTCGATTCTACTAGTGCTCCCGTTCTTCGTCTGCATCTAATGTGCAGGAGCTCTCGTGGTCCCATGCAATATGCCTGTCTTCTGTCGGATTCACCCAATCCCGATCTCACACCATTATCTTGTAAATGTGGTCCAAATCATCATCACTTTCATAATCATGGACCGGTTTAGTATAACGCAATCCTTCTGCAGGGTCTAGCGGCACCACTACGCAGAGTGATTTCTTCTCAAATATCATCTTTCTCTTCTTCAAGTTGATTACCCCATTCATGATAGTGGCCCAGTCGATCTCAAGGACTGTGGGCTAGGGATTGTTGTCATCCACAATCTCTATCACTTCAAAATTGGCTAGTGCGCTCGCGCCTTTGATATCAACTGTTACCCCCCGCAACCTCCCATTGGGATCATTTTCTGCTGATTCACCGTACTTAACTGAATTGGAGACGACTGTAGCATAAGTCTCCCCATTCTTTCCAATGCCCATTTCAACAAAACATTCATGTCATACCCTAGGTCCAATTTAACTCGGTCCATTTCATATTCTCCTATCTGTGTAGTGAGTCTCATCTCACGTCCAGTTCGTGCCTTATGCTTACCAAGATTCCTAACTATGCGTGGAATGTTAACAGCGGCTTCCTTGCTAGTGCACCTATTGATTAGCGCCTGCAGTCCCCTCACAACCTTACTATCGTGAAGCATTTTCATGCAAGTCTTCAAGAACGTGGTATTCATGGATGGGTCCATTTCTTCAATGGGTTTCTCCTGATTCCCTGTGGTAGAGGCCTTAGCGAAACTTTTATTTTCTTCCGTAGATGTTTCTTTTGCACATTCTAGATCAGACCTGGTCTCCCTTTCTAGTGCTTTATGAACCCACTCGCCTTCTTCGGGTTGCTTCCCCTCATCCTCACCAGTCGTCACTCCACTCCGCAACACAATATTTACCTTGGTGTCTTCTTCAAGAGGCTCAGCCCTCATCATCTGCAGGTTCTGAGTCAGTTGCTGAGGCTGAACCCCTTTCTCACGTATATTGGCTAACAATATAGGGCAATCCTCCGGCGTATGGTCAAACGGAGTACAATAACAGCATGACAACTGCGTTGAATTCAGGTAGTCTTGCGCATAGTGTCCTGGTCCTCCACAATTTTAACAAATAATCTTCCCTCGACCTCTACCAGGTCCTCCTCCACCCCGATCTCAGCCACGCCCCTGATACTCGCCTCACGCTCCTCCAATGCCTTGGTCAAGAGGCCACATTTCTGCCTGCACCCTCTATGCAGGTGTCTTGTCCATCATAATTCGTAACTTCGGAAATTGTGCTCATCATGACCCACAGATTGACAAAAGTTGCAAAAGAGATGTTGCAGTGTCTGTACAAATTTCTGTAGCAAATGGAAATTGTTTGTCACATGTTTCCCAACTACTTGACAGATAGCACACCATAGTGCAGGCCCTATACTTGGCCTTGTTGTAGCTTCCGGCCTCAGAGGAATTGGCCCCCTGATGCAACATAATTTGCAAAAATAGGACAATGATCTTTGTCATGCCCCTGGATTTTTCACTTTAGGCACCACATTTCTTCACGCACCTCTGGCTGAGCTGTTATGTCTTTCTTCTCACTTTGCATTTCGAGGCAAAGGTTTTGCAATTGCGTGTGAATCTACTGAACCCCCAGATTAGCATCCTACATTGGTGTCGCATGCAATCTCATCGCGATTTTGAGAGCTTCTGCCTGGGTCTTGATCTTCTGTTGTGATAGTGCAACCCTTAGGTGAGGTAGGAACAAGGCCACAAACCATTTGTGGTGTTTCCCATCAGTCAGATTCATGTTGGCTTCATGAATCGTGCACTTCAATATTTGATCCAAATCCTAGGGTGTCTCTCCAGGCTTCATCAAGATCTCCTTGAATCCCACAATTGGTTGTGGCTCAGACTTAGGTCTACTAAATTCCTTATTCAGCGTAGTTTGGATATCGGCCAACACGAACATCGGATTATCAGTACAGTACTTAATGTACCAAGTTAGTGCGCGGTCCTGCAAAGCACTAACCAATGTTGCTTTCTTCATTTGATCATCTATGATACCCTGAGCTTCCCACATAGCCTTTGCGATGAACCAAAACTAGTCTGGATCTTCATTTCCTACACCCTTGAACACAGGTAGCTTTATGAAGTTTGCCATGTTGAACAATGGTGGAGGTGGCGGCAGTGTGGGTGAGGGGGTAAGCGATGGAGGTGAGGATGGAGGGGGTGTAGGTATTTGCAGGAATCCCTATCTTATCAACTTAATAGCGCTTAGCAGAGAAGCCTGTGCTGCTCCTTCGTCATCACACACAGGAGGCTCAATCGACGAGATATATTCAGGGCCTTTTCTTCCTTCGTCCTTGAAATTCCTTCCACTTCACGTAGCTCCAAACATCAAGGTAACTGTATAACCCACTTTTCACACAAGAGAATCTTAATCCAAGTATTTAATGATTTCAAATACTTACCTCGTGGCCCCTTGAAGAAGCGGTGCTCTGCTTCACTGTAACTGACCAAAGTATCGACGTGAACTCTGTCACAAACCCTCCTATTATATGATCGAGCCAATGATTGACATCACGTGTGATCTTATCTTCAAAGGCTTCCAATTTCCGCACTAACTCTGGGGTCCAGACAATCGGACCGTCAAGCCTCTAGTTTCCTTAGCCATCTGCCAACTTTGCGATTGACTCGTATAATTCAACCGGGAAGGAACACA
Source organism: Pinus tabuliformis (assembly GCA_031772625.1). Taxonomy (NCBI): domain Eukaryota; kingdom Viridiplantae; phylum Streptophyta; class Pinopsida; order Pinales; family Pinaceae; genus Pinus; species Pinus tabuliformis. Next base: position 1,810,895,909 of record CM062818.1, read on the forward strand.
AGAAGATTTCATGTATCTCTATGTACAGATATCTGTCCAACCACTGTTCTTTCGTCAACTGCAAATTCCTGTTTTCTTGTGCTGCGGATTCATGGATCTTTCTATCCAACCAGTCTTCAATATCCTTCTTAGTTAGATTACAATGATGCGACATCACACATCTCGTTATGTAGATCCTAGTCCTGACAATGGAACCATTTGTTGGCTTGATGGGCCCTGACCTAGTTCAGTGTTAAGCGGTTAAGCTAATCCCTAGACTACTGTTCCTTTCAGAATCAATCCGCGGAGCACAGATTGTAGTCTCAGTCGAAGCAGTATGGGTGGATGCAGGAACCAAGTTTTTGCACCCTGAGATGGTTATGATGTCGGTTATTTTCTCTAGCCTTCCTTTGCACAGATCGATAAGGCCTTTAGGGTTTATCAAAGTACTTCTCTTATTCGTCCCCGAAGCCTCCATGAAAGTCTTCGGTTGTCCTTCACGGGGTCTAAGTAGATATATCAGGCACTTATGCGCCCCTATAATTACTCTTAATTCTGTATCTACACATATTCGCTTAAGTATTGGTTACTTTTAAAATGCATTACAATTATCTTCCCATAAACAGATATTCCTACTTGTGTTCATATGACAAAGCAAAATACAAAGATTCACGCATCAATATAGCATTACTTCATACTCCAGTATTCAACATGACATAATCACAACATTCATAACAGAAGTAAAATAATGCATACACAGATAATTGCAAAATATTCTTCTTTATTGATAATCCAGATTTCTAGTACAGACTCTGACTACCCTGTGCACACTACTACAGGGGTCCGCGCACTCACCCGTGAACTTCTACCCTAGGCCTTTGTGCACTAAACTACAGAGCCTCTTCCTACGCTAAGACTCTTCTCTCTTAGCTCTCACAGACCCATACATAAAACATAATAAGACTCTACTCCACTGAACTTCCATAGACTCTTCTAAGACCCCCTTTTTATACAATCCCATGGTTCATGGACCATGGGTAGATCTCTAAAGCTTACATGACTTATACAAAATAACGGCGGAAAACCCTCAGTAACTCTTTACACCTTCGTTCTCCACAACCACAAAATGTGAAGACTTCACATTCTTTACACAAAACTTGGGCCTTTACTCCCAAAACTTGGGCTTTTAACCCCAAAATTGACCCCAGGGGTTCGTTCCCAATAGGTATGGGGACACATTTTCCATTTGAAGCATTTAGCATCTCTTCCATTTTTTTTTTCTATGAATGCTATTGGTAACTTGTGTTAGCTTGATGAGATCCACCCCTGGTCCGCAGACCATGGGAATGTATAAAAAGGGAGAGTCTTAGAAGAGTCTAAGCAGCTTTTAGTAAGTTTTTGAGCAATTAATGGAGGTAATGGGTCCGTGAGAGCTAAGAGCGAAGAGTCCTAGCGTAGGAAAGAGGCTCTTCAGTTGTGTATGCAGAGGCCTAGGGTATAAATCCGCAGCTGAGTGCGTAGACCCCAGCAGTTGTGTGCATAGGGAAGTTAGAGTCTGTATAGAAGATCTGAACCATTAATAAAGAGAATTATTCTGGAGATACCTGTGTATGAGCTCTTTTACTTCTGTTATGAATGTATGTGGTTATGTTATGTTGAATACTGGGTATATGATTTAATGCTATAATGATGCATGAATCTATGTGTTTTACTTTGGCATATGAACATAAGTAAGAATATATGTTTATGCGAAGATAATCATAATTCATGCTGAAGTTATCCAATACTTAAGCTAATATGGGTAGACACAGAATTAGGGGTAGTTGAAGAGGTGTGTAAGTGTCTGAATTTCTTATTTAGGGTATGCGAAGGATGATCGCAAAACTTCATGAAGATCTTGAAGCTGAATAAGCGAAGTGCATTGATAAGCCATAAACGGCTTATTGGTCTACGCGAAGGAAAGGTTAGGGTATAAAACAACATCACAACTATATTAGGGTGTGGAAACTTGGTTCCTGCATCCCCCCATACTGCTTCAGGTGAGACCTCAGTCCATGCTCTGCAGATTTATGCCGAAAGGGCTAGTAGTTTAGGGATTTGCTTTGCCAATTAACATTGAACCTGGGTTAGGGCCCATCAAGCCAACAAATGGTTTCATTGTCGGGACCGAGATTTGCATAACGAGATGTGTGATGTTGCATCACTAGAATCCAACTAAGAAGGAGATCGAAGACTGTTTGGATAGAAATATTCCACAAATTCGTGGCATAAGAGAACCGAAATCCGCGATTGAAGAAAGAACACTGGTTGGACAGATACCTGTACATCGATATACACGAGATCTTCTTCTTTTCCTTCCCGGTCGAGTTGTACGAGTGGATCGTGAAATTGACAGACGACCAAGGAAGGTGGAGGCTTGATGGTCCAATAGCTTTGACTTCGGAGTTAGTGCAAAGATTAGAAGCCTTTGAAGATAAGATCGTACGCATTGTCAATAATTTTCTTGATTGTATCATAGGAGGGTTTGTGATAGAGTTTGTAGTCGATACCTTAGTTAGTTACAGCGAAGCAAAGTGCCACTTGTTCAAGGGGCCATGAGGTAAGTATTTAAAATCCTTAAATACCTGGATTAAGATGCTCTTGTGTGAAAAACAGGTTATAGAGCTACCTTAATGTTTGGGGATATGTGAAGTGGAAGGACATTCATGAACAAAGGGAAAGAAGACCCTAAATATAGCTAGCTAATTGAACCTCCTCTGAGTGACGATGAAAAAACAACACAAGAATCTCTACAGAGTGTTGTTCAATTGATAAAGCAAGGGTTCCCCCGAATACCCCATCCACTTATTCCACCTCCATCTTCACCTCCATTGCATACACCTTCACCTACACCACTACTACCTCCACCACTGCCACCTCCACCACTGTTCAATATGGCGAACTCAGTAAAGTTACCTATGTTCGAGGGCATGGGAAATTAAGATTTAGACCAATTTTGGTTTGTCACGAAGGTTGTTTGGGAAGCTCAGGGTGTCACGGATGATCAAATGAAGAAAGCAACGTTGGTTAGTGCTTTGTAGGATCACGCGCTAACATGGTACATTAAGTACTGAACTGATAACCCGACATCTGTGTTGACATATATCCAGACTGCGGTGAATAATGAATTCAGTATACCTAAGTCAGAAGCACAATTAATTGTGGGATTCAAAGAGATCATGATGAAGCCTGGTGAGACACCTTGGGATCTAGATTAGAGATTGAAGTGTACAATTCGTGAAGCTAACATGAATCTAACTAATAGGCAACACTGTGAATGGTTTGTGGGTTTGCTCCTACCTCATCTAAGGGTTGCACTATCACAAAAAAAGATTGGGACCCAGGTGGAAGCCCTGGAAATTGCATGAGATTGCATGATACACCGATGCAAGATTCTAATCTAGGGGTTCAATAGATTAATGTGCAGCTACAAAACCTTTGCCTAGAAATGCAGAGTTTGAAGAAAGATAGAATAGCTTGACCCGAGGTGCACGAAGAAGTTTGGTGCTTGAAATGTAAAAGCCAGGGGCATGACAAAGATCACTATCCAGTTTTTAGAAATTATATTGTAGTAGGGGGACCAATGCCTTTGGGGCCAAAAGCTCTAGCAGGGCCAAGTACAAGGCTCATGCTATGGTGTGATATCTGTCAGGTAGCTGGAAAACATGCGATAAACAATTGCCATTTGCTGCGAAAATTCATACAGACACCAGAACAACTCCTCTACAACTTTTGTCAATTAGTGGGTCATGATGAGAGAAATTGTCATAGTTACGAGTTAATGATGGATAGCACTTGCATATAGGTTAAAAGAAGAAACCCGGCCTCCAGACCATGGCACTGGGGGAGCGTGAGGCGAGTATCAGGGGCACGGATGAGGCCGAGGTGGAGGAGGACCTGGTAGAGCTTGGGGGCAGGTCATTTCTTACAATTGTGGGGGACCAGGACACTACACACAAGATTGCCCGAGCTGACGTGTTTTTCATGCTGCTATTGTACTTACTTTGACCATGCGACAGATGATTGCCCTATATTAATAGGTAAGATACATGAAAAGGGGGCACAACCTTATCAGCTGACTCAGAACCTGCAGATGATGAGGGTTGAGCCTCGTGAGGAAAGTCCTAAGGTAAATATTGTGCTATGGAGTGGAGTGATGACTCATGAAGATAAGGGGAACTAGCCTGAAGAAGGTGAGTGGCTCCCCAAAGAAATAGAAAAAGAGATTGGGTTTGATCTAGAACGCACAAGAGAAATGTTTATGCAAGCGAAGAAAAGCTTCTCTGAGGCCTCTACCTCAAGAAGTCAAGATAAGCCGACTGAAGAAATGTACCTGTCCATGATTACTACTTTCTTAGAAACCTGTATGAAGCTGTTGTGCGATAGTAAGGTTGTGAAGGGACTGCAGGAGCTGATCAATAGGTGCGCTGGGAAGGAAAACACTACTGATGGACCACACGTAGTCAAGAAGATTGGCAGGCATAAGGTAAGAATGGGGTGTGAGATGAGGCTCACTGCACATATAAGAGAATATGAGATGGATCAAGTTATTATAGATCTGGGGTCAGATGTGAATGTTTTTCCTAAACAGACATGGGAAAGGATGGGGAGACCTATGCTACAGTGGTCCCCGATTCAGTTAAGAATGGTGAATCAACAGAAAATCATCCCCATGGGAAGATTGTAGGGAGTAACGATTGATATTGAGGGTGTGAGCGCATTAGCTGATTTTGAAGTAATAGAGATTGTGGATGATAGGAATCCCTACCCCTTTCTCCTTGCGATCGATTGGGCCATTGACATGAATGGGGTAATCAATTTTAAGAAGCAAAAGATGATATTTGAGATGAAATCGCTTCGCGTAGTGGTGCCCCTAGACCCTGCAGAAGGACCGTGCTATAATGAACCGGTTCATGATTATGATTGTGATGATGATTTGGACCAGATTTACAACATAATGACTCAGGATTAGGATTGGGTGAATTCGACAGCAGATGGGCATATTTCATGAGACCGTGAAAGTTCATGCACATTAGATTCAGACGAAGTGTTGGAGCACTAGCATAATCAACTGTATGAAGTATCTATGCTGCGCTGTAACATGATGACCAAGTCGTTGCATTGTGTATCATCAGAGGTAAGAAATCTACCTTACTACGATGGTTTAGCTGATGTTGATAACTTTTTGGATGCATTCAAGAGAGAATTTCTAGAGAAGCATTGCTTCTAGGCCTTGGATTGGACGCTAAGCCTACGAGATGGTGGGGCACGTATAAGGACAATTTTGATGATTGGCGCGTGTATAGAAAGATAATGAGAGTGTTGTTTGGTCACCCACAAGTGCAACTAATAGAAAAATATGATGGGAGGAATGACCTGCACGACCATTTGGCCAAATGGACTAAAGTGTATGTTGCGGAGCCTCAACCAGAGTGGGTGCATTTGTTTTGTCATACCTTGGATGTTATACTGATGAATTGGTACTTGGAGATAGGGCTCCACCATGGCACTGAAGAATGGGATGTTTTGCGCCAAGGGGTTTTGATGACGTTCAACTTTGAGGATGGATTTTAATGTATTGATGAAGCATTGCAGGAGGTCAAGGCAGTGATCCTTAGCATACCACAGGATCCTCTAGATTTGATTCAACCTGATTGGACCACCCAGCTGAGCCATGCATTGGAGTGTTATAATGTGATTGTCGAAGAAGAAGATGAAACACCGAGGAACATTAATATCCCAGAGACTGAAGGTTACCGCAAAGTTGAAGGACCACAAATTGAGAATCCAGATATCACTGCACCGCTAAAAACAAAACAAGTAAACATTGGGATAGAGGTAGAGCCAAAGTTTGAAAAAATTGGGGACTATTGGGATGATGCAATAGTAGATAAGGCTGTTGAATTGCTCCATGAATACCAAGATTTGTTTCCTACGAAGTTCTTAGAACTAAAGGGGATAATAGGAGACCTGGGGGTTATGAAAATTATGCTGAAACCGGATGTGAAGCCGATCAAGCAGAGGCCTTACTGCCTCAATCCAAAGTATAAAGAAAGGGTCCGTTTAGAGTTGGATAAAATGCTTTCAGTAGGTATCATTGAATCAATAGAAGAGTCTGATTGAGTAAGCCCAGTGGTAGTTCAAGAAAAGAAACATAAGGATGAGATACAAATATGCGTAGATCTCAAGAAGTTGAATGACACTTGTGTACATGGTCTGTTCCCAACTCCATTCACTGATGAGGTGCTGGATAATGTTGGCAGCTAGGAAGCATATTCATTTACTGATGGGTTCTTGGGGTACCATCAGATCAAGATCATGCCAGAGGATAGAAGTAAGATGAAATTCGCGACTGAATGGGGATGCTTCTAGTATATTGTGATGCCTTTTGGGCTGAAGAAAGCACTGAAAATATTCTCGTGCATAGTCATCATGGCGTTCGAAGATTTCATTCACAAATTTCCGGAGGTATACTTTGACGATTGGACCATGTTTGGATTGGTAAAGCGCCATGTACCGAGTCTATGCTTGATACTGGATACATGTCGGAGGTATCATATCATACTCAATCTGAAGAAATGTTTGTTCTGCATCCCTTTTGGGATCTTGCTGAGTCACATGGTATGAAGACAAGGCTTGATGGTAGAGCCTACGAAGATCGCAGTTATAATCAATTTGGAGGCACCAAGAAGTGTGAAACACATGCGCGCAACATTGGGGCATACAGGGTACTATGGAAAGCTCATCAAAAGCTATGCCCAGATTACTGCACCGATGGAGAAACTGTTAAAAAAGGATGCTACCTTCTGCTGGAATGAAGAATGTCGGAGGAGCTTGGATGTACTAAAAGAGAAAATGGTCACCGCGTCGATCTTAGTCTTCCCGGATTGGAAGAAGGAATATCATGTGCAGGTGGACGCAACACAGCACAAGGAGGTAGTACTGAAGGCCAGGATGGGGCCTTGGCTAGACAAAGCATATGTGCTCATGACCACAATTCAAGGAAAAATGGATAGTCTGCAGGAAACACAATAGAAAATACGGACGGATAGCACAGGACCAGTGACGGAGTAGCTGGTAGAACAGGTGAAGCAGGTGGTGACGTAGTGTGCTGCAAAGATTATAGTAGTCCAAGTAGTGTTGGGAGGTCTTTGTGACAAGATCTTCACACCGATCGAGTGACTCGGGGCGAGTCACCATATTTGTGTTGGGGGCCTGTTGGGAATGGGTCCCCTAGGGTCAATTTTGGGGTTAAAAACCAAAGTTTTGGGGATAAAGGCCCAAGTTTTGTATAAAGAATGTAAAGTCTCTACATTTTTTGGTCACAAAGCATGAAGATGTAAAGATTCAAAATGGGTTTCCACCCTTATTTTAGGTAACTTGTGTCGGCTTGATGAGATCCACCCTTGGCCCGCGGACCATGGGAATGTATAAAAAGGGAGAGTCTTAGAAGAGTCTAAGCAGCCTACAATATGTTTTTGAGAAATTGATGGAGGTAATGGGTCTGTGAGAGCTAAGAGTGAAGAGTCTTAGTGTATAAATGAGGCTCTATAGCTGTGTGCATAGAGGCTTAGGGTAGAAGTCTGCAGCTGAGTACATGGACCCCTGCAGCTGTGTGCACAAGGAAGTTAGAGTCTGTAATAAAGATTTGAACCATTAATAAACATAATGATTCTAGAGATACTTGTGTATGAGCTCTTTTACATTCATTATGAATGTATCCGGTTATGTTATGTTGAATACCGAGTTTATGATTTAATGCTATATTGATGCATGAATCTATGTGTTTTACTTTGTCATATGAATGCAAGTAAGAATATCTATTTACGTGAAGATAATCATAATGCATGTTGAAGTTATCTAATACTTAAGCTAATCTGGGTAGACACAGAATTAGGGGTAGTTGCAGAGGTGCGTAAGTTTCTGAATTGCCTATTTAGGGTATGCGAAGGATGATCACAAACCTTCGTGAAGGTCTCGAAGCCGAATAAGGGAAGTGCATTGATAAGCCATAAAGCACTTATCGATCTGTGCAAAGGAAACGTTAGGGTATAAAATGACATCACAACTATCTTAGGGTGTGGAAACTTGGTTCCTGCATCTCCCCATATTGCTTCGGGTGAGACTTCAGTTTGCGCTCTATAGATTGATGCCAAAAGGTCCAGTAGTGTAGGGATTTGCTTGGCTAATTAGTGCTGAACCTGTATCAGGGCCCATCAAGCCAACAAAGAGTGTTATGAACCTTCCAAAATAGAGATGTGATAAGATCTTAATGAAGTATCCAAAGATTCTTAACTTTTTTATCACCCTATAGAGGAAATCAACACAGAATCTTTGTGTAAAGGGTTTGGTTCTTGTTTCGCTTTAACTTCAGGTCATTACAGGTCTAGCGAAGGTCATTACAGGTCTAACGAAGGTCAACACAAGCACAATTGAGGATTTCTTTCTTCCATTCAAACTGTAGCTGAAGAAAAAATTACTGGAGGAAGTGACACTGCTTTAGGGACTTCGATTCATTTTGAATTTTCATTATCTATTGGATATGCCTCACAATATAAAGACATATATTTAACTAAGTTGCAAGAAGATACATCGGAAAAACTGTAGTGGTAAGTATTATTGTTAAAATTTGATTTTTAATTGATTGGTGTGCTTCTTCCTGTCATTGTTTTAAGGGTTGTATACTAGTTAGGACTGTATCAAGTCAAGTAGAGGGGACTAACATCCTATTGTGATGTGTTAAATCTAAGTGTTATGTTTGGGCTAATGTTTAGGCTTGTTTGTAAAAGCAAGTCCAGCTTCAATGGTTTTGTCCTATAGCATCTTTCAAGTCTCAAATTGACCACAACATTAAGGTAACATTGCAATATCTTAGGCTTATTTCATTTAAGTTTCAGATCTATATTTATACCTTGTGTTCATAACTGGTTAGGGATTGTTTTAGATTTGTGGATAAGGCATATCATCAAGGTAACTAGTAAGGTTTGCAACATTTTTTAGGGCACAACTTGTAGGATTTTAAGAGCTCGTTTTAATATTATATAATATCTAGCTCATGTCAAGTATAGTGTCATCAAAGGGGTCAAGTGTAGGTCTGTCTAGTGTCTAGAAAAAGTTTTAGGATCACCCAAGAAGAGTGAAGTCTGAGCATCATTAAGATTTTAGTGCCATCAAGAAAAGAGACAGGTATGTATTTTTATATTTATTTTTTTGCATATATATTTTCGCTAACATTATTTTTCAGCATGTTTATTACTATTGTATTAATTCTCTTTGTAGGCAGAGGTAAGTTTTGTTAAAGGGTTGGTGTGTTTATTTTTTTTGTTTTGGGATTGTGTTTCGTTCGGAAATTTTCATGTAGGTAGAAGAAGACTCAAGGGAAACATCAAGCGATCATTCAACCGCTGAAGTATCAAATCAAAGGAAGCATTGGAGCAGGATATCCTTTGAAGACATTACAACCATCTGTATATTGTGAAGAAGTGTCAAGGCCAAGAGTCATCATTGTAAAGTTGCAAAAGAGTCATTTGTAAAAGTGTCATCATTGGAAGAGTCATTATTGTAAAAGCGTCAATTTTCCTAGAGACGAAAAGGCATTGTTGGGATGTATAGGAGTCTCTGTTGGGATGATGTCATGGTTAGGTTACAAGTCATAGTGTGATTGAGTGTTTGGTCAAAATCATTGTAAATCATATTCCATCATGGATTGGTGTCCTAGGTACGAGAATCCACACTCTTGTCTTATTTTAGTCATTATAGGGTGACAGGGATGTTTTAGGCAGGTGCATGAATTCACCTATAGGTTGGAGCCTATGAACACTTTAGGGTGGTAGGTTGGTCTAGGATGTTGGGGCATCCATTCAGTTGACTAGTGAAGAAACCAAGGTGTTGGGGCATCCTTCCAGTGGGAGCTGGATAATAATGCTTTTCTAGAATTCTAGGAATTTGTAACTTTAATTTCAGTTGGAGCTGAAGAATAAAGAATTTATTAGAAATGTGTTCGGTGGTTTTTGACCTAGAGGGGGTTTTCCACCTTAAATTCTTGTGCCTATTATGTTATATTGTTTACTGTTTTTATTGTATAAACATTAATAATAATTGAATATTAACTAATGCTCTAAAAGATTTAATAAGTTATAATTGCTAAGGAATACTTATTCACCCCCCCTCAGTATTTCCTACAATTGGTATCAAAGCTTAGTTCCTTTAATAGTAGTCTAACAATTGGAAGGAGATCATGAAGTATACTAGGAATAGAATTCCTTTGTTCAATCGAAATAACTATGCACTTTGGAGTGGAAGAATGAAAGTTCATTTGCTGGCACAAGGATATGAAGTATGGGAAATCATTAACAAAGGCTTCACACTAGCCCAGGATGAACAAGGAAAGAAAAATATGGTATATGATGCAACGACTAAAGATCTTATTATCAGTGGGCTTATCAAATCTATTTATCTTAAGGTATTGAGTTGCAAAACTGCTAAATAGGTACGTGGAAAGCTTGAAAATATATATGCAGGTGACTTAAAGGTGAAAGAATCAAAGCTTCAAATTTTCAGGGAAAAATTTGAGCAACCCAAAATGAGGGAAGATGAAGATATTGTTTCATACTTTCAGCATGTTGATGAAACAACAAATACATTGGAAGGTTTGGGAGAACCCGTTGAAACAAAAATTGTTGTCCAAAAGATCCTCAGAACCTTGCCAACAAGATTTAACCCTAAGGTATCTATCTTGGAATATAGATAGAATCTGACCAATCTCATCATAGGTGAATTGCATGGAATTCTTATGGTATATGAAATGAGGATTGAAGAAGAGGATGGAACATATCACTTAGAACAAAATTTTCCACATCCAAGAAGAATAGTAAGGACAAGCAAACTACGAAAGCAAAAACTTTCAATTGTGAGGATGAGGAAAAGGAAGAAGACAAAGAAGGATTCTCAGATAAAGAATTTTTGTACTTCACGTGGAAAATGAGAATAGGTACAGGAAAATGCAAAGGTAAAATTCCATTAATATGTTTTGATTGTGGTGAGGTTGGGCATTTTTTAGCCAAATGTCCTCACAGAAATGAGGTTGTTACAAAAGGAAAGAAAATTCCTAGGAAGTTCAATAAGCAAGGCAAGAAGAAATGGTTTAAGAAAATTTTCTTCTCCAAAGAAGATAGCTCCTTATACGAAGAAGACAATGATAACAAAGAAGAATTCAATGGAAGAGTAATGTTTATGGCCAAGCACAATAAGCAAGATGCACTTGACAAAGAAAGAGACGAAGAAGAAGAAATGGATGAGGTTGAATTTCAAAACGAAGTGATGAGGGTTATCAAAGATCTCAAGGCCTAGATGAAGCACATCAACACTCTTGAAGATGAATTAAAGACAGAAAGGGAACATGTCATAAATCTTAAAATCAAGGTTGAAGAATAAAAACGAATTGAATAATCGCTTAGGAAAGAATTAAAGGAAAGCAACAAGGAAAGACAAGCATTGGAAGCTAAAATCGTTTATTTATGAACGGAAGTAAAAAATGGAAAATCTCTTCAAAAATATGCCAATAGTTCAAAGAATTTAGACAAACTCATCAGCAACCAGTGATCATGCAGTGACAAGGCTAGTCTTCGTTACAAAGAAAAATTTGAAAATGAGTCAATTCCTTCTATGAAAACTAAAGAAGTGGATATGCAAAATCTACCAAGCAGGTAGATCTCCTAGTTAGATCAAGAGATCAAGACTCACAGGAAGAAACTTGGAAGACAATTCCTCGAATATTATTTTCTCCTAGATATCAACCTATATTTTATTCGTGTGGAAGGTTTGGACATAGAGCTGAAAAATGTCACATGTATGTTTGGAATGAATATAATCCCAAGAGATCTCTCAGAAATGGATATTCCAGAACTCAGCAAAACATCAATAGATTTTATCATTTGAGAGATGATGTCAAATGTTACAGATGTAACAACTTTGGACACTTGGCAAAAGATTGCAGACTTGGAAGCTCTTCAAAGGAATTCTCACAAAATAAGAATGAACAAGTATGGAAAAGGAAGACTGAAAGGTGTGTTCTCGCTCTCAAGGCTCAAAGAAACATAAATGTATGGTATGTTTACATTGGTTTCTCAACGCATATGACTGGAGATAGAAACAACTTCATATCCCTGAAAGAAAAGGAGGATGGAACAATGCCTTTTGGAAATGACGGGTCTTCAAATGTCATAGGAGTAGGTAAGGTCACTCTTGGAAGCAAGGATGAATTAGCAAAGGATGTGTTGCTAGTTGAAAATATGAATCACAATCTTCTCAGTGTTGGACAAATGTGCGATCAAGGACACACGATGTTATTCAACTTGAAGAAATATGAAATCAGGAAAGGAAAGTTTCGTAAAATTGTGGCTACAATAAGCAAAGCTCCAAATGACATATATATTTTGGATGAGCCACCTAAAGGGTGATTCTTGGAAAAAGAATACGAGATATGGTTATGGCACAAATGAATGGGACATATAAATTTCAAAAATTTGGTCAAGATCAACAAAAAGGAAGCAGTTAGAGAAATCCCTAAAATCTCAAACCCACCAATACGATATGTGAATCTTGACAGAACGACAAACAAACAAAAGTCGAGTTCAAGACAAAGGAACATTTTGCCTCATGTCCATTGGAATTAATACATATTGATCTATGTGGTCCTATGAGAACAAAAGGTTTAGACTGGGAATTATACTTTATGTTAATGATAGATGATTAAACTAGAATGACAACCACCATTTTCCTGAAGAAAAAGTCTCAGGAATTCAAATGTTTCAAAATCTACAAGGAATTGGTAAAAAATGAAACCGATTTGAAGATCAAATGTCTAAGATCAGATAATGGTGGAGAATTCATGTCTAAAGAATTTCATCAATACTATGACGGACATGGAATAAAAAGGCAATTCTCAACAGTCAGAACACCATAGTAGAATGGAGTAACTGAAAGAAAAAATAGAGCCATACAGGAAATGGCTAGAACCATGTTAGAAGAATCAAACTTAGATGATAAATTCTGGGTTCAAGAAATTGATAATGCCACATTCATTATAAACAGAGGTCTGCTCAGGAAGAATTGTAACATGACTCCATACAAACTATGGAAAGGAAGATCAGCTAACGTCAAATACTTTGAAATATTTGGAAGTAAATGCTACATCAAAAGAGAAGACCAAAAATTGGGCAAGTTTGATTCCTGTGTTGTCGGAGGTATTTTCGTCGGTTATTCGTGCAAAAGAAAGGCTTATAGATGCTACAATATGAGGAAAAAACAAATAGTTGAAAGTATAAATGTTACTTCTGACGAAGATTGTGTTCTAAAGGATAACAATGAGATCGTCTCTTCAAGAAAATCTAAGGGGCTTGAGGTAGAATTTGTGAAGGATGAAGAAGAAGCTCTAGAACAAGACCAATAAAATAAGGAAACACCAGTCAACCAAGAAGAAATAAGAAATCATCAACAGGATGTACAAGAAGTTTCTCCAAAATTTTCAAAAGAATGGTTTCAAAAGAACCATCCATCAAAACATATCAGCGACAACATAAATGACGGAATTGGAGCTAGAAGAAGTCGACAGCTTCATTCATCACAACAAGCCCATATTGCTCTTTTAGTGACTTTTGAGCCTAGAAATTTTGAGGAAGCTAGTCAAAATGAACACTGGGTAGCAGCTATGAATGAAGAACTAGATCAAATTGAGAAGAACGACACTTGGGAATTGGTTCCATAATCAAAGGATACAAATGTTATTGGAACTAAATGGATCTTCAGAAACAAATTGAATGAGGATGGACAGATTATGAGGAAGAAAGAAATATTAGTCTGCAAAGGATATGCACAAGTTAAAGGAATCAATTTTGAAGAAACATTTGCTCCCGTTGCCAAAATGGAAGCTATCAGGATGTTCCTTGCTTATGCACGCTTGAGAAAAATCAAGGTCTACCAAATGGATGTTAAGTCAGCCTTTCTAAAAGGTGAATTGGAAGAAGAAGTCTACATTGAACAACCCGAAGGTTCTCTGCTCACTAACAAAGAAAACTGTGTTTGCAGATTAAATAAGGCATTATATGGTCTCAAGCAAGCTCCTGGGCTTGGTATGTTTGTCTTGATAGGTATATACATCAACAAGGATTCAAGAAACAAAGCACTAAAAACAATCTCTATGCAAAAGTGGATCAAGATAACCTAAGAATTATCAAGGTATATGTCGATGATATAATCTTTGGAAGCAATGATGACAGATTAAGTAAAGACTTTTCCACAAAAATGCAAAGTGAGTTTAAAATGGCTATGCTTAGCGAGCTAACATATTTTTTGGGGCTTTAGATTTCTCAACAGGATAAAGGAATATTCATATATCAAACCAAGTACATCAAGGAAATGCTCAAAAAATTCCAGATGGAAGATTGAAAACCAGTCCTTACCCCCATGATAACAGGTTGCAAGTTAATCTTAGAATATTTGTCAAAGGATGTGGACCAGAGGTTTTATAGATCCATGATTGATAGTCTCCTACATGTGACAACCTCCTATCCTGATGTGATGTAGGAAGTTGGATAAGTAGCAAGATTCCATGTAGCACCAAAACAATATCATATTATTGCCGTCAAAATAATTCTTCAATATCTTAAGGGCACAACGACATATGGTCTATGGTAACCCAAAGGAAATTATCTAGTTATCCAAGCTTATATAGATGCAGATTGGGCAGGAAGTGTTGATGATCATAAGATTACCAGTGGAGAAGCATTCTATCTAGGCGGTTGTCTTGTTTCATGGTTATGTAAAAAGTATTCTTCAATCTTGTTATCCACAATAGAAGCAGAATATGTCGTGGCAGCAGCTTTTTGTACTCAAGTTCTCTGGATGAAGAAAACTTCGCAAGATCTTCAAGTCAATTTTGATGAGCCTATTCCCATATTTTGTGATAACACCATCGCCATCAGTATCTCCAAGAATCCTCTGATGTGTTCCAAAATGAAGCACATTCCAATTAAATATCATTTCGTTAGAGAGCAGGTCGCCGAAAAGAATATCAAGATTGAATATGTTGGCACAAAGGAACAAATTTATGACATCTTTACCAAACCATTACCTCGTGAAGGATTTGAGTATCTTTGCCAAAATCTTGGGATTCTCCCAAGTTTTCATTAGATTCTTTCTCTTATCTACTCGAGTAGAAAGGGGGAGTGGAGGTGTGTATAGGTCCGCAGGATGATTGTTTGTCAGAGGGAGTTACCCTTTTCCATTGATGAAAAATGGGGGGAGAAGGCAGTAGGAAGAGCTTTCATGATCATAGGGGTAGTACTTGTGTTGCCATCAATACCAAAGGGGGAGATTGTTGATCAATGGTTGTCATTGATGTCAACCCAAGTAGCACCAGTGGCTACCCCAATCTTGCAAGGGATTTTTGACTTGAAAAATCATATTATTTTGCATCAAAGTTCTTCTCAATGGATTATAATCATCGAGATGTTTCCATTGGTATATGGTATGACTCCTAGTTCTTCACGGTTTGAGAGTTATTTGCGTTTGAAGTCGGAAACCCCCATTAGTGGGCTAAACCCCCAGGGTTTGAGACATCACCTTATTCCCCAAATATTGTCAATATATGATAGGGATTATCACCATAATTTCACCTCTTATAAGTTGAATAAATTGAAAATCCAAAGATAGTAAACCAATCATTAACTTCACACTCGGGTAGGAATCAAGATCATATGCCCTAAGCCAATCATTGGTTTGCTTGCAATTAACATCAAATTTAAGAAGAATTATTAAGGGTATGTCACTAATAAAACAATAATTTAAGTCAATAAATATTAATGCAAATATTAGGAGGAATATTAAAGTGATTCACTTACCTTAGAATAAAACGATACATATTTTAAAATATTTAACATTATTAAGCCCCTCCTTAACACCTAATGGTCAAATGATAAATATCATTACATAAGTATGTGGTGTCTCCTAAAATCAAGGATCCCCATCCAACATTTATATGATATCCTTAAGCTATATATTAAGCGTTTATGAACCTTCTAAAACAGATACGTGATGAGATCTTAACGAAGTATCCAAAGATTCTTAATTTTGTGATCACCCTACGGAGGAAATCAACGCAGAATCTTTACGTAAAGGGTTTGGTTCTTGTTTCTCTTTAACTGCAGGTCATTACAGGTCTAGCGAAGGTCATTACAGGTCTAACGAAGGTCAACACAAGCACAGTTGAGGGTTTCGGTCTTCCATTCAAACTGCAGCTGAAGCAAAAATTAACGCAGGAAGTCAAGCTGCTTTAGGGACTTTGATTCATTTGGCATTTTCATTTTCTCTTGGATATGTCTCACAATATAAAGACATATCTTTAACTTATTTTCAAGAATATGCATCAGACAAATTGTAGTGGTAAGTATTATTGTTAAAATTTGATTTTTAATTCACTGTTGTGCTTCTTCCTGTCATTATTTTAACGTTTGTATACTAGTTATGACTGTATCAAGTCAAGTAGAGGGGACTAATATCCTGTTGTGATGCGTTAAATCTAAGAGTTATGTTTGGGCTAGTGTTTAGGCTTGTTTGTAAAATAAAGTCCAGCTTCTGTGGTTTTGTCCTAAAGCATCTTTCAAGTCTCAAATTGACAACAACATTAAGGTAACATTGCAATATCTCAGGCTTATTTCATTTAAGTTTTAGATCTGTATTTATGCCTTGTGTTCAGAACCGGTTAGGGCTCATTTCAGATTTTTGGATAAGGCATATCATCAAGGTATGTAGTAAGGCTTGCAAAAAATTTTAGGGCACAACTTGTAGAATTTTAAGAGCTAGTTTTAGCACTGTGTAATATCTAGCTCATGTCAGGTATAGTGTCATCATAGGGGTCAAGTGTAGGTCTATCTAGTGTCTAGCAAAAGTTTTGGGATCAACCAAGAAGAGTGAAGTTTGATCATCATTAAGATTCCAGTGCCATCAAGAAATGAGACAGGTATGTATTATTATATTTCTTTTGTTGCATATCTATTTATGTTAACATAATTTTTTAGCATGTTTATTACTATTGTATTAATTCTCTTTGCAAGAATAGGTAAGTTTTGTTAAAGGGTTGTTGTGTTTATTTGTTTTTCTTTAGGATTGCACTTCATTGGGAAATTTGCATGCAGGTAGAAGAAGACTCAAGGACATCATCAAGTGAGCATTCAATAGTTGAAGTATCAAATAAAAGGAAGTATTGCAGTGGGACATCCTTTGAAGACATGACAACCATCCATATATTGTGAAGAAGTGTCAAGGCCAAGAGTCATCATTTTAAAGTTGCAAAAGAGTCATTTGTAAAAGTGTCATCATTGGAAGAGTCATTATTGTAAAAGAGTCAATTTTCCTAGAGTTGAAAAGGCATTATTGGGAGGTATAAGACTCTATGTTGGGATGATGTCATGGTTGGGTTGTAGGTCATAGTGTGATTGGGTGTTCTGTCAAAATCATTGTCAATCATATTGTATTGTGGATCGTGGTCCCTGGTATGAGAATCCACACTCTTGTCTCATTTCAGTCATTATAGGGTGGCAGGGAGGTTCTAGGCAGGTGCATGAAGTCGCCTACAGGTTGGAGCTTTTGAACACTTCAGGGTGGTAGGTTGGTCTAGTATGTTGGGGCATCTATGGAGAAGAATGATTTTCTAGAATTCTAGGAAGTTGTAACTTTCATTTCAGTTGGCATTGAAGAATAAAGAATTTATTAGAAAAGTGTTTGGTGGTTTTTGACCTGGAGGGGGTTTTCCGCCTAAAATTCTTGCATCTACTGTGTTTTATTGTTCACTGTTTTTACTGCATAAACATTAATAATAATTGAATATTAACTAATGCTATGAAAAATTTAAAAAGTGTTGTTTTCTAAGGAATACAGATTCACCCCCCCTCTCATTATTTTCAACACCTAATAATATCACTAATAAGAGAGTTTTTAGTGATGATTTGAAGATTTTGGAATTCCTACACAAATATGTTCAAGGTTGTTATTATTGATGATGAAGCACATGAGAGATATTTTCTGGAATGTAAAGGAGAAAACAATAGTTACAAGGGGGACCCCCATTCCCAAAGGGTGTGTTGTCCTTGGAAAAATTATTCAACCTACAAAACAAGTTTATGTGAACAAAAAATGTGAATATTAAGAACTCCACTATGAGGCATGAATTCGTAAATTTGGAAACTACACAAGGACCAAAGTTCAACAATCTAGGAACTTGCTTCTTATAGGTTAAAAGTAGTGCTTTCATGCAATTTTTTACAAGGTACAAAGACATTTTGGAAGGGACTTAGGAAGATATGAATACATATGATACACATATTATTCAATATTTCTTTCTAATCAAGGATGGCATGAAGCTTTTTAAATAGAAGCTGTGAAAGATCCACCTAACCTTGGATCTAGTTATACAGAAGGAACTAAAGAAAACATTAGATGCAAAATTCATTTTCAAAGTCAAGAATTCTACTTGGGTTTCAAATGCGATACATATTAGGAATAAATTTGGTGAGATTAGAATTTGCATTGATTTCAGAAATCTCAATCGAGCTTCAGACAATGATAACTATATTGTTTCTACCACAGAGAATATTCCATAACTCATCACTAAATTAGATTTTTTTTTTTTTTTTAATCTATTTTGTATGCTTTATTAGGCTACAATTAGGTTCCTATAGCTAAATCAAATCAGTTAAATTTTAGATTTCAAATTAATTGGGAATGGTTTCTTACTACTATATGATTTTTAGACTCATAAATGTGTAGGAAACCGTTAAACATGCAATGAAAATTATTTTAAGGGGATTGATTTATTATGATGTAGCGGTCTATCTGAATAAGTTTCAAGAAACTCTATGAAAATTTCAAACCATCTACATCATTTGAAACATATTTTTGAAAGATGTGAAAAATATTGAATCTCTCTTAACCCAAAGAAAAGAATATTCATTATTTCAAAATGGAAAATTCTTGGGCACATTATATCTCAGAATGGGATATCCATGGACATAGAAAGAATAAAAAAAATCGCACAAATCCTCTACCCAATAGCATTAAATCTATGTAGTATTTCATTGAAAAGAATTATTTTTGTGAGAAGATTTGTGGTTGATTTTGTATAGATTGTCAAATCACTACAACAAATGGTCGAGATGTCACAATTTAAATGGACTATAGTGGAAAAGGAAGAATTTGACAAGATAAAAGATGGAATAACAAAACATTTCTAGTTGTACAACCTAGATTTTGGTATGTGCCATTACTATAGACATTTTTTTCAAACCATTCTCTTACAACAATGCTCAGTCAGAAATATGAGAAAGGAAAGAAACATCCCATATCTTTCATGATAGCTAGTATACAAGGGTTGAATTAAAATGTCTAGTCATAGAAAAAAGACTTACACTATTTACAAATAAATCAAATAATTCAAACACTACATTCTAAAAAACCACGCCAAGTTGATAATGCCTCACACTATTGTGAGGACATTTTTTGTTCAAAAGGGACTAGGAGAATGCATAGGTAGTTGGATGAAATATCTCCAAGAGTATGACCTCAAGCTTAAACCTACAACTATGATTAGAGATCACGGATTATGCAACCTCATAGTTAAAATCTTGAATAAAACAAATGGGAAAGTGAGTAGTCCATTTACACTCATGCTATTATATATATACCATATGAAAGAAATTCATGGTATGAAGACTTATAGCAATATTTTCAACATGTTACTTACCTTGATTGTTTCAATTCCAAGAAAACATGAGTGCTAAGGCTCAAATATTCAAATTATTAACTTTTTAGTGGCATATTGTTTTGAAGAAGTTATAATGGGGTACTTCTCCACTATCTTGAAAAGTAAAATGCAGATTGAGTACTCACCACACTACATGATTGACCATCAAGTGGAAATTTCACTAGGGAGAACACTACACACATGAACGTAAGAGTAAGATGATATTGACCCACAATATTTAGAGATTCAAATGCATATGCTAGGAAGTGCATGATCTACTAGAAGTGTGCAAGATGAGAAAGAAGACCCACATTGCCTTTGCAACCTGTAGCAACTAAAGAACCTTTTTAGAAATCAGGATTGGATGTGATTGGTAAGATAAATCCCCTTTATTTAAGGAAACATCGGTATATTATCACTATCATATACTATTCCATCTGTTGGATCGTAGTTGTTCCAATCATCCAAATAAACAATGAACATGTAATCAATTTCCTAGAACAACAATTGATCACTAAGTTTGGAGTGATAATGTATTTTGTTTTTATAATGCTTCTTATTTTTCCTCAGTAAAGTTAATTAAATTTTCTTTATACAAAGGAATAATTCTATGATATTCAATAAAATATTACCCTAAAGGAAATGGTGTGGTTAAATCTAGTAATAAAGACATAATCTAGATCCTAAATAAAATTGTAGTTGACAATCAAAAGAATTGGCAAAAAGCATTATCAAATTCTCTTTGGGAAAATAGGGTTACCCCTAAATTTTCTCTCAGTACATATCCCTAATTCCTATCATATGAGAAAGAAACCATCATACCTCTCAATGTATTTTTACAATCCTTACAACTATCCCAAGATTATCAAGGAGAAAACTCTTTTTCTATTAAAAGATGAATCAACAACTTGCTTAACCTAAAGGAAAAAAGTGATAAAGCCAAGAAGAAGTTCAATTTCCACCAACATACCATCAAGATATTTTTTGATAAAAATTATATTTGCAACAATTAATGTCAACTAGGGGACCTAGTTCTAAAATAGGATGAACCACTCAAAGAAAAAAGGAAACACTCCACATTTCAACAATTGTAGCTTGGACCTTCCCTATTTGTGGAAAAGCTTAGCCTTAGGAATATATAAATTATAACATCCAATTGTTAGGTGTGGAGCTTGATTATCTTCTTTATTCAGAGGCATCATCGCACTGGACCCCAGTTCGCAATGGGGCGACAATGTCGCCAGGGGGGGCAATGACGAGTTTTATTCACCCCCTTGCCCCCCCCACCCCCCCTTGGCAGGGGTTTGGGGGCAGCACCGCTGAAGCTAAAAATATATGTAAAATTGGCTTGTAAAATATTGTAATTTCATAGTCAATCTAAGTCGTTCATTAGGCAGATGATATGACAGTAGAAGTTATGTTTAATTTATGGTTTTTTCCCTAGAAAGCAACCCATTGCTATATATGATGGAATTGTATTGTGGCTATGTAGATGTGTATTATGGATGAGAAAGAGAGAGGAGATTGTGTTGGAGCAAAGAGGAAATTACAATGAATTTTCTCTAGGCTGTATCTCATCATTTTTCCGGATAATATAAAGTAAGGACTAACTGTTTCTCCATGGATGTAGCCCAAGTTGGGTGAACCACATATATCTATGTCTCCCTTGTTTTATGTGTTCCATTACTCTGTAATATATAGTTTTCTAAGACAATAAGGAAATAATACCCTCTCTAAGTCAACAATAGATTTCTCAAATGATACTTCCCTTGATTTCCTATTAGTTAGCCACCTTGTACATATATAAACTTGCTTCTCGCTGGTTTGTTTTTATTCTTTCTGCCTTTTTCATTTTAGTCACTACACTCGCTACTTTCTTTTAAGCTTTTAGCTTTTAATTCAAACATGTACATTTTCCTATATAAGAAATTATTCTTGATGAATGTCATCAACAACATATTACTTTAGAAATGTCTTCTTTATGTTAGAATCTTTCTCTCCCAATGAGGTGTAATAGGTTGAATCCATGAGAATCTATTTTTGAGCAAAAAAAGAAAAATAGTGGCAGTCTATTTGTATTTGTTAGGTCCCTATAATATTAGTGTAGCCCCTTCTTGTTATTGTTAGTGTAGCCCCCCTATTGTTATTTTTATGCCCATGTAGTCCCCATACTATTATTATTGTGCCCTTACATTTTTATTGTTATGCATGCTCTGATTATATTGTGACCCCTTATACTCCTATATATAGAAAGGAGGTTGTTTTCATTTGAATCATCCAAGAATTGTTCATTTATGTAATGTAAAGGAGGTTTACCCTTCAAAGATGATAATTTTTAAGTCGTTGATCTATCTATTTATGAGCTGGTTGCATAACATTTGGTATCAGAGCTTTGGATTCTAGGGTTTCGCTGCTACAAATAGGTCATTGTGACATTTTCTCTATAAAATATTTTCTATGTGGCTTCAGAAGATAAAATATTTACCACGTAGAGCTGAGATCTTGGTGAACTTCGTGTAAACATTTTAGAGCTTGGTTAGATATACTTTCGGTAATATGATCTGCAGAAGTTAGGGTTTTTGAAGGCTCCAGAATTCTGTCTCAAACAAGTGACCTAGGGAAAATCGTCACAGTGACATGCGACACTTCGTACAAGTTTGCTCTATTGAACAAGTCCATAATGAGGTGATCATGGGAGATTGGGCATAAATTTATCTTAAAGAATCCAAATTTGCTCTGACTTGTGGCATTGGAAGGAAGACTCAGAGGGAGACAATAGGTCTGAATTTCAGATCTTAGAGATCCAGAATTACAAAGATACAATTGTTTCAATATCGAGCTCCTAAAAAGCAAGAAAAAGGTGTGTATTTTAAAAAACATTGCATAGCCTTTGTTTGAGAAATCAATTTGAAGTGATTTAAGGGGCGTATTTAAGCATAGATATCATTATTTGCTTCCAAAATTCCTTGAAACAAAAAAATGGACACACCTAGCAAGCAACCAAAAAGTTCTTCTATGACACATGAAGAAGAGGAAGAAATGTAACATGTGTTGAGTGTGGAGCCTGATTATCTTCTTTATTTAGGGGTATCACTGCATTGGACCCTAGTTCGTAATGGGGTGGCAATGCCGCCTATCTTTTCACTACTAGGAGGGTCCAGGGGGGCGATGGTGATGTTGGAAATAATACTGAGAGGGGGGGTGAATCAGTATTATCTAGCAATTTAATAAATCTTCCTTATTTGATCTTTGAATTATTTTAGCATGTCAGTACCATAAAATAATGAGCATGAAAAACAGATAGTCACACCAAAGAACACAAGATGTAAGGTGGAAACCCAATGTGGGTGAAAACCACCTGCTGCAATATGTCTCTATCTTCTTTCAATTTAGAAACTTCTTTTACAATGATTTTGTACTGGTGCAGTCCTTTACCAGTACGCAGGCTGCAACCTGCAGAGAGCTACAACTCTCTCTCTCTCTCGTTTTCCAGTCTACTCCTAGAAGGGAGCTACAACCCCCTACTTCTTTTCATAAAGCATCAGATAATCAACAAGTACATAATAGATATAGATCACTACAGATATCAGATCAGCAACAACAGAACTAACCCAGAACACCTTATCAATAGAGAAATTCAATCAATAGAACATCTTTAAAACAGAGACGCAGTTTCTCTTTCTGTGGCCTGCGACCAGACGCCGTTAACCTTCTGCTACTCTGCGTCCACATGCAGATATCCTTCTGCTCCGCTGCGTGCCCACGCACTGTTTCTTTGACTGCTCTGCATTCTGTTGCTTCAGGGACGCACCCAAAGATACTATCGCGCCGCGTCTTTAGCTACAGAAACGCACCTGAAAACACTATCGCGCCGCGTCCTTCTGCTTCAGAGACGCACCTGAACCTTGATCGCCCTGCGTCCCCATGCAGGTCTCTCTCTACTGTTCTGCGTCTCGGCGCACTTGCCCTTTACAGTACCTGCGTCCCGGCGCACTTTTCTTCCACTGAACCTGCGTCCCTTCAGATATAAATGATATGAAGAATTCAAGACTAACCCAAACAGTCAGATCTACAGATCTGATCATGCGCCATAGAGATCACAGTCCATTAGAAGATTCGCCCTCTTAGATCTGGACTAGATCTCACCAAATAAGATATTCAACCAAAGACAATGCTCAATCCAAATGAACTCCTTTGCTTTATATAGGCAAGCTCCTCCCCAAAACATGGAACAATACCACGAGCCGACACCATAGAAACACAAAACCGTCGGCTAGATACCACACAAGAAACCCCCACATGCTTTTTCTCTGCCTTGAAATGTGTGCACTGGGTGGACGCACCCCCTGAACGGCTGGCCAGCGTCTCTGGACGCGGACCCTGCATGGTGTACCTGCGGGTACGCACCTCCTGAACTGGTTTCCTGCGTCCTTCTTAATTTTCAACAAACTGAGAGCCTTGCTACTGGAGTTGCCATCAAGTACAACATCTGTAACATACAGTCATACCAGAAAACATAATGCCAACAATCTCCCCCTTTGGACTTGATGGCAACCTTACAAACTTCAGCTTCATTCCCCCCCTTTGACATCAAGGGCAAAGGGTATGCTCCCCCTAAGCTCATGCTCCTCCAGATCTGCAACAAATAACCAGAGATCCACCATGAAAGAGATAGAGACATATTGCAGCTATTTCCAAGATCTCCTTCTCCATAATGCCAACAATGCATTATGTGCTCCCCCTGAGCCTGTACCACCAATAAGAAGATGTTCAACAATAAGATGATGCATCAACAACCCCCAGCTTTTGCCTGAGGTATTCAAACATGTCCCTGGGCAATGGTTTGGTGAGAATATCAGCAACTTGTTCCTTGGAAGGAACATACTCCAACTTGACTTTCTGTTCAAGCACTTGTTCCCGGAGAAAATGGTACTTGATTGGTATGTGCTTGGTTTTTGAATGCATAACAGGGTTCTTTGAGATGCTAATTGCACTTGTATTATCACATAAGATGGGGATTGGTGGTGTACAAGTGATTTGAAAATCCTGCAAAGTCTGCATCATCCAAAGAAGTTGGGTGCAACAAGATGCAGCAGCAACATATTCCGCTTCAGCTGTAGACAAGGCGATCGAACTCTGTTTCTTGCTGAACCAAGATACCAGTCTGGAACCCATAAAGAACACACCACCACTTGTGCTTTTCCTGTCATCCACGCTTCCGGCCCAATCTGCATCTGTATAAGCATGAAGAGAAAGATCTGTATCTCTAGGATACCATAAGCCATAATTTTGAGTCCCTTGAAGATATTTGAAGATTCTCTTTACTGCCTGAAGATGAGTCTCCTTTGGATTTGCCTGAAATCTTCCAACTATTCCAACTGCATGCATGATGTCCGGTCGGGTACCTGTCAAATATAGTAAACTTCCAATCATAGATCTGTAGGTTGGTTGATGTACTGCTGCAGATTCATCATTTGCACTAAGACTACATCCTGTGACCATGGGTGTACATACTGGTTTTGCATCTTCCATGCCATATTTCTTCAAAATCTGTTTGAGATACTTGGTTTGAGATAAAAAGATTCCTCCTTCCTTTTGTTGGATTTGCAAACCAAGGAAATATGTCAGTTCTCCTAGCAAGGACATTTCAAATTCTTTCTGCATGACCGAGGCAAAACTTTGACTCATAGCTTCTTCATTGCTGTCAAAAATAATGTCATCTACATACACAACAAGTATTAGCAATTTGTCATTTTCAACTTTTATATACAGATTGCTATCTGCTGAACCTTTTGAAAAACCTTGTTGATGAAGATATTTGTCCAACCGGTAGTACCAAGCCCTTGGAGCTTATTTGAGACCATAGAGAGCCTTTTTCAATCGGCATACAAGATTTGGATCATTTCCAAGAATGAACCCATCTGGCTGTTCAATGTACACTTCTTCTTCCAAGTCTCCATTCAGAAAGGCTGATTTCACGTCCATTTGAAATACTTTGAAGTTTTGAAAACTTGAGAGAGCAAGGAACATTCGGATGGCCTCAAGTCTTGCAACAGGAGCAAAAGTTTATTCAAAGTCTATTCCTTCTTGCTGTGCATACCCTTTACAAACAAGTCTGTCTTTGTTTCTAATTACTTCTCCATTTTCATTCAATTTATTTTTGAAGACCCATTTTGTTCCGATAACATTCTTATCCTTTGGTCTAGGAACCAGCTCCCAAGTGTTGTTCTTTTCGATTTGCTCAAGTTCTTCATCCATTTCTTTTACCCAACATTCATCTTTGCATGCTTCTTTCACATTTTGTGGTTCAGTAGAGGATAGTAATGCCAAATAGCTTGAGGCTTCTGCAACTGTTCTTCTTGTTTGTACACCTGCTTCTTTCTGCCCCACAATCTGAGATTCTGGATGATTCTTCTGAACATATCTGGATGGAGTTTTCTCTTCTATTCTTGTCTGCTCCTCTGGTTCTTCTTGAGGTTCTTCTTGAGGTTCTTCTTCTTCATCATTCTGTCTTTGAGGATAGCCTTCATCTTCTTTGATATCTTCCCGATGTACTTGCCTAGGAATGTATCCCTTCTCATCAACCACCACATCAATGCTGTCAACAATTCTGCCAAGTCTTTTATTGTAGCACTTGTATGCTTTGCTATGTGGAGAGTAACCAAGAAGAATGCCTTCATCTGCTCTAGGTTCAAGTTTGCCAAGCTGCTCATCAGTATTCTTGATATAACATTTGCTCCCAAAGATTTTGAAGTGCTTTACTGAAGGAGTTTTACCACTCCAGAGCTCATGAGGAGTTTGAGTGCTGTTTACCCGGACATTTGTCTTGTTGAGAATAATAACCGCAGCATGTGCAGCTTCACCCCAGAAAGTTGCGGGAGTTCCTGATTCATCAAGCATAGCACGAGCCATTTGTTGGATTGTTCTGTTCATTCTTTCAACAACTCCATTTTGCTGAGGAGTTCTAGCTGTAGAGAATTCTCTCCTTATGCCATGTTCATCACAGAAATCGAAAAATTCATTTGAAGTAAATTCCCCACCTCTGTCGGATCTGAGGCACTTAATTTTGTGACCTGATTCATTTTCAACCAAGGCTTTGAAGGATTTGAATTTTTCGAAAGCTTCATCTTTGTGCTTCATAAGTCCTAACCAGCCAAACCTGGAGAAATCGTCAATAAATAATATCAAGTATTCCTCTCCTCTAGGTGTTCTTTTCCTGAATGGACCACATGTATCTGTATGTACTAGCTCAAGAGGCATGCTAGCTGATCCTTCCTTCTTTGGAAAGTTAGTCCTGGTTTGTTTTCCAAACTGACATGATCTGCATATGGTGTTGTCAGGAATTTTGATATCTGGAAGATCGCGAACTGCCTGATATTTGCATGCTTTCCTTATTTGTGAGAAGCTTAGATGTCCCAACCTTCGATGCCATAACCAGTGCTCTTCATCCTTGCTCAGATAGCATTGTTGTTGTCCTTCTTCAAATATGTACAGATTATTTGGAGTTCTTTTGCCTTTGAGTACTGTTTTACCTGTATCAAGATCACGAACAAGACATCCATTCGATCTGAAAATAACCTCGGTCCTTTGATCACACATCTGGCTGACACTTAGAAGATTATGCTTCAATCCATCAACATACAAAACATTTCCAGCCTTGACCTTTCCTTTTAACTGAGCAATGCCTTTTCCTTTTATAGTTGCAGGAGTATCGTTTCCAAAAGAGACTTTCTTTCCTTTTTCTAGAACAGAATAAGATTCAAGTTTTTCTTTATCACCTGTCATATGCTTCGAACATCCACTGTCAATGTACCATAGATTTTCTTGTCCCTCTGCATAAAATGCTATTCCACATCTTTCTGTTTGAGGTTCCTTTATTCTCCATGTTTTGGTGCTTGAGGCTTGCTCCTTTTTCTGCTGAAACCTGCTCCTGCATTCAGATTCTTCATGACCAAAGTTATTGCAAATAGAACATTCGACTTCATTTTCAAGAACCGAAAAGTTGTTATAGGTCCTTTTTGTCATCCCTATCATACTTCTTTGTTTTTGAGCTTCCCTAGTCATGATTGTTTTATATGCAACACATTGAGCTGCTTTGTGATCAAAATTATGGCAAGAAAAGCATTGTCCATTGAAGAAGCTTCTGCGGTTATTGAATCTACCTGCCAACTGATTGTAATTTCTATTTTCATCTATTCTTGAACCAAACTGAGAAGATTTTACCTGTGGCTGGTTGTAGCTTTTGTTCACCCTTAAGATGGATTGCCCCTGATAGTTTCTGTTTGTATTTTGTCCCTGCTTTACCTGATTATCTTCATTGTTCTTCTGCTCATTTCTTCTTGCCGCATCAAGATAACTTTTTGAGGTGGATGCTTGAGAGGTTTCTCCATTGTAACCCAAACCTGTCTTGTTTAGAGGAGACCGCTGCACATTGATAATCTCATCCAAAGTTTCAGATCCTTTGACAAACTTAAGATTAATAGCTTTTGTTTTCTCAATTTCTTTTCTGAGACCAACAATTTCACCTTCTAGTTTTTCAAGATGTTTTTCTTTTTCATCAATTTGAAATTGTAGAGTATCAATGATCACATTCTTTTCTTCTATACATCTCTTGAGTCTAGTAATTTCATCATAGAGGTTATTCACATCTACAACATCCTCATAATCATCATCTTCAAATGCCATTAACAACTTATATTTATTACCTTGTTCATCTTCATCACTGTTTGATAAACCATCACTATCTTCATGGGTGTAGTAGCTTTTCTTATTTGCACTTTGTTTCTTGTTCCATCTAGCAGGTTCCTTTCCTTTATCCTTATAAGGACATTTTGCAGCATAATGACCTACTCTTCCACAAGCAAAGCATTTGAAAGGTAGCTTACCTCTGAACCTTCCAGAACCCCTTTGAAGATTTCTGACAAAATTTGATTCTTCTTCCTCTTCTTCTGGAACATGGCTTGCTTCATAGTAATCTTCTTTGCCTGATGCCTTAAAATCAGCTTCCCTTCTGTCTGATGGACCTCCCTTTCTCATTTCATAAGCAGTTAGAATTCCATGTAGCTGAGACATAGTGAGAACACGAAGATTTTCCTTTTCTTCTATTGCAGATACTTTAGATTCAAACTTGGGGGATAATGATCTTAGAATCTTTTGAACTACTATAGCCTCTTTTATTTCTTCACCCAAAATTTTCATACAATTAACAATCTCATCTACCCGAAGAAAATAATTAGCAACACTTTCATCATTATACATCTTGAGAGTCTCATATTGAATCCTGAGAGTTTGAAGTTTAGCTTGTTTTACCTGTTCATCTCCTTCATAGCTCGTGACCATTTTGTCCCATATCTCTTTTGCTGATTTGAAGTGCATTACCTTCATGAATTCTGTTTGGGATATACTTCCTAATAGAGTACTGACTGCTTTTGCGTTTGTTTCATACTTCTTTTTCTCAGCTGGATCTGTAGGAGTAGCTGAAGGAAAAGCATAGCCTGTTTCTACAATGTCCCAAACTTCTGTACCAAGAGATTGAAGATATGCAGTAACTCTTACCTTCCAATAATTGAAGTTTGTCCCATCAAAAATCGGTGGCCTGATTGATGCTTCTCTCTCGTAGTTGCTCATGATGAACGATCTATCTTCAAGCGATCAAGCTTCTCTGAAGGACCTGCTCTGATACCAATTGTTGGAAATAATACTGAGAGGGGGGGTGAATCAGTATTATCTAGCAATTTAATAAATCTTCCTTATTTGATCTTTGAATTATTTTAGCATGTCAGTACCATAAAATAATGAGCATGAAAAACAGATAGTCACACCAAAGAACACAAGATGTAAGGTGGAAACCCAATGTGGGTGAAAACCACCTGCTGCAATATGTCTCTATCTTCTTTCAATTTAGAAACTTCTTTTACAATGATTTTGTACTGGTGCAGTCCTTTACCAGTACGCAGGCTGCAACCTGCAGAGAGCTACAACTCTCTCTCTCTCTCGTTTTCCAGTCTACTCCTGGAAGGGAGCTACAACCCCCTACTTCTTTTCATAAAGCATCAGATAATCAACAAGTACATAATAGATATAGATCACTACAGATATCAGATCAGCAACAACATAACTAACCCAGAACACCTTATCAATAGAGAAATTCAATCAACAGAACATCTTTAAAACAGAGACGCAGTTTCTCTTTCTGTGGCCTGCGACCAGACGCCGTTAACCTTCTGCTACTCTGCGTCCACACGCAGATATCCTTCTGCTCCGCTGCGTGCCCACGCACTGTTTCTTTGACTGCTCTGCGTTCTGTTGCTTCAGGGACGCACCCAAAGATACTATCGCGCCGCGTCTTTAGCTACAGAAACGCACCTGAAAACACTATCGCGCCGCGTCCTTCTGCTTCAGAGACGCACCTGAACCTTGATCGCCCTGCGTCCCCACGCAGGTCTCTCTCTACTGTTCTGTGTCTCGGTGCACTTGCCCTTTACAGTACCTGCGTCTCGGCGCACTTTTCTTCCACTGAACCTGCGTCCCTTCAGATATAAATGATATGAAGACTTCAAGACTAACCCAAACAGTCAGATCTACAGATCTGATCATGCGCCATAGAGATCACAGTCCATTAGAAGATTCGCCCTCTTAGATCTGGACTAGATCTCACCAAATAAGATATTCAACCAAAGACAATGCTCAATCCAAATGAACTCCTTTGCTTTATATAGGCAAGCTCCTCCCCAAAACATGGAACAATACCACGAGCTGACACCATAGAAACACAAAACCGTCGGCTACATACCACACAAGAAACCCCCACATGCTTTTTCTCTGCCTTGAAATGTGTGCACTGGGTGGACGCACCCCCTGAACGGCTGGCCAGCGTCTCTGGACGCGGACCCTGCATGGTGTACCTGCGGGTACGCGCCTCCTGAACTGGTTTCCTGCGTCCTTCTTAATTTTCAACAAACTGAGAGCCTTGCTACTGGAGTTGCCATCAAGTACAACATCTGTAACATACAGTCATACCAGAAAACATAATGCCAACAGGTGATTTTTATGAGCCACCCCCCCCAGGAGAGGTTTGGGGGCAATGCCCTCGAAGCTAAAAATAGATGTAAAATTGCCTTGTAAAATGTTGTAATTTCGTACTCAATATGAGTCGTTCATTAGGTTGATGATTTGACAGTAGAAGTTATGTTTAATTTAAGGTTCTTTTTCCCTAGAAGGAAACCCCTCACTATATATTAGGGAATTGTATTGTGACTATGTGTATGTGTATTCTGAGCAAGAAAGAGAGAGGAGATTGTTTGAGAGCGAAGAGGAAATTACAACAGATCAGCTGTAGGTTGTACCTCTTCATTTTGCTAGATAATATAAAAGGAAGGACCGAATATTTTTCTATGGACGTAGCCCAAATTGGGTGAACCACGTATACTTGTGTCTCTCTTGTTTTTCGCATTTTCTGTGTTTGCGTTTCTGTAGTATTTTATATGTTCCATTGCCTTATAATATATAATTTTCTAACAATTGGTATTAGAGCTGAAGGTCTATTTGGTTGATAAACTTGCAGGAGAGAAGGGTTTCTGGTTTGAGTGGGAGCAATGGCCAAAGATGGTAGGTTTATGGTCAAAAAATTTAACGGCCAAAACTACTAGTTGTGGAAGATGCAGATGAAACATTATCTGTATCAGAAATATCTGTACCTACCATTGAGCGAAAAGACAAAGAAGCCGACGAGTATGAAAAACACAGAATGGGATATTCTTGATAGAAAGGCACTTGGAACAATACAGTTGTGCCTAGTGGTGTCAGTAGCCTTTAATATTTCAAAGGAAACGACAATAGAGGGTTTAATGTCAACATTGGCGAAATTATATGAAAAGGAATTGGCCTCAAATAAGGTATTTCTTATGAAGCATTTATTTAATATGAAGATGTCAGAAGGTGGATTTGTTGCTGATCATTTAAATTAATCTAATATAGTTATGAGGTAGTTAAGTTCTGTAGGGTTAACTTTTGATGATGAATTTAGGGCTTTGTTATTTCTGTGCTCATTTCCAGAAATTTGGAATGGTTTACTTATGAACATTATTAACTCTATCTTTAGATCCAGTACTTTAAATTTTGATGATGTTGTTGGTGTAATCCTTAGCAAGGAAATGCGATGGAAAAGCTATGGTCAGACATCAGGTAATGCTTTGATTGCAGAGACTAGGGGAAGAAAAATAGAAAGAGGAAAAAGCCCAGGATATCGCAATAAGTCAAGGAAAGGAATATCCAAGTCCAGATTGGGGACAGTGTGCTGGAAATGTGGGAAGAAAGGACACTTGAAGAAAGACTATAAGTCTCGAAAGGGAAAAGAAGGAGATACGCAACAAGAAAATAACCATGAAGTGAATGTGACATGTGATGTGTGCAAGGTGCCTTGATTCTTACATTACAAAATATTAATGATGCCCGGGTGGTAGATTTAGGGGCCTCATTCCATGCCACACTTGATAGGAAACATTTTCATGATTTTGTTCAAGGAGATTTTGGACAGGTTCATTTGGGTGATGATAAACCCGGTAAATTCATTAGGATGGGTAAAGTTTTCATAAAACAACAGAATGGAAACCAATGGCTATTGAAGGAGGTAAGGCATGTTCCAGATCTGAATAAAAATCTAATTCTGAGCAATGATATTTCTAATTATGTTAATGCTTTAACCTCTACACGAGTAGATACAACATTGTGGCATCATAGGCTTGGACACATGAGTGAGAAGGGGATACAAATTCTTCACTCAAGAAATTTGTTGCCGGATTTGAAGTGGGAATTGTGTTTATGGAAAACATAAGAGAATTAGATTCCTCATAGTTGGGAAAGAAAATAAGAGAAAAAACTTAGAGTTTTTTATTACAGACCTATGGGGACCTGCTCAGGTATCATCTCTCGGTGGCTCTCACTATTATGTTACTATTATTGATGATGCAACTTGAAAAACCTGGATTTATTGTATTCGAAATAGATGTGATGTATTTGATACTTTCAATAAATGGAGAGCTTTGGTTGAGAATGAGATAGGAAAAAGTTTGAAGTGTCTCAGATCAGAGAATGGAGGTGAATATTGTAGCAAAGGGTTTGATAAGTACTGTTCAGAGCATGGAATTCACAGAGAGAAGACAGTTCCATGAACACCACAAGAAAATGGCATGTTAGAAAGGATAAATAGGACAATCATGGTTGTGCAAAGTGCAAGAGATTACATGCATGATTGACTTTACAATTTTCGGTATATGTTGTAGATACTATTGTTTATATAATAAAAAGAGGGCCTTCAAGTTCCTTGGATGGAGGTATCCCAGAGGAGGCATGGACAGGTAAAAAGGTAAACTACTCATTTTAAAGACTTTTAGTTGTGAATCCTTTGTCCACATTAATAAAGAACATAGAACAAAACTTGAGGAAAAATCAAAGAAAAGTACCTTTATTGGATATGGTGTTAATGATTTTGGTTATCGCTTATATGATTATGAAAATCACAAAATCGTTACGAGCAGAGATGTCATATTCAATGAAAAGGTTTTGTATAAGTATCAAATGCAGGAAAAGAAACAAGAAAAAGAAAATACAGAATACACAGTGCTTGATGAGATCACATAAAAAGTAAAGGTGCCTAAAAATCATAATGATCAACAACCATAAAAACAACAACATACACCTCAAACACCTGAAAGTGGTGCTAGAAGATCTACCAGGATAAGTGGACCCCCTAAACAATACTCTCCTTCATTATATTATGTATTGTTGGCTGATTCTGGTGAACCAAAATGTTATGAAGAAGCAGTGCAGGTAGAAACCAGGAAGAAGTGGGAGCTAGCCATGAAATAAGAGATGGACTCCTTAGTACATAACTAGGCTTGGGACTTAGTTAGGTTGCCTTAAGGTAAAACAACATTGCAGAATAAATGGGTTTACAGGTTGAAGGAAGAAGATGGAGATAGAAAAAGTTATAAATCTAGACTTGTGGTGAAGGGGTTTGTATAGAATAAAGGTATAGACTTTGATGAAATATTTTTTCCTATTGTTAAAATGACTTCAGTCAGAACTATTTTAAGTTTAGTAGCAGCTGAAGGTTTACATCTTGAACAGTTAGATGTAAGTATGACCTTTCTCCATGGGCATTTGGAGAAGAGATCTATATGCGATTGCCACAAGGATATGAGGTCAAAGAGAAGGAGAAACTAGTGTGCAAATTGAAGAAGAGCTTGTATGGCTTAAAATAGGCTCCAAGGCAGTGGTATCTAAAATTTGATAGGTTTATGTCTGAACAAGGTTATAATAGATGTCACTCTGATCATTATGTTTATCTCAAAAGGCAAAATGAGTGCAAATATATTATATTTTTATTGTATGTAGATGGCATGCTTGTTGCAAGGTCTTGCATGCAGGAAATAAATGTGCTCAAAGGAAAATTGGCAAATTCATTTGCAATGAAGGATTTGGGTGATGCAAAACAAATCCTTGGTATGAGAATAACTAGAGACAGGAAAAATAAAAAATTAACATTGTCCCAGAGTGAGTACATACAAAAGATGTTGAAAATATTTAATATGCAGAATGAAAAACCAGTTACCATGCCTTTGGCTAGCCATTTCAAACTAAGTAAGGAGATTTGTCTCAAGACTCAAGAAGATATGGATTATGTGTCTAAAGTTCCATATACATCAGCAGTTGGAAGCTTAATGTATGCAATGGTCTTCACAAGGCCTGATATTACACATGCAGTGGGAGTTGTAAGAAGGTTAAAACATTGCTCTATAGAGATATGTTGATGCAGATATGGCAGGTGATAGAGATAGCAGGAGGAGCACCACATGGTATGTGCTTTCTGTAGGTGGAAAAACTGTCAATTGGGTTTCAAAATTGTATAGTTTTGTTTCATTCTCAACGATGAAAGCAGAGTATGTTGCTACTACAGAGGCTAGTAAATAAATTATTTAGTTACAAATATTTCTAGATGAATTGGGTAAGAAGAAGGAGTTGGGAAAGTTATATAGTGACAACCAAAGTTCCATTCATCGTGTAAAGAACACAACATTACATTCAAAGCCTAAACATGTATAGCTCAAGTACTATTTCATACGATCAGTGTGGGAAGATGGACAATTGAAGATGGAAAAGAAACACACTAGCCATAATCTTGCAGATATGTTAACAAAAGTTGTAACTAGGGAGAAACTGAGATTTTACCCAGTTTCAATTTTTTTTAAGTATGATGATGAAGATGAGAAACAATCATGTCCAAAGTGGAGTCATTGTCTAGCAAATGAGGCAGCAGTGGAGTTGCTATAATCAGTCTACAAGTGGGAGATTGTTGGGTGTGGAGCCTGATTATCCTCTTTATCTAGAGGTATTGCCGCATTGGACTCCAGTTCATAATGGGGTGGAAATGTTGCCAAGGGGGGAGATGACTATTTTTATGAGCCCCCCCCTGGCAAGGTTCAAGGGCAGCACCCATGAAGCTAAAAATAGATGTAAAATTTCCTTGTAAAATGTTGTAATTTCATAGTCAATCTGAGCCATTCATTAGACAGATGATTTGATGGTATAAGTTATGTTTAATTTAGGGATTTTTTCCCGAGAAGGAAACCCCTCACTATATATGACAGAATTGTATTATGACTATTTTTATGTGTATTCTAAGCAAGAAAGAGAGAGGAGACTGTGTGAAAGTGAAGAGGAAATTACAATAGATCGTCTATATATTTTATCTCTTCATTTTGCTGGATGATACAAAATGAAGGACTAACTGTTTCTCTATGGACATAGCCCAAATTGAGTGAACCACGTAAATATGTGTCTCTCTTGTTTTATGCATTTTTTGTGTTTGTGTTTTTGCAATATTTTATGGGTTTCATTTCTCTATAATATACAATTTTCTAAAAACATGATATATCAACATTAGGAGACCAAGTGAAACAAATTTCTCTCTCACAAAGAGTAACCAAAAATGAAATGGATGCTGAGATGGAATATTTGAACAATGGTTTAAAATCAAACATGAAAGGTTTGACAAAGTTTCTACAAAAAATGCTTCATAATGGCGAAAATGTATTAGATGAAACTCATGATGAGAACAAAAGAAATGTTAATCATGATTTCATAAAATCTAAATTTGGAATGAAGACCTACCGTATTCCAAAGATGGATATGAGGAATTTTGATGGAAAGGATTTGGTAACATGGATACTATAGATGGAACAATATTTTGATCTTCAAAATGTGCAACATACACAAAAGGTACACATTGCAACTTTATATTTAGAACCCAATCAATTTGTATGGTATCAATTGATTTGTTCTCGTAAACCACTTGTCACTTGGTCAATTTTTATGGACGAAATGATAGCACATTGTGATGATACAAAGAGAAACACCTTCTTTAGCCAGTTGATAAATCTCAAACAAAAGGGTTAAACGGCATAGAACATTGAGAAATTCCAAAAATTGGATATAAGGGTAAATGCTATTCCAGAGGAACATAGGATTGATGTCTTCATAGGGAATTTAAAGGATAACATCCAACGTGAGGTTCACCTTTGGGAACTTGATTCATTCGAGAAGGAATTCATGTTGGAAAGAAATATTGAAATCAAAATTATGGCAACAAGTAAGCCTACCACTCACAACTAGAAATATGGAAGTGTTCTTTCCCCCAGATTTCCACAATCTACAAGGTTGACACCACAAAAATTGGAAGAAAAAAGAGAAAAAGGGCTTTGATATAGTTGTGATAGAAAATACACTAAAGGTCATAAGTGTGCTGAGAAGAAATTATTTTACATAAATTGTGAAGAGGAGGAAGAAATGGAACAAGAAACTTCAAAAGAAGAGGATATACACTAGGAATTGACCCTAGAGAAAGAAGAAATAAATCTGACCATATCTTGTAATGCATTGGCAGGAATTACCACTCCTCAAACTCTCAACATAGAAGGACATATCAAGAAGAAAAAGGTAACATTGTTGATTAATTCAAGTAGTACCCATAATTTTATTCATTGTAAGATAGCCAAGGAATTGAATTGCTTCTTATACCTAGCACCAGAGTGTCAAGTGGTGGTTGCAAATGGAGGAACTATAAATTTCTTTGGAAAGTGCCATAATATCAAGATAACCATGGGGGAACATGTATTGAATGGTCCAATGATCTCCATTCCAATGGGTTGTCATGATGTTGTACTAGGAGTCCAATGGTTACAATATTTGGGTACGATAACTTTTAATTTTCAAGAAAATTTCTTGAAATGTTTTTGGGAAGGAAAGGAAGTTGAATTAAGGGGTATCGCAGGAAAACCAAGAAAGATAATTATCTCTAATGGCATGAAAAAATATTATAAATAAATAACAATGGGGCGTAATTGCACAATTATGCTCACTAGAGGTTCAAACATCGAAATCATCTAGTTCTCTAGATATGCAAAAAGTCATGGACACTCATTCCAAGGTATTTGAGACTCCCAAAGGCCTCCAACCTATTTGTGATCATGATCATGCTATTCATTTGATTCCAAGAAGTCTTCCTCCAAACATCATGCCTTATAGATATACGTATGCCCAAAAAAGTGAAATTGAATGTATCATTGCAGAAATGCTAGAGGCTTGTATAATTCAACCTAGTTAAAGTTATTTTTCGACTCTAGTAGTATTGGTGCACAAGAAGGATGGATCATGGTGCATGTGTCTGGATTATAGGGAGCTCAATAAGCTCACTACTAATGATAAATTTCCCATTCTTGTCATTGATGAATTATTGGATGAATTACATGGAGAAATTTACTTCACCAAGTTGGATCTTCTTTCAAGATATCATCAAATTAGAATGAAGACTTAATACATTCCAAAAACAAAATTTTGAACTCATGAGGGCCATTATGATTTTTTTTTCATTGTTATATGGAACTTCTATCTACGGATAAACACATTTTCCCTAAGTGGGTAGCTACACTTATAACAATAGAAAGAAAGCAGTTTAACCTTTTCCTATAATAGATAGATGAGATGAAGAACTTACTTGTGATCTTTCACTTCTTTGATATCCTTTGAATTGGTCTTGTCACTCCCACTTGAATTGAATCAGCTCAATTAGTACCTATCAACAGAAACAAAAAATGACAACAATCAAAGCATACATTATCTATCTACTATAAACCAATGGAATCGAAAACATTGAAACACATAATCATCATAGATATGAACAAGAATATGAGAAAATGTATAAACAACTTTATTAATGTAGAAGGAAGAGTTTCACCCAATGCGGTTCGATCCCATGTCACTCATCTAGCTTCAGACCAACCCTCATCACACCAAACGCACACCAATCTAGTAGCATAACGTTACTTGACATGAACTCAAATATTAAACCAACAATATTTCTCTACGATCTTCAAATTCTAACCTTCTTGATCACTATGATGAGTGGTCAATTTATAGGGAAATGCAGGTGGTTATGTCATAAATTGGGCATTGAATGGTTTTCCAAAATTGGAGTTAGTTTAATTGGAGAAAGGGATGAGAGGATATAGGGCTAATTGATCCATAGCCTATCCAAAGTCGACCTCATCGGATGATGGCTGGGCATAAAACATCAAGCCATTCACAAATGAGGTATTATGTGACATTTCCCCCTTGAATTTTGTGATTTATTATTAGGACAACCATACCTGTGGAAGCGACTTGTTGTGTATGAATTAAGGCCCTGTTGTTACAGGAAAATTTGGGCACATCAACCCCAACTTCCAGATTTGTATTATTAGGGTATATCAACCCCTAATTCAGTTGTTTTCATTCCCTAATGAAGTTAACCTACATCATGCTTGCTTCCCAAGAGTTTCATGACACCATTCATCCAAAAAATGTCCCTAAGGAGATCACCACAGGTGGCCTTCTATCTGGCTGCAATTAATGGCAGGCACTACACTGCTGGGTGCTATGCATAGCACCTGGCCTTTGTATCACCTGCGATGGGCGAGATCCATCAAATTTTTCAAATGAATCCACTGGATTCCTCATCCAATGGATGCTTCTAGAGGTTTTTAGAAGGATTGGGCTCACTTTTGGATGAGGAAGGAGATGAATGAACCTTAATCCATTATCCCTTCCTCCATGGAACCACTTCCCAAATATGGCAAAGCATTCATGATGGCCATTAATGGCCAAACCTCCTCCATTCAGCTATAAAAGGACCAGGCATTCAAGGTTGAATCTAAGGTTGGAACTTCTTGAGCTAAGGAACTGTTGTTTGGATGATATTAGTAGAGAGAGTAATGTTATCATGTCAAATTGTTGTTTCCATGAGGAGAGAAGGGTTTGAAGCTGGAAGGATGATGCTGAATCAAACATGCATCTACATGGGTTGTAATCTTTCCTTCTATGAATAAAGATTTCTATGCTTTTTCCCATTCATGTGTTATGAAATGTACATTGTATTTTTGATTCTATAATGTGTTTAGTTAACAGATTGATATGTATGCTTTGATGGTTTTCTATCTCGGCTTGTGTGCAGGTACCTTTCAAGCGAGTTAAGTATGGAAGGGAGTGGCAAAAGCTGTCAAAGGGAAGAGGGATTGAGCGAAAGATACAGGTTGGTACTTTTTCTCCTCTTTCTTTTATCTATTAGCTATAGGAAAAGAAATGGAATTACTTTAACTGTTGTTCTAGACTTGCTACTAGGTCTAGGGGTTATTCGTTCGAAAAGACATTAAATTTGCCTATAACACCCATGTTTTTCTTGTTACTTTGGGAAATAAGTTGTACAGGATACTAGAGGTAGCACGACCTACCACCATCTATTTGGTTACTGCAAAACAATGCAGTAAGCTCATTTCCAAAACCGGGAAATTTGTTTTCTTGATGATACATCCTCAAGGAAAGAAGAAGATGGTGGCCACGACCTCCAGACAGGGCCCCTCCGCATGAAAAATACAGATGGACAAGGTCATGGAGGAGTACGAGGACATCTTCACCTACCCTGTAGGGGTTCCTCTACACTGTCAGGTCAAGCACTCCATCGATCTAACCCCAGGTGCGTCGCTGTCCAATGGACCAATCTATCGGCACTCCATTCTGGAGAACAATGAAATCAAGAGGTAGATTCAGGAGTTGTTGCAGAAATGTCACATCCATTTGAGTTCATCGCCCTATGGTAGCCCAATTGTGTTGGCATAGAAGAAGGATGGTACTGGGAGACTCGGTATTGACTATCAGGTGCTGAACAAGATCACTGTCCATAATAGGTACCTGATCCCATGGATTGTTGACCTCCTGGACGAACTGAAGGGGGAAACATATTTCAGCAAGATTCATTTGAAGTCAATATATCACTAGGTACCAATCGAACTCTCTGATGTGTGGAAGACTGCCTTCAAAGCCTAGGAGGGCCTTTTCGAATGGTTGGTTATGCCTTTTGGATTGATGACTACTCTTGCAACCTTCATGAGGCTAATGGAGGAAATCTTGCAGAAATTCACCAACTCATTTGTAGTGGTATACTTGGATGACATCCTAATCTTCACACAGAGTTGGGAAGAGCACCTCCAACACATCTGACAGGTTCTCCAAACACTTCAATACACAAGTTGTGTGCCAATTTGGAGAAATGCACTTTTGTCATGACCCAAGTTCAATATCTAGGATACATTATTGATGAATAGGGGTGCATATGGATCCAACCAAGATCCAAGTCATTCAGGATTTGCCATCTCCAACCACTCTAATAGAGCTCTGCAACTTTCTAGGTCTTGCCAACTTCTACCGCAGGTTCGTGTTGGGATTTTCTCATATCACTTGGCCCTTGAGTCAAGTCACTAAGGGAGGAGAGAAAGCAAAATTGTTTTGGTGTGAATCTCAACAAAAGGCATTAAAAGAGTTGAAAGATCGCCTCTACTCAGCACCAGTGCTCACATTACCAAACTTGCAACGACCATTTGAGGTCGATACAGATGCCCTTGACTATGCTATTGGGGCAGTCCTTACTCAACAAAGGCACCCAGTGGCATATCATAGTGAGACACTTTTAGACACAATCCAGAAGTATTCCACTTATGAAAAAGAGATGTATTCCATTATGCAGGACTACCGACAATGGAAGCATTACATTTTGGGGAAGGAAACATGTTGGCATTATGATTCTAGTATGGCTCTATGTTACAGGTGTTGTACTTGATGGCAACTCTCTTAAGTGGCAATGCTCTGTTCAGGCTCTCAAAATGTTGGAAAATAAGAGGTATGCAGGTACACCGTACAAAAGCTGCAGACCTGCAGGAATATCATAGATAAAGTGCGTACATACCCGCAGGTTACCCGTTCATGAGGTGCGGACCCCCAGTTCACTCACTTCAAGGCAGAGAAGCGCGCTCACGTGGGGTTTCTTATGTTTGGCCCATGGTATTTAGCCCACCATTCTTGATTCTATGGTTTTGGCCCGTGGTATAGGATCTAATTTAGCCCCAGTTTGGATCCCTTGTATTGGTTATTAATGGTTTTGTCCCATGGTGTGAATAAGGGCTTGACTATAAATAGGGAAGGAGATCACTTGGCTAATGTATCTTTTGCAAATTGAATATCTTAAGATCTGAAATATTGGGTTATCGGTTTAAAAGCTTGATTTATATAAAAGTGAAGTTGAAAGTGAATCTATGAAGTGTGATCTCTCGGGTGCATGATCAGATCTGGGCATCTGACTATCTGTGGCACACTGGTGGACTGCCAATTTGGCCCTAATCAGAGGTTCGCAGGCGATTAACAGTGCAAGTGCGGGGGTACGTGTTATAGACATTTTTGTGCCTCGTAACATGGAGCATGAAATGTCGATAATTACAGGGATCCTCAGTCCCTAAACATGTTGTTCTTACCCCTAGAAGAACAAGGTCAGCGAACCACAACACTTCCCATCAGTTCTCCACCTGAAAACACTCAAAAACAGGCTATTTTTGGATCATGTCAGCTGCTCCACTGAGCATCTGCGCTGGAATGCAACTGCTCCTCCTTGTACCTGCGCTGAAAGTCAAATCTAATGAAGGCTACCTGCGCTGGGCGAGATTGGCCAAGTGGCACAGTCATTCTGCAAGGTGTCAATTGCCCAGGAAGCTTCCAAACTGACACTTGGTTCATGGGATTCGCCCTGTGATGAGTAAGAGGTACTTGATCCCCATGTGTAAGCAAGGATCTCCAAGTGGACTCAAGAACTGAAGTTTAACTGAAGAGGGAGAGGACACAAGGCAGCTTTATGTCAGTCTCAAGCTGACTCATCCTTTCTTCTTCTCTCCTATATATAGAGCTCTTCTATGAGGTCTAAGGAGGCTGGAATTTTGTGCAAAGCAAGGAAGTGCTGTTGGTTTACAGTTAGAGCTATTGGGTGATTGCTTTTATAGAGGTGAAGAGGAGATTTCTTGCTGCTGGGGAGGTGCTGCTGGATTGGAGCCATTGATGGTTGTAACCTTCTCAGAACCCTGTTACTTTTATCAATAAAGCTTTGAATGTTCTCCTATATACTTGTATTGCATTGATGTATTGTATTTACTTGTATATTTGATTCACTCTAATCCATGCATCAGTTATGAGTACATGTTTCTTGTAGTTTCCCTCTCTTGTTTGTGCAGGATCTGTGTGTAGCTGGACCGGCAAAGGGAGCAAGGAGCTGGGAACAAGAGACAAAGAGAGA
Source organism: Pinus tabuliformis (assembly GCA_031772625.1). Classification (NCBI taxonomy): domain Eukaryota; kingdom Viridiplantae; phylum Streptophyta; class Pinopsida; order Pinales; family Pinaceae; genus Pinus; species Pinus tabuliformis. The sequence continues at coordinate 1,810,938,424 of CM062818.1, forward strand.
GGATAAGGATCGACAAAAGCGAAAGACACCGGTTGGTTAATCTTTTCTTCCTTCTCTCTGTACTTTCATAAAGGAAAATACCAAAGCTTTACTTTCAGTTGTTGCTAAGGACTGTCACCCTTAGAGTAGGGATAGGGTCATCCGAGTCGGATACTTTTCCCCACAACAAACTGGCGACTCCGCTGGGGAGCCTAGTATCTTGTTGGTGTTTGTAGTATCTTTGCTATTCATTTCCTGAAGAAAAGAGTACCAAATCGAAAAGCTTTTGACTATATCAAAAGCGAAGTAGAGGGGCTGCTACTCTTGCTCATTTACTGAGAAAATTCAAGATTTGAAGAGCTGATCTACAAAAGACTCTTTACTCTTTGTGATAGCTTTTCATCCTCTTGATCATCCCTTAGCCTGTACTTGACCTATAGCTTTTTATTTCAGCAAAAACAGTGCATTTTTGAGCTTTTTATGACCCGGAAATCCTTGTAAACGCAACTCTCGTGTCTCAGTGCAGGCTGTCCACAGGCAGTCTGCATTTCAGCGCAGGTACTCCCTTTGGGAACTGCGCTGAGAGTCAATTTGACAGACCAGAGCCTGCGCTGACCCAGTTAGGCTAAGTCTTCCTGAGGTTTCCCACTGTGTCTTAGCCCTGTTTTCACTGATTTTTGCTGCTGATTGCTGGTCATTGTACTTGCTGTAAACCAACTTTCCTTGACATTATTCCGCCTCAGTTGTGTGATGAAACTGTGAGTGTTCTTTCAGTATTTCTTGCTTCAGTTACAGTTTCCCATTGTGAAAAGCGAACCAGTATAGCTGTGGCCTCTTAGATCCTGAACTGTAAAAGTGTCTTTGTGATCTTATGAGCTAGTTTTATTACTGTTCATGGCTGTTTGAGTTTGTTTGTTTTTCATTTTATGGTTTGAATCTATACATTTCCAGTGTCTAAACAAGTCGATCTTAAGGTGTCTTTTGATTTTGGACAAGCTTGTTTATTTTTCGCTTGAAATTAGATTCAAAAGTCATACAACAGTTTTCCTTTCTGTCTTACATCAACATTAAGGATAACGAAAAGAAATACATGCATTGTGCATATTTGCATTTGACTGTGTGCTTGACGATTTAGGAAAATTTGCATTTTAGTGTGTGTTCTATGATCTGTGCGAAAAGTTGTGTCTTTCTTTTCCCTCAGTAGATTAAGGTTTTCAAAGTTGAAAGATTGAAAAGTTTTGCTTCTCATCTTAGATTGCATTTAGGAAGTTGTATATATACATCTCGTGGTGATCCTTAAAGGCAAATTGCTAAGCAAGATCAACATTAAAATAAATCCAATTTACATAACAACGCTTTGTAACATAACGCAAACATCTAGAGGTCTAGGTAGAGACGTGTTCCGGCGTCGTTAAACGTAGTGACTGTCGATTTCTACGAAGGTGGGTGATTCCTCCTGAGAGTCGGTGGCACTAATACGGACTTGTGCTCCCGCGTACCGTCGCGTATATTGGGAGACCCCTATAGGCATTTATCCATTATCCTTAGGAAGCCGTGTCGGCCGCCCGACTGATCGCGATGCAGTGAACATAGCATTCACAAAGATCGACCACCCGTACCGTAAAACGTATTCTGTGGTTTCGCGAAAGGTTTGGCACACCCTCTGCCTAGATCTCCAGAGCAGTTTCTTTTGGCCTTTTTCAAACTCTATAACTGAAAAAGTCCAACCGAGCATTTGTCACTTCGGGCTCGTTAATACATCGAAGTCGACTAGAGTCATCTTTAGCTTTTTCTCGACTCTTAAAACATGAAAAAGCAAGTTTGTGTCTAAAAGCGTCATTAATAAAATTCATTTTAAGCGGAACATAATCACCTGTTATTCCCACGTTGATCTTTCAGTTGAAAAGTATGGAGCCCACCAACCAAGGAAGTAACCTTGGCGGAAGTCCAAATCCCTTCTCCTCTTGGGGAGATGTTGGTGCGCCTCATATGGCAACATTGTCACTTCCAGGATTGACAATCGGCCTACCTGTATGGCTCTTTTCAACTAATGTAGTCCAGATCGCCACTAATCCTGAACAATCGAATCAACAGTCAGAACAATCTAGAACTACCCACCAGCCTTCCACTTCTTACGATACTTCCTCTGATCCTTCATCTTCGCAAGGTAGAGCTGGCAAGAGTCAGCCTCCCAAGGAGAAGAAGGAAAAGAAGAAGAGAGAAAAGAAGCAGAAGGAGCCTCTGGCGAAGGCGACTGGGGGCAAGCATAAGAAAGCTGACAAAAACCCACACACTGCACTGACCGGGCCTAAATCGCCATGTGTCATTTGCAAAGGGATCCACTTCCATCGTGATTGTCCTTGTATTCCCCGGATACTAAGGGACTGGTCCCCAAGGTTGTACAATCCGGTAGCATCAACCTCTGGTTGTCATGTTGATTGCAGTCCGTCAACTAACGAGAGTGAAAGACGAAGAAGGGGACCAAGATCACCCTGTCTATTGTGTGAAGGCAATCATGCCATCCACAAATGTCCATTCTTAGATGAGGCAAAGAGAGTTTTGGAAGATCGCCCGGTTTCACCATTGCGACTTCCTCCTGGATACCAAAAACTCGCGCCTAATCCCTCGATAGTTGAAAATCCAGTTGACCCGCTCAAGTGGTCAGCTGAAGTGTCGGTCATTGAGAATGAACCTACTGAATCCAGACCAGACGAAAGTCTAAAGGTCGAAACGGCAGTTGACCCGGTTCTTCCTTCAGAGGTTTCATCGTCCAATGACTCCGTCATTGAAGACCCGTCTTCAAATGACACCGTCGCCGAAGAGTCAGCTTCATGCGACACCCTCACTGAAGAGAATAAGGATGACACCATCCAGGTTCTTTTCATCAGCACCGACTCTGATGAGCGTCAGGGCAATGCGCCCATTCCTTTATTGCAGGAAGGAACATCATCAGGGTCATACCCGGCCGTATATTCGGTCCCACCACCAAGCAACCTGGTTGTATCCTTTGATTGGAATCAACTAGGCAGACCCCGGTTACCAGCCAGTATACCATTCAGAATAATTGTCCAGATCTATAGAATGATTATGGCTGGTACTATCATTGATGAAGGGGCGTCTGTGAGTATCCTTTCCTCTATTGCTTGGAAAGCACTGGGTTCCCCAGCGCTTTTACCTGAGTTAAGAAATCTCTCAGGTTTTGATAAAGGAACCAGTCGACCATTAGGAATCCTCCCCAATGTACCTGTTACATTGAAAGGGAAGACCGTCAATTTAAACATGATGGTCGTCCAAGGACCCTTGGATTATAACCTACTCCTTGGACGTGACTATATTTATTGCATGGGAGCGATAGTCTCCTCACTCTTTAGAGTAATGTGTTTTCCACACGAAGGAAGGATGGTCAAGCTCGTAGACCAACTTTCATTTCCGGGATCTCGCATCGCAAATAGTCAAATACCAATCCTAAATGGTCTGTTCACTCAAGATTCGCCTCCACCCCCAGTCCTCCTTCCCGATGAGTGCGAGTGATTCGGAAAGAAAGACTGGAACCCAGGGGGCATGCACCCTGGTCTGCTTCGGGCAGAAGAAACCCTGGGTATAAGGAAGAATTTCCGTAGAAGAATGGACTAGTTCGTACCCCGTCCGGCGGTGGAAGAGGGGTTGTTCTAGAATAATATTCTTTTGTCAAAGTTATGCGAGTGAGATAATCAGCTTCTCGCTCCCCTTGTCTAGATAATCAGGATACCGAGGATGAGGACCATTTGCTGTAGCAAGTAGTAACCATCTTTGAAGACAAGCCTCACCCATTAAAACATATGTTTTGAAGGATAAGTAGGGGCAGCCTCCAAAGAAAGAGATTCTATTGCTACAACAGGCGGCCACCATTTTTAGTAACCTAATGTTAGACATCGCCGAAGAAAGAGATTGATTTGCGGCAGCAAATAGAACCCTCTTTGGATAATAAGAAAGAAGCAAGCCTCCCTCAATAATACCAATGTTTTGTCTTTGAGTAGTGTTCTTCTCTTGTCACAAATAGCTGTTCGTTAAAAGTTGGGCCGACGGGAAGCCTGAGTACCGCATAAGACCCCTTAAAATAACGAGAAGACTAGTATCGTTAACATTAGATTAGCAAGATGACAAGTAGCTGTGAACACCCAAAGAAAAGCAGAGGTAGGGGAGAGGAGGGGCAGCCTCGAAATTCTATCCTATACCTGGGGGCATGCAAACTTTTGGAATGTAAGCAAGGGACGACTATTTATTTTTTAAATTTTTAGGTCCTCCCTTTAAACCTGTAGGTCTAACCCTTTAAACTCGTAGGATTAGCCGTTTCCGACCTTGCATGAAGAAAGCCTGTGGGGCAAAGGTAAAAACGTGCCAAAATTGGAGCATAGCTTCGTGAGATAAAGCTCCTTAAAAAATAGCTATCTCACAGGAGGCGTTCTTATTATGACTGGTATATCGAGCAGTGTTAGCACATAGTTCATGCTCGTTAAAAAATAAACGCAAGATCCGAGCAGTTTTAGCGCATAGTTCATGCTCGTTAAAAAATAAACATAAGTTTATGAGCAGGCTTTCCTTTAGAGTTCAAGCTCATTCAGAAAAGATGAACCGGTAAATACCCTTCTGAGATCGTAAATTCATCAGCCATAAAAACCTTGGTCGTGTTTGTGCACCGTCACCTCCACCGTCATTTGGCCGATCATTCACTTCCATTTGTGTGTTTACCTCTTTTGAGAAATAGCTGCGAAGAGTGATTTCACCTAGCCATCCTTGTGATGCTGCCGTGATTGGAAAATTCCAATTTGTACCTGGAATCAGTTGCTATCCCTGTTTATCACTCGTTCCTCAAAAGACGAGTCTTCTTTGAGCTCTTTTCACTGACTCTTAAAATATGAAAAGTTTGCCGAGTTTTGGCCTTCCAGCTCGTTAAAGCGACTGGAAGAGCTATCCCTCCTCTAGATTTTAATCTTTTTGGACCTGAGGGATTATTGCACAAAAAGATCGAGCGCTTGTTTTGTTCGGCTCGTTAAAGCAATCGAAAATTCATCCCTTCTGTATTGTTTTATACTTTTTCGGACTTAAGGGATTAGATGACGAAAAAGGAATTATGGAGTTAACTTTCTGTACCTTTTCAGACTCTCTAAAAATGAAAAGGACCGAGTTTTCCTTGTCGTTAGACTCGTTAAAATGATTAAATAGCGACAAACTTGTCTTTAGACGAGAACGAGTTTCCCTATCGCTAAGCTCGTTAAATCATAGCGATGGGCTTGCCCGAAGGGCAGGTTATAGAACAAGCATATGCTATCCTCCTCAAGCTTGACAAAAATAAAGAGGTACTGGTCAGAAATGACTGGGGAAAAATTGGGAGAACATCAAAGCTTAATGGTAGCAAGTCGCTCTTGAACATGACACTTTTCTTCCGTATCACATCGGGTTGGGTTGTTTCATTCACCGGTCTCATCACCATGGTCTTCGCCAAACCATCCAAATTTGGGGTAATGCTACCGATCCATCGCATCAGTGTCGTTATATGTTCAAGAGGGGTCATTCTGAAAGTGTCAACCGTGTCCCATCCACTGCCATACATTATCCTTCATCCATTCATGATCGCCACCCTGAATCATATATCACAGTTTGTTTTCACCTCCACTAAAATCATTAGCTCCGTTCCGTGTCATTGATGTGGGATTCATTAAGGCCCTCCTTTGACGGATCGCTTCTTGTCGACTTTAGCTCATTATCCAAGAAGTTGATCTAGGAACAACCCCATCAGTACTTTGAAGCTTGCATGCCTCAATGGCAAGTTTCTCACTTCCGGCGACAGGTATACATCAATGACCTTCGACCAGAAGATTTTGCGTGGCGTTCGACGCCAAGTCCTTTATTCACGCCACGTGAATTGTACTGCAGTACCTTGAGGGTCATTATCATTATCGGTGATTCCTCTCGCACTTGTTAACGGTTTTCATCATTGACCGGTAATCAAGTGATGTCTTTCCATGTTCGACTTCAGTGAAATTCTCACATGGATCGACTTGTACTTAGAGTGAAGATCGAACGAGTTTTGAAGACCCCGGATCTAGTTTCATCCATCCGGGCTGCGATACATATTCAGGAAATATAAAAGCATTTGTCATGTACATCATTGCAGCAGATGATCATCCTACTCAAAGGATGATAATTCCAGCAGAGAATTATCGGTCTACCATCAGACGATCGTCTGTTCTATGTACCAAAATGTATTTATAAAGCTGAGCATGGGAATGCCCGCCTCAGCTAGATCATGAAAACAGAATGAAAAATAATGTATTGTATTGTATTGTATTACAGGGCGCCTCCTCAGCACTGGAATGAACTTCGGACCCTCTAGATAAAGCATTTCACCCGATAAACGGCCTCATACTTTAGGGGGCAACTGTTATAGACATTTTTGTGCCTCGTAACATGGAGCATGAAATGTCGATAATTACAGGGATCCTCAGTCCCTAAACATGTTGTTCTTACCCCTAGAAGAACAAGGTCAGCGAACCACAGCACTTCCCATCAGTTCTCCACCTGAAAACACTCAAAAACAGGCTATTTTTGGATCATGTCAGCTGCTCCACTGAGCATCTGCGCTGGAATGCAACTGCTCCTCCTTGTACCTGCGCTGAAAGTCAAATCTAATGAAGGCTACCTGCGCTGGGCGAGATTGGCCAAGTGGCACAGTCATTCTGCAAGGTGTCAATTGCCCAGGAAGCTTCCAAACTGACACTTGGTTCATGGGATTCGCCCTGTGATGAGTAAGAGGTACTTGATCTCCATGTGTAAGCAAGGATCTCCAAGTGGACTCAAGAACTGAAGTTTAACTGAAGAGGGAGAGGACACAAGGCAGCTTTATGTCAGTCTCAAGCTGACTCATCCTTTCTTCTTCTCTCCTATATATAGAGCTCTTCTATGAGGTCTAAGGAGGCTGGAATTTTGTGCAAAGCAAGGAAGTGCTGTTGGTTTACAGTTAGAGCTATTGGGTGATTGCTTTTATAGAGGTGAAGAGGAGATTTCTTGCTGCTGGGGAGGTGCTGCTGGATTGGAGCCATTGATGGTTGTAACCTTCTCAGAACCCTGTTACTTTTATCAATAAAGCTTTGAATGTTCTCCTATATACTTGTATTGCATTGATGTATTGTATTTACTTGTATATTTGATTCACTCTAATCCATGCATCAGTTATGAGTACATGTTTCTTGTAGTTTCCCTCTCTTGTTTGTGCAGGATCTGTGTGTAGCTGGACCGGCAAAGGGAGCAAGGAGCTGGGAACAAGAGACAAAGAGAGAGGATAAGGATCGACAAAAGCGAAAGACACCGGTTGGTTAATCTTTTCTTCCTTCTCTCTGTACTTTCATAAAGGAAAATACCAAAGCTTTACTTTCAGTTGTTGCTAAGGACTGTCACCCTTAGAGTAGGGATAGGGTCATCCGAGTCGGATACTTTTCCCCACAACAGTACGCATCCCAGAAGAAGGAGCAGTGCGTGGGTACGCAGCGCGACAGAAGTCCAAGTGTGGTGGTTCACAGTGAAGAGAAAGGAGAAGCGCGGAGGTACGCTGTGCGACAGAAGCCACAGGTGCGGAGACACAGTGAAAGTACGCGGCGCGATAGAAGCAGTAACTGCAGAGGCACAGTGAAATTACGCGGCGCGATAGAAGCAGTGTGTGCGTGGGTACAATGAAGGTACGCGGCGCATTTAAAGGAACAGTGCGTGGATACACAGTGCAGTTCAAGGCTCTCTGCGTGGACACGCAGAGGTGCAGAAGGTGAAGTGCGTAGCAACGCATGCCAGATAAAGGAAAACTGCGGATCTGTATTAAGGCATTTATTTGACTGACTTTTCTTTGTTGATAAGGTGTTCTGGGTTTAGTTTACTGTTACTATTGATCTGGTTACTGCAGTTGATTGGGTGATTTACTTGTACTTGATGATCTCTTGATGTTTATGGATCCAGTTTGAAAATTTATGAAAAGTGGTCCTTGAAAGAAAAGAAGTAGGGGGTTGTAGCTCCCTTCCAGGAGAGACTGGAAAACGAGAGAGAGTTGTAGCTCTCTGCAGGTTGCAGCCTGCGTACTGGTAAAGGACTGCACCAGTACAAAACCATTGTAAAAGGATTTTCTAATTTGAAAGAAGATAGAGACATATTGCAGCAGGTGGTTTTCACCCACATTGGGTTTCCACCTTATATCTGGTGTTCTTTGGTGTGACTATTTGTTTTTCTTGTTCATGCTCATTATTTTATGGTACTGACATGAAAAAATAATTCAAAGTATAAATAAGGAAGATTTATTAAAAGAACTTGATAATACTAATTCACCCCCCCCCCCCTCTCAGTATTATTTCCAACAATTGGTATCAGATCAGGTCCTTCAGAGAAGCTTTATCGCTTGAAGGAAGATCATTCATCATGAGCAACTATGAGAGGGAAGTATCAATCAGGCCACCAATTTTTGATGGGACAAACTTCAATTATTGGAAGGTAAGAGTTACTGCCTATCTTCAATCTCTTGGTACAAAAGTTTGGGATATCATAGATACAGGCTACACTTTTCCTTCAGCTACTCCTACAGATACGGCCGAAAAGAAGAAATATGAAACAAATGCTAAAGCAGTCAATACTCTGCTGGGATGCTTATCTCAAACAGAATTCGTGAAGGTTATGCAATATAAATCCGCAAAAGAAATATGGGACAAGATTGTCTTGAGCTACGAAGGAGATGAACAGGTAAAGCGTGCTAAACTTCAAACCCTTAGGATTCAGTATGAGAATCTCAGAATGTATAATGATGAAAGTGTGGCTAACTATTTCCTTCGGGTAGACGAGATTGTTAATTGCATGAAAAACTTAGGTGAAGAAATAAAAGAGGCTATTGTGGTTGAAAAAGTTCTAAGATCATTGTCCCCCAAGTTTGAATCTAAAGTGTCTGCAATAGAAGAAAAGGAAAATCTACGAAATCTTACTATGTCTCAGCTACATGGAATTCTAACTGCTTATGAAATGAGAAAGGGAGGTCCATCAGACAGGAGAGAAGCTGCTTTCAAGGCTTTAGGCAAAGGAGACTACTATGAAGCAAGTCACGTGCCAGAAGAAGAAGAAGAATCAAACTTTGTCAGAAATCTTCAACGGGGTACTGGAAGGTTCAGAGGTAAGTTACATTTTAAATGTTTTGCTTGTGGAAGAGTAGGTCATTATGCTGTGAAATGCCCTCATAAGGATAAGATTAACAAAGGAAAGGAACCTGCTAGATGGAACAAGAAACAGAATGCAAAAAACTACTACACTCATGAAGATAGTGATGGTCTATCAAATAGTGATGAAGATGAACGAGGTAATGACTATAAACTTTTAATGGCATTTGAAGATGATGTTTACATGGATGCTATAGATGTGGATAGCTTTTATGAAGAAATTTCTAGACTCAAGACATGTATAGAAGAAAAGAATAGGATCATTGATACTCTACAATCTCAAATTGATGAAAAAGAAAAATATCTTGAAAAGTTAGAAGGTGAAATTGTTGGTCTTAGAAAAGAGATTGAGAAAACAAAGGCTATTAATCTTAAGTTTGTCAAAGGATCTGAAACTCTGGATGAGATCATCAATGTACAGCGTTCTCCACTAAACAAGACAGGTCTGGGGTATAATGGAGAAACTTCTCAAGCATCCACCTCAAAGAGTTATCTTGATGCAGCAAGAAGGAATGAGCAAAAGCACAATGGAGATCACCAGGTAAAGCAGGGATGAATTACATCAAGAACAAACAAAGACTATCAGGTAAACCAGGGGCAATCTGTCTTAAGAATGAACAAAAGCTACAACCAGCCACAGGTAAAATCCTCTCAATTTGCTTCAAGAATGGATGACAATAGAAATTACAATCATTTGGCCGGAAGATTTGATAACCGCAGAAGTTTCTTCAATGGACAATGCTTCTCTTGCCATAACTTTGGTCACAAAGCAGCGCAATGTGTTGCATATAAAACAATCATGACTAGAGAAGCTCAAAAACAAAGAAGTATGACCGGGATTAAAAAAAGGACCTATAACAACTTTTCAGCTCTTGAAAATGAAGTTGAATGTTCTATTTGCAATAACTTTGGTCATGAAGATTCTGAATGTAGGAGCAGGTTTCAACAGACAAAGGAACAAGCCTCAAGCACCAAAACATGGAGAATAAAGGAACCACAAATAGAAAGATGTGGGATAGCATTTTATGCAGAGGGACAGGAAAATATATGGTACATTGACAGTGGATGTTCAAAGCATATGACAAGTGATAAAGAAAAACTTGAATCATATTCTGCTTTAGAAAAGGCAAAATAGAATTTCTTTTGGAAATGATACTCCTACAGCTATAAAAGGAAAAGGCACTGCTCAGTTAAAAGAAAAGGTCAAAGCTGGAAATGTTTTGTATGTTGATGGATTGAAGCATAATCTTTTGAGTGTCAGCCAGATGTGTGATCATGGAACCGAGGTGATATTTAGATCAAATGGATGTCTTGTTCGTGATCTTGATACAGGTGAAACAGTGATCAAAGGTAAAAGAACTCCAAATAATCTATACATATTTGAAGAAGGACAACAACAATGCTATCTGAGCAAGGATGACGAGCACTGGTTATGGCACCAGAGGTTAGGGCATCTAAGCTTTTCACAAATAAGGAAAGCATGCAAATATCAGGCAGTTCGTGGTCTTCCAGATATCAAAATTCCAGACAACACCATATGCAAATCATGTCAGTTTGGAAAGCAAACCAGAACTAACTTTCCAGAGAAGGATCAGCTAGCATGCCTCTTGAGCTAGTACATACAGATACATGTGGTCCATTCAGGAAAAGGACACCTTGAGGAGAAGAATACTTGATATTATTAATTGACGATTTCTCCAGGTTTGTCTGGTTAGGACTTATGAAGCACAAAGATGAAGCATTCGAAAAATTCAAATCCTTTAAAGCCTTGGTTGAAAATGAATCAGGATACAAAATTAAGTGCCTCAGGTCTGACAGAGGTGGGGAGTTCACCTCAAATGAATTTTTCGATTTCTGTGAAGAACATGGGATAAGAAGAGAATTCTCTACAGCTAGAACTCCTTAGCAAAATGGAGTGGTGGAAAGAATGAACAGAACAGTCCAACAAATGGCTCGTGCTATGCTTGATGAGTTTGGAACTCCCGCAACTTTCTGGGGTGAAGCTGCATATGCTGCGGTTGTTATTCTCAACAAAACAAATGTCCGGGTGAACAACATTCAAACCCCTCATGAGCTCTGGTATGGTGAGACTCCTTCGGTAAAGCACTTCAAAATCTTTGGGAGCAAATGCTATATTAAGAATACTGATGAGCAACTTGGCAAACTTGAACCTAGAGCAGATGAAGGCATTCTTCTTGGTTATTCTCCACACAGCAAAGCATACAAGTGCTACAATAAAAGACTTGGAAGAATTGTTGACAACATTGATGTAGTGGTTGATGAGAAGGGATACATTCCTAGGCAAGTAAATCATGAAGATATCGAAGAAGATGAAGACTACCCTCAAAGACAGAATGATGAAGAAGAAGAACCTCAAGAAGAACCAGAGGAGTAGATAAGGATAGAAGAGAAGACCCCATCCAGGTATGTTCAGAAGAATCATCCAGAATCTCAGATTTTGGGGCAGAAAGAAGTAGGTGTACAAACAAGAAGAACAATTGCAGAAGCTTCAAGCTATTTGGCATTACTCTCTTCCATTGAACCACAAAATGTGAAAGAGGATGCAAAGATGAATGTTGGGTCAAAGCAATGGATGAAGAACTTGAGCAGATCGAAAAGAACAACACTTGGGAGTTGGTTCCTAGACCAAAGGATAAGAATGTTATAGGGACAAAATGGGTCTTCAAAAATAAATTGAATGAAAATGGAGAAGTAATTAGAAACAAGGCCAGACTTGTTTGTAAAGGGTATGCGCAGCAAGAAGGAATAGATTTTGAAGAAACTTTTGCTCCTGTTGCAAGACTTGAGGCCATCCGAATGTTCCTTGCTCTCTCAAGCTTTCAAAACTTCAAAGTATTTCAAATGGACGTGAAATCAACCTTTCTGAATGGAGACTTGGAAGAAGAAGTATACATTGAGCAGCCAGATGGTTTCATTCTTGGAAATGATCCAAATCTTGTATGCAGATTGAAAAAGGCTCTCTATGGTCTCAAACAAGCTCCAAGGGCTTGGTACTATCGTTTGGACAAATATCTTCATCAACAAGGTTTTTCAAAAGGATCAGCAGATAGCAATCTTTATATAAAAGTTGAAAACGAGAAATTGCTAATACTTGTTGTGTATGTAGATGACATTATCTTTGGCAGCAATGAAGAAGCTATGAGTCAAAGCATTGCCTTGGTAATGCAGAAAGAATTTGAAATGTCCTTGCTGGGAGAACTGACATATTTTCTTGGTTTGCAAATCCAACAAAAAGAAGGAGGGATCTTTTTGTCTCAAACCAAGTATCTCAAGCAGATTTTGAAGAAATATGGCATGGAAGATGCAAAACCAGTATGTACACCCATGGTCATAGGATGTAGCCTCAGTGCAAATGATGAATTAGCAGCAGTGCATCAACCAACCTACAGATCTATGATTGGAAGTCTACTTTATTTGACAGGTACCCGACCAGACATCATGCATGCAGTGGGAATAGTTGGAAGATTTCAGGCAAATCCAAAGGAAACTCATCTTCAGGCAGTAAAGAGAATCTTCAAATATCTTCAAGGAACTCAAAACTATGGCTTATGGTATCCTAGAGATATAGATCTCACACTTCATGCTTATACAGATGCAGATTGGGCCAGAAGCGTGGATGACAGGAAGAGCACAAGTGGTGGTGCATTCTTTATGGGTTCCAGATTAGTATCTTGGTTCAGCAAGAAACAGAGTTCGATTGCCTTGTCTACAGTTGAAGCGGAATATATTGCAGCTGCATCTTGCTGCACTCAACTCCTTTGGATGATGCAGACCTTGCAGGATTTTCAAATCACTTGTACACCACCTATCTCCATCTTATATGATAACACAAGTTCAATCAGCATTTCAAAGAACCCAGTCATGCATTCAAAGACCAAGCACATACCGATCAAGTATCATTTTCTCCGGGAACAAGTACTTGAACAAAAGGTCAAGTTGGAGTATGTTCCTTCTAAGGAACAAGTTGCTGATATCCTCACCAAACCATTACCCAGGGAGACCTTTGAATATCTCAGGCAAAAGCTGGGGGTTGTTGATGCATCATCTTGTTGTTGAATCTCTTCTGATGGTTGGTTGTACGCAAGGCTCATTTGGGGTATATGCGTACATGTGTTGGGTTGCGGATTGGTCGAAGATCGAATGGCACAGGTTCAGGGGGAGCATATAATGCATTGTTGGCATTATGGAGGAAGTACAGAAGGAGATCATGGATGCTCGTCTGAATATTGCTGCAATATGTCTCTATCTCTTTCATGGTCATTTAGGGTGTTTGGTGGATTATGGTTCTTCTTTGCAGATCTGGTTTATAGTCAGGGGGAGCATGTTCTTAGGGGGAGCATAACCCTTTGCCCTTGATGTCAAAGGGGGAGAATGACGTTGAAGATCTTGAGGTTGCCATCAAGTCCAAAGGGGGAGATTGTTGGCATTATGATTCCGGTATGGCTCTATGTTACAGGTGTTGTACTTGATGGCAACTCTCTTAAGTGGCAATGCTCTGTTCAGGCTCTCAAAATGTTGGAAAATAAGAGGTATGCAGGTACACCGTACAAAAGCTGCGGACCCGCAAGAATATCATAGATAAAGTGCATACATACCCGCAGGTTACCCATTCATGAGGTGCGGACCCCCAGTTCACTCACTTCAAGGCAGAGAAGCGCGCTCACGTGGGGTTTCTTATGTTTGGCCCGTGGTATTTAGCCCGCCATTCTTGATTCTATGGTTTTGGCCCGTGCTATAGGATCTAATTTAGCCCCGGTTTGGATCCCTTGTATTGGTTATTGATGGTTTTGTCCCATGGTGTGAATAAGGGCTTGACTATAAATAGGGAAGGAGATCACTTGGCTAATGTATCTTTTGCAAATTGAATATCTTAAGATCTGAAATATTGGGTTATCGGTTTAAAAGCTTGATTTATATAAAAGTGAAGTTGAAAGTGAATCTATGAAGTGTGATCTCTCGGGCGCATGATCAGATCTGGGCATCTGACTATCTGTGGCACACTGGTCGACTGCCAATTTGGCCCTAATCAGAGGTTCGCAGGCGATTAACGGTGTAAGTGCGGGGGTACGCATCCCAGAAGAAGGAGCAGTGCATGGGTACGCAGCGCGACAGAAGTCCAGGTGCGGTGGTTCGCAGTGAAGAGAAAGGAGAAGCGCGGAGGTACGCTGTGCGATAGAAGCCGCAGGTGCGGAGACACAGTGAAAGTACGCTGCACGATAGAAGCAGTAATTGCGGAGGCACAGTGAAAGTACGCAGCGCGATAGAAGCAGTGGGTGTGTGGGTACAGTGAAGGTACGCTACGCATTTAAAGGAACAGTGCGTGGATACGCAGTGCAGTTCAAGGCTCTCTGCGTGGATACGCAGAGGTGCAGAAGGTGAAGTGCGTAGCAACGCATGCCAGATAAAGGAAAACTGCGGATCTATATTAAGGCATTTATTTGACTAACTTTTCTTTGTTGATAAGGTGTTCTGGGTTTAGTTTACTGTTACTATTGATCGGGTTACTGCAGTTGACTTGGTGATTTACTTGTACTTGATGATCTCTTGATGTTTATGGATCCAGTTTGAAAATTTATGAAAAGTGGTCCTTCAAAGAAAAGAAGTAGGGGGTTGTAGCTCCCTTCCAGGAGAGACTGGAAAACGAGAGAGAGTTGTAGCTCTCTGCAGGTTGCAACCTGCGTACTGGTAAAGGACTGCACCAGTACAAAACCATTGTAAAAGGAGTTTCTAATTTGAAAGAAGATAGAGACATATTGCAGCAGGTGGTTTTCACCCACATTGGGTTTCCACCTTATATCTGATGTTCTTTGGTGTGACTATCTGTTTTTCTTGTTCATGCTCATTATTTTATGGTACTGACATGCAAAAATAATTCAAAGTATAAATAAGGAAGATTTATTAAAAGAACTTGATAATACTGATTCACCCCCCCCCTCTCAGTATTATTTCCAACAAAACAATCATCCAGACAGAACACCGACCCCTGCAGTTCATACAAAGCCAAGTGAAATTGCAGAATGATTGCCATCAGAAGTGGTCCACATACCTGCAACAGTTCTATTTGAATATCAAGTATAAGAAGGGCAACACCAATAATGTTGTAGATTGCCTCAATCGACCACCGATCATGGTGTTAACCACTGTGCTCAACTCTTTTGGGCACAAGACTTCTGATTGGCCACTTATCTACAAAAGCAACTCAAAATTCGGCCACACATACGAGACACCCTTTGAGGGTCAGCATGTTCCCGATTTTCACCTCTAGGATGCCCTGTTATGCCACCTGGGTCACCTTTGTGTTCCTTCAATCGAGCGTGCCAAGATGATTTTGGAAGCATACTATAGTCGGGTAGCTAGGCATTTCGAGGTCGAGAAAATGGGGTAGTACTGCAGAAGTATTTCTATTGGTCGAATCTTCGATAGGATGTTGGGAAGTACATCAGATCATGCACTTCCTGTGCCATTGCCAAACCGACCATCAAGAAGCAAGGCCTCTATACCCCGTTTCCTACCCCTAGTCGACATTGGGAATCCATCTCCATGGATTACATGTCAAGCCTTCCTTCCACTAAGTGTGGAAATGACTGTGTTTTTGTGGTCGTCGACAGGTTCTCGAAGATGGCCATTATGGCGGCTGACAAGAAGAATATCACAACAGAAGCCACTACTAAACTCTTCTTTGAACGAGTGTGGGTACACTTTGGGATCCCACAGTATATCATCTCAGATCGGGATAGCAGGTTCCTCATTACATTTTGGTCTAGTCCCTGGTCAATGTTGGACACCAAACTCACCAAGTCCACAACCTTCCATCCTCAAATTGATGGCTAGACAGAGGTTGTCAACAGGATGATCATACACATTTTGTGCATGTACAACTCAAAACATCCACACACATGGGACGAGATCCTCCCCTATGTTCAGCACAACTACAACTAGGCTCTCCACAGCTCAACTGGCCACAACCCTTTTAGGTGGGCTTGGGATTCCAGCCACTATGTCCCATTGATGTGGCCATGCCATTTGCAACTACTCATGCAGATTCGGCTCATGTCCAGTTCGAAACAGATAAGGCAAACAACTTCATTGAGCAAATCCAACATATTCGCCAGTAGGTCCATGACATTCTGGAGAAATCAAATGCCAAGTACAAGCAGCGACATGATCAACAACGAGTGCCACACAAGTTTCAGGTGGGCGACAAATTCTGGTTGCATTTGCAAAAGGAACGCCTTACCATAGCCTATCGAAAACTCGGACCACTCCGATATGGTCCTTACACCATTACCAAGGCTATGGGAGACAATGCATTTGAGCTCGGCATTCCCCCATTCCTTGGCCTACACCCAGTGTTCAATGTGGACCACCTTTGGCCATACTTTCCACCATTACTAGACACATCCGAAATTGCAGAACAACTCACACCCATAGAGTAGAATCCAGATTCCATGGAACAAGTTGCAACTGATCGGATCATGGACATACAGGTCAAGTACACTTGCCAGTGGAATATCCAACTATATCGAGTTATCAAAGCAGGCCAACTCCTTCCCTAGGGCAAGTGGCTCACCAGGGACCAAATTCAGCAGAAGTTTCCTCATCTCATGGAGGAACTCAACGTAATTTGGACCATTTCTTCCTAGGGGGAGGAATGCTCCAGGTGGATATTGGTGGCCACCCACCAATTCCACTTAGAGCCCCACCATTGCTTCTTTTAGTTTTTTAGTTTCCTTAATTGTAGGATAGTTTACTATTTTTAGCAGTTTTTTGGGACCTAAAATTTGGGAGCCATTTTTAGGCCCTAAACTGAGCCGTTTTGAGGCCCTAAACGACGCTTTTTTGGAAATCTACTGCCAGCTATTTTTTGTCTAAAATCATATTTTTTGTCATAGTCCTCAGAGAGATCTTTCCAACGGGTTATTAGGCGCATCAAACGGAGATAATATGACCAAGTCACGACCCTGGGAAGTTGGCTATCCAACTCACCCCAATGGGGCCCATAAACTCTTGGTGTTACATCTCCTCAAGTTAGGGTTTTGGTTGTTTAGGGTTTCCTCTTATTGTTCAATAATAAAAACGCCCTTGAGCCTCATTGTAAGGTAGTTCAGAGGCTTGTAGCCACCACATCTCTTCTCAGAGATAAGCTACCATCACCCTAGATGGTTTATTTACATTTCTGTTTGTAAGCATATTTCAGTACTTTACATTAATGAAATGAAGTGTTATTTCCACTGCATCTCTGTGTTTATGATTATGTTTGTAATTTTTTGCATTCCTATTCAAATCCGGATCAAATGAGCCCTAATTGTATTGATCTGAATGTCGGGAGTGACGTGCCCAAATAGATCTATAACAGTTACCCCCTAAAACATGAAGTCGAAAATGATAATGTCGAGTGATATGATTTATGATGCGTTGAGGAGGATCTAAAGTGGATGATGACCTGCATCAATTACAATACATAATATCATGATATCTTTGATTTTTTCATGAATTGATGAGGCAAGGCATACCCATGCTCAGCATATAAACATTTCATTACATGTACATAAATTAGATAGTTGTCTATAGATATAGACCCATTATAGGATGGCCATCTGTGTAAAGCCATCGTACAGATGATTTAGTACTCTCCTAAAATTGTAGCCTGGATGGATGAAACTAGATCTAGGGTCTTTTATCTCATCTAATCGTTCGCTCCAGTACGAGTCTAACCATGTGAAAATATGATCTGAAGTCGAACATGGAAATACACCATCTGATTACTAGCCAATGATGTAAGTTGTTAACAAACACGAGAGAAATCACCGATAATGATAATGATTCTAAAGGTACTAAAGTACATTCTACATGGTGTGAATAAATGTTTTGATGTCGAACACTATACAAAGTCTTTCGGTCAAAGGCCAGTGATGTCAACCTATCGCTGGTGTTATCACTCAGGTTCTCCCTTTTGACTCCTAAAGGGATACGGCCGAGGTAACCACAAACCAACTTTGGACTGCAGGCCCTAGCCTACCTACAGTCAGAGAGGGCTCTCTCTTTATGATTTAGCTTTGTTGAAAGGGATGATTTTAGGCTAGATATGATGCACAGGGGTTTTGATTGTGTTTTGGTGGGAAAACTGACACTTTCAGGTAGAGAGGCAGAGTATAGTCTGAATCTTTCAAGCCATTGGGTGTGGAGTCGAGGAGGGGAACTGCCGGTGTATTTCCTTAATAACAGTGAGGGAACATGGAGCAAGATAGCTGAGGTTGAAGCAATTTTCAGGTTTAAGGGATGAACTGAATGCTAAAGAAAGAGAGGCAATTAAGAATCTCTCCAACAGATTAGCAGAGAAAATAACAGGGCGCTACCTAGGGGCAGTTAAGAATCCCTAGATAATTGGCCAACACAGGTGAATTGGGGTAAACATGAGCCGGAAGGAATTCAATGTTCATAACCAATTCTTTTAGAGGAAAACATCAAGAAACAACAGAAATTGAGCATAGAGAGTATTTAAACTAATTCTAGGCTATTCCTTTTTTCTGCTATTTAGATAATGGCAAACACATAAACAGAGATAAGAGGCACTTATTGCTTCAGGCCGCAGCACAGGAATTCCATCTTCAACTCTTCAAAACATTCATTAACAACAGACAGTTCGCTCTCCAAGCTTTAAGCAATCTTTGATTACAGAAAAGTTCAGGTATACACAGCGAGTCTCTAGTGAAAATTCTCAATTAACCAACCCTTAAAACTATACAGAGGGTGGTATATATAGGGAAAAAACTTTCTGCAGAGTTCCTTTATTACATCTTTACCTAATTAGGTCATAAAAAATGACTACTTGACCTAATCCTATCCTGAAATAAATACAAAAAATATCTCGGGTCGTGCTCAGGGCCGATGTGTCAAAACTGAATAAATGATGCTGTCCTTGGTGGCTTGCTGCAGTGTTTTCTGCAATAAATGAGTATGGGTTTCTGCTTTCTTGCTGTCCTGGTGCTTTGAATGTCTTGATGGTGATTTGAAGGCAAGGATGGGCTGATGCTTATTGATTTGACTTTCTGGAGGCTTCATCAATGTTCAGGTGCCTCAAGCCCCTAAAAAATCTTGACTGATACTCTCTGGCGTCTTTTCTTCCACTGATACTCTCTGACAAAATCTGGACTGCTGACCTGATATGCTGCGGGTCTAATCACCAGTAAATGGCCACTGTTCGGCCTCTGTATCATCTAGAATGATCTTCTGCTCCTTTTGGTATGCTCTGTGAAGAAAACAGATCATTTTTGCGCCTTTTCGGGCTTCCTGGGGCCGCATGGTGAGAAGATTCCTTAAAGATTCCCTGAAGATTCTCCATTGCAAAGATGTAAAAGATATATTCTCTTCTCAGATAATTATAGAATCCAGATATGAGACTAGCGCTCCGTGATGCAAGCAGATCGAGAAAACTTCTCGCAGATGCAGAGCAGGGAGATCTCGTCTCGTCTAAAACTCAAAGAACTCAAACTCACAATACAGACTATAGAGCTAAACTCTGTGGTGCAAGCAGATCGAGAAAACTTCTCGTAGATGCAGAGCAGGGAAACTTCACTCAGACTTTAACACTACTCAGACTCTCTCCAAACTCTCAAGACTGTAATGCCCCTCAATGAGCTTACAATGCTATTATTTATAATATCCTAGCAGGTCATCCGGTGAAAGCTTTTACCGGGAACTTGAAACTAGAAGAATCAAACTTTCGCTAGATCATCATGCAAGATGTCTATCACGAAATAACTCTGTACAAAAGGTAATGAATAGTTCTAAAGATTCGGGCAAGTGGGGACTACCACTTGTTATCTCGTCCCTTGGAGGCTAAGCCATATGGGGACCGAATCATGACGTCTCTGAAATGAAAAGATGGCCGGAATCTAGGACATCGGCTCTTATACAAAAGTAATTACACAGTGGAGATTTTATTCGGACTAAATCCCACGGAAACCGAAGAACAGTATATGTACAAATAAAGCAGGATAAAGTAATTACACAGTGGAGATTTTATTCGGACTAAATCCCACGGAAACCAAAGAGCAGTATATGTACAAATAAAGCAGGATATGAAAGGATTTCATTTGATTGATCCCTTCAATCAATCGCTGTTAGCTCTGTCATCATAATCATGTGCATGTGTATCTGGAGCAGCTGGATTATTATGGCCAAGTCTGATTTGGTCTTGTTCTACCAATTCCTCAATTAGTTCTTCATTATTTGGAGCAAGCACTTCGTATGGGATAGATTCATCTAGCCAATATGGTGCTGTATCTCTGGTACAACAAAAGAACGGGAATGTGAACATGAATGTTGGCCTGTCTTGTGGGTCCACTGATATCAATCCTCTGAATCTGACAGAAAGCTTAAAGGACTCATCTTCTTCATTAGGAATGACAATTGTGTGTTTGTGGATGAATTCAAACTCTAAGACATAATCATTCTGGACAGCTACATGCATTTCCCAATGGAAAATTCTGACAAACTCAGCAAAAGTCCTATCAAAAATACTTTTAGCTCTAGGCAAATACCTAAACATGAATAGCTTAAACCATGGACTCCACCAATTGTTAGAGGGATCTATAGCTGCAGCATAAAATATGACCTTAACCGAACCATGTATCCTAGCTCTCTGGTGAATAGAAAAATAGTCTGACCATGTCCAGTCAGTATTTTGAATACACCCAAAATAAACAGGATCTGGTTCCCTAGACAATGCATAATAAACACGCCATGGCCTAATCCTATATGGTAACTCTTTTGTATATGACCATCTAGACTCCTCAGAATCAAACCATTTTTGCAAAATGATTTGTCTTAAGCATAATGGCAAGACTCGGACCTGTTTTGATAGACACTCTAGACAAAACTCATAATGACAGTTACTACAGACTGTGACATACTTAACTCTTTTAGACTCGATATGACTGGACTGACTTGTAGAGCCTTCTTGCTGATTGAGTGGTCTGAACATCTTGATCTCCTTGATTTCTTGAGCACCTTCTCTGGTAAGCATGTCAGCAAGATAATTTTCTGCACCAGATTTGTAAATAATATCAAAATCAAAACCTTCAAGCCATAGTGCCCATCTTAGTACTCTGGTACTACCTTGTTCTAACAATCTTTTGTTTTCCAACATCTGTTTCATATGCTTTAGATCTGTTCTGACAATAAACTTAACACTTTTCAAGAACAAGTGAAATCTCTTTATTCCTCTCTTTACTGCAAGTATTTCTTTATGAGAAGAAGGATACTTTTTCTCTGTATCATCAAAAGATCCTGAGGAATAGGCACAAACCAATTCCTTTCCTCCATGCTTTTGTAACAAAACGGCAGCCCAAGTGTGATCAAAAGCATCTGTTTCAAGTATAAAAGGAAGATTAGTATCAGGAAGCTTGAGTTTTGGCAAATCATTAAGCTTACTCTTAATACTAATTACTGCTGTTGTCATTTCATCTGTCCAACTGACAACTTTCTTCTTTAGTCCGTTCAGCAGTATCTTTGTATCCTCTGATTGTTTGGCATAAAAATTTCTTATATAATTCAGACATCCAAGAAATCTCTGCAAGGTCTTTACATCGGCAATTATATCAGGAAACTTCAATAGATGGGTTAGTACATGTGGCTGGAGTTCTACATGTCCTTTTTCTATGTGTAAACCCAAGTAATCAATCTGAAACTTTCCCAATCTGAAACTTCTCCTCTGAATCTGAAAGTACTAATCCATGCCTATATACAAGTTGGTAGAATTGTTCTAAATGGATCTTTTGCATATTTACATCTCTACTAAATACAAGCAAATCATCAATATATACAATAATGTACTCTACCCCACCAAAAATGTCTTCCATCCTTTTCTGGAATTCAAATGGAGCATTTTTCAGACCAAAGGGCATCACAGTCCATTGATATTGGCCATGAGGAACAGTGAAGGCTGTTTTATACCTGTCAGCAGGAATAATACCAATCTGCCAAAATCCACTTTTAAGATCAAACTTGCTAAACACATTAGCATTAGCAATCTTAGCAAGTAACAATTCTTTGTTAGGTAGAGGATATCAAATAGGAAGAAGAGCATCATTCAAGGCCTTATAATTAATCACAAGCCTTTTCTTGCCTCTTTTCTGCTCACTATGCTTATTGACATAAAAAGCCGGGCATGCCCAAGGGCTCTTGCAGGGTTCAATAAGCTTTTGTTCTAACAATTGTTCAATTTCTGTTTTGCATAATTCTTGCTCTTTTGGACTCATATGATTTGCACTGGCTTTTTGTGGCCTAGGAATATATCCTTCTCGGTAAGGTAGTGCAACAAAATACTTTTCTCTTACCCAAAAGGCATCTGGCCTATTGGAAGTACAATCTGCATGAAGTTTATCAGAAATTTGTTGCAAAGTTTTGGGACCATGTAACTCTGCATTTTTTACAATCTTATTAATCTTCGTCAGATCTTGCAGACTATACTGGAGAGGATCCTGATCTTCAGGTTGCACATTAATTTTGTAATCACTGGAAGCAGGGACTGTGATAGGACCAGCAGTGGTGGAGAATATAACATAATCTTGTCCAAAAGTGACTGGCAAATATTTCTTCAGAAAATCTTGTCCTAACAGAACATCAGCACCAGTATCAAAACTATACAAAGTGACAAAAACCTGGACATCATTCAAGAAAATAGGAAATTCAGGAGCTATATGACTTATTTCCATTAAATCACCAGTGATAGCCCTGAATTGGAGTTTAGTAGGCTGCCAATAATAATTAGGAATGGCTTTATATTTGCAGCAACTACTCATAGCACCAGAATCTATTTGAGCATCCAAAGTATAAGGTTTAATGCTAGGGACTTTAATTCTTATTGGAATAACCACTCTATCTCCGATGCCCATAACATTAAAAAGCTCAACATTTTTCTTTGGGGATATCTCTTCAATAACTGGCACATTTTTCATCAGTAGGCTTGTTAATTTAGAATTACAATCATCATAATCAGAAATAAGTATTTGAAGTTTGGATGACAACTGTATCATTTCTGACCTTGTATGATGAATTGAAGATTCCAAATCTGTGATCTTCTTTTTAAGAGCATCAATTTGATTCATACCTGGAGATACGGAAATCTGCAAAGGTCTGAACATTGAATCAAACTCTTTCTCGATGAAGTCATCATCATCTCTTTCTTCTTCTGAAAATCTTTCTTTCCTTTTGGATGTCAGTTGTTTCTCAAGATTCTCAAGTTTTTCAGTCAATCTTCTTCTTGTCGTAAACTGAACTGGATCTAACTGTGCTAGATCAGCTTTGACTGCTGCAATCTTTGCTTGTATATCTCCTGAGGAATTCAAATTGAACATTTTAATATCAGGAATGAATGTTTCATCAGAATCAGATGATTCTGAATCAATTGTTAATTTCCTGATTTCAGGAATTTCACTATCTGAAGATTCTGGAGAAGAACTTGAAACTTCAAAATATTCTCCATCAGAGTGGGATATGAGATCCCAATCTTGTGGATCATGTATTGTAGAAAAGATATTCATTATCTTCATCTACTTTTTATCTTTTCTTTCTCTGCAAGCGTTAGCATAATGACCTTCTTTACCACAAATAAAACACACACCTTTTTTAGAAGGTTTTGATCTTTTCCTAAATACTACCCTTCGTCCTTTAAATGATCTTTTGGAAGGAAAATATTTTTTCTTTTTAGGAAAGTATTTATCAGCCTTGCAGGAGCAAGAGTTATCAAACTTTGCCTTTTTAGAAACCTTTCTTTCACTTTTCTTGTGACAACCAAAATTATAGGTTTCTTTGAAATTATTGCAAATCTTTGTGCTAAAGTGCATCTGTTTTGAAAAATTCTTCTTGGCTTTGCTCACCAGTTACTCCTGACATGGCCATTATTGTAGGAGCAGATGGTTGGCCATTTTGTTTCATCAAAGAACTAAGGCTGACATAGTTCTTTGGCAGTCTTAGACTTTCAACAGAAGGAAGATCAGCTAGTTTATTCTTCATCAACTCTGTCTTTTCTCTAGCTAGATTGATTCCTTTCTGGATCTTCTCAATTCTGGCTTTATCTATATTCTCTACCCCTTTAAAAAAGATTTGCTTTGATTCATCAGAATTGGAGGAGAATTTCAACCTTGAACTTGAGACATCTACTTCGCTATAATGAGGTGGAGAAGCAGGAGTGGGGAGTGCATTTGTAAGATGTTCCAAAGACTTGGAGATGATACCCATGTTTGATTGAATATTATTTAACTTTTGTGTGTGTGTATCTTGGATTCCCAATGTCTCAATATAACCAGTATGCATCTTTTTGATGTGCTCTTTAATTTCTAAAACATCTCGGGCTATATCATCAATATTCTGAAGCATACAAACTATTTGGTAGTTTGTATAATTATGCAGCTTTTCATTTTCATTCTGATCTGGATCAGAAGTTTCTCTCATAGATAACCATTGGAAATCTGCTTTCTTCGTTCCATTGCTAAATGTCCTTCTAGAATTTTCAGATTCTAAATATCTTTCTAGTATTTTTGCAGTAACTTCTGACTGAGCTCTAGGAAGTGAGAAACTTTTGATATCAGGTATAAAGACTTCAGAGCTAGGGGATTCATCAGTCTGGAATGTAGAAGATGAAGATGGAACACAGAACTGACAATCATCAGGTTTATGAGAGGTGGATTTTCTATGATCCTCTCTTGGAGCAGAATGTCTTGATGATAAACTTCTGGGAACAGAGGGTATATGTGGATTCCTACCACCGAAAATTGTAGATCTAGGGAAGGATGACATAGATCTAGTAAGTGAAGGAGTGGTAAATTGAAGACCAGAGGATCCGTCAGGATGATGGACGAGAGACAATTTCGGAGGAACTTTAGATGTTTGCAGTTGAGGATATTTCTGTGAAAATGGAATATAAGTATTATTCCATTCATCTGGAAGAGTACATTCTGCAAAACCAATCTGTAGGGGAGAAGTGTTACCAGGGCCAACAATAACACCTTCTTTTAAAGCTCTACCAGCTAACTTTGGATTCAGAGGAGGCATGGAGGTGGAGACAAATCTCAGGCATATAGAAGCATGGAGCTGAGCAATCTGTGACTGTGGGGCAACGTCAAAACCATAAAACTGAATATTAAATTGTCCAAGAGCTATTTTAAATTGTCTGGTTCTTCCATTAAGTAGTATTTGTCTGAGCTACTGTCCACGAGTCTAAGTTTGCGATAAGGCGCTGGTAGAGAGCTGTGAAGGCGAAGGACTGCCGTGTTTGCTTTCCTGGTGCACAAAAGCTTTGATTCTCCTCTGTTCAGGTGCTTACTCATACTTTCTTTCAATGGCTGGTTATATGAATGAGTTTTCTCTTCAGAATTCCGAAGACAGAAAGATAGCTCATAAGAATCGATGGTCTTTTATGAATAAGTTTTTAAATAAAACCAGAAATGAAGATGTTCTCTATGATGAAAAAGTATTAGTACAAGAGTTTGAACCACAGCCTAACTGGACATTGCCAGAGATTGATATTGATAAGCTTTATAAAATGCCTGTTTTCTAGTTTCAAGCTGCTCAGTTATTTAGATTTACATCTGTGAATATTCCTATTTCCACTGGCCAGTCTGTATATCAAATCCCACTAATACAGCCAGAAAATATCAAATGGGGTTTAGAAAATGGTTATAGATATATCCATATCGGTATCATACAATTTGGAATTAATCCTCTAGTCCGTCCTGGTCTAAATACTTCATGCTTGACATGTGTCCTTGATACAAGAATGAATAACTTCGACGACGCTTTATTGGGAGGATTCCAAAGTCCCCTCAATAATGGCCCTGTTTGGTCATCAGTTATCCCTAGGTATCAAGTTTCATTGACAGACCCTTATATCAATGAATTCTTGAATGCTTATATTCAGTTTTATGGTTTTGACGTTGCCCCACAGTCACAGATTGCTCAGCTCCATGCTTCTATATGCCTGAGATTTGTCTCCACCTCCATGCCTCCTCTGAATCCAAAGTTAGCTGGTAGAGCTTTAAAAGAAGGTGTTATTGTTGGCCCTGGTAACACTGCTCCCCTACAGATTGGTTTTGCAGAATGTACTCTTCCAGATGAATGGAATAGTACTTATATTCCACTTTCACAGAAATATCCTCAACTGCAAACATCTAAAGTTCCTCCGAAATTGTCTCTTGTCCATCATCCTGATGGATCCTCTGGTCTTAAATTTACCACTCCTTCACTTACTAGATCTATGTCATCCTTCCCTAGATCTACAATTTTGGGTGGTAGGAATCCACATATACCCTCTGTTCCACATATACCCTCTGTTCCCAGAAGTTTATCATCAAGACATTCTGCTCCAAGAGAGGATCATAGAAAATCCACCTCTCATAAACCTGATGATTGTCAGTTCTGTGTTCCATCTTCATCTTCTACATTCCTGACTAATGAATCCCCTAGCTCTGAAGTCTTTATACCTGATATCAAAAGTTTCTCACTTCCTAGAGCTCAGTCAGAAGTTACTGCAAAAATACCAGAAAGATATTTAGAATCTGGAAATTCTAGAAGGACATTTAGCAATGGAACGAAGAAAGCAGATTTCCAATGGTTATCTATGAGAGCAACTTCTGATCTAGATCAGAACGAAAATGAAAAGCTGCATAATTATACAAACTACCAAATAGTTTGTATGCTTCAGAATATTGATGATATAGCCCGAGATGTTTTAGAAATTAAAGAGCACATCAAAAAGATGCATACTAGTTATATTGAGACATTGGGAATCCAAGATACACACACAAAAAAGTTAAATAATATTCAGTCAAACATGGGTATCATCTCCAAGTCTTTGGAACATCTTACAAATGCACTCCCCACTCCTGCTTC
This sequence comes from Pinus tabuliformis, assembly GCA_031772625.1. Taxonomy (NCBI): domain Eukaryota; kingdom Viridiplantae; phylum Streptophyta; class Pinopsida; order Pinales; family Pinaceae; genus Pinus; species Pinus tabuliformis. The sequence continues at coordinate 1,810,965,534 of CM062818.1, forward strand.
TCCACCTCATTATAGAGAAGTAGATGTCTCAAGTTCAAGGCTGAAATTCTCCTCCAATTCTGATGAATCAAAGCAAATCTTTTTTAAAAGGGTAGAGAATATAGATAAAGCCAGACTTGAGAAGATCCAGAAAGGAATCAATCTAGCTAGAGAAAAGACAGAGTTGATGAAGAATAGACTAGCTGATCTTCCTTCTGTTAGTTTCAGTCTTCCCAGCCTTCCTCCAGTGATCAAATATGCTCTTACAAAGTGGTCTCAGAGTTTCCAAGTCAAATTTTGTCATTTCAAAGAGTTTTCAAGCAAAATTTGGTCACTAGACATTAGGTCTAGGGTTTGCTTTAACTCCTTCTAAAGTTGTCAAAATGTCGGTCCATGTCATTATTCAGCTGAGTCTATCATCATTCATAGGGTTTTCATTATCATGTCAGTGTCTAATGAGTCATGTTACACCTTATTCATGCTTCAGTTGTGCCTAGGCAAGGTCATTTCCCTCTCCTAGGGTTTTGAAGGCAATTTCTCTTGGATGGTCAAATCACCGGAAAAACTTGTTTCCTGATGTTCATACACCTTCCCCTATCCTTAAAGTACCTTATCAAATGCTTCCCATCCCTTAGATCCGCCAAATTCCTCATTTTTGCACAAACCCTAGTTTCTAGCTACAATCTGGCAATTTTCTAGGTTTGGCCTGTGTTTTGCCCTTTTTGACCCCTTCCCCTCACTCAATCTCTGAGATTCCACTTTCCCCTACTTCCTAACATCCCTCCCCACTCCCAAAAAAATTCCCCAAGAATTTAGAAGCCCCCTATCCCCTTCATTTCGCTCCATTTCGACAAAATTCCTTGTTTCACACATCGGGACAAGTCGCACTCAAATGATGTTCCAGAGCAATAAAACATGAATTTTGGAAAATTGAGAGAGGTTTTTGTCCAAAACATGCCAAAGAAGAAAAACCTCCTTCACGTTTTGCACAGGTGTCACGGTTTTAGAGAAATGTCAAAATTACAATCGCCGGATCCAAGGCGGTTGGCCAAGGCTCAAAAACGGAGAAAGAAGCTAAATCCCCTTCGTATCTTGGCTGAGGCTTCAATCAAGGATCATGGCACTCATTAGCCTAGCCACAGCTCAAATCCCAAAAAATTCTGAAAATTTTGGGTAATTTTGGCAATTTTTGGAAATTTACAGGTTTTGGCTCCTCAATGGGTCTCACTCCCGGTGAGACCCTTTGTCATGGCAGCTCCTTTTTGCAAAAACTCAGCATTTCTAGATTTTTCATGCAACGTTACATATGCCTATGGATGGACTTGAGTTTTTATGGAGTTTGGGCCTCCAAAAGGTCAAAATACATGCAAAATTTGACTTTCTGCCCCTTTTTTGAGTTGCAAAAAGCAGTCTTGGGAGAATTGAGTTTTGACTGGGCAAATGACCTCCAAATTCAAAAATTCCAGTTGGTTTGGAAATTAGACTCGTAGACCTTTCCAACGCGCTATCATGCACCCAATTATGACACCTGCAAGTGACTCAAACAGAGCTCCCAATGTGCGTGACCCGTTGAGAAGATGTGCGCGACCCGTTGAGCAGATTTTGCTAGAATTGACTTGTTCAGCCCAGAAAACGCATATTTGACTCTTTTTGACTTTTTGAGGTTAATGATGGTCCTCTTGGATGTAATTGTGATACTTTTTAGATACTTTTACTCTTGTTTAACACTTCTAGAAGATTCATTTATGTCAAGGGTAAAAATTGAATGTATGAACTGGTTTCCAAGTTTATAGAGGCAAGTTGTTTTGACTGCCTATTTTCTAGTGTCTAGTTTAGAAGTTGTTGAAACATCTCCTAGAAGGATGAGCTCGACCCCTAGAGGCAAGGGAAGAGGTTGGCTTGCCTATATTATGTATTTTCTTAATCATTTTCAAGGGTTGGAAGGTTGGACTCTTGAGGGAGAAACTATCATTGTATTATTTCACTTGTATCTCTGCAATTTTTGGCTAAGGAAGACCAGGGTTTTGCAGTCATCTTTGGGATTCTTGTGGACTCATGTGTTGATGGTGTGTTTCTTCATGTTCTTGTAAGCTTTGTTATGTGATTCATTTCCTTTCTTTACTGCTGCACATTAAACAAATGAAGTGTTAAAGTATGAATTCATGCTAGCCATGCTCTGCTTTTAAATTTGTTTAATTTCCATGTTTTCTACTGTCTAAAGGGAATTCAAAGTCATTGTTTGCTCTCTTTAGCTCCTCATCTTTCATTCTTGATCATCCACCTCAGTTAAAGGCATCAATACTGTTTCCTACCTTGCCCCAAGGAATCCCCTGCAGAAACTGTGTCAAATCCCCGCAACCAAAATTGCCATTCCCTCAAATTGCCACCAAAAACCCAAAAAACCCCAAATCAACCGTTTTAATCAGTTTACTAGCCTAATATCAGTGTTACCTTGTTGGTCATCTCATCCCATTGAATATTTACCGAGATTGATCGGAGAGAGCCTTCTCCTGCCCCGTAGGGCTAACTACGAGGCTGAATGGTTTGATGTAGCCTTGAGGTTTGCCTTTCTCAGCCTGAGGTTAAATTTCAAGTGCTAACACCTTCTGTTGAAAGTTTAAGACTGCCAAAGAACTATGTCAGCCTTAGTTCTTTGATGAAACAAATTGGCCAACCATCTGCTCCTACAATAATGGCCATGTCAGGAGTAACTAGTGAGCAAACACAAGGTGAATCAAGTTCTAAAAGAGATAGAAGTGATTCTTTTTTCCATTCCAACAAAGGAAAAAGAGTTGCTAGTGATACCAATGCACATGAAGCATCCGCATCTAGCCCATTCAACAGATATACTGAAAATCTGCAATCTACACCTATAAGGCTAGACAATCCTGCTTCCAGAGGATATGGAAATTCATTGTTAGTAAATATTGATTGCCTTGATTATAATGAAGTAATTGATGTTTTGCATAATGTCCATGCTTGGGCATTACAGAGGAAAGCTGAAGCCAAAGTATCATGGTCTGATGTAGTTACTCAAATTGTATGGTCTTTTACTGGCATACTATAGCAATGGTGGGAAGGGCTTGTAGAGGAAGAGAAAGATCAAATAGTTGAACATAGTACTGATCCATTAAGAGCACCGTTTGAGGCTTTAAAACATGAATTTGTTGGATTAGTCCCTGAAGATTCAGCCCATCATTCACAGCTATTTCTCTCCCAGAAGTTATGCGACATTGATTACTTGCAAGAGTATTTTTGTGTTATGCAAAAACTTCTGTATCAGGCTAGTGATCCACATAATGTTGCCTATCTGAGATATTACATCCAGTCTATGCCTGGTAAAATTCCTGATCTAATTAACCAGTACATAGCAGATCATAAAGTGAATTTGGAAGGACAATCATTTGCAGCTATTCACCAATTGATTGTCATAATATTGCAGAAAGAATGTGCAGAGAGCAAAGCCAAGAAGAATTTTTCAAAACAGATGCACTTTAGCACAAAGCTTTGCAATAATTTCAAAGAAACCTATAATTTTGGTTGTCACAAGAAAAGTGAAAGAAAGGTTTCTAAAAACGCAAATTTTGATAAATCTTGCTCCTGCAAGGCTGATAAATACTTTCCTAAAAAGAAAAAATATTTTCCTTCCAAAAGATCATTTAAAGGACGAAGGGTAGTATTTAGGAAAAGATCAAAACCTTCTAAAAAAGGTGTGTGTTTTATTTGTGGTAAAGAAGGTCATTATGCTAACGCTTTCAGAGAAAGAAAAGATAAAAAGCAGATGAAGATAATGAATATCTTTTCTACAATACATGATCCATAAGATTGGGATCTCATATCCCACTCTGATGGAGAATATTTTGAAGTTTCAAGTTCTTCTCCAGAATCTTCAGATAGTGAAATTCTTGAAATCAAGAAATTAACAATTGATTTAGAATCATCTGATTCTGATGAAACATTCATTCCTGATATTAAAATGTTCAGTTTGAATTACTCAGGAGAGATACAAGCAAAGATTGCAGCAGTCAAAGCTGATCTAGCATAGTTAGATCCAGTTCAGTTTACGGCAAGAAGAAGATTGATTGAAAAACTTGAGAATCTTGAGAAACAACTGCCATCCAAAAGGAAAGAAAGATTTTCAGAAGAAGAAAGAAATGATGATGACTTCATCGAGAAAGAGTTCGATTCAATGTTCAGACCTTTGCAGATTTTCGTATCTCCAGGTATGAATCAAATTGATGCTCTTAAAAAGAAGATCACAGATTTGGAATCTTCAATTCATCATACAAGGTCAGAAATGATACAGTTGTCATCCAAACTTCAAATACTTATTTCTGATTATGATGATTGTAATTCTAAATTAACAAGCCTACTGATGAAAAATGTGCCAGTTATTGAAGAGATATCCCCAAAGGAAAATGTTGAGCTTTTTAATGTTATGGGCATCTGAGATAGAGTGGTTATTCCAATAAGAATTAAAGTCCCTAGCATTAAACCTTATACTTTGGATGCTCAAATAGATTCTGGTGCTATGAGTAGCTGCTGCAAATATAAAGCCATTCCTCATTATTATTGGCAGCCTACTAAACTCCAATTCAGGGCTATCACTGGTGATTTAATGGAAATAAGTCATATAGCTCCTGAATTTCCTATTTTCTTGAATGATGTCCAGGTTTTTGTCACTTTGTATAGTTTTGATACTGGTGCTGATGTTCTGTTAGGACAAGATTTTCTGAAGAAATATTTGCCAGTCACTTTTGGACAAGATTATGTTATATTCTCCACCACTGCTGGTCCTATCACAGTCCCTGCTTCCAGTGATTACAAAATTAATGTGCAGCCTGAAGATCAGGATCCTCTCCAGTATAGTCTGCAAGATCTGACGAAGATTAATAAGATTGTAAAAAATGCAGAGTTACATGGTCCCAAAACTTTGCAACAAATTTCTGATAAACTTCGTGCAGATTGTACTTCCAGTAGGCCAGATGCCTTTTGGGTAAGAGAAAAGTATTTTGTTGCACTACCTTACCGAGAAGGATATATTCCTAGGCCACAAAAATCCAATGCAAATCATATGAGTCCAAAAGAGCAAGAATTATGCAAAACAGAAATTGAACAATTGTTAGAACAAAAGCTTATTGAACCCTGCAAGAGCCCTTGGGCCTGCCCGGCTTTTTATGTCAATAAGCATAGTGAGCAGAAAAGAGACAAGAAAAGGCTTGTGATTAATTATAAGGCCTTGAATGATGCTCTTCTTCCTATTCGATATCCTCTACCTAACAAAGAATTGTTACTTGCTAAGATTGCTAATGCTAATGCATTTAGCAAGTTTGATCTTAAAAGTGGATTTTGGCAGATTGGTATTATTCCTGCTGACAGGTATAAAACAGCCTTCACTGTTCCTCATGGCCAATATCAATGGACTGTGATGCCCTTTGGTCTGAAAAATGCTCCATCTGAATTCCAAAAAAGGATGGAAGACATTTTTGGTGGGGTAGAGTACATTATTGTATATATTGATGATTTGCTTGTATTTAGTAGAGATGTAAATATGCACAAGATCCATTTAGAACAATTCTACCAACTTGTATATAAGCATGGATTAGTACTTTCAGATTCAGAGGAGAAGTTTCAGATTGGGAAAGTCAAGATTGATTACTTGGGTTTACACATAGAAAAAGGACATGTAGAACTCCAGCCACATGTACTAACCCATCTATTGAAGTTTCCTGATATAATTTCCGATGTAAAGACCTTGCAGAGATTTCTTGGATGTCTGAATTATATAAGAAATTTTTATGCCAAACAATCAGAGGATACAAAGATACTGCTGAACAGACTAATGAAAAAAGTTGTCAGTTGGACAGATGAAATGACAGCAACAGTAATTAGTATTAAGAGTAAGCTTAATGATTTTCCAAAACTCAAACTTCCTGATACTAATCTTCCTTTTATACTTGAAATAGATGCTTCTGATCACACTTGGGCTGCCATTTTGTTACAAAAGCATGGAAGAAAAGAATTGGTTTGTGCCTATTCCTCAGGATCTTTTGATGATATAGAGAAAAAGTATCCTTCTTCTCATAAAGAAATACTTGCAGTAAAGAGAGGAATAAAGAGATTTCACTTGTTCTTGAAAAGTGTTAAGTTTATTGTTAGAACAGATCTAAAGCATATGAAACAGATGTTGGCAAACAAAAGATTGTTAGAACAAGGTAGTACCAGAGTACTAAGATGGGCACTATGGCTTGAAGGTTTTGATTTTGATATTATTTACAAATCTGGTGCAGAAAATTATCTTGCTGACATGCTTACCAGAGAAGGTGCTCAAGAAATCAAGGAGATCAAGATGTTCAGACCACTCAATCAGCACGAAGCCTCTACAAGTCAGTCCAGTCATATCGAGTCTAAAAGAGTTAAGTATGTCACAGTCTGTAGTAACTGTCATTATGAGTTTTGTCTAGAGTGTCTATCAAAACAGGTCCGAGTCTTGCCATTATGCTTAAGACAAATCATTTTGCAAAAATGGTTTGATTCTGAGGAGTCTAGATGGTCATATACAAAAGAGTTACCATATAGGATTAGGCCATGGCGTGTTTATTATGCATTGTCTAGGGAACCAGATCCTGTTTATTTTGGGTGTATTCAAAATACTGACTGGACATGGTCAGAATATTTTTCTATTCACTAGAGAGCTAGGATACATGGTTCGGTTAAGGTCATATTTTATGCTGTAGCTATAGATCCCTCTAACAATTGGTGGAGTCCATGGTTTAAGCTATTCATGTTTAGGTATTTGCCTAGAGCTAAAAGTATTTTTGATAATACTTTTGCTGAGTTTGTCAGAATTTTCCATTGGGAAATGCATGTAGCTGTCTAGAATGATTATGTCTTAGAGTTTGAATTTATCCACAAACACACAATTGTCATTCCTAATGAAGAAGATGAGTACTTTAAGCTTTCTGTCAGATTCAGAGGATTGATATCAGTGGACCCACAAGACAGGCCAACATTCATGTTCACATTCCCGTTCTTTTTTTGTACCAGAGATACAGCACCATATTGGCTAGATGAATCTATCCCATACGAAGTGCTTGCTCCAAATAATGAAGAACTAATTGAGGAATTGGTAGAACAAGACCAAATCAGACTTGGCCATAATAATCCAGTTGCTCCAGAAACACATGCCCATGATTATGATGACAGAGCTAACAGCGATTGATTGAAGGGATCAATCAAATGAAATCCTTTCATATCCTGCTTTATTTGTACATATACTGCTCTTTGGTTTCCGTGGGATTTAGTCAGAATAAAATCTCCACTGTGTAATTACTTTATCCTGCTTTATTTTTACATATACTGTTCTTCGGTTTCCGTGGGATTTAGTCCGAATAAAATCTCCATTGTGTAATTACTTTTGTATAAGAGCCGATGTCCTAGATTCCGACCATCTTTTCATTTCAGAGACGTCATGATTCGGTCCCCATATGGCTTAGCCTCCAAGGGACGAGATAACAAGTGGTAGTCCCCACTTGCCCGAATCTTTAGAACTATTCATTACCTTTTGTACAAAGTTCTTTCGTGATAGACATCTTGCATGATGATCTAGCGAAAGTTTGATTCTTCTGGTTTCAAGTTCCCGGTAAAAGCTTTCACCGGATGACCTGCTAGGATATTATAAATACTAGCATTGTAAGCTCATTGAGGGGCATTAGAGTCTTGAGAGTTTGGAGAGAGTCTGAGTAGTGTTAAAGTCTGAGTGAAGTCTCCCTGCTCTGCATCTGCGAGAAGTTTTCTCGATCTGCTTGCACCACGGAGTTTAACTCTATAGTCTGTATTGTGAGTTTGAGTTCTTTGAGTTTTAGACGAGACGAGATCTCCCTGCTCTGCATCTGCGAGAAGTTTTCTCGATCTGCTTGCATCACGGAGCGCTAGTCTCATATCTGGATTCTGTAATTATCTGAGAAGCGAATATATCTTTTACATCTTTGCACATCCTTGCATCTTGAGAGAGTCTGACTCTGAGTAGTGTTAAAGTCTGAGTGAAGTCTCCCTGTTCTGCATCTGCGAGAAGTTTTCTCGATCTGCTTGCACCACGGAGTTTAACTCTATAGTCTGTATTGTGAGTTTGAGTTCTTTGAGTTTTAGACGAGACGAGATCTCCCTGCTCTGCATCTGCGAGAATTTTTCTTGATCTGCTTGCATCACAGAGCACTAGTCTCATATCTGGATTCTGTAATGATCTGAGAAGCGAATATATCTTTTACATCTTTGCACATCTTTGCATCTTTGTATTTAGCGCAAATCGCTCATCAAAAACTGCCTCAGAATTGGATTCCGGGGCTCCGAAGTGCGACTTTTGCGCCTCTGCGCCCAAAAAAGTGCTGATGACGTCAGCATTTGTACGGCGGGTGACGTCAGCATGACGTCAGCAGGGCGACGTAGCGGGATGACGTCAGCATGACGTCATCACGTATGGACGATGACGTGGCAGGTACGGTGGCGGGGACACGTGGCAGTGATGTGACAGGAGGCCACGCAAGCTGGTGACTCATCAGGTGATTGGACAGGGGAGTGACGTGGGCATGTGACTGTGCAGGGGGTGACATAGGCGGTGACGTCACCAAGCAGGAGGCGGTAAGCGGTATGTGGCGCACCGCTTTTCGGGGATGGCAGTTTCGGAGGGAGGGGCTCCGCCACACCCCAGAGCCTGACGCGTGGCGGGAGTACGGCGGCAAAACCGCCGAACTCCCGGACGCGAAAGTTCGGGCGGTTCGGGGATGGGGCGACCCGCCCACCGTCGATCTGCGGGGCTGTGGATCAGACGGCTGGCGGCGGACGTGAAGGGACGGCGGGTTAAGTGCGGGGTATATGCGGAGTATATTCGTTTTTTAATATTTGCGCGGGTGGGTTAAAAACTTAGGGAAACGGGTTTATGTTGGTTTTTACAGGCACGGGCTTAATACTTATGCACAGAAACTTTGGGTTAGGGGTGGAATATGGGTTTTTTACAGCATTAGGGTGAAACTTTACAAGGGGAAAGGTGAAGACATGGGTTTTTTGGGGGTTTTTAGGGTTAAGGGAGAGGTTAGTGAATTCTAGCCTGAGTACCTCCAACTGAAAAACTGCCTTAAACCGAAAAATGGATTGCTTATCAAAATTGGAACACAGCAGTGGCACTTAGACTAACACACTCTTATGGACACTTCTTTGGCCATCTGTAGCAAATATGGAGCATTGCAGCATGCATAGTACGACATATTTGGCATGTAAAATTGTCGATCATGAAAGATGATTAACCTGCTGCAGCAGGAGGCTAACAGTGGCTCCACTTGGGGATGGCTTTTCCTTGTGAAAAGCCAAGAACAGCAGGTCAGACTGCCTTGTATTCAATTGTTGCTGTGTTCTGCAAATTTCCCTTGGTTGGCTACCTTATTGATCCTACCTACCTACCTACCCTAACTAGTACTTACTTTGCTGTTAGGTGAAGTGAAATAGCCAATGCAGCCACTTAAGCAATAATAACATGAGTGGGCTTTGCTGCTTGTGCTTGCTAGTGAGACCAACTGAGATTTTGCAATTTGTTGTGGCTTTGTCAATCTTTGAGAAGATCAGGAAGCTACTGACCTCCTTTGCGGTGTTTAAATACTGTACAAAACTGTCCTGCAACATATATATACAATTTCTAGGCTGAATTAAAGAACTGTACAAAGGTTGAGGATTGCTACCATGCCTCGGAGTCGGGAGATCATCGACAACTCGGTACTGAGCCTTGCAGCCTGTTAATAGCGAAGAGCACTGATCTCTTTTATCATTCTGCCTGCCAGCGGATAGGTCATTCAGAACTTGCAGAGGTACTTGTAATTTATCACAATCTGGCTCGAATAGGACTTGACTGATCTGTGCAGGCTGCTGGTCTTCTTCTTCTTTGAACAACTCAGATGGCTGAAAACAAAGAGGCAGGGGATCCACTTGGATCATTTGGTCATATGCTGCTGCTTCTGTGTCCTCCTCAATCTGATATTCAATGGCTCTTTGGGGCTGCAAAACTAGAGGCAATACCTTTGGAACAATATCTTGATTAACCTCAAGACGGTCAATAGCAACACACGGTGACACTTGATCATGATAGTTATCCTTTATAAATTGAAAAGATTCAAAACAAAAGGGTAAAGTTCTTTCACTGAAATCAACACACTCTGCGTTTTCTTCCTTTTCTTCATAGCTGAGATGGGCATGCTGATCATTGGGTTCAGGTTGCTGAACCTGAACACTGCTTCCTACCAAAATGGGATCTGATTCCTCTGCAAGGCTGATGTGGTCGTTAGGCTCATAATCATCATCATACAGATCATATTTGGGCAGACAGTTGAAAGAAGAGAAGCTATTATATTCACACAGTATATCAGGAGAATGCTCCATCATATATGACTAGATGAATATGTCATCTATTTTGTGGCAGGTTTGTTCGTGAATGTCACTACTTTCCTGTTGCGAAACAGATCTGTTCTGGTGCTCTGAACATTCCACTTTCATTGTGATGAACTGCATCATTTCCTCTGTCTTTTGTAACACACTAAGAAATCTTTCTTCTTGCTCTGCTTTGCGCTGTTCTTCCCTCCTTCTTAGATTTGCCTCCACGTCCACAGCTATGTCCTGCATCTGTTTCAAAGTGGACAGGCATCTCTCTCTTAAATAGAATTCCATCTCTGTGGCAAATGCTCTAGGATATTGCAATAGAGCTAGATAAAGGGGAGGTCTTATATTTAAAGGCATGGACTGATAAACTTGATTGAATCTGTCTGAAAACTGCTGAACAGATTCATCTGGATGCCTTTCTAAATGATTGTATTCTTCGATGAGCACGAAGAGATTACCTCTGATCATCCATCTATCAAGGAAAAGCTTGGCACACTGCTGAAACTTAGAGATGCTCGCCTCAGGCAACGCTTTAAACTAAGTCCTAGCTTCGCTTTGCAAAGAAAGGGCAAATAGTCTAAGACTGACATCTTCATCTTCCACTTCAAATGTATTAAGATAATATTCAAAAGCCTGGATATGTTTCTGGGTAGTAATACCATTCTCTCCATCAAATCTAGGGAGATATTCAGGATGATTTGCCGGTAGAGGAACAAGCACAAGAGGCAAAATGAGCGGCTTATATCTTTCAGGAACTTTACGAGGCACGGGAGTATGTACAGGAACTAGAAGACTAGGCTCTATTTTTGTTTCCTCCTTAGCTGTATGATGATCTTCAACAACATTTGAAAGCTGCTGCTCTGATGTGGAAGGAGGCTTTTCAACAACCTTTTCCAAAGGAAAAACATAAAAATCTGACATAAAATCGTTTTTAAAGTACAATATGCACAACAAAATCTGGTGCAAGAGAAAGAACATGATCTCTTGGATGATAGTCCAAGTCAAGAGCCTGATCTGCTTATATAATTCCTTCGAGTTCATTTCTCCAGTGGAATCTTTATTATGAGGATGATGTGGAGTCGCTGGGTGGATGAATCAACCTTGAAGTGCCTGATCTCTGTCCACCGTCACAGATCAGAGCTGAACATGAAAAGCCCTGAAGAAAAGGAACATTTTCTCCAGAAAACGAGGCGAACTGGTCAAAATTGAGGATTTACTCTAATAAACACATGATTCACTCCCCAGTGGAGTCACCATTATGTTATCACTCAGGTTGTCCCAAGGGATACGGCCGAGGTAACCACAAACCAACTTTGGACTGCAGGCCCTAGCCTACCTGCAGTCAGAGAGGGCTCTCTCTTTATGATTTAGCTTTGTTGAAAGGGATGATTTTAGGCTAGATATGATGCACAGGGGTTTTGATTGAGTTTTGGTGCGAAAACTGACACTTTCAGGTAGAGAGGCAGAGTATAGTCTGAATCTTTCATGCCATTGGGCGTGGAGTCGAGGAGGGGAACTGCCGGTGTATTTCCTTAATAACAGTGAGGGAACATGGAGCAAGATAGCTGAGGTTGAAGCAATTTTCAGGTTTAAGGGATGAACTGAATGCTAAAGAAAGAGAGGCAATTAAGAATCTCTCCAACAGATTAGAAGAGAAAATAACAGGGCGCTACCTAGGGGCAGTTAAGAATCCCTAGATAATTGGCCAACACAGGTGAATTGGGGTAAACATGAGCCGGAAGGAATTCAATGTTCATAACCAATTCTTTTAGAGGAAAACATCAAGAAATAGCATAAATTGAGCATAGAGAGTATTTAAAGTAATTCTAGGCTATTCCTTTTTTCTGCTATTTAGATAATGGCAAACACATAAACAGAGATAAGAGGCACTTATTGCTTCACGCCACAGTGTTGTTGGGAAAGGTATCCAATACGGAATGACCCTATCCCACTCTAAGGGTGATAGTACCTCAGCAACAATCGAAGCAAAGCTATTCGAGATTACTTCTTTATGAGATGTAAGAGAGGGGAGAAAGAGATCCATTAACCGTTGTCTTCCGCTAATGATTGATCCAATCTTCTCTCTTTGCTGCTTGCTCCCAGCTCCTTGCTCTTTCAGTGGCCCAGCTACACCAGGATCCTTCAAAACGGCAAGAGAGGGAAACTACAAGAAGCATACATTCATAACTGATTCAAGGATTAGGATAAATCAAATACACAAGTATAGCAATACACCATTGAAACACATGCATATAGAAGAACCTCAAATGCTTTATTAATGGAAGAAGTAAAGTTCTGAGAGTGTTACAACCATAAAAGGCCCAATCCAACAACACCTCCGAGCAGAAAGAAATCTCCTCTTCACCTCCTTCAAAGCAATCACCCAATAGTTCTATACTCAAACCAACAACACTTCCTTACATTCACAAGATTCCAGCCCCCTTAGACCTCATGAGAGAGCTCTATATATAGGAGTTTTGGAGAAAGGATGAGTCAGCTTGAGGCTGGCATGAAGCTGACTAGTGTCCTCTCCCACTTCAGTTATTCTTCAGTTCTTGAGTCCACTTGGAGGTTCTTGCTTCCACTTGGAGATCTAGATCCTCTTACTCATCACAAGGCGAATTCCCTGATCCAAGTGTCATTTTGGAAGCTTCCTGGGCATTTGACACATTGAGGAATGACTGTGCCACTTGGCCAATCTCGCCCAGCGCAGGTAGCCTTCATTGCTTTTGACATTCAGCGCAGGTACAGAGTGGAGCAGTTGACATTCAACGCAGATGCTCAGTGGAGCAGTTGACATGATCCAGAATTAGCTTGTTTTTGAGTGTTTTCAGGTGGAGAACTGATATTTAGTGCTGTGGTTTGCTGACCTTGTTCCTCTAGGGGTAGGAACAACATGTTTAGGGACTTTGGATCCCTCAGATTATTGACATTTCATGCTTCATGCTGTAAGGCACAAAAATGTCTATAACAGTTGCCCCCTAAAGTATGAGGTCGTTTATCGGGTGAAATGCTTTATCAGGAGGATCCGAAGTTCATTCAATCGCTGAGAGGTGACCTGTAATAAAATACACTACAATACATTATTTTTCATTCTGCTTTTATGATCTAGCTAAGGCGGGCATTCCCATGCTCAGCTTTATAAATTCATTTTGGTACATATAACAGACGATCGTCTGATGGTAGACTGATAATTCTCTGCTGAAATTATCATCCTTTGAGTAGGATGATCATCTGCTGTAATAATGTACATATCAAATGTCTTTATATTTCCTGAATATATATCGCAGCCCGGATGGATGAAACTAGATCCGGGGTCTTCAAACTCGTTCGATCTTCACTCTAAGTACAAGTCGATCCATGTGAGAATTGTGCTGAAGTCGAACATGGAAAGACATCGCTTGATTACTGGTCAATAATGTAAACCATTAACAAGCGCGAGAGGAATCACCGATAATGATAATGACCCTCAAGGTACTGCAGTACAATTCACGTGGTGTGAATAAAGGACTTGGCGTCGAACACCACGCAAAATCTTCTGGTCGAAGGTCATTGATGTATACCTGTCGCCGGAAGTGAGAAACTTGCCATTGAGGCATGCAAGCTTCAAAGTACTGGGGGGGTGTTCCTAGATCAACTTCTTGGATAATGAGCTGAAGTCGACAAGAAGCGATCTGTCAAAGGAGGGCCTTAATTAATCCCACATCAGTGACACGGAATGGAGTTAATGATTTTAGTGGAGGTGAAAACAATCTGTGAAATATGATTCAGGGTGGCGATCATGGATGGATGAAGGATAATGTATGGCAGTGGATGGGACACGGTTGACTCTTTCTGAACAACATCTCTTGAACATATAATGACACTGATGTGATGGATCGATAGCATTACCCCAAATGTGGATGGTTTGGCGAAGACCATGGTGATGAGACCGGTGAATGAAACAACCCAACCCGATGTGATACAGAGGACAAAGTGTCATGTTCAAGAGCGACTTGCTACCATTAAAGCTTTGAGGTTCTCCCAATTTTTCCCCAGCCATTTCTGACCAGTACCTCTTTATTTTTGTCAAGCTTGAGGAGGATAACATATGCTTGTTCTATAACCTGCCCTTCGGGCAAGCCCATCGCTATGTTTTAACGAGCCTAGCGATAGGGAAACTCGTTCTCGTCTAAAGACAAGTTTGTCGCTATTTAATCATTTTAACGAGTCTAACGACAAGGAAAACTCGGTCCTTTTCATTTTTAGAGAGTCTGAAAAGGTACAGAAAGTTAACTCCAAAATTCCTTTTTCGTCATCTAATCCCTTAAGTCCGAAAAAGTATAAAACAATACAGAAGGGATGAGTTTTCGATAACTTTAACGAGCCGAATAAAACAAGCGCTCGACCTTTTTGTGTAATAATCCCTCAGGTCCAAAAAGATTAAAATCTAGAGGAGGGATAACTCTTCCGGTCCTTTTAACGAGCTGGAAGGCCAAAACTCGGCAAACTTTTCATATTTTACGAGTCAGGAGAAAAGAGCTCAAAGAAGACTCGTTTTTTGAGGAACGAGTGATAAACAGGGATAGCAGCAGATTCCAGGTACAGGTTGGAATTTTCCAATCACGGCAGTGTCACAAGGATGGCTAGGTGAAATCACTCTTCGCAGTTGTTCCTCAAAATAGGTAAACAAGCATATGGAGGTGAATGATCGGCCAAATGGAATGGAGGTGGCAGGTGCAAAACACGACCAAGGCTTTTTATGGCTAATAAATTTACGATCACAATGGTTATTTACGGGAATAGGTTCATTTTTTAATGAGCTTGAACTCTGGAGGAAACTCTTGCTCATGCTTTTCTATTTTTTAACGAGCATAAATTCCGCGGTAAAACTGCTCGATCTTATGTTTATTTTTTAACGAGCATGAACTATGTGCTAAAACTGCTCGGATCTCGCTTTTTTATTTTTTAACGAGCATAAATTCCGCAGTAAAACTACTCGATATACCAGTCATAAGATAAGAATGTCTCCTGCAAGATTCCATTTTTTATAGAGCTTGCACCTCACATAAGCTATGCTCCCTCTCCTCCTTTCTTTATGCAAGTTCGGAAACGGCTAATCCTAAAAGCAGATAAATAACCGCTCTTAGCTTGCACTCCGAAAGGTTTGCATGCCCCCAGGTATAAAGTATAATTTCAAGGCTGCCCCTACTTATCTGATAAAACATGTGTTAAAGGGTGAGGCTTGCCTCTTTCTGGTTACCCAAAGATTGTTTTGTTAACACCATCAAACGAAAACATTTCCTCGGCACTGTCTACCGAAGTAGACAATGGTGAATGACCTTTGTCAAACAAGTATCCTTGACAAAAGAATCCTGTTCTAGAACAACCCCTCTTCCATCCACGGACGGGGTACGGACTAGTCATACTCTTTCGCGGAAATTCTACCCTATACCCAAGGTTTCTTCTGCCTAAAGCAGACCAGGATGCATGCCCCCTGGGTTCCAGTCCCATCTTTCCGAATCACTCGCACTCATCGGGAAGGAGGACTGGGGGTGGAGACATTTCTTGAGTGAATAGACCATTGAGGGTTGGTATGTGACTATTTGCAATGCGTGATCCCGGAAATGAAAGTTGGTCTACGAGCTTGACCATTCTTCCTTCGTGTGGAAAACACATTACTCTAAAGAGTGAGGAGACTATAGCTCCCATGCAATATATATAGTCTCGTCCAAGGAGTAGGTTATAATCCAAGGGTCCTTGAACGACCATGATGTTCATTTGAACGGTCTTCCCTTTCAATGTAACAGGCACATTGGGGAGGATCCCTAATGGTCGACTGGTTCCTTTATCAAAACCCGAGAGATTTCTTATCTCAGGAAAAAGCTCCGGGGAACCCAGTGCTTTCCAAGCAATAGAGGAAAGGATACTCACAGATGCCCCTTCATCAATGATAGTTCCAGCCATTACCATTCTATAAATTTGGACTATGATTCTGAATGGTATACTGGCTGGTAACCGGGGTCTGCCTAGTTGGTTCCAATCAAAGGACACAACCAGGTTGCTTGGTGGTGGGACCGAATACACGGCCGGATATGACCCTGACGATGTTCCTTCCTGCGATAAAGGAATGGGCGCATTGCCCTGATGCTCATCAGAGTCGGTGTTGATGAAAAGAATCTGGATGGTGTCATCCTTATTCTCTTCAGTGAGGGTGTCATTTGAAGATGAAACCTCTGAAGGCAGAACCGGGTCAACTGTCGTTTCGACCTTTAGACTTTCGTCTGGTCTGGATTCAGTAGGTTCATTTTCAATGACTGACACTTCAGCTGACCACTTGAGCGGGCCAGCTGTATTTTCAACCAACGAAGGACTTGGCACGAGTTTTTTGTATCCAGGAGGAAGTC
Organism: Pinus tabuliformis; assembly: GCA_031772625.1. Lineage (NCBI taxonomy): Eukaryota > Viridiplantae > Streptophyta > Pinopsida > Pinales > Pinaceae > Pinus > Pinus tabuliformis. The sequence continues at coordinate 1,810,982,318 of CM062818.1, forward strand.
TCAACGGTGAAACCGGGTGATCTTCCAAAACTCTCTTCGCTTCGTCTAAGAAGGGACAACGGTGGATGGCGTGATCGCCTTTACACAGTTTGCAGGGGGATCTTGCTCCCCCTGTTTGTCTTGAACCTTCACTTTCGCTGGTTGACGGTAAGCAATCAACATGGCTATCAGAGGTTGATGCTCCCGAATTGTGCAACCGAGGGGACCAGTCCCTTAGTATCCGGGGAATACAGGGACAATCTCTATGGAAGTGGTCTCCTCTACATATGACACATGGCGATTTAGGCCCGGTCTGTGCTGTGTGTGGATTTTTGTCAGATGTCTTTTGCTTGCCCCCAGTCGCCTTAGGCTCCTTCTTCTTCTTCTCCTTCTTCTCCATGGGAGCTTGGCTTTTGCCGGCTCTACCTTGCGAAGATGAAGGATTGGAGGAAGAGTTATAGGAAGTAGAAGGCTGGTGGGTAGCTCTAGACTGATCTGACTGTTGACTCGACTGTTCAGGAACCATGGTGTTCTGAACTACATTGGTTGAGAATAGCCAAATTGGTAGGCCAATTGTCAGTCCTGGAAGCGACAATGTGGCCATGTGGGGCGCACCAACTTCTCCCCAAGAGGAGAAAGGACTAGGATTTCCATCATGTGGAATTCCTTGGTTGGGGCGTTCCATGTTCTCAACCTAAAGATCAACGTAGGAATAGGAGGTGATTATGTTCCGTTTAAAATAAATTTTATAACGACGCTTTAGACACAACTTGCTTTTTCACTTTTTAAGAGTCGAGAAAAAGCTAAAGATGACTCTAGTCTCCTTCGATGTTTTAACGAGCCCGAAGTGACAAATGCTCAGATGGACTTTTTTAGTTATAGAGTTTGAAAAAGGCCAAAAGAAACTGCTCTGGAGTTCTAGGCAGAGGGTGTGCCAAACTTTTCGCAAAACCACAGAATACGTTTTACGGTACGAGTGGTCGATCTTCGTGAATGCTGTGTTCACTGCATTGCGATCAGTAGGGCGGCTGACACAGTTTCCTATGGATAAAGGCTTTGTTCCTATAGGGGTCTCCCAATATATACACGACAGTACGTGGGATCACAAGTCCGTATTGATACTTATCGCTTCACCGTGGAGGAATCACCCAACCACTCAACGCTAAGATATCACGTTTAACAATGCCAGAACACGTCTCTAGCTTAGACCTCTATGTGTTTGTGTTATGTTTCAATGCGTTGTTATGTAAATTCAATTTATTTTAAGGTTGATCTTGTTTAGCAGTTTGCCTTTATGGATCACCACGAGATGTATAGTAACACTCCTAAATGCAGTCTAAGATGATAAGCAAGCTTTTCAATCTTTCAACTTTGAAAATCTTAACTACTGAGGGAAAAGAAAGACAACATCTTTTCACACAGATCATAGAGCACACACTAATGCACTTTTTCCTAAATCAACATGCAAACTGTCATAATGCACATGCACAATGCAGGTATTTCTTTTCTCTTTCTTAATGTTTGTGCGATACAAAAAGAAAGCTGTTGTATAACTTTGAATTCAATTTCAAGTGAAAGCAAACAAGCTTGTCCAAAATCAATAGACACCTTAAGATTTACTTGTTTCGACACTAGAACTATATAAATTCAAACCATATGACGAACGCAAAAGCTCAATCAGCTATGAACAGCAAACAAACTAACTCTTAAGATCAAAACGACACTTTATCACAGGTCTAGATCTAAGAGGCCACAACAAGACTAGTTCACTTTCGTTATGGGAAACTGCAAATGATGTAAGAAATACACAAAGAACAAATACAGTTTCTTTATACAACCAAGGCGGAATAGTGGCAAGGAAAGTTGGTTTCAGATAGGTACATTGACTGGTAACAGGCTGCAAAAACAAGGGTGAAAACAGGGCAAGAAACAGCAGGAAACCCCAGTAGCAGAAGGCAAGACTGGTTCAGCGCAGGTGGTACACTGTCACTTTGACATTCAGCGCAGGTAGCCCCTTCGGGAACTACGCTGAAATGCAGATAGCCTTCACACAGCCTGCACTGAAGAACGAAACTTTCATTTCTCTTGGTTTCCGGGTCACAGATTGCTAAAAAATTCACAGTTTTTGGCCAAATCAGAAGCTATCAGTCAAGTACACACTAAGGGATGAAAATGAGGATGAAAAGCTATCACTAAGAGCTTATTAGAGTCTTTGTGGATCAGCTCTTCAAATCATAAACTTGCCCAGAAACTGAGCTAGAGTAGCTGCCCTCTACTTTGCATTTGAAAGATCCAAATGCAGTTCGATTCGGTACTCCCTGTGTTTATGAAATGAATAGCAAAAACACAAACAACCAACAAGATACGATCCCCAGTGGAGTCGCCAATTTGTTGTTGGGAAAAGTATCCAATACGGAATGACCCTATCCCACTCTAAGGGTGATAGTACCTCAGCAACAATCGAAGCAAAGCTATTCGAGATTACTTCTTTATGAGATGTAAGAGAGGGGAGAAAGAGATCCACTAACCGTTGTCTTCCGCTAATGATTGATCCAATCTTCTCTCTTTGCTGCTTGCTCCCAGCTCCTTGCTCTTTCACTGGCCCAGCTACACCAAGATCCTGCAAAACGGCAAGAGAGGGAAACTACAAGAAGCATACATTCATAACTGATTCAAGGATTAGGATAAATCAAATACACAAGTATAGCAATACACCATTGAAACACATGCATATAGAAGAACCTCAAATGCTTTATTAATGGAAGAAGTAAAGTTCTGAGAGTGTTACAACCATAAAAGGCCCAATCCAGCAACACCTCCGAGCAGAAAGAAATCTCCTCTTCACCTCCTTCAAAGCAATCACCCAATAGTTCTATACTCAAACCAACAACACTTCCTTACATTCACAAGATTCCAGCCCCCTTAGACCTCATGAGAGAGCTCTATATATAGGAGTTTTGGAGAAAGGATGAGTCAGCTTGAGGCTGGCATGAAGCTGACTAGTGTCCTCTCCCACTTCAGTTATTCTTCAGTTCTTGAGTCCACTTGGAGGTTCTTGCTTCCACTTGGAGATCTAGATCCTCTTACTCATCACAAGGCGAATTCCCTGATCCAAGTGTCATTTTGGAAGCTTCCTGGGCATTTGACACATTGAGGAATGACTGTGCCACTTGGCCAATCTCGCCCAGCGCAGGTAGCCTTCATTGCTTTTGACATTCAGCGCAAGTACAGAGTGGAGCAGTTGACATTCAGCGCAGATGCTCAGTGGAGCAGTTGACATGATCCAGAATTAGCTTGTTTTTGAGTGTTTTCAGGTGGAGAACTAATATTTAGTGCTGTGGTTTGCTGACCTTGTTCCTCTAGGGGTAGGAACAACATGTTTAGGGACTTTGGATCCCTCATATTATTGACATTTCATGCTTCATGCTGTAAGGCACAAAAATGTCTATAACACACAGCGTAGGAATTCCATCTTCAACTCTTCAAAACATTCATCAACAACAGACAGTTCGCTCTCCAAGATTTAAGCAATCTTTTATTACAGAAAAGTTCAGGTATACACAGCGAGTCTCTAGTGAAAATTCTCAATTAACCAACCCTTAAAACTATACAGAGGGTGGTATATATAGGGAAAAAACTCTCTGCAGAGTTCCTTTATTACATCTTGACCTAATTAGGTCATAAAAAATGACTACTTGACCTAATCCTATCCTGAAATAAATACAAAAAATATCTCGGGCCATGCTCAGGGCCGATGTGTCAAAACTGAATAAATGATGTTGTCCTTGGTGGCTTGCTGCAGTGTTTTCTGCAATAAATGAGTATGGGTTTCTGCTTTCTTGCTGTCCTGGTGCTTTGAATGCCTTGATGGTGATTTGAAGGCAAGGATGGGCTGATGCTTATTGATTTGACTTTCTGGGGGCTTAATCAATGTTCAGGTGCCTCGAGCCCCTAAAAAATCTTGACTGATACTCTCTGGCGTCTTTTCTTCCACTGATACTCTCTGACAAAATCTGGACTACTGATCTAATATGCTGCGGGTCTAATCACCAGTAAATGGCCACTGTTCGGCCTCTGTATCATCCGGAATGATCTTCTTCTCCTTTTGGTATGCTCTGTGAAGAAAACGGATCATTTTTGCACCTTTTCGGGCTTCCTGGGGCTGCATGGTGAGAATATTCCTTAAAGATTCCCTGAAGATTCTCCATTTCGGCCTAAAAAAAATCGCTCTCATTAAAAACTGCCTCAGAATTGGATTCCGGGGCTCTGAAGTGCGACTTTTGCGCCTCTGCGCCCAAAAAAGTGTTGATGACATCATCATGACGTCAACATTTGTACGGCAGGTGACGTCAGCATGACGTCAGCAGGGCGACGTGGCGGGATGACGTCAGCATGACGTCATCACGTACGGACGATGACGTGGCAGGTACGGTGGAGGGGACACGTGGTAGTGACGTGGCAGGAGGCCACGCAGGTTGGTGACTCATCGGGTGACTGGACAGGGGAGTGACGTGGGCATGTGACTGTGCAGGGGGTGACGTAGGCGGTGACGTCACCAGGCAGGAGGCGGTAAGCGGTATGTGGCGCACCGCTTTTCGGGGATGGCGGTTTCGGAGGGAGGGGCTCCGCCACACCCCAGAGCCTGATGCGTGGCGGGAGTACGGCGGCAAAACCGCCGAACTCCCGGACGCTAAAGTTCGGGCGGTTCGGGGATGGGGCGGCCCGCCCACCGTCGATCTGCGGGGCTGTGGATCGGACGGCTGGCGGCGGACGCGAAGGGACGGCGGGTTAAGTGCGGGGTATATGCGGAGTATATTCGTTTTTTAATATTTGCGCGGGTGGGTTAAAAACTTAGGGAAACGGGTTTATGTTGGTTTTTACAGGCGCGGGCTTAATACTTATGCACAGAAACTTTGGGTTAGGGGCGGAATATGGGTTTTTTACAGCGTTAGGGTGAAACTTTACAAGGGGAAAGGTGAAAACATGGGTTTTTTGGGGGTTTTTAGGGTTAAGGGAGAGGTTAGTGAATTCCAGCCTGAGTACCTCCAACTGAAAAACTGCCTTAAACCGAAAAATGGATTGCTTATCAAAATTGGAACACAGCAGTGGCACTTAGACTAGCACACTCTTATGGACACTTCTTTGGCCATCTGTAGGAAATATGGAGCATTGCAGCATGCATAGTACGACATATTTGGCATGTAAAACTGTCGATCATGAAAGATGATTAACCTGTTGCAGCAGGAGGCTAACAGCAGGAAGCGAGAAACTTGCCATTGATGTATGCAAGACTCAAGGTACTAGAAGGTGTCTATAAGTAAACTTCTTGGATAATGTGCTCATGTAAAAAAGAAGCGACTTGTCACAGGAGGGCCTTGATGTATCCCCCATCAATGACACAAAACAAGTGTAATGATTTTGAAGATAGAATATGACTTACGACACAAGGTTCAGGAATGATGGTCATGAAAATGAAGGTTTATGAGTATTGCAAAGGATGAAGTTTACTGAGTGACTTCTCTTGAATATGTCGGCGACACTAAATGAATTGGCATCATTTACCCAAAACTAAAGTGATGGAAGGTGTGATAGGCCATAGGCATGATAACCATCAAGTAGATAAACCAACCCAAATAGTCACATAGATGAAGTTAAAGTGTCATGTTCAAGAGTGACTTGCTACCATAAAGTGATTTATCCCTTTTCCCATTTTCCCCAAGCATTGCTGACCAGTACCTCTCTATTTTTTTTTAAACAATCTTGAGGAGGATAACATATGCTTGTAGTATAATTCCACCCTTCAGGTGAATCCATCGCTATGTGATGTTTTAACGAGCCTAGCGAAGGTGAAACTCGGTCTTGTCATGATGGACAAGTTTGTTGCTATTTAATGCTTTAATGAGTTTAACGACAATGAGAAATTGATCCTTTCCATGTTTAGAGAGTTTGAAAAGGGACAAAAAGAAAACTCCACAAGTTATTTTTTGTAAATTTGTCTCTCAAGTTCGAAAAATCATAAAATAATACAAGAGAGAACCTATTTCCCATGTTCGATCAGTGTATTCCTTTTTCATAAGTAATCTATCTCAGTCCAGAAAAGTGTTAAACTTATACTAAGTAGATGTTGTTTCAAATCTATTTATGAGCTGAAAAGGAAAAGAACTCTATAATCTTTTCATATTTCGAGAGTTTAAAAAGAGCTTAAAGAGGACTCCACTTAGAGGAACCAGTGGTTTCTAGGATAGCAATTGGTTCCGATGATGTTATAACTTCTCAAAATATGTTGATTTACGTGAAGAGGCTGTTTAATAAGACCACTCATTGCAACTGTTCCTCAAAAAGGGTAAAACAACCAAGGGAAATCGTATGATCAGCCAAGAAGATAGTGATGATGGAAGGAGAAAAACCAAGGCTCATATGACGGAAGAGGTTGATAAGATGGCAATCACGAGGGTTAAAATGGAGATGGGTTCATTTTTACACAAGCTTGAACCATTGGGAACTATGCTCGGATCTGGTTTCATGTTTACACAAATTTGAAATCAAAAACTATGCTTGGATTTAGTTTCATTTTTACACAAGCATGAAACAAAAACTATGCTTGGATTCAATTTCATTTTTACACAAGCTTGAAATGAAAAACTATGCTTGATATTGGTTTACATGCCCCCAACATGATGACTCGATTCTAGGTGCATGCCCCCCAAGCTTCATTACATTCACCTAAGTAGACTACTCGCAACTATCAGGTGGATGGAATGAAGGTTCATTTATGAGATCAAGTGAAAGACTCGACTGGGATTTTATGAGGTTTAATCAAAGACTTGAATTGGAACTTTGCTCCTGGGGACCTTGTTTCATTTTTTAATGAGCTTGACATAAGACAAGGAACTCTACTCAGAGACCTGTTTCATTTTTTAATGAGGTTGACACAGTAAAAGAACTATCCTCATATTCCTTATTTCAGTTTTTAACAAGCTTGACACAAGACAAGGAAATATGCTCATGATTCCTTGATCACGACCCATAAGAGGTCATGACTTCCAAGAGGTTCTCATCATATGGGATAACAATGCTCTAGAAGGGATACGTAGCAAGGAATCCATTAGAGAGATCTGGTTCCAATGCCCCCAGTACATAATGTACAACATCATGGAATTGATCATCAGTTGATGTAGGCATGGAGCGGGTTGCCACATAATTGACCCATGGCGGGGAAGATACCATTAGAAAAAAAGACCATTTAGGGAAGATGGTTGACTAGAAGCCATATTTGGACTGGGAAATGAAAGATGGTCAATGGTAAAAATTATGTCTTCATGCAAGAAACACATCACTCGAAAGAGTGTTGAAACAATAGCTCCCATGTCATAAACATAGTCGCTCCCAAGAAGTAAATTGTAATCTAAAGGACCTGGGACTAACATCACATTGAGATAAACAAATTTTCCTCCCAAAGTAATAGGCAATGGAGGAAGGATCCCTAATGGTTGACTATTTCCTCTATTAAAAGCCAACACATTCTGGGTAACAGGCACAAGTGGTGACAAACTGAGCGCTTGCCAAGTAGTGGAGGAAAGGATACTCACAGATGCACCTTCATCTATAATAGTGTGAGATACAATCATATTATAAACCTACATTATGATATGGAAGGGCACATAAGAAAGAAGACGACATCCTGCCAGTTGATTCCAATCAAAGTAATTTACCAGACTACTTGGAGGGGGTATCGTAAGAATGGGAGAATTACCCCCTTGAGTTACGAGAACGAAAGGATTTTCCTCCTGTCTTGATGGAACAAGAGGGTTTGCTCCAAGCTCATTGGAATCTGAAGAAACAAAAATAACCTGAGTGGTATCATACTCACTCTCTATGGGAAAGGTACGATTAAATGAAGGTGAAATTGGGTCAACTGTTTCCTCGACCTGTGATTGGTCAGGTATAGACTCATGGGATTCACATTCAGAGAGAGTGGGTTTGACCGATGGTTGATTTGGGTTAGTCACTTCATCAACAAGTGAAGGATTAAGGGAGAGTCTCCTGTAACCAGATGGAAGTTGTTGTGGAGAAGCAGGACAGTTATCCAACACCTTTTTGGCTTCATCTTGATAGGGACAAAGGTGCATGGGGTGATTCCCTTTGCATAACCTACAGGGAAACTTAACTTCACCCTTATTTCCATGAACTTTACTACCACTAGTTGATGGTGTGTCACCAGCATGATCTCCAGAAGTTTATGACAAAGGATGATGTGAATGAGAATACCATTCTTCTAAGATCTAAGGAATACCAGAACGGTTTCGAAGAAGATGGTCTCCCATATAAAGTTTGCAAGGATATCGAAGTTTGTGAGGCTTATCAAATTGTTTCTCATCAAAAGTAGAATTCAAAGCAATGGTTCCTTGGTTGATCCCTACTGGATTTTCTTCTTCTTCTTCTTCCCTTTATTCTTCTTCTTATCCACCTGGTTACTAGTGTCAATACTTTCACTATACTTTCACTATTCGAAGAGGAAGAAGGGGAGGAAGAAACAACCGATGAAGAAGGTAAAGGGTCAACTTTAGGATCAATTGGAGGTTGTTTTTGTCCAAGTGGAGGAGTACTTGATTGCAGAGAAATCATGAAATTTTGAACCAAGGAGGTTGAAAACAACCATACTAGCAAGCCAATGGTAAATCCCGAAAGGGATAATGTAGCCATATATGGAGCACCAATATTTCCGAAAGGAGGAAAAGGACTAGAATTCCCACCAAAAGGAATTCCTTGATCAATGGACTCTAGAGTTGTTGCCATATGTCTCAACCTAAGATCAACTAAGGAGTGATGTCGAGGATGTTATCCATGGTCAATTAATTTTATTTTAATCAAAATAACATAATAAAAAAAAAGAGGTATAATCTAGGCAAAAGGATTACCAAGTTACTGTGAACTGCAATATACTGCCTCAGTGAACCAAGGACTTAACATACGTGCAGGAAATCTCCCTGAATGTTGTTTTTGGTGTATCACAGTATACAAGGTGGCTGACTCGGTTACCTATAGATGGATAGAAACCTATTGTAGTCCTCCAAAATATACCCAAAAGTATAGGGAGGTCCAATATGTGTTAGCATTGTCTAATGTGAAACCGCATAGTGAGAGCATTCCTTTATACTTTTCGTACTATAACACCACACGATATACCCGAAAGTATGTGGACAAGCTACGATATACTTATGTATGGGGAATGAGTTATCACACTTGGAATTTATTGCAGACCATTAGCGACAACTGCTATGTTTAACGACACTGGAACATGTCTCTAGCCTCATAATTAGGTTAATTGAGATAACTTTTAATTTTATCTTCTTAAGAATTTTCTTTCAAGGTTCACCACATGATGTATGTTTGGAGAAACATTCTTTCATTAAATTAACAATGAAAACTGTAGCTAGTAAGGGATAGAGCAATCAGATCTTGGACAAAGTGCAAAGAGCACACCTAATGCAATTTCCCTAGCTATTCCTATCAAGCATTCACAAACTACAATATGCACAATGCAAGTTTTTATTTTTAGTCCCTTTAGTGTTTAGATGAAAAAAAGGAACTAAATGCACAAACAATCAATCAATACTTTTTGCAAGAAACAAAGACTTTACGACAGTTTCTCTTTCAAAGAAATAAAGACTTTACGACACTTACTTTTTAGAAAAGACTAATTGACATAAGCTATCTTTGACAATGAATTGATAATGATAAAGAAATCATTTAAGAAACACTAAAAAATCAAGGCCAAAGTAGCGCTAGGAGAAGAAATACAAATTTATCTTAGAACCATAGAAAACATTGATCTTTCAGCAAACAACATTAGAAGCAAATTTAGAAAAAAACCAAGCCAAAGATGGTTTTTAGCCTAACAGGGATCAACGTAGCTCAGAGTGGGAGAGAGTGTGCTTTAGTGCACTATCTCTAAGCCAAGGGTTCTCTGCAACACACTTCACTGCGCTGGTTCCAGAGAGCCTAATCAGGAGACATCTAATCACAATTTTTTGACCAAAAACACTTCAAAATGACTGAAATAAGATAAATGAAGTCAAGCAAAGTCTATTGGGATGTAATATGATGAGGGTATACTACCAGGAATGATGGTCATTCCCAAGTATGTTCTCCAATTTGTTATATGGAATTTGTATCTACGGATAACCACATTTTCCCTAAGTGGGTATCTACACTTAGAACAACAGAAAGAAAGTAGTTTAACCTTTTCCTATAATAGATATATGGCATGAAGGAACTTACTTGTGATCTTTTTCTTCCTTTTCTCCTTTGAATTGCTCCCTTCACTCCCACTTGAATTGAATCTGCTCAATAGGTACCTGTCAACAAAAACAGAAAATGACAACAATCAAAGAATACATGATCTATCTACTATAAACCAAAGGAATCGACAACATTGAAACACATAATAATCATAGATATGAACAAGAATATGAGAAAAGGAATAAAAAACTTTATGAATGTAGAAGGAAGAGTTTCACCCAATGCGGTTCGATCCCATGTCACTCATCCAGCTTCAATCCAACCCTCGTCACAGAAAAGGCACACCAATCCAACAGCATAAAATTACTTGACATGAACTCAAATCTCAAACCAACAATATTTCTCTACAATCTTCAAATCCTACCTCCTTGATCACTATAATGAGTGGTCAATTTATAGGGAAATGCAGGTGGTTATGTCATAAATTGGGCATTGAATGGTTTTCCAAAATTGGAGTTAGTTTCAATGGAGAAATGGATGAGAGGATAGAGGGGTAATTTATCCATAGCATATCCAAAGTTGACCTCATAAGATGAGATAAGAGTTGGGCATCCTTTTATAATTCTCTAGAATCAGAGAATATTTCGAGAATCCTAGGTCAATTTCACTCATTCTCACCCAGCGTAGGTCAAAGTGGGCCTAAGTGCATTGTAGTGAAGGCCTGAATGGGCCTACCTACTTTGTAGTGTAGTTACCCCTAACCAAGGTTGCGCTGGTGTCCTAAGGAGGCATTTAAGTAGGGTTTCAAGCTAGGAAACTTTCTTGGGTGGAAGCATTCAATTTGATGACTTGTCTAAGGCATGTAACAACTGAATTAGGGTTTGATGAGCCCTAATTATACTGATATGAATGTCAGGAGTGATGTTCCCAAATAGACTTGTAATAGTCATTCCTTTTGGCCTTACTAATGTACCTTCTACATTTCAAGGTTTGATGAATTCAATTTTCAAAACCTTCCTTAGATATTTTTTGTTAGTATTTTTTGATGATATACTAATCTACAATAAGTCTTGGAAGGATCATCTTTAACATGTTGATAGGGTGCTCAAACTATTAGAGGAGAAAAAATTATATGAAAAAACCTCCAAATTATTCTTTGCAGTACAGGAGGTGGAATATTTCGGTCATATTATATCTCATGAGGGTGTTAAGTTAGACCCTAACAAAATTAATTCCATTAGGGAATGGAAAATCCCCACAACCATAAAGCATCTGCAAGGATATCTCAGGTTGATAGGGTATTATCACAAGTTTGTTAATAATTACGGGAGAATAGTAGCTGTCGAAATTCTGCAAATTCTCTACAAATCTCGCTCTGACACGTATGTAGAAAATATGACTGTAGATTAACCCGATAATGCAATATAACCAAAGCAAAATACTATAACCTACTTTTACTATCAATTTCTAGAAGCTTAAAGATTGAGCAAGATTGAGCTGAACACATATAACTAGAAGAAAAAGAATCAATGCACAATGCACATGAAAATACTCAGGGGAAAGCCTCAACTAAAAACCCCACTATCTGTATTATCATACAAGGTGGAAATACATCAAGAATCATACAAAGCCTTAGCTCTCACAGCTAGCCATCTCTTAGTACAATCCTTAAGGAACCTTGCCTTGACTGCATGCATGAGTTTCCTTTATAGGAAAACACATGCAACTGATAGTACACTGTCCTTGACTTTAATCTCAACTGGGTCTTTCTCAAAGTAGACATGCATGAGTTGCTGATGAGGGAATATTCAGTTATCTGGAGTACACTGGTTGGGTGCATGCATGCATCAACTGATTGATAACTCACAATTAGTTCCTCAAATAGTTTGGAACTAATTTAACTAGACTTAACTCAGTAAACTGAGCTAACTAATTACAACTAAAATATAACTCAATATTATATCCTTAATTAACGGATAATCTCCTTAATTTAAGGGATAACACTTCCATGACTTCAGAAAGACTTTTAACTTGAATTTCTCCAACTAATTAATCCATAATGAATTAATTAATTATTTCCAAGAAACTGGTGAGACTAAATTCGATTTTAATTCACAATTTTAATTCAAGGACAAATTAAAATTGGAATATTCTTGTTGCCACATTTCAACAGTAGCACTTCTAACAAAATTATAGAAGAAAGATGCATTTTCTTGGAATCCAAAAGCAACTAAGGCCTTTGAACATCTTAAAGAGGCAATGTGCCAAGCACCAGTCTTTGCTACACCAAACTTCATGAAAACCTTTATTGTGGAATGTGATGCCTCAAGAAATGGAATTGGTGTTGTTTTAATGTAAGAAGGAAGATCCATTGCTTTTGAATGTCTTCAAATCAAAGGAAAGTATTTACACAAATATATTTATGAGAAGGAAATGTTGGCAGTACTACATGCACTAAAGCAATTGTAAACTTACCTAATGGGCAGACAGTTCAAGGTAAAAGAATATCATGATAGTCTTAAATACTTCTTGAAACAAAGATTATTTTCAAAAGAGCAGCAAAAACGGGTCACAAAAATGTTGGGTTATGACTTTGAAATCATCTAAAAAAAGGGAAGCAAAATGTTGTTTCATATGCACTCTCAAGAAAGGATGAGGATGTGGAAGAATTGCTTTGTTCCATTTCTATTATCCAACTAGATTGGATAACCGAAGCAAGGGATGAATGGAAGAATGACAAAGAAGTGTGGAAACTCATTCAAATTTTATCAAGATCCGAGCACATCTGATACATTTAGTTGGAAAAATGATTCATTATGGTACAAATATCACTTACATCTTTGTAAGATTCCCAACTCAAACAAAATATTATTTTGGAATTGCACACCTCTCCCTTAGGAGGGCTCTCGGGATTTTTAAAAAATTACCACAGGGTCAAGAAGGAATTCTTTAAGGATGACCTTAAATCTGATATTCAAAAGTTTGTGGCAGAATGCTTGGTTTTCCAACAAAATAAAGTTGAGACAATTAAGACCCCAGGGTCTGGTACAACATTTATCCATTCCAAGTCAATGTTGGGAGGATGTTTCAATGGATTTTATCATAGGTTTACCCAAGTTTGAAGGAAAGAGTGTCATCATGGTGGTAATTGATAGACTCACCAAGTATGCACACTTTTGTGCATTATCTCATCCATTTAAAGTCAGTATAATTTCTACTACATGTTATAGCTCCAAATCTCACTCTTGATGTTTGTGATGCTACGCTCATGGCCTAAGGCAACCCCTCCTTCCAGACCTGCATCCAAATACTTAAAAAATAGTGTTTTACTCCCTATACGCGACATTTCCCTGAGCTAAATGCGTGTGTACGCGGGTCTTTGTATACCCAACCCACGTATATGTCTTAAAACACTTTAAAAAATTAAATCTCCTTAATTTCGGGCAGAGATCGCGGGTTTTACCTATTGATTACCTATTAGTTCCCATGGCCCAACTGTTCTAAACGAATTCCCAACTAAAAAACTACTTCAGGAGAAGTATAAAAAGGCTTCAATGGGAAGGCCTAAGCGAGGAGAGAATAGAGAGAAAAATCACTCTATTGAGATTATCCTAGATCAGGTTTGAAGATCCCTGTGCTTCCAACACTTCCCCCATTACAGGAAACCATTGTTTCCTAGAGTTATGATGTCTTTCCATTTGTTGAGACATCCTTGAGTGAGTTATGGAAGGATCTTGTTGAAGGCTTGAGATTGGGTGAATCCAGAGGATGGTTCCGCTTGGAGCCTGCGAAAGGAAGACTCAGGTGAAATCATTCCTTTCTGTACTTTAGTTATTTATAATAGAAGAAACACTTGTCTTATTCCTGATATGAATCTTCTTCATGTTTATGATATCAATGTTATGATTCACAAATGAATGATTATTTCAATTGCATAACTAACTTTCAATATGATATGAAGTTGATTTCTTTATGATTTTTAGTCCATATACTGTTGTGCTTTCTTGAATTGATTGTTTTGCAGGTTGAAGGAGCAAAAGGAACTTCAAGATGGTTTGGACCCTAGCTGGATCTTCCCAAACGAAGGACCCCTAGGTGCACCACTCTTTGTGTAGTTTATTTATATTAGCATCATGGCTGTGTGTGTTACACAGTAATTTGTCACTGTCTCCATGTCAGTCACCCTACTGTGTCAGGAGTTCACAATAATCAAGATTCATGCCTTTTGAACTGGCCAAAAACCCACTTTTCCAAAGTTTTCCTCATCAGCGCGTCTATTTCTAAAATATCCGCGATGACCGGCGCTTCATAACAGACCACGTGCGGTGCCAGCGCGGAAGCACATGACTTTCCCGCGCTGATCGAATTTCATGACCAGCACAGCCTCTGTTTGTATTTACCCGTGCTGACATGGCCCTTTCCATTATGTCTTTGTGACGTCAGCGCGCCAGACCAGTTATGCACCCGCGCTGATCCAGTTTGGGCGAATTTGTTCCAACAGCCAGCCTTCCAGATAACTCCAGACTTGGTTGTTGGCCTTGTGAGTATCGACTCCCTTCTATGGCATGTCTGTTCGACCCTTTGCAACTACTTCCCTTGAAGATAAGCTCATCATTACACCATTCAAGGAGACTCCTTCTCCTATATAAACCTCTACCATTACCATGAGCAGCTAGTTTGGAATAGCTTGGATTGTGTGGAGCTTATAGTGCTCAGATTGCTGCTACTATAGGTAGTTGGTGTGATAAGTGTGGAAGTGCTTGATAGCTTAGGGAAGGTTGTTTTGTGTTGCTTGTGTGAGAGAGAGAGTTTCTTGTCTTGGGAGAATCATTTCCAAAGGTGAATGCTTGAGACACTTGCTGACTGGCCCCTCCTGAGAAGGATACCGACATCAGAACATTTGGTTGTACACTTCTCTGGTTGATTAATAATAGATGAATACTATTATTGTTCCATTCTCATCTGTCTATGCAATGGTTAATGTGAATTACATCCTTTCTGACTGATGTATAGTTGCTTTTATTAGATTTCATGCTTGTGTTTGTTTCCTCTTCGTGTGTGCAGGTGTCTATTCGCGGAGATCGCGGAAGATCGTGACCAGCCAGAGCGGAGGAGCGAAGGTGGCATCTCTTCATCAAACAACAGTGCTGGAATCCAAGTAGGTGTTCTTGCCTACCTTTTAATTGCAATTAGGAACTTGCATAGTAGCATTGACTGATTGTTGCTAGACCCGCTCTGGGCTAGTAGGGATCGCCTCTATCCGTAGAGGGGATTTGCCTCTCCAACAATTTGGCGACTCCGCTGGGGAGTTCAGCCTTTTGTCTCTTGTGTCCATTCTTGTGTTTGAATTTGATTGTTCTCTCTTTTCAAGATTTGGGGATTGATTCTCTGCTTGTAGACTTCCTGGGTCCATCTGGGAAGTGTCTTAATTGTTTAAAGAGTTCTGGCCTTGGTTTGGGAGCTTTTGCTTTGATTCTACTCGTTTTTTACCCTCAGCGCGGTTTAATTCAAAACAGATGAGCTGACGTCGCATACCTGCTGCTTTGTTTTCCCTGTCATCGCGCCTGTACGACTAACAGTCGCGCTGACCTCATTTTTGAGACAGCGTGCTTAATCCATGTGCTTCTGCGCTGACGGCGCAAAGTTGCTACAGGTCTTCTCTTGTCAGCGCCGAGTTGCTGAAGGCCACCGGCGCTGATCCTATAGAGTTCATTTTTGTCCAAATTAGCCTCCTAAACCTGTTGCTTTGACTTTCCCCTCTTCTCTCCACTTGGTCTATGACTTGTTTTTCATTGCTTGAACTCTGAGGTACTTGTTTGCGAAGTCTTGTTCCACAGGGTTTCGTTTTTGCTCATTTTTCGGTTTTGCAAATACCTTCCTCTTTGCTTTCGCTGCTTGGTTTGTATTTCGGCCATCACTTTTACAGTTGTTGGATTGTGTTAAATCTCTAATTGACTGGTTGTAACTCTCATCCTCCGGGTGTTTGCTCTTCTCCATTGATTTCACACTCTAGCCCTAGGGCATCTAGTGGCCGTGTGTGTGTCAAGCCTTCCGTAGGGATCTTGTTCTCTTGTTTGACCAGCCAACTTCAGATTTGTTTTTTACACTTGTTCAGTGATTGTTGAAGTGTTTTTGGTTGTGTTTCTGAGTGGTTTTTGCTTCTTCCTTGTTTGAATTCCTGTTTGTCCTGCCGAGCTTAGATCACATAGCTCGTGCGGAACTTGGTTTTTCCTTTTGATTTGGAGATCTTTTTTGGATGTTTTGGGAACTTTGTGTGCTTTCATTAAGTGATTTGCTTGGTGTTCCTGTTCCTCAAAATTCATTTGGATGCTTTGTGCCATTGAAAGAAAATCAAACTAGTAGCTTTGCTTTCGAGAATTGAAAAGGAAAAGAACATTTCATTGATTTGCATTTTCAAAAGAAAAGTTTCCTTTCCTTGCTTTTAGCTGCATTAGGTTGTTTGATTGCTCGTGTTTGTTTTGTTTGATCAAAAAATTCTTTACCTTCTCATAGCTAGAATTCATCAAACAAAATGGTATTCTTTGGCATGTAGTTTGCATCTAGGTAATTGTGAGAGAACACACGATAGGACCTGAAATCGAAACTTAATTCAAGACCAACCATAAAATGAACTGAATTAACCTAAAAACACATTGGAACTAAACGCAAATATCTAGAGGTCTAGGTTAGAGACGTGTTCCGGCGTCTTTAAACATAGTCACTGTTGTTTCACATTATGGTTGGGTGATTCCTCCTTCTGTGACTTGATAGTGGTCTAACACGGACTGTGCTCCCACGTACCGTCGCGTATATAGGGAGACCCCACTAGGCTTTTATCCTTTATCCATAGGAAGCTGAGTCTGCCGCCTTGTGAACCGTAACGCACCGAACACAGCATTCGGGAAGATTGACTGCAGTACGGAAAGTCCTTGGCTCTCATACGATTGCTAAGGTGTATAAGCAATTTTACGGGTCGCCTGGTAAACCCTATACCTAGAGTCTCCAAAGCAGTCACTTTTGATCCTTTTCGGACTCCCTAAATGAAAAGGTGCTTGTGAGCGTCTTGTCACTTCGTGCTCATTAAACATTCGAAGGAGACTGGAGTCATCTTTTCGTCCTTTTCTCGACTCTTGAAACATGAAAAGGTCAAGTTTGGTTCTTGTGTCTTAAAATTTATTCGGCCATGATAACATCACCTGGTTAAATCTTGTGTGCGTTGGTTTTGAGTAGGGTCTTTATCGTTAGTTTTCTTTAGGTTTTCTAAGGGGTCTTGTCATCCTGGCTGACCCGTCAACTCCCGGTCCGAGTGATCAAGGTTCTCCATCTTCTGTTGCTCCAGAGGTACCAGTTGTAAGCGATACTCTTCCCATTGTTCCGAGTATCCAGCCTATCAACGTACGTGCCCCGGGCGACGAAGATTACATAGAAGATTGGAATCCTATCTGGGAGCCTGACAACGATTATACCCCTCGTACTCCTCTCGGTATGTCGTCTCCGATGTCTACTTCCCCCATGGATGAGACATCTTCCAGCACAGGTGAGACACCCGTGGTGACAGACATTGAAACTCCGATCCCAGCTACCTCTCCACTCCCTCCACGATATCAGTCAGTGAGGGATAGGATAGCTGCTAGAACTACTTCTACGACTATATGGGATCCTAGTCTTATTGCCACCACGGGGCCCTTTATTTCGCGACCTCTTAATACACCTGTTACTTCAGGTCTTAATACGCATGTTACCTCAGTTCCTACCAATCCAACCGTTTGTGTAGCGCACTCGACTCCGGTCGTCAGTGCTGTGACAGCATCCTCATCTACAAACCCTAGGGCTGGTCCCTCTTACAGTCAGGGCCAGCCAGGGGTTTCGTCTGGAGTCATTGATCCTGCACAAAATGCTCAACCCTCTTCTGGTGGTGTTCCAGGAGCAGGGCCGTATGATGCTCACGGGCAGCCCATTATGGACCCAGATTACCAAGGTCCACTCTTTTATTATGATGCTAACGGTCAGTACCTCGAGAACGTTTCGTCCCTGCCTCGTCAACCTTTCGTTGAGAACTCGGCACCGTTGGACGTTACGTATGATCCCGTTACTCACACTTTCCGAGGGCACCAGAATCCTCCTGGACAGCCCCAAGGACCGCCAAATCAAGGCCAGCCGCCTTATGTGCAAACCCCTCAAGGGCAACCACTTTATGGCCCGCCTTACCCAGGACAATCTGGGGGCCTGCAGTGACAACCCTACCCGGGACAACCCTCGACCATTGGAGGTCCGTCATTTTCGTATCAGAGTCAACCTTCTGGATATCCAGGGCAACCTGGTACCCAGCAAGGTTACCCAACTGGACAACCAGGGCAGCCTTACATTCAACAAGGCCAACCCGGTTTCCAGCAGGGGTACCCATCTGGACAAGCTGGGCAAGTTTATACTCCTCAAAGTCAACCAGCAGTCCAGCAGGGATATCCTCTTGGGCAGGGGGGGCAACCCTACTTACAGCAGGGCCAACCTACTGCCCAATCTGGTCATCTTTCTGGGCAGGGGGACAACCCTACGTTCAGCAGGGTCAACCCACTGCTCAATCCATGCATCCTTCTGGGCAAGGGGGGCAGCCTGCTATACAGCAAGGCCAACCCGCTGCTCAGCCTATTCACCAAAGGGGGCAGCCTGCTATACAACAAAGCCAGCCCTCTGCTCAGTCTGTACACCCTGGGGGGCAGACAGGCCAACCTTCTATGCAGCAAGGGCAACCCGCTGTCCGCCCTAATCACCCATCTGGACAAGCTGGCCAACCTCAGGGCCAACCAGCTGTTCAGCCGGCTCAATCATCTGTTCCGCAAGGACAACCCTTGGTGGTCCACGAACAACCTGGCACCCAGCAAGTTCATCCTGCCGGCCAGCCAGGTCCATCCCAAATCCAACCAAGTCAACCTTCGGGCCAGATGATCCAAGCCCAGCCGGTTCAAGGACATTACTCTGGGCCTCAAACTCAAATGGGTTATCAAATGCAAGGTGGGCCACAGCCTCAGCCTTCTTACCAGATGCAGCCTCCCTATCAGGCTCAGTATGGGGCCCAGCAGTCATATGGCTACCAGCAACCCCAGGGGCAAACTCAGTTCGCTCCTTATCAAAATTATCAACAGCCACAGGTCACTCCTTGCCAAAATTATCAGTATGCCGCACCTGTAGGGCAAGTTGCTAATACATGGGGAGCTGGGGGGCAGACACAGGGACAACTGTCCGCATATGGCCAGAATCCGTATGGACAGAACTCCTATGGGCAAAGTCCCTACGCACCGGGCCCTTTCGTGCCGGGTCCAGCTGGACAGAGCCCATGGGGGCAACCGCCACCTGGTTTGAACCCTAATGTTGCCTCGAATCCACAGCCACAAATGTCCTTTAACCCTCAGTTACCGTTTTTAGCGACGTTGGAACTGCCTGATGTGTCCAAGTTAACAAATGATCCTATTTTGCATAATCCATATTGGCCACCGGTTCCAACCAAAATACCAGGTGATTGTCCAAAGTTTGATGGCAAAGCTGGTGAAGACCCTCAGGCCCATGTAATGACTTATCACCTTTGGTGTTCATCGAACTCATGGCTTGATGATTCTATCCGGCTCCGCCTCTTTTAGAGAACTCTCACTGGTTCAGCTGCTAAGTGGTATATCGAGCTGAATCGCGGCATGTTTCAAGATTTCAACTCGTTGGATATGGCCTTCTTGACTCATTTTCAGTTACCTATTCGGTACGAGACTGGGACGCATCTCCTCACGTCTCTCAAACAGGATACGGCTACGCACATCTTTGATCATATACATGAATGGAGAAGACGTCGTTGCTTGATCAAATTTTGGATTCCTGATCAACTCCTAACCGATTGGTTCACGACTTCCTTTGTCCCTAAGATTGCAAAAGACATTGCAATGGGAGCGTGTGTAACTGAAGAGCAAGCAATCGCACAAGCTCAGTACCTCGACTTAGTGTATTCTCAGTCGAGTACTTTGTATGAGTATTTGCCAGATGCCCCGAGGCCTGGACAGCCCAAAGCTCCACCAAAGCCTTCTGTTGATGGAGTCATTGGTTCTGTGAATTCGTCATCAAAGAAATCGGCTGCGAACCCTGGGAAGCAGAAACAGAACGCCTCTAACGAAAATGCTCCTCAGGGCCAATCAATTTCTAGGAGTACCTCCGAGGTAAACGCCATTCAGTCCACCGCGGCGGACAAATCCTCAAAAGGGAAAAAGAAAGGGAAAGCTAAAGATAAATCTGGATAGCCCAAGCAGGATCCTCCTAAGCCTCCCTCCGAGGAAGGAGCTAAACGAAAACCTAAGTATCCTTGTCTCATCTGCGATGAGGATCACTATACCAAGGATTTCCCAAGGCGGTCCGAAGTTAGTCGACTTTTGAAAGGTGCTCCGGGGCCTCCTGCTGTGCTTAAAGAGCCTTTCCCTTCCCAGCAGACCCAAATGGTGGCAAATCCCTCTCAATCCTCTTCCTCATTCGGTTCTCAAGTGTTCATGGCTGGAACGATTCCCATCCATGTTTCAACTCGAGCGAAAGATTATCCATCTCAAGCCGGGAAAGAGCCGGAGGTTCCCTCCAGCGCTCCTCCGTCCAGTTCTGGTCCCCTTCACATCGAACGGCCCAGCACTGAGACGATCCCCCGACCCCCTCCCAAAGGTGTACTCAGGAAGTCATCTTATAACCCCAATGCTCGTGTTTCCCAGCACTATAGCATTGTCGAGGACTTAGCTCAGGCTCCGTCTGCTATGTCTGCGTTAGAAGTCCTCCAGAGCTGCCCCTCCCAGAGGAAGTCCTTGCTATCAGCCATTGGTGGCATCGACCCGGCAGATTAGGATTTAATTTCTTCTGATCTCGAGGGTTTCACACAGAGACTGCCTCACCAAGTGGCTTTCCTTATACAGGTCCTCATCAATGGCAAAACGATTCATCGTACAGTCATTGATGAGGGTGCCTCGACCTGCATCATGTCTGTTGCTTGCTGGAAGGCTATTGGTTCTCCTGCTCTGAGCCAGTCTCCTATGACCCTGGAAGCTTTCGATGGAAGAGAATCTCGTCCATATGGTATCCTCCCACGATTGCCTATCTCTTTAGAAGGGAAAACCGTAGAGGTAGAGGTTGAAGTTGTTGACGCTAATCTCACTTACAACCTCCTCCTTGGACGAAGCTGAACATACGCCATGCAAGCCATGGCTTCCTCCTTATTCTGTGTCATTCGCTTCCCTCATCAAGGAAGAATCGTCATGGTGGACCAGCTGTCCTTTTTTGCTTCTTCTTCTGAAGGAAATGTGCCGTTCGTGGAGCATACCTCCAAGTCATTAGTGAGTGTGGGTGCCGGATTGTTCAAAGATCCCTCCTTAATGGGAGTCTTTCCCCTCCCACCTCCGAATCTCGCCCCTGTTAACATGATTTCAGTACGTTCTGATCCATGGGTTCTTCCTCCCTTGAATCAGGAAGACTCTTGGGGTGATATGATGCCGTTGAGTCCTGCCGAGCTCAACTACATCGAGATTGTCGCTGCATCGGCTCCCCCTCCTGAACCTGCTTTTTTAAGCAGTGTTCCTGATTCATATGATCATTTCCCTTGGCTGGGTGATGAGGCCACTTCGGATCCCCTGAAGGAAACATTTCCCTCCGATGAGGCCATCATAGAGACTATGTCTCTCGAAGAGCTCCCTTGGTCAGATCACCACCATTGCTCTTCGTTTCTCCCTCCACATTCAGAAATGGTCGCATGTCTCGAGCGGTTTGCTTCATGTGTCCCATCTCCGCCCCTCCAAACACCTGTACAGCTATATCAAGTATCTTTGGAGGGCAATATGGGCAACATCACGCAAACCCAGCCTATCGACATCTCTGTCAAACCAGGGATTGTCGAGAATATTTTCATTGGAGTCACATGCACTCCTGAGGAATTTCAACTCTATACTGCTTTATTTCAAGAATTTCGTGATGTCTTCGCATGGTCTTACGAGGAAATGCCCGACATCGACCCTAGTATTGTGGTGCACGAAATACCTACTTATCCAGATGCTAAGCCTGTTCATCAGCGCTTACGCCCAGTGCACCCTCGAAAGGCTGCAGCCATCAAGGCCGAAGTCGAAAAGCTTCTTCGAGCTGGTTTCATCTATGCCATCCCCCTCACGGAGTGGGTGTCCAATATAGTCCCTGTGAATAAAAAGCAGGGCACTATCTGGGTCTGTGTTGACTACCACGATATCAATCGTGCCTGTCCAAAAGATAACTTTCCTACGCCTTTCATTGATCAGCTTATTGATGACTGCGCAGGAAGTGAGATTTATTCGTTTATGGATGGCTTCTCTGGTTATAACCAGATCAACATAGCCCATGCAGACCAGCATAAGACAGCTTTCATTTGTCCTTGGGGCACCTTCGCTTATAAGAAGCTTCCTTTCGGTCTCAAAAATGCCGGTGCTTTTCATGATATTCGACACATCGTACAACCTTACCTGGATGACCTCCCAGCTCATTCAGCTAAGCGTCAAGACCATCCATCTCATCTACGCGAAATTTTCCTCCGCTGTCGACACTACCGTATTCGACTCAATCCGCATAAGTGTGTCTTCTGCGTAGAATCTGGTCGACTACTCGGGTTCATCGTCTCCCGGGAAGGCATCCGTCTGGATCCCCTCAAAGTCGAGGCCATTTTGAATCTTCCTCCCCCTGCCTCTTTGCAGCAATTGCGGAGCTTGCAGGGTAAAGCTAATTTTCTTAGACGATTCATTCCGAATTATGCCGAGGTGGCTAAGGGTTTCACACGGTTATTAAAGCGAGACACACCCTTTCGTTGGGATGCTATCGCCTAGGAATCTTTCGAGTGCCTTAAAGACCTTCTTGTCTCAGCTCCGCTCTTAAGACCTCCGAACTACCACCGTGATTACACTCTCTATCTAGCTGCCGCTGACACCACCATCGGCATGGTTCTAGTGCAGGATGATGATGCCGGCACCGAGCACGTTATCTATTATCTTAGTCACAACCTTCTGGATACAGAAACTCGCTACGCATATGTCGAGAAGTTGGCATTGGCAGCTGTCTGCGCCGTCCAACGATTCCGGCATTATATCCTGTTGTGCACAACGACCGTGATCTCTGACTGCAACCCCATGACCTACATTTTGTCGCGTCAACTGCTAGGGGGCAAATACTCGAAGTGGATTGTAATCCTCCAAGAGTTCGACTTGGAGTTCACTGCGGCCAAGTCTAAGAAATCTCTGGTCTTTGCTGAACTGCTCTATTCCTTACCATCTCACTCTGCACCATCTCGTTCGGAGGAGCATATCCCGGATGAAACATTGTTTCTCATCAGCACCCTCGACCCGTGGTACGGGGACATTATCGTATATTTGCAGACGTCTTCCTTCCGTCCAAATGTATCGAAAGATGCTCGACGGTGAATTCGTCACCAAGCTCAACCCTATCGCATTTTGGGCGATACCCTTTACCGCCTCGGCGTTGATTCTGTTCTCCGCCGATGTTTGACTCTCGAGGAAGCTGAGCGGGTGTTAAATGACTGCCACTCTGGTGCTTGTGGCGGTCACATGTCCGGATATGCTACCGCCCAGAAAATTCTCCGTGCTGGTTACTTTTGGCCTTCTATCTTCAAAGATTGCATTCTTGTCGTTCGCGCATGCCATGAATGCCAAGTATACCACCAGAAAATGCATGCTCCTCCTACACCACTGCACCCTGTTGTCACCGTAGGTCCATTTGCCAAATGGGGCATCGATTATACATCCTGTAACCCTCGTTCGGCCGGGGGGCATGGGTACATCATCGTTGCCGTGGATTATTTCACCAAGTGGGCCGAAGCGATGCCTACATTGAACGAAGACGGTTACACAGCGGTGCAGTTTTTATTTAATCATGTCATTACTCGTTTCGAAGTCCCTCAGGCTATCGTCACGGATCACGGAAAGCATTTCCGTAATCACATGATGACGGAACTAATGACCCAACTAGGCTTGTGTCAAGATAGTTCGACACCGTACTATCCACAATCCAACGGTCAAGTCGAGGCCGTGAACAAAGTTTTGATCACTATGCTTCAACGCACCGTCAATACGCACAAGTCTAATTGGCATCTGATGCTGTTCCCAGCCTCGTGGGCCTACCGGACTTCCGTGAAAGACGCCACCGGTTTCACTCCGTTTCAGTTGGTTTACGGACTGGAGGCCACCCTTCCCGTCGAGTGTGAGATTCCTTCGTTGAAATTAGCTGTCGAGTTGCTTCCCAACACCACTCCGGTGGAGGAACGACTTCTTTACCTAGAACGGTTAGACGAGACTCGTCGTTTAGCTTCTCTGGCTATCGAAGTGCAAAAGAAGAGAGTCAAGGCTCACTTTGACCAGAACATTCATCCTCGTTCCTTCGTTGAGGGAGATCTAGTATTTCTCTATGATCAAGCTAAAGATAAGCTGGGGGCAGGAAAACTCGAGTCCATGTGGCTAGGTCCCTATATCGTGAAAAGAGTTTTACAAAAGGGCGCATATGAGTTGATTGATTACGAAGGAAATCCTCTTGACAAGCCCCGCAACGGGCTTTATTTGAAGAAATATTATGCATGACTTCGTGCACTCAGTTTGTACATACGCGTGTTTAGTGTGTTTTGTGTGCATGATTTCATGTTTTGCTTTGGTGTGAAGGCGTGTTTGCCTCTTATTGTGTTTTCTCCTTCTTGTGCAGATGTGTAGTGCACCTTATGTTGGTTTCGCTGATGGCGCCTGCCGTAGTACTTGCAATTTGTCCTTTGCGGCGTGGGCAATCTATGATCCTCACGGAGAGTTGCTAGATCTTCAAGGAGTCTGCCTCGTTCGTACCACTAATAATGTTGCTGAATACAGCGCCGTAATTGAGCTATTGGCCGAAGCAGTTGATCTCGGCATTCGAGCAATGATGGTAAACCTGGACTCCCAGCTTGTCGTTCATCAACTCAACGGACGATAT
Source organism: Pinus tabuliformis (assembly GCA_031772625.1). Lineage (NCBI taxonomy): Eukaryota > Viridiplantae > Streptophyta > Pinopsida > Pinales > Pinaceae > Pinus > Pinus tabuliformis. Next base: position 1,811,007,527 of record CM062818.1, read on the forward strand.
TCCGTCAGAGACCAACGTATCCTAAGGTTGTATATACATGTCAGATTGTTAGAAAGGAATTTTGACTATATCACATATCAACATATTTCGAGACGATTAAACACGTTGACTGATGCATTGGCAAATCATGTGTTAGACAGACATTTGCAAAATAGATAAACATCATACAAGAAAACATAGAAAGCATAATAGAGTAAAGCATATGTAAATAAGATATTTCCCAAGCATAGTTTGCATGCATGCTGTGTGTGCTTTTAAGCTTGCATTTAAAACATTAAAATACATGGGTTGTGTGTTGTGCAATTCATACATAAGATTACATTTGTACTGAACATTCGCGCAACATAAACAAAACATCATCACATGTAACAAGATCCATCCAAAAATCGGTATGTATATATATATATATATATATATATATATATATATATATATATATATATATATATATATATATATATATATATATATATATATATATATATATCGTGTGGTGCACTAAGGCACTCAAAATAAGTGTATATGTCAAAAATAGAATCACTGTCCTCAGTACATCCGAGACATATGTCTCTCAAAACATCAGTGGAAATAAACCTAGGCAACTACTGTGCTGGGTTATGCTCTCTGTAGCATACAGCTGCTCGTGCCACCCGCCTCAAGAGGCGGTGCATCCTGGGTTCCACCCCCACTGTGTGGATCTGATGAGCTATGGGGACCTCCTCGACCCCCTGGTAATCTGGCACCCCCTCCAGTAAACCCTCAAGGTTGCGAGCTACAGTCTCTGACGTGTCAACTCCTGGAGGAACTAGGGCCAGGGCTCCAGCTCCTTGCCCCTCTCTCCGAGCCTCTGGGGCTAGGTCAATGGGTCTAACAGGTCCCACATCTGCACACCGTGACATTTATCAAGACATGTACATGAAAAATCAAAAACATTAAAAAATTAAAAAGAGATCAAGTGTCATACCTCCATCATCCCAATGCTCTCCCGCGGGCAGTGGCATGTCAGGATCGTTGCGGAAGTCCATACCGGCATATGGCCAGTCCTCTACGAAAATGACCTGCTGGTCCAACCACTCTCGAAAGTACACTCCCCAAGCCACTGGGCGGCCACCACCCCCGCGCGGCATGATGCGGGCCCATCGAGTGGCCCTCATCTCCCGTGGACCTCTAGGTGGATCCACGGCCATGGTCTGTAGCCGTATGGCTGGCACCCGCTCCAGAATGAGTGGGAATAAGAGCGACCCGTAGCCAAACTGTTTCGTCTCCCCACGACGACAGTTGCTAAGTTGCCTCTTCATGCTGTTTGTCACCGCCGTTGCCCAGTTGAACACAGTAGGCTGTAAGCACTCGAGAGCTAGCAATAGATGGGTCTTCGAGGCCTCATGGTTGGCCAAGCTCCCCGCTGCCCGGGTTACCATAAAGAGTATGGTACGAAGGACCATGTCAGTCACCGTGGGAATTGACACCTTTCCACTTCGCGATTTTACCGCCTCTGGACACACTCGAGCCATGAGCTGGTCAAGTGTCTCGCCGCTCGGCCGTTGCCCCTCTATGATAGGCATCACGCCCCGGCGTGACAATCCAATCAAAAAATAAATGTCCATATGGTCAAACTCAATGTCACGGCCTCGGATGGTAAATTTGCCATCTACTGGGTTCCATGCCCTGATCAGGAACTCAAGCAGGTTAGGCTAAGCTCTCAGACGTGGAGTGAGGAAGAATTTCATGAATCCGCACGCCTGCATGGCATTTCGGCAATCCGCATTTGCAAAAGCAGCTATATCCTCGACATCATGGGCCCTCTCTTGCCACTGAAAGGCCATTGCATCCTGCATGAGCATTAAAAAATATTAGAGTGCTGACTAATGAGATTTTTACGTTCAAATCTTAAAAAACAAAATTTTACAGCGTCAGCGCGACTGTTTTTAAAACAGTCGCGCTGACCATGGCAGCCCGTTGTTTTTTCCCAGGTCAGCGCGGAAGAACACTGGTTTTCCGCGCTGACCGGGAAGGTGGTACGTGTAATTTTAATTCGATCAGCGCGGACCCGCGCGGATAATCCGCGCTGACCGAGAGCGCACCAACGCTCAAAGAATTTGCCCAAACGGCCAATTCCCACCGTTGAAATGCTCAAAAAGGGACTCAAAATAGAGCGCATGGCAAGGGGAACCTACCTGGAGCAAGCTGTTCGATGAATGGTGTCCGCACGGGGAAGAATTCACTCCGTCAACTTTGCAGCTTCACAACGTTCTCAAAGGCTCAATATGGTAACAATGGTAAAAATGACTATTTACCCTTCTATTTATAGTAAAAATGGCTTAATTAACTATAGATTTTACAAATGCGGGTTTTTGTCATGCTTTTACCATGGATTTAGCGCTTCTGTCAATGTCTTATGCCTTTGCGCATGTTTTACTATGTTTTTAAACATGTCGAACAGATTTATGCGGGTATTTTTACTGTGCAGGTCCTCAGAAACGGTGAAGTCATAATGGTCCTAAATACACTTGGTCCCAAAAAAATGTCGTCTTTGAGCTCTTTTCCGACATGAAACAAGAAAAGATGGCCGAGCTTCCTTTCAGCTCATTAAAGGGAATGAGAGGCGGTCGTTTTAAGCTCTTTTTCCGACCGTGTAACTTAAAAAGATTGCCAGGTGTTTGTCGTTTCGCACTCGTTATTGGCTCTAAAACGACGTGTTTCCGACCGCTTTTTTACTTTTTCGGGTCGAAGGAACTATTTATGAAAAGTACTCCTCGATCGTAATGGTTGGGCGGTTCTTTCGAGCATTTTTTTATACCTTTTCGGGCTCGAGAGACACAACTTTACGAAAAAGGACCCCCCTGGAGTTTCCTTTTCCGCTGTCTTTTCAGACTCTCTCAACAAGAAAAGACGCCGAGTTTTTCCTTTGTCAAGCTCGTTAAACACTTGATGACATCAGGCATCGTCGAAATGACACTCTTCAAGCATATGCTATCCCCGTCAAGCTTGTCATCCAAAAATAACCGGGGTACCTGCCAGAAATGGTGGGGAAAATGAAACTGCAATTGTCGCATCGGCAGTATGTCGCTCTTGAACATGGCATTGGTCTGCATTCGTGTCGGGTGGGAATTTCTCATTTTGTTTCACAACTGACCTCCGTGGGTACGGGTTATCCTATTTGACCTCTCATTTGCTCATTGCCGTCGTCATCATACCCTCTGCTCATTTGATGTCAAATACTGCCAAATCCACTGTCGTCCCGCCGATATGTTCAAGAGAAGTTGACCTCTACAATAATACAACCTCATATGCTATCTCACACAAATCATTTTACCTCTGTCTCGTGTCGATGATGTGGGAAACATTATGGCCCACCTTCGATCAAGGTCACTTCCTGTCGACTTTAGCTCATTATCCGGGAAGGTGACTTAAAGACTCCCTTCAGGTGCCTTAGAGCCTGCATGCCTCAATGGCAGGTTCTTCGTGTTCGACGCGAGGTTTTCATCATTGGCCTCCGATCAGATGATTCTGCGGGTGTTCGACACCAGCTCATTGATTCACACGCCGCAGATTGTGCCTATAGTACCTTGAGGACCACTGTCATTATTGGTGGTACCTCTCGCGTCTGTTAACAGTTCTCATCATTGACTGGTAATCAGACGATGTCCATGCATGTTCGACTTCAGCTCATGTATTCACATGCTTGGACTTGTACTTTGTTCGGGTCGGGACGGAGCGCAAGACCCTGGATCTCTATCTGTTATGGTCCAGGTTGCGATTTTGTGGATGATCATTACATGACTCATTGATGGATGGCTGCGCCCATACCTGAGTCTTCATGGATGGCTGCGACCATACCTTATCATTCTTCTGGTCTCTTTAGCTGGGTGGCTGCGTCCATTCCACAGACCTTTTCGCATGTCTTTCGGATGGCTGCGCCCATGCCTAGACTGCATGTACTTGATTATCAGAGATATTCGGTCCTTCCTGGTGGTGTTTCAGTTCGACGAGTTTTGTAAAGCATTTCACCCCTCCCACTCTCTCAGTCTTCATGCTTTAGGGGGCATCTGTTACATAGTAATTTGTCACTGTCTCCATGTCAGTCACCCTACTGTGTCAGGAGTTCACAATAATCAAGATTCATGCCTTTTGAATTGGCCAAAAACCCACTTTTCCAAAGTTTTCCTCATCAGCGCGTCTGTTTCTAAAATATCCGCGATGATCGGCGCTTCATAACAGACCACGTGCGCTGCCAGCGCAGAAGCACATGACTTTCCCGCGCTGATCGAATTTCATGACCAGCGCAGCCTCTTTTTGTATTTACCCGCGCTGACATGGCCCTTTCCATTATGTCTTTGTGACGTCAGCGCGCCAGACCAGTTATGCACCCGCGCTGATCCAGTTTGGGCGAATTTGTTCCAACAGCCAGCCTTCCAGATAACTCCAGACTTGGTTGTTGGCCTTGTGAGTATCGACTCCCTTCTATGGCATGTCTGTTTGACCCTTTGCAACTACTTCCCTTGAAGATAAGCTCATCCTTCCACCATTCAAGGAGACTCCTTCTCCTATATAAACCTCTACCATTACCATGAGCAGCTAGTTTGGAATAGCTTGGATTGTGTGGAGCTTATAGTGCTCAGATTGCTGCTACTATAGGTAGTTGGTGTGATAAGTGTGGAAGTGCTTGATAGCTTAGGGAAGGTTGTTTTGTGTTGCTTGTGTGAGAGAGAGAGTTTCTTGTCTTGGGAGAATCATTTCCAAAGGTGAATGCTTGAGACACTTGCTGACTGGCCCCTCCTGAGAAGGATACCGACGTCAGAACATTTGGTTGTACTCTTCTCTGCTTGATTAATAATAGATGACTACTATTATTGTTCTATTCTCATCTGTCTATGCAATGGTTAATGTGAATTACATCCTTTCTGACTGATGTATAGTTGCTTTTATTAGATTTCACGCTTGTGTTTGTTTCCTCTTCGTGTGTGCAGGTGTCTATTCACGGAGATCGCTGAAGATCGTGACCAGCCAGAGCGGAGGAGCGAAGGTGGCATCTCTTCATCAAACAACAACGCTGGAATCCAAGTAGGTGTTCTTGCCTACCTTTTAATTGCAATTAGGAACTTGCATAGTAGCATTGACTGATTGTTGCTAGACCCGCTCTGGGCTAGTAGGGATCGCCTCTATCCGTAGAGGGGATTTGCCTCTCCAACAGTGTGGAATGCTTTTTTTCTTTATAGATAACCCCTGCTCTGCTAGGGTATTAACCCAAGACCCTAGGGGACATTCTCCCTTAACAGAATTGGCGACTCCACTGGGGAAAACAGTATTGTTGTTCCTAGTTTGGGTTTGTTCAAGCCAATCAGGGCTCAACTGTTTATTTACTTGCTGTGACTGAGTAGTCTGTTCTTGTGGGAACTTCAATTGTAAGTTTGATCAGTTTCTTCAAACTGTTTTTTGTTTTTTCTTCTAATCTGTTATATATGCTGTTTTTATAGTTTACAGAAGCATATGTATGCAAGTTTCCTCAAGTCAACCCATGTATATGCAGGTTTCCTTGGGCTGAATAGCGTATACACGTAGCTGTGCACTAACACAGTCGTGTATACCCTAAAAGTTTCAAGATTTTTCAAATATTTTTGTTTCTAAAGATCTGTCTGCTGATCTAAATCAGTCTTGAACAGTTACTTTTTTGTGTAAGTCTTTATTTTTACAGCAAGTATATGATTTCAACTCTCTCCGATTGTGGAAAGTGTTGATCTTGTTTTGTTTTGTTGCAAGCATCATCATTTTTGTTTAAGCACACAAGATTTCTTGTTGGGAATCTTGGCTTCTCTGGTCTTCAAGGGCAGAAAGATTAATCTCAATCTTTGTGTCAAATCTTGTTTTGGTGACTTTTTTGTTTGCTTGTCAAAACTACATCTTTGTGACCATCTGGTTTCCTTACTTTCCGAAAGTTGTTGATTGACACTTTCTTGAAAGTTTTCTTTTCAATCTTTTTGGTCTTTGTTGCCAAGCTCTTGTTACTACTTTTGATTGTTAAGAGCATCTTGAAACACATTTTTTGTTGAGATTTCACCCGTTTTGTGTTGTTAACTTGCAAAGTGTTTTTTTGCCTATTCTTCAATCATAAAGTTTCAGTCTTGTTTAGAGCACTTTTTAAAAGACATTTTTGTTTTGGCTTTTGAAGAAAACTTCTTGAAAACTTGGTTTTGCTTTCTTAAGCTTTGTTTTGATTTAGTTTATTTTTGCAAGTGAAAGTCCATTTTTGTTTGTCTTGAAACTTTCTTTTAATGTTTGGATGAAAATGAGCATTAACAACTTATATTCTATCTAAACATCTTAAGTGGAAAATTAGAATTGATAAACAAGTTACTTTCATTTCTTGATTTAGAGTAGTCTTAAGTTTTGCATCAACATGTACTCATTGCATTAGGATAAATTTGTGCATCTTTTTAGGGCATCCATAGTTTTGTTAATTTTTGTGAGTGTAAAGCTTGAGTAAAAGAAAAGAAAAGAAAAAGTTGTTGCTTTCCTGGAAGTTCCTCTAAACCTAGTAGAAATTTCTTTCATTGAAGAAAAAACGAGTGCATTTGCATATAGTTTGGTTTTTATTAATTTCTTTTGTGTCAAAATACCACAAGTTTCACTTCTGCTTATCCCTTGACTTAAAGAACAACCCATTTAAAAACAAATGCTAATAAAAATACACTAATTTTTTTTTATAATTGTCGAGTTAGACACACCAACACGTTTTAGGATATTTTAGGGCCTTGGATTAGGCGAGTGGAGAGAAAAATCTCCAAGGCCATTTAAACTGTCAAACATAGGAGTCTAAATACTGAGTGCAAATCCAATAGCATTAGGAAGACCAGGAAAGCTTCGGATCTGGGAGTTAAGCACGAGGGATTTTGAAGATAAGGAAGAGAGATACCCCCTCTCTTACTTGTCGGATCTTACCTCAAGACTGTTCCACCTGGCTTCTGACACGAGTTGGTAACCTTAGTTGCTTCTCCTAGGGATCTACATAGGTGGTTGTGGAGGAAAATCCTATGGCACCTAAGGTCGACGTTGTATCACTCTCAACTGTACTACTGGAGGGCACCCTTGTGAAGCTTGTGGGCTTGCATCAGTGTAGGCTATTGTTAGGAGGTTAGTGTAACTTCCTTTGTTACCTTCGCTGGTAGGACTGGGCCGTCATTATCCCAGACTATCTTCGGAAGGCCCCTTACTTCACTTTCTTGTATTTTGGTGTTCGGTCCTCATCACCTGGAGTGGAAATACTTGAAATTTGTTTGATTGGCTGACATCTTTTAGGGGCTTTTTAGTGTGTGCTCTGTGCTCTTACTTGGCCTAGCTTGCATTTTTTCTCGAGTCTTTAATTAGATCTTAATAAAAAATTCAAAGTGGCCGACTGATTGCCTAGACGGTCTCGAAGACTTTGTGGTCTTTCACCACCAAGTTTAGAGCCTTCTCCTAGAAGGCACAGAGGTAATACTACCAGTTGGTTTCATTCCGTGGTAGCTGACACATCGGGGATTGATCCTCCCCTCAGGGGCATTAGTGTTCAGGACAGGCCTGGTACTTCCGCAGAACAAGAGAGGAACACTCTAGTTCTTTCTCGAGTTCTCTTTCAATCAGAAGATAACATAGAGGTAGAAGAACTCCCAGAGTTGTCAGTGGCTCCGAATTCTCCCCTACCTTCTAGCCATCCAGACGTATTACAATACGTTGGGACTCTAATGCATAGACCTTCAATTCCAGGTCATATTACGCACTTACCATTAATGACCACTACTGGAAGCATGGCTTCTACCACAAGTGCTACAACTATGCAGACTCCAACATCTGTACAAGGGGGAGGAACTATTTCCATCCCCTCTACATCTTTATTTGGGTCTTTTGCTAGCACATCTTTAGTTGGGTCTACCTCCATTCCTTCTACGAGTGGAAATTCCCAAGCCAATGCTTTTAGTTCTGGATTTTTCCTGTTTGGCACCCATTCACAGGGTATTCCGTCAGTTCCTTTCAGTGCCTCCACATCCATGATGGGTGGGTCGGCTTCATTCTAGGGTTTTCCTTTTGGAAGTGGTCATATACCACATTCCAACCCGACGATAGGATCTATGCCTTTTTCCACTATAGGACAAAGCAACAATCCCTTTCAAGGTTGGACTAACCCTGCAGTTAGTGGCATGGGAACTGGGAATCTGTTCTTCGACAAATAAGGGAATAGGCTGTACTCCATAGTTAGCATGTTTTGAAGTATTCCTGCCTTAGCTTTTGCTTGGAATCCTTATTAGGGGTTATCAACTCCTTATAATCCTTTAGGAGGAGGCTTTGCTGGTTATGGAGGTTTTTCGGTCGGAGTTGGTCAAACTCCAAGTTTTGCTGGATCACAAGGTCTAACTTTTGGTTCAGCTGGTTCTGCGGGTTACTTTGGGCAGCTTGGTGCCTTCCAAAATCCAGGCCAATCTTTTCAGAACTTTGGGAGCTCCACTCAGTCTGGGTGGAATCCCCAAGGTCCTCCCAGGCTTCCTTTTCTGGCAACATTGAATTTGCCAGATCTCACGAACTTAACAAATGATCCAATCAAATAGAATCCGGCCTGGCATCCAGTCCCAACCAAACTCCCTTCGGACATTCCAAAGTTCGAGGGGAAGGGTGGCGAGGACCCAGGCGACCATGTAACCACATTCCATTTGTGGTGCTCATAAAACTCCCTTATCGATGACTCGGTTAGGTTGACACATTTTCAACGCACCTTGACTAGTAATGTGACCAAGTGGTATATAGAGCTGCCAGGGGGAAACTTTACATCTTTCACCGACTTAGCTAATATTTTCCTAAATCATTTCTAGCTGCCCATCTATTATGATGCTGGAACTGAATTTCTGGAAAATTTTCGTCAGGATACAACAACTCACATTTCTGATCACATTTAGGATTGGAGACGGATAAAGAGGCTCATTAAAGCCGAAATCCCTCCGGAATACCATCTCAAATGGTTTTTGAAATCTTTACAACCTGAAATCTCTAAGTATGTCTCCCTATCCAGAGTCTATTCTAAGGAGCAAGCTACTTTTAGGGCCCAGCAATTAGAAATGATTTATTCTCAGTCTGGGATTCTACAAAAAATCTTACCTGATGCTCCTGGGACTAAGGTTGATATAGCCAAGTCGAAGCCAGGTCCCCATGCAGATGTTATCGTTGGATCAGTAGACACAAATGCGGTGAACCTATTGAGGCAACTGCAATAGTCGTCCTTGCAAACTGCTCCTAACAACCAGGTCACATCATCTAACCCTTCGTCTTCCCAACCCTCTTTAGTTAATGGCATCCAATCTGCCAACCCCAAAGGAAATAAAAATTCCAATTGGAAAAAGAAAGGATGAGGTAAGAAAAAGAGTCAAGATGGGAAGGCTAACACAACAATAATGCTGGTGGTGGTGGAAATGAGTCTAAAAAGAAAGTCAAGTTTCCGTGCAAGTTATGCAGTGGAGACCTTTTAACTCATCTCTACCCAAAAATTCAAGACACTCAGCACTTGTTAGGGTAGTAAGGGACTTCTAGTTCTCAAGCTGTGTTAACTAACCCTTTTACCCAAGGGCAAAAACTGCTTACTGGTGTGAATTCAAACCCTGGTACCTCTGCAGGGGGCAACCAGGAAGGGGAGAAATCATCAAATGTTTTCATGATGGGTTCTAATATCCATGTGGCCACTCAGTCGTGTGATTATGATGAAACTGAAACATCCAAGGACAAAACAGCTCCCAGAAGTACCAACCTTCATATTGAGGGACCCCCTGTCAAGACTATACCATAGATACCGAAAGGTTCCGCTAAACGTGCGACTATCAATCCAAATGCTAGTGCCGCCCAGAATTACTCCATTTTTTAGGATTTGGCTCAGAGTCCATGCGCTATGTCCGCTTTAGAGGTTCTCCGATCGTGTCCAACTCAACGAAATGCTTTACTTTCGGTGATAGGGGCAGTTGATCCAAATAACTCTTTAGTGCTCAGTTTCGACATGTTGAATGTGAAAAAGTGACTCCCTCATCGCATGGCTTTTCAAATAAAGTCTACATAATGAAAAATTAACATTTTTTGTACCGTTATTGATGAAGGAGCTTCCACGTGCGTCATGTCAATGTCATGCTGGAAGGCCATCGGATCACCTTTGGTTGTTCCTTCACCTACCCTCCTAATTGCATTTGACAGGCATTCTCATAAGCCACATGGGATTATCCCGACCTTTCCCATATGTGTTGGGGGAAAAGTTGTTAATGTTGAAGTAGAAGTCATTGATGCTAACCTAGACTACAATCTCCTCTTAGGAAGGAACTGGGTATACGAAATGGATGCCATTGTTTTGACTCTATTTCGTGTGATTTTCTTTCCTCATGAAGGAAAAATCGTTAAGGTTGATCAATTGGATTATTGTCCAATTGATCCTCAAGCAACTTTGGACTCTATTGTTCCTTTAGTGGATAACCCTTGTCTGCCTACCGAGAATCTAGGAGTTGGGATGTATTCTTCATTGATGGGTACCTTTGATCTTCCCTCTCCTATCGCTAGAATCAATGTTGTTTCATCAACCAAGGAATCTTCACGATAAGGGTTCTTTCAAACTCACTAGTTTTTAGATCCTTGGACCTTGCCTTCACCTACGACCACATTAGTTGAAGGAAAAGTTGGTGGAATGGCATTTCCTATGTCTGCAGCAGAGCTTAGATATCAGTCTATCATCAACTCTGTAGACAACCTTTCTACTCCTTTCTCTGAGGAGGAGATAGATGGTGATGTGGCCCCAGCCTAGACCCTTGATTCTACCTTCGCTATGGACTGTTTAGACACGGTTTTACCATTCGAGGAAGCGATCTTAGAAGTAGTGATGGGTGTACATTGACCTTGGGAAGATTTACACCATCGTTCATATTTTCTTCCTCCATTGCAGGAAGTAGAATCTAGGTTCTCCGAGCTCTTTACTAGTGATGTTTGTAGGGTATCAAATCCTTTGTCTCTAGCACACTTTCTTGCCAAAGGTAATATGTCGGTGATTTCAAAAATGATATCTATAAACATCTCTAGGAACCCTAGCATGATCAAGAATCTTTTCATCGGAGCCGAATGTTCCCCTGAATAAATTCAAATTTACACTGACCTTTTTAAGGAATTTTGAGATGTATTCACTTGGTCTTATGAAGAAATGCCTAGCATTGATCCATCCATAGTTCAACATGAGATCAAGATGTATGAAAAAGCCAAACCGATTCATCAAAAGCTTCGGCAAGTTAATCCTAGGAAAGCAGTAACCATTAAAGTTGAAGTAGAGAAGCTGCTCAAGGTGGGTTTCATATACCCTGTTCCTCTTACAGATTGGGTTTCTAATCTAGTCCCTGTGGATAAAAAGAAATGAAAAATCTGAGTGTTCATTAACTTTAGGGACCTAAATAAAGCTTGTCCCAAAGATAATTACCCCACACCATTTATTGATCAGATTATTGATGAGTGTGCGAGCAATGAGATTTTCTCCTTCATGGATAGTTTTTCCGGTTATAATCAGATCTCTATCCATCCTGAAGATCAGCATAAGATAACTTTTATATGTCCCTGGGGTACCTTTGCATATAGAAAGATGCCTTTTGGTCTTAAAGATGCTGGAGCTACTTTCCAGTGGGCCATGTCATATGCTTTCCACAACATTAAACATATCATCGAAGCATACTTGGACGATCTAGTTGCTCGTTCTCGAAAGAGAACTGATCACCCTAGTCACCTTCGATCAGTTTTTGAGTGATGTCGATTTTACAAGATACAATTGAATCCCTATAAGTACATTTTCATGGTTACATATGGTTGGTTATTAGGTTTCATTGTGTCAAATGAAGGGATTCGGATTGATCCCTTCAAGGTAGAGGCAATAATTCAGCTGTCTCCCCTGTCCTCAATTCGACAACTTCAAAGTCTTCAAGGGAAAGCTAATTTCTTAAGATGGTTTATAGCAAACTATGCTGAGAGCATTAAAGGATTTATGTGTTTGCTACGTAAAGGAGTTCCATATGTGTGGGATGACTTTGCACAGTGGTTGTTTGATGCCTTGAAAAAGGCATTAGTCTCTGCCCCGCTTTTGAGTCCACTGGATTATGGTAGGTACTTCCTTTTATATCTCGCTGTGACAGAATCAACCATAGGTATGGTTCTCATTCAGGAAGATGATGCTCTCAGAGAGCATGTGATTTATTATTTGAGCCGAGGCTTGATAGGTCCTGAAATTCACTATTCCCCTATTGAGAAGTTGGCTTTGGCAGCTGTCCATGCTGTCCAGTGGCTCCGCCATTATATTTTGCTACGAAAAACTTTTGTCTTAGCAACAGTCAATCCATTTCAATTTGTCCTTAGTAGGTGAGTGACTGGGGGTAAATATAATCGATGGATAGTCATCTTACAAGAATTTGATCTCAAGTTCATGTCTACCAAGTCTAAGAAACCTATGGTTTTTGCGGAGTTAATCTCCGAGCTACCTTGTGGAGAGGATACTGTTTATGAGGAAATTTTACCCGATGAACATTTATTCCTCATCTCTTCACTTGACCCTTGGTATGGAGATATCATTATCTATCTCCAGACTTTGAAGTTCCCCTCTACTTTGTCTAAGGATGAACTCTGGAAATTACGTCACCTGGCTAAGAACTATCTCATCATCAATGACACATTATATCGTCGAGGGGTTGATTCAATCCTTCGACATTATTTAACCCTAGAGGAAGCAGATTTAGTGCTTAATTATTGCCACAATGGAGCTTGTGGTGGTCATCTTTTAGGGCTTGCTATAGCCAAACGTATCTTGTGTGCCAGCTATTTTTGGCCTTTGCTCTTCAAAGCTTGTGTTGAAGTGGTCAAACACTGTCACCGCTGTCAAATCTATATTCGGAAAAATGCGCACATCCAGCTCCTCTTTTCCCGTTGTCACTGTCAGTCCTTTTACTAAGTGGGGTATTGATTTTGCAACTTGTAATCCGCCTTCAGCAGCAAATCACAAGTACATTATCGTGGCCGTAGACAACTTCACGAAGTGGGATGAGGCCATGCCCACTTATAAAAATGATAGTGAAACAATGACATTATTCCCTTTCAATCAGATTATCTCGAGGTTTAGTATCTTGAGAGAGATTGTCACTGACCATGGCAGTCATTTCCAGAACCAACTAATGTCTACATTAGCTCTTAAATTGGGTTTCCGGTAGGAGCACTTGTCTCCATATTATCCTCAGACCAATGGATAGGTCGAGGTAGTGAAAAAAACCCTTAAGACGATCCTGCAAAGGACGATTGACAAAAATCGGTCCAATTGGCATCTTATGTTGTATCGAGCTATTTGGGCATACCGAACCTCCATAAAGACTGCTACAGGTTTTACACCTTTTCAGTTAGTTTATGGGATGGAATCTATCTTTCCTGTTGAATGTGAAATTCCATCTCTTAAGTTAGCTATTGAGCTCCTCCCTGAGACCTCTAGTTTGGAAGAGCACCTCCTTCATTTGGAGCATTTCGATGAGCAGCACTGAGATGCCACCACAATCAATGAGGCTCATAAGAAAAGGGTTAAAACTCAGTATGATAAATCTGTCTGTCCTTGAGTCTTTTTTGAAGGTGACCTTGTTTTGGTCTATGACAAATATAAGGACACCTTGGGGGCAGGCAAGTTCAAACCTATGTGGTACAGTCCCTTTATAATTAAACGAGTTTTAGAAAAAGGGGCGTATGAGTTAATCAATTTTGAAGGAAACAAGTTGGTGGAGCCTCGAAACGGGCTCTACCTCAAGAAGTAATTTGCTTAAGTAGTAGCTAGGCAATGATTTCTTTGTACATTTTCTATATTTTTACATATCACATCGAGTGTTTGTTGATATTGACACTTTTTGGTCTGCTGTGGCAGGTGTGGATGGATGACTTGGTCTATTTTGGATTTGCCGATGGTGCTAATCAGCACACTCGGAACCTTGCTTCTGCAGCTTGGGTAATATACTATCCCACTGGTCAATTGATGGTGTCAAAAGGAGTATGCATTGGTCCTGCTTCAAATAATATGGCTGAGTATACTGTCGTCATTAATTTACTATCTGAAGCAATTTCTTATGAAATCGATTCATTGGTAGTTTATCTTGATTCACAATTGATAGTGTCACAACTGAATAACATTTATTGGGTAAGGGATCCATGTTTATATCGCCAGTATTTAAGGGTGAGGTTGTTGCAAAGATCATTTACTTACATTAATTATTTGCACATTCCAAGATCTCATAATTGGTTAGCTGATTCTATCGCTAATCAAACATTATACTGGCATATCAATCATTCATCACAATAAAATCAAGCATAAAAAATTCAGAACGATATATATATATATATATATATATATATATATATATATATATATATATATATATGTATGTATATATATATTATAAAACATCTCGAGTGTACATAAGTGTGTCCAAAATAATATACAAAAATTGGGACTAAATGCCCATAATCAGGTCCAGTACATTTAATGCCCCAGCTCAAGATGAGCGGCTAAGTATGCAACTACTGCTTTCGCCACACGCCTAAGAGTGTGAACCCAGTCTCGTGGCATGCCAACCATATGATGCTGCCTATCGATAGGGAGATCCTCTACGGCCTCCATCGATACTTGGTGAGTCAGTCTCACCAAGTATCACTGAGCAGTGTGTAGAAGTCGCTCTATGTCTCCATTCGCCTCTTCGGCCCCTCGGCTGCAACGTCCATGCCGTGGGAACCCATCTAGTCACATTGGCCCAATATCTGGAACATGATCATCATATTAATAATTTGAATACCATCAAAAGTATTTTTCAAAATTTATTATTATATTTGAAAAATCACAAAAAAATCATAAAATCAAAAATATTTGTTACCTATGTCACCCCATGCCGCGGTCAGTGGTAATGCTAGATCAGGATCTCCTCAGAAATCCAACCCAACATAAGGGTAGTCATCTATGGCGATGATATTCTGCTCCCACCAGGAGAAGAAGTCATTGTCAAAAGCAGTCTATGGGATGTCCCCACCTCCTAGACGTTTCATCAAGTCAGCCCACCTGCCCATGCGTGGATCTCATGGGGTGCTGATCAAAATTGGTACTCTAGGATGAAGTGTTGGGACCCTCTCAAAGAAGAAAGAGCATAAGATAGCTCTGTATCCGAAGTTTTTGGTCTGTCCCTTCTTGATAGAAGTAAGCTGGCTCTTCAGGTTAGCAAGAAGAGGAGTACACCAATCAAAGACAATGGTGAGGCAGTCTACCGCCAAGCTCATGGCTAGCCATGATGCCTGGTGCAAAGAAGCTGATCTGTTCACTCTAGATATGGTGAACATGATTATTCTCAAAGATAAACTCTCCACATGTTTGATTGGAATTTGACTTCCAACCTTTTCAGGATGGCCCGGGTAATAGATATGTACGTAGTCCTCGATGGAGAGACTACCTCGTGAAATGCCTGTGGAATGTACCACCTCTCCCCTCCGAGAAAGGCTAGTGATGAAATAAATATCTTCAACCTCTATCCTGAGCAACATCTGATCAGTCATGAACATGTCATCCTCGATGCTCTAGTGGTGAATGAGCATGTCAAGCAGGTAGGTGTTTTCTTTCATATTTGGCATTTTAAAGAACTTTAGCAAAGCACATCCTCGTAAGGTATCCAAAGCATTAGGATCGTTCATAACCTCATCATCCATTAAGGCATGCTCTCTTTCTCTCCAAGTGACTGGCATCCTGAAGAAAAAATGAATTTAGACCGTTAGATTTTTTGTTTGAAGTTTTCGCGGCGTATACGCGGGTCCATTTTACACACAGTCGCGTGTAGGGCCTGCGTATACACGGGTTTTATATATCCAACCCGCATATACACCGCAACAAAATTTTTGACAATAATTCAACGGTAAAACTTAAATTAAAAATTCTAAAACCAATCATAATTGAATGCAAGATAAGTTTAAGGGTTACTTGGTGATTTTGGGACAATTCAAACTGTTAGTTTTGGTGAATGGCAACGCTTGCTCCTTTTGCTCCACTTCTTTTCTCTCAAACCAAATGATGATAATGGTGAGTCAAAAAACTATTTTATAAGCTTTGAAAATGCAAAATTTTTTCAAATCTTGATTTTGTTTTGTCTCATGTAACTTTTAACTTGGGAGCTTGGAATGTCGAGAATGGTTTGATTTTCAGGACATTTTGGACGCTTTTTCGACAGTTTCGAGACGATTCCATGACTGCTGACTCATCATGGCAGGTATCGTTTTTTACTGGAATATAGGTTAGGGAAGCCATTTTTTCCATTGCATTATGCATACTAGCCTCCATTTGCCGATATACTTGCCATAGGGTCGATCCCATCGTGTTATGGTTTGTAAACCACCTTCACTTGCCGATTTTTAAATCATGACATGATGGTAGAGCCATCCTTTTCATGGGCAGTGTAGTTAGCACCTCACTGACATTTGTTGCCCATGCTACTTTGATCTAAGTAGGCTCGGGAGTCCTCTGTAGTCTCGCCATGACTTATGTGCTAAAGACTCATTCCTGTTTGCTTCTCCGCTTCATTCTAGCCTTATACCCTAGAGGCTCCTTTGTGTTTATTTGTACTACTGCATTGCATTTTAACCATTTGCAACTTTTGACCTTGAGCCGACTTCACTTGGACTCGTGTTTAAGCCAACTTTTGACCATGACGATTGCAAAATCAAACTTGCATGCCCTTGAGTTCTGCAACTTGACACACTTTGACCGATGGAAGGGACACGCCTTTGAGTGTCTTTGACCAGCTTTCACCTCCCTGCATTGAGCATAGGAATGTTCCAATCCTAGGAACTAGAGCATCTGTTTCACTGACACTTGTTCTTTCCACTGTACTATAGCATTCTTTTATTCTTCTTTCCAGCTTACAGAAAAAGACAAAGAAAATTATATATTCCAAAAAAGAGAAGGAACGGGACAATATTTCCATGTATTAGTGGCAGCTAGAGTCAGTCGTGTCACCCTTCAAAAAAGCACTCAAAACAAAGTCTCCTCTGTATGGGCGAGATTTAGTTTGACTTAGGTATGCCTCAACCTTGTTATTGAGTCAGTTCTCCCCTGATTGGTTATCTCTTCAAATCACATGGAGGGTTCGTTCATTCCTCCTGCATGGCAAACTTATACAAAGTCATCATATGCTACCACATAGTCACATTGAGTCGTGCTTTTGTTCAAGGGAAGTTAGCCTAAGTCGGCCTCTTTGTGGTGTCTCTTGACTCATTTTTCAGTCGACCATACCTGGTTGTCAGTATCTTGTCTATCATCACATCAGTTATATTGGTCCTTTACTCATGCCGGTTTGAGAAGGTCCCCATTGACTTCTTCCTGGCAGGTCTTGTCCTTATCGACAACGACACCTTGCTCTGAGGATAGGCCTAGAGCCGCACCCTAGCCCTATTTTCAGTATTGATAGGTCACCTTGTACTCAACATCGATTAGTATCATGGGTCTTTGACTGAATGGTTTCACTTGTGTTCGACATTATCTTACACTATCACGCATTGGGATTCGTGTAGTACCTTAGTTTCCATTTGACCCTATTGGTGGATACCTTGCCTCTGTGTCAGCTTTCAATATTGGTTAGTTCGGAGGGTTTCTGTCGTGCGCTAGCCACATCTTTTGTACACTGGAAACATGCTTCGGTGGGGTTACTACATATTTTTTCGTCCGATTCCTTCCACATTATTGGCCTACGGGTTACA
Organism: Pinus tabuliformis; assembly: GCA_031772625.1. Taxonomy (NCBI): domain Eukaryota; kingdom Viridiplantae; phylum Streptophyta; class Pinopsida; order Pinales; family Pinaceae; genus Pinus; species Pinus tabuliformis. Next base: position 1,811,025,302 of record CM062818.1, read on the forward strand.
CTCGTGCTAAATTGATGAAGGGTGCCTTAATGCCTTCCTTCTAGAGGATCTTTCCCTATCAACTAGGACTCATTGCTCTGGGGCAAAGATCTGGAGTCCATTTGGTAGTACCTTGGGGTTTACAGTCATTAGTGGCAGATCCTTCACTATCGACAGTGGGAAATCGTCATTATCTCCTGATTGATAGATTCTTACAGGTGTTTGACTCCATCTCATCTATTCACACTTGTGAGATTGTACTGGGTACCTTGATGCCCATTATCATTATCGGTGAGTAGTCTCGTGTTTGTTAACAATATACATCAATGACCAGTAATAAAATGATTTCTCACATGGTCGAATTCAGATCATTTATTCCGATGGTGTAGAAATGTACCACAGTGGTCGGTGAAGACCTCAGGTTGCATCAGCATTCATTGGTTCACTTGACAGTTGCTCCTGTTGCTGCTAGTTGATACCACTCCACTTTATATGTTGCAGTCATTCATGGAAACATTTGATATGCTAGCACCTGAGTTTGCAGTGTAGTACCATCTTACTCCATCATGTTCATTTGGTACTTTTGGGATCAGTCTTTGATATCAGTGATCTGCTTCATCCTTCAGCATCATTGACATTCTTATATGTGATATTCAGACATGTACTTGTTTGATCATGATCAGATGATCCATTATGTATCTTCCAGTGCTTTATACTTGTATACTTAGTGGATTCGCTTGTGCTTGATATGAGGACATGCTTTACTTTCTCTGAGCATGGGTATGCTCGCCTCAAACAATGTTTCTTTCTGATCTCCTTTTGTGACCTGGTAGGTTGAACTCTGGTGAAGTCCTTCTCAAATTTTGATAGGTTTCCTTTCCATTCACTTACATAATATATTTCGGCCATCATGTACCCCTTCTGACCTCATATATTAGGGGGCATCTGTTATAGCTCCAAATCTCACTCTTGATGTTTGTGATGCTGCAATCATGGCCTAGGGCAACCCCTCCTTCCAGACTTGGTCCAAATACTTAAAAGATAGTGTTTTACTCCCTATACGCGACATTTCCCTGAGCTAAATGCGTGTGTACGCGGGTCTGTGTATACCCAACCCACGTATATGTCTTAAAACACTTAAAAAAATTAAATCTCCTTAATTTCAAGCGGAGATCGCAGGTTTTACCTGTTGATTACCTATTAGTGCCCGTGGCCCAACTGTTCCAAAAAAATTCCCAACTAAAAAACTACTTTGGGAGAAGTATAAAAAGGCTTCAATGGGAAGGCCTAAGGGAGGAGAGAATAGAGAGAAAAATAACTCTATTGAGATTATCCTAGATTGGGTCTGTAGATCCTTATGCACTTCCCCCATTACAGGAAACCCTTGTTTCCTTGAGTTATGATGTCTTTCCATTTGTTGAGACATCCTTGAGTGCGTTATGGAAGGAGCTTTTTGAAGGCTTGAGATTGGGCGAATCCAGAGGACGGTTCCGCTTGATGCCTGCGAAAGGAAGACTCAGGTAAAATCATTCCTTTCTGTACTTTATTTATCTATAATAAAATAAACACTTGTCTTGTTCCTGATATGAATCTTCTTCATGTTTATGATATCAATGTTATGATTCACAAATGAATGATTATTTCAATTGCATAACTAACTTTCAATATGATATGAAGTTGATTTCTTTATGGTGTTTAGTCCATATATTGTTGTGCTTTCTTGAATTGATTGTTTTGTAGGTTGAAGGAGCAAAAGGAACTCCAAGAGGGTTTTGAAGGAGAGGGGAATGTTAGGTCCTTATAATATTAGTGTATCCCTGTATTGTTATTATTAGTGTAGCCCCCTTATTGTACTTTATTTGTTGTGGAGGTAAATCCTCTCTACGGACAGAGACGATCCCTACTAGCCCAGACCGGGTCTAGCAACAATCAAACAATGCTACCACGCAAGTTCCTAATTGCAAATAAAAAGTGGATGATGAGAACCTACTTGGATTCCAATGCTAGTGTTCATAGAAGAGATGTCGCCCTCGTTCCTTTGCCTTGGCCGGTCATGATCCCCACGATCTCCGTGATTGGACACCTGCACATGCAAAGAACAACACAAATAAAAGCATAAAATCCAATAGATGCAATTATATATCAGTCAGAAAAGATATAACTCAACATCAAACATAAGACAATGAGAGTGGAACCATAATGATAGTCATCTATTATTAATAAATAACAAAGAAGAATACAACCATTGTTCTGACGTCGAATCCTCCTTTGGCTGGGTAGTCAACTACACAAGTCTCGCAAAGCTTGTTGGGATGAAGAACAAGCCTCTCTCTCTTTGGGTGACAAGAATCTCCTTACTTATATTTGGCCTTATGGGTGCAAAGAAGGCTCTTGCAGCTTCAAACTCTCTATCACTATGCTGGGACTAGAACTATTGTAACTATTGTGACTAGCTTGCTCAAGGCATAGAGGCAAGCTTTTATAGATAGAGAAGAAAGAGATAGGATCAACCACATTATTCATGGGATTGGCTTTATCACTTGGAAACTTCCATGAAAGGTGGCAAACCACTTTCCCTTCTATGGAGATTCGAAGCCAAACCATCCTAGCTCAACATAGATTCAGTTTGTGAATGGGTTGAAGAGAACCTTCGGGAGTTTGTTGGTTAAAAACTTTACTCAATTCAGTTGGCGCGAGTGCAACTCTGAGACAGAGCGCCAATGGCGCGCCCTTTTTAGAGGATTTCCCTCATTGGCGCGGGAAGTGAACTGTGGACCCGCGCTAATGCAAAAAGAGCTGCTTTCATGGGTATTCTGCAGGAGATGTCTTCAGGGCATATGAAGCTCATACTTAGAGGAATATGATGCAAGTGGTTTCAGGTCATGTCACTTCTCACAGGTCCCGGAATGAGTCCTCCAGTGTGCGGGCGAGGGGTAACAGGGACGGTGACAAACGGTGACAAATTTCTATGTAACAGATGCCCCCTAAAGCATGAGGCCCAAGAGAGAGAGGGGTGAAATGCTTTACAAGCACATGCGTGACTGAAAACACGGCTGCCGGAGAACCTGCGTAACGAAGTACAACTGATATCTCAAGTACATGATGTATGTGGTATGGGCGCAGCCATAATAATCTAGATCTAAGGCATGGGCATAGCCATCTAGTGAGGATCGATAAATAGACTCAGGCATGGTCGCATCCATCCAGTGAATGAGTCATGTAATGATCATAACAAGCCACAAATCGCAGCCTGGATTCCAATAGACAAAATCCAGGGTCTTGCGCCCCATCTCGACTCGAACAGAGTACAAGTTCAAGCATGCAAATACATGAGTTGAAGTCGAACATGCATGAACATCATCTGATTACCAGTCAATGATGAAAACTGTTAACAGATGCGAGAGGTACCACCAATAATGGCAATGGCCCTCAAGACTACAGGTACAATCTACGGCATGTGAATTAATGAGCTGGCGTCGAACACCCGTAGAATCATTCGATCGGAGGCCAATGATGAAAACCTCTCGTCGAACACGAAGAACCTGCCATTAAGGCATGCAGGTTCCAAGGCACCGAAGGGAGTCTCTAGATCAGCTTACTGGATAATGAGCTGAAGTCGACAGGAAGTGACCTTGATCAAAGGTGGGCCATAGTGTTTCCCACATCATTGACACGAGACAGAGGAAAGATGTTGTGGTGATTCAGAATTATGTGAGGTATCAGAGGGAGGTTGTAATGCTGCAGAGGTCAACTTCTCTTGAACATATCGGCAGCACGATAGTGGACTTGGCAGTATTTGACATCAACGGATCAAAGGTCATGGTGACGAGGCAATGAGTAGATGAGAGGTCAAACAGGATAACCCAAACCCACGGAGGCTAATGTAAAACAAGATGAGATGTCCCCACCCAGACATGAATGCAGACAAGTTCCATGTTCAAGAGTGACATACTGCCGACACAACAATAATTATGGGTCCATTTTCCCCACCATTTCTGGCGAGTACCCCAGTTATTTTTAGCAAGCTTGACGGGGATAACATATGCTTGTGGGGCGTCATTACGACAGAATCCGATGTCATTAAGTTTTAACGAGTCTGACAAAGGAAGAACTCGGCGTCTTTTCCTGTTTAGAGAGTCTGAAAAGACGACAGAAAAGAAAACTCCAGGGGGGTCCTTTTTCGTAAAGTTGTGTCTCCCGAGCCCGAAAAAGTATAAAACAATGCTCGAAAGAACCACCCGACCATTACGATCGAGGAGTACTTTTCATTTATAGTGACATCGACCTAAAAAAGTAAAAAAGCGATCAATATCACGTCGTTTCGTAACCATTAACGAACCTGAAATGACAAGGGTCCGACGATCTTTTCATTTTTACATGGTCGGAAAAGGGTTTAAAGACGACTGCCTCTTATTTACGTTTTAACGAGTCAAGAGGGAAAACTTGGCAATCTGTTCGTCTTTAAACGGTCGGAAAAGAGCTGAAAGTAGACCTCCATTTTTATTCTATTTAACGAGTCAAAAAGGAAAAATACTCGGCAATCTTTTCATATTTTACGAGTCAGAAAAGAGCTTAAAGGTGACTCATCCTAGAGGAACAAGTGGTATAAAGGGTAGCAACTGGTTCTGGCAATGGTGGAACTGCTCAAAACATTTAATGGTCAAGAGGCTGGCTAATAAAACCACTCATCGCTGCGGTTCCTCAGGAAAGGAAAAACAACCAAGTGAAAGCATATGATCGGCCAAAGAGATGGCGGCGATGGAATGAAAACAACCAAGGCTCATCTAGCATAATTCAGCGGATAAAAATGGAAATCACGAGATGTAAATCGGGTATGGGTTCATTTTTACACAAGCTTGAACCATGGAGAACTTTGCTTGGATTCAGTTTCATGTTTACACAAGCTTGAAATGAAAAACTATGCTTGTCATGAGTTCGCATGCCCCCAGGCATAATGACGAAAAACAAGGTACATGCCCCCCAAGATTCATTGCATTCAACAAAGTGGATGGAATGAAGGTTCACTTTCGAGATCTTGGAAAGACTTGACTTGGATTTTACGAGATCTTAATCAAAGACTCGATTGGGAAAAGGGGTTGTTTCATTTTTTAATGAGGTTGACACAATAAAAGAACTATCCTCATAACCCTTGTTTCATTTTTTAACGAGCTTGACACAAGACAAGGAACTGTGCTCCACCAGACCCAGTTTCATTTTTTAAGGAGCTTGACATAGGAAAGCAAACTATGCTCCAACCAGACCTAGTTTCATTTTTAAAGGAGCTTGACACAGGAAAGGAACTATGCTCTGGCCCGAACTTCATCATAATGAATAGAAAGTCGGGGCGTCCAAGATTGCTACTCCCGGTGGAAGGGAAACAACTTGGAAGTCAGGGCCCAATGCCCCCAGGACACTATGCACGATGGCGGCATCACTGGATCCAGGCATGGGATAGGTGGCCACGTAGTTGATCTGTGGTGGGGTAGATGCAACTGGTGGATGAAAACTAGGAGGGGATGACAACGGCGCAGGAGGCATCGAGGGACTAACGAATGACACTTGATCGATAGTCACAATTCTTCCATCGTGTGGAAAGCAAACCACACGGAAAAGCGAAGAAACGAGGGCCCCCATGGCGTAAACATAGTCGCGACCAAGGAGAAGACTAAAGTCTAAAACACCTTGGGTAACCAAGATGTCTATATAGACAGTTTTGCCTCCCAAAGTAATAGGGAACTTCGGGAGAACTCCTAGAGATGGACAGGCTCCTCCGTCGAAGGCCAACAGATTCTGAGTGACTGGCCCAAGCTGTGGGGAACCTAAAGATTGCCAAGTAGTGTACGACATAAGACTGACAGACGCCCCTTCATCCAAAACAGTGCCAGGCACTGCCTTAGCACAGGCGTGTACTGTGATCTGGAAAGGCATATGGGATGGAAGGCGACCGGCGATCAGGTGATTCCAATCAAAGGAAGCGACCAGACTACTTGGTGGGGGAATCGTATGATTGCCCCCATGTGCTAAAGGAACCGAAGGAGAACCTTCGGGAGCAGCTGGGTTAGGAGAGTCATTTCGGGACTCAGGAGAATCTAAAGAGACGAGAAGAACATGGGCGTGATTCTCTTCCGAAACAGAGTGAGCGAGCAGCGGACTCGAGTCGACACTCTTTCCGACCAATGGTTGGTCTGGAACAGGCTGGGGACAGCCGAGTTCGGGAAGAGGGGCCTGGACAAGAGAAGAATTTGAAGCAATCTCTTTGTCAGCAGGGGGACGATCTACAGCTGCAGAGAGACGTCGATATCCAATGGGTAGTGGGGGTGAAGGAGCTGTAAGACTTGCCAAAACACCGGAGGCTTTATCCATGAGCGGACAAAGGTGAAGGGGATGATTGCCTTCACAAAGTCTACAGGGGATTCGAATCTTGCCTTTCTCCTTACCTTTGTGAGTCGATAGGGGAACATCGCCATGAGCCTCAGTGGACGACGAGGGGTGGGCTGGATCACGAGACCATACTTCTAAGACCCTGGGGATGCCAGGACAATCGCGAAGAAGATGGCCCTCCTTGCATAATCGACAAGGAAACTTGACCTTCCATGGAGGAGCAGAAGGTGGCCCGACTTCAGGTGTACTCAGGGTAGGAGCTGCACTTGTAACCTCTCCCTTAGGAGCCTTCTTCTTCTTCTTCTTAGCCACCTGGTTACTCGAATCTAGACTTTCACCAGGTGAAGTAGAAGATGAGGACATAGAAGTGGGTGTAGAAAGGGAGAGATCCACCTTAGAATCAACATGTTGTTGTTCAGGTGGAGGGACGGGTTGACGAGACGATGAGACGGCAGGGACCAAAGAGGTTGAGAACAACCAAACCGGCAACCCAACAGTTAACCCTGGGAGGGACAACATTGCCATATAAGGAGCACCAACATTTCCAAAAGGAGCGAAATGACGAGGGTTCCCGTCAGAGGGGATCCCTGGGTTGGTGAACCCCGGAAAAGTTGCCATCAAGAACAAAAAGAAGCCTACTCAAGCTAACGCAAACAAGATCTAACCGGGTAAATGTGAATGCGGCCGAATAAATTTTAAGACGCAAGGACACAACTTGACCTTTTCATGTTTTAAGAGTCGAGAAAAGGACAAAAAGATGACTCTAGTCTCCTTCGAATGTTTAGTGAGCCCGAAGTGACAAATGATCAGATGAGCCTTTTCGTTTAAGGAGTCTGAAAAGGACCAAAAGTGACTACTCTGGAGAACTAGGCAAAAGGGTTTACCAAACAAATCCGTAAAACTGCATATACACCTTGGCAGTCATATGAAAACCAAGGACTTCCTGTACGGCAGTCAATCTTCTCGAATGCTGTGTTTGGTACGTTACGGCTTGTAAGGCGGCAGACACGGCTTCCTGTGGATAAAGGATGATAACCTAGTGGGGTCTCCCCTATATACGCGATGGTACGTGGGAGCTCAAGTCCATGCTAGACCACTATCGAATCACAAAAGGAGGAATCACCCAACCGTAGTGTGAAACAACAGTGACTAGGTTTAACGACGCCGGAGCACGTCTCTAGCCTAGACCTCTAATTAGTGAGCGTTATGTTCCAATGCGTTTTTAAGTTCATTCAGTTCATTTTATTGTTGATCTTTGATTAATTTTCAATTTCCAGGTCCTACCGTATGTAATTTCTCACAATTCCCTAAATGCAAGCTATATGCCAAAGAATATCATTTCGTTCAATGAATACTAACTACGAGAGAGTTGAGAATTTTTCAAACAAACAAAATGACCACAAACAATCAAGAACCACTCTAATGTAGCTAATGGAAATAAACGAAACTTTTTCCTTGTTTTAAATCACTAATAAATGAAAAGCTTCTAATTTCAATTAGCTAATTCAACGCAAAAGAGATTGTTCGTTTTCTTTTCAATGGCAAAGTGCACTAAACAAGTTTTGAGAGATAATAACACCGAGTAAAAGATACAAATTTCACTCAATGAGAATGCAATCAAGTCCCCAAAACACCAAGGTAGTCCTTCAAAACGAAGAAAAACACCAAAGACTTCAATGGGCCATGTGATCTAGGCCCAAAACGAAGTCGAGCGGAATCCAAGTGAAAAAGAAGTAAATCACTCGAATAACGCAATAAAAAGTTTAACAATCACTGGACAAGTGCAAGAGAGTAACCAAAAATTTGACTGGACCAACAGAAGACAAAAACTCCTAAGGAAGGCTCGATGCACAAAGCCACTAGATGCCCTAGGGCTAAAGTGTGAAATCGGTGGAAAATGGCAAACACCCAAAGTATGCAAATGTAATCTATGCACACTTTTCATTCATATCCTGAAAATGAGAATTCTAATTATGCAAGTGTGATCTATGCAAGAGAATTCTCAAACACACGATGATTCTAATGTAATCTAAGAACCAATCAAGTGCAAATCAAGAAAAACGGGTGTGAGTTCCAAAGATCATAAACTAAAAACACTCAAAGGCGATTAACACTCATACACAATTTAGCCCCCCCCGACGAATGAGGGGGAATTTTTTTTGCAAAAACAAAAGCAAAAAGATGCAAAATTGTGAAAAGACTAAGACAAACCTCCAAGTAATGATCAAAGGAAATCAAATTAAGAATTTGCCAAAAAAAAACTCAAAACCAGTCAAAGAAGACTCTGACACACTCTAGTAATTGGAAAAGATGTGACAAGATACAAATCCAAGCTCAGAAGGCTTGCAAACAAGAAAACTGGAAAAGTTCACAGGCCTGGCACGACTGTCAGGCTGTAACTAGCGCCAATTGAGGATTGGCGCGGGCTGTACACTGGCAAGTGGCGCCAATTGGCGCGACTGTCATGCAAAAAAGAGCGCCAATCAAGTTTGATAGCTTAAAAATAAAAACAAGCAGTCCAAGGCTTGGTTGACAGTATCCAGACAGACCAGGCAGCAAGAGATAGCAAGAAATCCAACCCAGAAAGCTATCTAAGCAACCAAATGAGAAACCAAAGAGATAAGACTCCCCAGCGGAGTCGCTAATTTGTTGTGGAGGTAAATCCTCTCTGTGGACAGAGACGATCCCTACTAGCCCAGACCGGGTCTAGAAACAATCAAACAATGCTACCACGCAAGTTCCTAATTTCAAATAAAAAGTGGATGATGAGAACCTACTTGGATTCCAATGCTAGTGTTCGTAGAAGAGATGTCACCCTCGTTCCTTTGCCTTGGCCGGTCACGATCCCCACGATCTCCGTGATTGGACACCTGCACATGCAAAGAACAACACAAATACAAGCATAAAATCCAATAGATGCAATTATATATCAGTCAGAAAAGATATAACTCAACATCAAACATAAGACAATGAGAGTGGAACCATAATGATAGTCATCTATTATTAATAAATAACAAAGAAGAATACAACCATTTTTCTGACGTCGAATCCTCCTTTGGCTGGGTTGTCAGCTACACAAGTCTCGCAAAGCTTGTTGGGATGAGGAACAAGCCTCTCTCTCTTTGGGTGACAAGAATCTCCTTACTTAGATTTGGCCTTATGGGTGTAAAGAAGGCTCTTGCAGCTTCAAACTCTCTATCACTATGCTGGGACTAGAACTATTGTAACTATTGTGACTAGCTTGCTCAAGGCATAGAGGCAAGCTTTTATAGATAGAGAAGAAAGAAATAGGATCAACCACATTATTCATGGGATTGGCTTTATCACTTGGAAACTTCCATGAAAGGTGGCAAACCACTTTCCCTTCTATGGAGATTTGAAGCCAAACCATCCTAGCTCAACATAGATTCAATTGGTGAATGGGTTGAAGAGAACCTTCAAGAGCTTGTTGGTTAAAAACTTTACTCAATTCGGTTGGCACGAGTGCGACTCTGAGACAGAGCGCCGATGGCGCACCCTTTTTAGAGGATTTCCCTCATTGGCGCGGGAAGTGAACTGTGGACCCGCGCTAATGCAAAAAGAGCTGCTTTCATGGGTATTTTGCAGGAGATGTCTTCAGGGCATATGAAGCTCATACTTAGAGGAATATGATGCAAGTGGTTTCAGGTCATGTCCCTTCTCACAGGTCCCGGAATGAGTCCTCCAGTGTGTGGGCGAGGGGTAACAGGGACGGTGACAAACGGTGACAAATTGCTATGTAACACTCTTGATTGATAGATTCTTACATGTGTTTGACTCCATCTCATCTATTCACACTTGTGAGATTGTACTGGGTACCTTAATGCCCATTATCATTATCGGTGAGTAGTCTCGTGTTTGTTAACAATATACATCAATGACCAATAATCAAATGATTTCTCACATGGTTGAATTCAGATCATTTATTCCGATGGTGTAGAAATGTACCACAGTGGTCGATGAAGACCTCAGGTTGCATCAACATTCATTGGTTCACTTGACAGTTGCTCCTGTTACTGCTAGTTGATACCACTCCACTTTATATGTTGCAATCATTCATGGCAACATTTTATATGCTGGCACCTGAGTTTGCAGTGTAGTACCATCTTACTCCATCATGTTCATTTGGTACTTTTGGGATCAGTCTTTGATATCAGTGATCTGCTTCATCCTTCAGCATCATTGACATTCTTATATGTGATATTCAGACATGTACTTGTTTGATCATGATCATATGATCCATTATGTATCTTCTAGTGCTTTATACTTGTATACTTAGTGGATTCGCTTGTGCTTGATATGAGGACATGCTTTACTTTCTCTGAGCATGGGTATGCTCGCCTCAGACAATGTTTCTTTCTGATCTCCTTTTGTGACCTGGTAGGTTGAACTCTGGTGAAGTCCTTCTCAAATTTTGATAGGTTTCCTTTCCATGCACTTACATAATATATTTCGGCTATCATGTACCCCTTCTGACCTCATATATTAGGGGGCATCTGTTATAGCTCCAAATCTCACTCTTGATGTTTGTGATGCTGCAATCATGGCCTAGGGCAACCCCTCCTTCCAGACTTGGTCCAAATACTTAAAAAATAGTGTTTTACTCCCTATATGCGACATTTCCCTGAGCTAAATGCATGTGTACGCGGGTCTGTGTATACCCAACCCACGTATATGTCTTAAAACACTTAAAAAAATTAAATCTCCTTAATTTCAGGCAGAGATCGCAGGTTTTACCTGTTGATTACCTATTAGTGCCCGTGGCCCAACTGTTCCCAACAAATTCCCAACTAAAAAATTACTTTGGGAGAAGTATAAAAAGGCTCCAATGGGAAGGCCTAAGGGAGGAGAGAATAGAGAGAAAAATCACTCTGTTGAGATTATCCTAGATTGGGTCTGTAGATCCCTATGCACTTCCCCCATTACAGGAAACCCTTGTTTCCTTGAGTTATGATGTCTTTCCATTTGTTGAGACATCCTTGAGTGAGTTATGGAAGGATCTTTTTGAAGGCTTGAGATTGGGCGAATCCAGAGGATGGTTCTGCTTGATGCCTGCGAAAGGAAGACTCAGGTAAAATCATTCCTTTCTGTACTTTAGTTATCTATAATAAAAGAAACACTTGTCTTGTTCCTGATATGAATCTTCTTCATGTTTATGATATCAATGTTATGATTCACAAATGAATGATTATTTCAATTGCATAACTAACTTTCAGTATGATAAGAAGTTGATTTCTTTATGGTGTTTAGTCCATATATTGTTGTGCTTTCTTGAATTGATTGTTTTGCAGGTTGAAGGAGCAAAAGGAACTCCAAGAGGGTTTTGAAGGAGAGGGGCATGTTAGGTCCTTATAATACTAGTGTATCCCTGTATTGCTATTATTAGTGTAGCCCCCTTATTGTTATTATAATGCCCATGTAGTCCCCATATTGTTAATATTGTGCCCCATAGAAGCCTGCTATTGTTATTATTGTGCCCTTACATTATTATTGTTATGTAGGCTCCGATTATATTGTGACCACTTAGAATCCTAGATATAGAAAGGAATTTTTTTCATTTGAATCATCCAAGAATTGTTCATTTATGTAATGTAAAGGAGGCTTCCCCCTCGAAGAGGATAATTTATAAGTCATTGATCTATATATTTGTGAGATGGTTTGATAACAATATTCATTACTCACATGTGGATACCCAAGCCTATGGTCATGTGCTGGGACTATATATGGACAATGAGAGGTAATAACAAGATTTAATACAACTTAGATTGAATGGCTAGTTAATGTTGAGGTTTTACACATCATCCACATAATAATGTCTCATGTCCAATCTAGAGGCCAATGGGGTGAGAATGGTGAGGATAAGTTGAGGAGAAACTTATCATTAAAAAATAACCAAAATATGTCTAATAATAGGCGTCATCCCACATTATTTTTAGCAAAAGGATGATTAGGATCCCTCATCAACCTTTCTCTATTACAAAAAAAAATAACAAGAAAACTATATATATATATATATATATATATATGTATATATAATGAAGCAGACATGGGACATGTAGGTACCTTCATCACGGCTACGAATGTTCACTTTGAAATAAAACAAGGCATATGTTGTTGGGGTGACTTTATCAGGGCTATGGATTCTTCTCCACATTCTTTTTAGCAAAACGATGATTAGGATCCCTCGTCAACCTTTCTCTATTACACAAAAAATAACAAGAAAACTATATATATATATATATATATATATAGATAATGAAGCACACATGGGACATGTAGGTAGTACCTTCATCACGGCTATGAATGTTCAGTTGAAATAAAATAAGGCATATGTTGTTGGGGTGACTTTATTAGGGCTATGGATTCTTCTAGGTAGTGGAAGAACACTAGAGACTTGAAATAAATAACTTGACATCTCAACCTCCAAAAAATTGCATACCTTGTCATACTATAATAATTTTTGTGAAAGGACTAAGTCAAGATTAAAGACCCTCATTCCTCTGCCTCAGGGACCTAGCCATAAATTTAAATAGGAAGGAGAATACATTTGAATCAACACTCTCAAGTTCAAGAATTGATACCCATTGGTCAAGTTCAAAATTATTCACAAATGGTAGAAAGTTTGATATGCATAACAATCATTATTTTCAAGCTTATTCCTAGAGATTCATGGTTTCGTTAATTTTGTCACCAATTATTATGTGAGCATCAATAACCTCTTTTTACACTTTAGTTCTAAAGGTACAAATTCTCAAACAAGTACCAAAATATAGTAAGGGTCCCTCCTCATTAGTAAAGTACATGTTTATTTTAGACAAATAATGTTGGTATAAGTTCTTTTTCTACCACAAGTCTTTGCCACTTGGATTTATGACTAAATCTAGATCTCAATGTATGAAAAAGTTTATTTTGGTTTTTCTTATACAAAATTTGACTTTTGTCAAATAGCCAAAAAGTTCTTCTTTATTAACAAAGCATTGCACCAAAAGCTTCCTTCCTGGCAACATATCGCTGAATAATTTTCTTTCCTAGTAACACAACACATGGAAAGATGTTTCCTTAGCAAGAGGTCTCATGGAATTATTTTTCTGTAAAACCCTATCACTTAGAAAAATTCCATCACTCTAACATTGTGCCATAAGAGTATTTTTTTTGGTTACACAACTTGACAAAAAATATTCACTACAATATTTTTGGTCCCTCAACCTAAAGTTCAACAAAGCCACTTTTCTATAACTTTTCCTCTTCACCTATTTATAAGAAAAGACACATATATAATCGCTCATGTTTCCCCAACAAACAGTCCTGGCACCTTCCTATTTTTCGAAGAAACAAATTCCTCAGTGATACACTACCATAGAAGTCACTTCCTTGACGATAAATAGCCCCGTCATTAATCACATAGGTTTTTGTGTTAAGTCATAAGATGGCTATAAAAGGGTTGTTTAACACACATAATAGACATTGTCCAATTATCCATTAGTGTTGTTGTTTAATATTAAATAAGTCATAAACTTATTTTCATCCATTCCACTAGGCTCATTTGAGTCAAAACCCTACCATATGCCATCCACACTACTATGGAACTTGTGTTCCATGTCACTAGTAAAAATCCCTTACTCCTTTGAAATTTACCTCATTTTTCTTGACGATGTCAACTTTTGCATTCTTTTAATATTTTTTTACGTTTTCTCCAATTAAATGGGATGGTGTCCCCCCCCGCCGCCCCCACTATCATCCCATTAGTTTATTATGTACAAAATTCCCAATCCCATTCGATATAGCCATACTCTAAACTTCGACAAAATGTGGTGTTTTCCAACGGATTCCCCTCCTTACTGTTGATGATTATTTAAGTTTATCAACATTTAACAAACCAACTCCTCAAATCGTGTTATCACAAAGAGATAATGAGACAGTGTACTCAGAATTTACAACTACATGTTTATGTTTTCTTGGGTTTTGTGCTTTTTTTGTATTTTATAATGCAAAAATATGCAAAGAAAAAATTGCATCAACAAAGAGAATGAAAATATATACATCAAAATATATCATATACAATAGGAACATGAAAAATAAGCAAAAAAGAAATAGAAAATGTAAATGAGATCCAGATAAAGCAACGAGCTAGCCAAAACATGGAATTGGAGACCCTAATTCTATAGAGCATAAGTTGCAATATATAACTGAGAACTAAGAGAAATAATTGAATTAAAATAAATAATAAAACAGAGATATGCCAAGCAATAAAGTTGTGAAACAATGATTTATTTTATTAATGATAAAAATTATAGACAAAATCCTAAAAGGCAAGCTTCTAGGAAAGATTTTGACCAGTCTTATCACAAACTAATGCAATGTAAATAAAACCATATACAATAGCTTAGGAACAAGAAATAATGATGGAAAATCAAAATCCTTTGTGCAACTATGAATATGGCAACTTTTTTCTACAAAAACATAGTTTCTAGCACTGGTAAAAAATAACCAGAGCTTCAAAAAATAGTAAATAAATCAAAAAGACACAAGATACCTGAAAATTTCTTTTGTTATATTAATGGAGTCACCTAGGTTTTCACCCCTTGGTGGAATATGACTATTTTCACCATCAGGATTAGCCTCTAACTTATGAGAAATTAATATCACAAGAGAAATGACAACCATAAATTATATAGCATACCTCTTCATAGTTCTCTCCCTTTGTCTTCATAGATCCTTCTCTTTTTAAAGGGATCCAAAATAGTTTGGGAAGTTCCCTTGATTAAAATGTTTGTGTTTAATTTGATTTCTAATCCAGTTGATTAGAAAATAAGAGGATTGATGTTGTAAACGCATAGTTAATAAACTAATTTATAAAATTCGCTCTTTTTTTTTTAAGTTTTGACTCTAGTAGGTGGGACCCATGTTCTTATTCGATTGGGTTTAATAATCATTATATTCACATATATATAAATAAGAAATCACGTGACCCTAAATTATTTGCCTCATATAAATCTCAATTAAACTAATAACAAATAGACACATCATATAAAAGATCATGTCCACGTTCCACATATAACCAATGAAATGTAAGTCACTTCACCAAAACCTTTTCCACATTAGATAATATCAATCATAGATCAATGTATGAAAAGTTAAACCTTGTACCTCCCATTATCCCTTGTCTCTCAATTTTCATAATCCATGCATATAAAGTATTGTATATAAACAAATTTTTTTCTACATAACCATGATTTATTCTCGCCAAACAAAATCAATACCAAAAATAGAAACATCATAAATATCCACATATAAGTGTAGTGTAAAGTATCCCATCAAGACTAAAGTAACATAATCATCACGAATAACTCTGTCAATAAAAAAATCTAAATATTTCTCAAAATCATACCAAAAACATGCTACAAACACCCCAAACTAATGTTTATGCCTGTGGGATGGAGAAAATGTTGCTTGTTGTTCTTCCTGGAGGGGATGAGATGTAACGAAATGTGATGAACCATGTGAAGAGTTAGAAACAATGGTCTTTACTTACTTTCTCTAATTAGTGAGAGTAGGTTGGGCAATAATTTCTTGTTTGAATGACTGACCAATGGGACCAACAAGCACAGTAGGTTGTTTTGAGGCATGATGATTAGAGGGAAGATGTTGGCTGATAGGTGTAGAAGGTGGTAGAGCTACATGAGGAGAGTGAACTATTCATGAAGTAATAGATTTGAAATGAGAAACATGTTCCTTAGAAGGGGGAGGAAGAGAGAATATGGGCCAACCTTGGACTAAATGCAAAGGTTGAGCAAGAATGGCAACTTCCAAACCATCATTATTTGGGACAACAAGAGGGTAAAAAACATGCGCTGGGATGAGAATACTAATGCTAGGTGGATGTGGAATAGGGGGCTTCTTTGGTTGAGGCTGCACAACAAGCTAAGGATTTGGTTGACCTAACAGATTCACCACACCAACACAGAGTAGTCTCCTTAATTCCTATGGTTCAACATCAAAATGGATTGAGACTCTTAGTCTCTTGTCCCTTCTCACATCTAAATTTTGATCTCTATTTCCTATTCCCCTACCTATGTTACTATTGAGAAAGACTCATACTGGAATAAATTCACATAATTACTTGCAGGTAATGAAAGATATGGAATCAATCATTAACAAATGAATATAATTCTGAGTTTTCAATGTCATAATAGGTAAAAAAAAATTAATAGGGAAAAAATGATAGAATTAGAACATATATTAACAACCTATTAAAGTCCCATGGAAATTGATAAGGATAGACTTGAACCCAAATGAAAAGAGATAGAAAGGGCACATATAGAGGTTGGGCTAGAAAATCAAATACGAATATATATGATGACATTTGCAAAGAACAAATATAATTTGCAGTGTTCGTATCGTTCAAAATAAAACATATGACTGTGATATCTTAAATAGTTATGAGGGAAAATGAGAAGGGAAAATGGTATGAGCATGTACTTAATATATTTGTATCAGGAGAGCGGCAAAAAATGACCAGATAACATAAATCAACTTTTCTAGATATGTGTCTAACAACTTATGCAACAAAGTGGTAGTTTCAACAT
Organism: Pinus tabuliformis; assembly: GCA_031772625.1. Classification (NCBI taxonomy): domain Eukaryota; kingdom Viridiplantae; phylum Streptophyta; class Pinopsida; order Pinales; family Pinaceae; genus Pinus; species Pinus tabuliformis. The sequence continues at coordinate 1,811,042,266 of CM062818.1, forward strand.
AATTATTTTTACATAGTGGAGTGAAGGAAAATAAATCTTGCGCACAACCTTCAGTGTGGTTTTTTTCCTAAGGCTTCATGGCCTCAAGAGATCCCACCAGTGGTATTACAAATAATTGTGAATTAAGTTAGGGGTGGTTAGCGTTTTAATGTAATTTGGAAAAATAAGATAGCATGTTCATTTATCATTGTTTAAAACAATGGTAACAAAACAATTAACCCTTTTTTTGGTGAAAACGTCACATTGTTATAAAAAACATATGTTATACAGTCAAAATTAATGGTGAGTTCCTAAAGAGATAATGATAACAATCATGTCATTGAAGTCTTTTTTATTGATACACAGACAAGCACAAACATTTTGCTTGACGTAGTAAGCCATGACGGATATGGGTTTGGAACAGGTTAGGGCTTGGTGTTGTATGCTCGAGGTTTTCCTCAAGGGAATCACACCATTTTGCATAGGGTGGATTTCAATAAAGACAAATAAAAAACCATTCACAAGTTTTGATATTAGAACTCATATCTCTTGACATATAAAACAAAATGAATTTCTTTCTTTCTAACACTTCGCAAGAATGAGACATTTATACAATATTTTAGAATTAAAATAAATGTATCATCGCAAATATCATAGAAAAATAGGAATAAGGTATTCATGGGGAGAAAAATCAGAAAACATAAATTCATTGATGAACGAAAACCCTTTGAAGCATACCTGGCAAGTAGTAGTGTTTTGAGAAAAAAATTCAGTTGTTGGGTCGTAGAACTGTGCCCGACTTATCATTCTCCCAGTCTTGGATGCCAATATTTTTTACTAAATTCCAATGATAGAGAGTTTTCATTCGAGGGTTAGAAGAGGTAAAAACCCTCTAAAGGCTCAAGAAATAGAAATGAATAAAATGCATGGCTCAAAATGGTAAGAATTAGGGTAAGTAAATGCAACAAAAAATACCAAAGTTGGGGAATTAACGTACTCAAAACTAGCAATGAAATGATGCTAATGGGAAACTACACACTCCAAAACATAATTCACATATCATACATTGGGGGGTTAGTTATCATAGATGTTTTTGACCTAACCAATAAGAGTTTGGAAAGGTGGTCACGTATAATCCTAGAGCAACACTAACATGTCAACCCCAAATAAAAAATCATCATCGATAATGAATGAAACATATAAAATAATGTGTCAAATCTTACCATAATATCCAGCCATTTAATAACCATAGCTCGAAACAAAATGCAGACGACTTACTTTCGACCATCATCAGATTGTTTTCGTGCAATTCGGGGATGGATCAAACATTATAACTTCAAAAATAAAATATTGAGCCACATATATTATATAAAACACCATGGAGTATCATGCCACTATCATAATATAATAATAGTTATAAATACAAAACCATTCCCATATGTCATACATATCATATATTGATGTTTAATTCCAAGTTGGAAACCATAGTGTATATCCTTGAATCAACAATGCATGAGAATGTAAAACTAGGTTACGTAATATATGAGTTCAATAGTCACTCTTGAACTAAATAACACAACCCTTCAAAACACCAACATTCAATTTTGTATATATATAATATAGATATACCATGCACATTGCAATGGTGCCAAACCATTGCATATATGTATGTATAATCAATTCCTTTAATTAAAACAATCAATACATTGTGCACTAAAGAGAGCATATTCAACACACACACGCACACATATATATATAGTGTGTGTGTGTGATCAAAGGGATGATTAATCAGCATTTGAATGTCAATCATATGCATTGATACAACTTATGTAATAAAGATCCATTAAAGCTTTCTAGTTATTAAGCCTCATGACAAATGTTGACTTGTAACACAGACATTTTCTCATTAGAGAGTCCCACCTACTAGGTCAAATTTGTTGTAGTTTTGGGTGTAAATAAGAGAGAATTTTTGCAGGTCAGAACAATGGCTTTTGAAATTTAGCTATTATTGAGAGGTGTAAAAATTAGTGATTCCATAGGGAGAATTGTGATGAGCACCAATATTGCAATAAGAATGCTACAACTCCCAAGGCTACCAAATTAAATTACCAACCGAGGGTTTGTACAAACTTAAGAGGGGCCGACATATGTGCAACATGCACCTTCCTCTTCCTAGTCTAACTCCTTTTGAAGTAGGTGAAAGAAGGCAATGAAACAATAAAATGAGAAGAGATCTAGTTAAGCCACCAATCCTAAGTTGCAAAAGGTAAATAACAATAAGCAAACCTATTCTACTTTTGCTGGAAAGTAAATGAAAGAATGTAAATATATTCTATTTGCAAAAATGTAAATCACAATGACAACAAAGAAAATATACTCTATTTTTCTCGAAAAGAAATGGAATTAAGGGAAATATATTCTATTTTTCTCAAAAGAAAAGTCCTAGGTTACTCTTGCAGGAAGGAAATCACACTTTGTGTAAAGTAAATTGTGGAAAAGAGAATCTAGATTAATTACAAAAATCAACATTCAAGAAGAAATTAATGTAAAAGATAAATGGAAACCTAACCAAGCCTCAGCTCAACCACAGTTTTCTCAAAGAATTCATAGGTTATAAATATACTTCTACTATGAATTTGGAGTGAATCTGGGCAAAGGAGATCTCGAAAACAAACTGTTACAAGATTGCTACAAGATTTTGTTTCTCGAGTTAAATTTCCAAATGCCCAAGAAAATAAAAATAAAATTATATGGGGTAATTTTTTCGACTAATTAGGATGTCCGAGGACACCAATACAAGTGGAATCACTCAAAAATACCCTTGTTAACATGTGCTAAAAATTAGCAAACAATTACTACTTTAAAAACTAGAAATTACATCATCAATGAGCTAGTTAACCTACCAAATGCCTAACCAGATCAAGTGAAAATGTTATGGGGTACATTTTTTTATCAATAATAATGTTATTATGAATCAATAGAAGTGGAATCAACTCGAAACAGCTTCATTAACATGTGCTAAGATTCAAAAGAAATTTACTACAAGAAACTAGATTTTTCAGAGCAATGTACTATTAAGCTGATCTAAGTACACAAATGCCTAAGCTAATCAAAATAAAAAAGATGTGGGATAATTTTGTTATTAATTTGTATGTTTTAAGCTTCAATAAAAGTGGAATCAACTCTAAATGATCTCATTAACACATGCTAAAATTTAGTAGAAAATTACTACTATTTTGCTATAGGATACATCCAGAAATTCCAAAATTGTGAACTAGTAAAACAATCCAAGTAGATCAATGATGAATATGAATTTGAAAAGTTGTTCTAAGGATGGATCATACTTGTAAATGTATAAATGACCTGAAAAAACACTTATTTCAATCATTTAACTAATCTAACCTACAACAAATGAAGCATGAATATTAAGTGCAAAAATAGGAAATGCTAGAAAGTGAGCAAAACATTCAAAGAAGATATATAAATTGTGCAACAAGGCTCTGAACCTCCTAGGATAGCCAAGCCCAAGCATACTCAGAGTCCTATGAATGAAACCAAGACTTAGAAGTTGAAAATGACACCAAGCTTCATTGTTTTAATCAATCCAAGCACATCTTTGCTAGGAATGGAAGTAGAACTGCTAAATAACAATTTTTCCTCTCAAGAAGACTATGAAATACATGAAACTAGAGGAAAATTTGAATTTGTACTTATAAAAATTGATGGGGAAGCATCCTCCTTGAAAGGAGGTAGCTTTCCCCTCCAAAATCCCTCAAAAAGTGGATTTGGTTCCCAACAATAAGAATATGCATTAAATGACAAGGAGTTGATCCCAATCTTTTAACTTCAAGGATGCATACATAATTGCATATAAAAGAGAATATTAACCAAGTAACTTAAAAAATGAATGAAAAGTAGAAATTAGAAAGAAACCATCGGATCATAGGCACAAAAATGATTTGATTATAGAGTTCACCCATTGTGGGCTATGTCTCCAGGTCCTACTCAAAGTGGGGGCAAAGAAATGAATTACAATCAACTTTACAAAAATGACCCTTATACCTCCAATTCTGATGATGGCTAGAAAATGGAGATGTCATCTGGAGAAACAAACCGCACAGTTGGATTCCTAGCATTAAAACGTGCAAAAACAACTATAAACATGTTAAATTATGACACTGACACCTATAGCCCTCCACTCCTATGTCGGTTTGGTCAAATGGCATCAATGAAGGGTTAAATAACGTTTTGTGGAGGAGCTAACAATGTTCAAGTCGTGGCTCGTTGGTAACCACCGGTGGATTATGTGGGGGCATGTTGGGTTCAAAACCCACCCACCCCATTCTTGGTGTGATTTTGTTTAATACATGTCATATGTTTTCAATAGGCGGGTGGTATGAATATAATGAGGTTGTGCTTTGTACACGTGGCTTCAATGTCATTGGGTCGTTGGAGGGTGTCGAGGTTGGTGGCCCACCACCCTAAACTTTTATTTTTTATTTTTATTTGTATATGGTTCAAAAATTTCTTCCATATGTTAAGGGTTATTAGAAAAATTAAAGAGGTGACAAATTCACCCATTCCAGTGGCTAGATTCTATGTGTCGGGACTCTACCAAATTGTTGCCTTGTTAGTGATTGCCACTTGGTCAAGTTTGACTAGAACTTTGACCAGTTGTAACTTGAGATTACAAACTTAGATTTGAGTGTCATTCACAACATTGGAATCAAGGCAACGAGCACTACAATCTAGTTACAATTTCACTTCCATCTGATGACTTTGATTTTTGAGTTATTTTCAAGGCCACTTCTATTTCTGGATCCACCCAGATCATTCCTCCCCACTAAGGAGCTTTTGGTCCTCCAAAACCATGCACACATGCTCCACACTACCCATGTCCTTTGATGAGGCTCATCAATGGGTAAATTATATGGACCTTAATGAACCTCCACCTTACTAAAATCAATTTTTCTCATCATTCTTTACATGTTTTAATTATGTTTTCCTTAATGGTGAGAGTAAATATGAGATGTCATGTCTAGTGGTCTAATGTGCATTGATTGCAGATTTTGGAGCAATTTTTGGCTAATTAAAGTGTAGGAACTCAAATGGAGACAAGCAAGAGGAATTCTAGGAGATAGGATTTCCCTCCTTAACTCCTCACTCACTCGAAGATTGCTAAATTAAATCTCATCAGCTCGGAGTTGCAAGGAGCCGAGTCATGAAGTTCATTAGTATCCAAGCCAGCGACAGTTGAAGACCAGTTGATCTCGATATCGAATCCAAGGCTCCCTAAATTTAAGGAAGTTGTTAGTAACTTTAGCTATATAAATCAAGAGGCCTAGGGTCTCATTAGGATTCGGATTTGTTGTTCAATATAACTAAGCAGTTTTTGAGTTGAAGCATTTTAACCAAGCACTCTTATGTATTTATGATTTCTTTAATGAAAATGAGTAGCATTCCCTTGATCCAGCACTGCGCTGACTCAAAAGGCTGAAGCTCTTGGGTTAGGGCCCAACCCTAGTAGCATAGGTTCCTCTTATTGTTATGTATGCTTAGGTTATATCATAGTTAGTTGTTAAACTGAGTTTGGCATTGTTAATTTGCGAATATTGGTAGATTTGATTAGTTTGCTTCCATTTGTGAAAAGTTCTAACAATAGCATTGTAGTGATAAGAATATATTCCAAAAAGGCCCAAAGTAAGTGGTTTTCACACCATTTATCCCTTTTAGGGATCATGGTTTGAGGAACACCTTCTCATACAACCCAAAAAGACAAAATTCTTGTTTTTTTGGAATCCAAGGTTTTCTTGCTAATTAAGTCCTTATCTTTCAGTTTCATAGATAAGTTGCAATTGGTATTTTCTAATCTCTTAAGTTTTTCATTGATTTCACCTCGATTTCATATTAGTTCCAAGCATTTCCATGCATGAGCTTAGCAAGTAAATGGTGACAACTCTATTTTCTTTTATTTGATAAACCCTTCTTGTCTTTGATGAGTTTATCTATGAATGAAAAGAATGATGTTTGTTGTTGTGGGAGTTTCTAAATTTCAGTGAGACCTCATCTCATCAGCCTCAGCCAAGCCATATCCACCCATAATTTCCAAAATTCATTAAGGCCTCAATTCGAATTCTTGTCTTGTGAGGAAAACTTGCCATCTTCGTTGAGAAATTTTAACCATCTTAAAGCTTTGGTTTGAGTTATAAGTGAGTGCCTACCACTCCCATGCCTTCTTCCCTCCTTATTCACCTTTTCCAAGCTCCATCGCACCTTCTAGACCACTCCCTAAGCTTTCGGCCTATTCCTATAGTAAAACAGGGGATCCTATACATGAACTAGTACTTCGTGTAGACATCATGTAGGAAAACCTGCAGTAGCCTGTTTTGAGCCAGAATTGAGAAAAATTGCCACTAAAATCCTGGATTAGGTACCTACTTTCCCTCCAAGTCATATGAACCATTATACTCCTTGTCCTTCAGACTTGTCTCCCCTACCAAAGAACCAAGCAAGATTATCATTTTCAATGTTTTCAAGCAAAAAGATAAAAAGAAAAAGTTCTTGTATAGTTATTCTTGCACACAACAATTAGAACTCTTTAGATTAGATTTCATGCTTAGATTAGTTAAAACCTCACATTTCTTAAAATAGGGTTCCTTTGCAAGAAAAGTATGTTAGTAAGTAGATAGATGATTTCATGTTGTTTTGCAAGCATTTCTTTCAATCTTTTCTTCATGTAATAGACAACATTTCTTCTCTTCCAATTAGGGTAAATCTCACTTCTCCAAATTGGTAATCAGATTTCTTCTAGTCAATAGAAGGCTAGTTTGAGAAACCCGAGTGGTCTATCACCCTAGCTCAGAAGTGACCAGGAGTAGACCAATTACATCTATTTGTGTATAGAAAATTGTCACCTCGAAGTTTGTATGAATCCCGAGTTGATGAAGTAAAGTCGGTAGCCCTAGGAGTTGTAGCATTATTGCTGCAATACTAGTGCTCATCACTTTTTGGCATCGTTTCTGGGGAGGTGTCTGAGTAGACATTATTTCTTCTTTCTTTTTTTCCTTTTATTATCTCTTTCATTATGTAATTATTTCTATTTAGTAAATAGTTTCAATTCAATTTTGTTTTCTTTCAATTCTATAAGTAGTTTAAAACTCAAAAAGAAAAAACACTCCTTTCATGCCTCGTAGGAATAGGGATAAATTAGGATAATTTCTACCAAATACCCCCACCACTTCAAACAACCAACCTTCCCTCTTCTTCAGTGGCTATGAGTTAGAGGACCCCTTCGGTGAACAACCAAATATTTTTTAAGAGCCTATAGGGGAAGAAGAAGAAACCATTCCAACTGACGCAATGATTGAAAATAGAAATTAAAGGGGAAACATGGAAAGAATTGTGGGTGCTTTTCCCATCATAGAAACTAATGGGGATGCCAAGATGAAAAAAATAAGCCCCCCTGCTCTTCCTCACTTCCATGGTCTGACCTCAGAAGATCCAGATACTTATTTGTTTGAATTTAGTATCATATGTAGAACTTACGATTACATCTCTGATGATCAGAAGTTGAAATTATTCCCATCCACTCTCAAGGATGCAACATTACGCTGGTTCATGGGTTTACCTAGGGATATTATCACAACTAGGGCTCATATGCAAAAATATTTCAACAACAATTATAGGGACTATTGCAGGTCCAAAGATACTAAAGAGGAAATTTTTAGAATGACCTTGGGACATGATGGGTCCTTAGAGGATTATGAGGAAAGATTCCATCTCTCCTATAAAAGGGCCAGGTGCACACTTGATCCCGAGTCACTTAATTTAGTCCTTCTCAGGGGGATCAAGGAATACCTTCTAGAAACCATAAACCTGCTATCAGGAGGGGACATTTACTAGTTACCCTATGATGATATCAAGGCAGTTTTCAAGAATCATTATAGAGCAGCTAGAAAGAAGGGTAGGGCTAGTCAAGCACTGGCTAGTTCATTCTCTTCCAACACATCCATAAAAAGTGAAATTGGGAACATGTTGGAAGACTTTAAGAGTAAAATGTTGCAAGCCATTACTCTACAAATAGACATTATACAAATCAAATGGAAGTAGGAGGAAGCAAAGAGAGCATTAGCCATCTTCTTCCTTAGATGCACACAGAGGCACTCTAGGAATGAATGCCCATTGAACCTTATAGAAATATGCTCAATCTGTGAGGAAAACCACTCCATAGACAAGTTCCCTTATCTTCCTGGATAAAAAGTTGTGTACGAGGGAACTGAAGGGGTGACTGAACAACTCTGCTACATTAATCAAAGGAGGCCACATGGACCTCAACCATATCAGCAGGGCATGCAAGGGTCATCATATTCATATTACAACCCTAATCAAAACACATCCATTCCCCCTTGGTTCCCCCCATCTCATATTTCCTGGTCTACACCTTCTCCATGGTCTTTTGCATCTCAATACCATTCCCAATTGGCCAACCAACCATTTCATCCATATACTCCTCCATAAACTTACTGGAATGACCACCCCAAGGGTGGAGGCCCCCATACAACCAAGCTCCAGCTTTATTGCCTTCACCTCCTTCTCAACCACATCTCCTACACCTTGCTCCACCTAAACAACCTCATATGCTTGCCTAACCAAACCCAAACCCGAACAATAGACAGGCACAACATGTTTACATTGGAGAAGCATCCTACCCTACATATGTTGTGGAAATTCATGAAATTAACCTTATATCTGGGAGAGTTCTCACAGATAACAAACCTCCATCTCCACCTAGGGAGAGTGAGGAGGAAAGAGAGGAAAGTGTGCCTAGAATGAATCCACCCCCCTTTCTTGAAAGGTTAGCCCATCCAGTCTAGCACACCCCAGAAGAAACTGAACTTTTGGGTGAGTTGAGAAATTTGTGTGTTGAAATCCCACTTCTCCAAGCTATCAAAGATGTCCCGATTTATAGAAATATGATCAAAGAGAAGTGTTTCAAGCATCCAAGGAGGTGAAAAAGGACAGTTGTTTGACTTAATGCTGGGGCGGGTAATTTTCTCAAAGTATTTAGATCCTTGGATCCATGTAGTAGATGTACACAGCGATGGCACCATTGTTCCCCTTACCATGATTGATCTTGGGGCTACAATCAATGTAATGACTAAGGACACTATGCTCAAGCTGAATATCCAGGGATCATTAAGGAAGACCATGAAAGTATTGCATCTTGCAGACTCGTCCACAGTAGCCCTTGAGGGGATTGTTGAGGATGTGATGGTCTCCATTAATTCCTGAGAATACCCTGTGGACTTCTTAGTTCTCCAGCCTAAGAAAAAATTCAATGGTTATCCTCTCATCCTTAGGAGGCCTTGGTAAGCCACTGTCGATGCCTACATAAGATGCAAGGCTGGAAATATGACTGTAAAAAATGGGCATCTATCCAAGAAGTTGGTCTTGTACCCTCCTTCTCAGGAATATCTAGAACATGATTTACCTTTATGAATAGAAGAGGAGGAAGAAGATAAAGTCTACTCCGCCCAAATCTATACCTTAGAAACTTCCATAGGAGGAGGACAACCTGATGAAGATGATTTGATTGAACACATACTCCAAAATCAAACTCCCAACACCATTTCCCTAGAGGAAGTAGTACATGAAACCAAGGAGAACCATTAGATTGATCTATGCTTAGCTAACTAAAACCCTACTCATGTCAAGACAATAGAATTCAACCCTAAAAGAGCATTGAAAATCAACCCCTCTCTCTATGTACACCAAGAAGAAGAGTTATGTAACATGCTAAGAGAGCATTTGGATTCCTTTGCTTGGAATTACAAAGAAATGAAGGGAGTGCACCCCTTGATGTGTACTCACCACATTTACATCAAGGAAGGTTGCAAACCAGTCTGACAACCCCAAAGGAGAATGAATCCATCTCTCAATGATATAGTTAAAGAATAGCTGCAGAAACTACTGGATGCAGGATTCATTTACCCTATCTCGGAAAGTGAGTGGGTGTCTCCTCTAGTGCTAGTTCCAAATAAAAATGTAAAGTGGAGGATTTGTGTCAATTACCGAGAGCTAAACAAAGCCACAAAGAAGGACAATTTTCCTCTACCTTTCATTGACCAAGTGTTAGATGGTATGGCAGGAAAGAAGTTCTTCTCTTTCCTGGATGGATTCAGTGGGTAAAATCAAATCCAAATCAGCCGAGAGGACCAAGATAAAACCACCTTCACCTGTCCTTAGGGTACCTTCGCTTATAGGGTCCTTCCTCTTGGTCTATGCAATGCCCTTGCCACTTTCCAGAGAGCAGTCCTGAGTATCTTTGCAGAGCTAGTCCATGATGCTGTAGAAATTTATATGGATGATTTCTGTTGGGTCCCTATAATACTAGTGATTACCCCATTACTATTGTAGTAATACCCCTTATTTATATTGATGTACCCATGTAGTGCCCATATTGTTACTATTGTGCCACATAGAAGCCCACTATTGTTATTGTTGTGCCCTACAATATTATTGTTATGTAGGCTTTGATTGTATTGGGACCACTTAGACTCCTATATATAGAAAGGAGGTATTTTCATTTGTATCATTCAAGAATTGTTCATTTATGTAATGTAAAGGAGGTTTCCCCCTCGAAGAGGCTGAATTCTAAGGCGTGGATCTCTCTTTTCTATCTTTTTGTGAGCTGGTTTCATAACATTTAGTATCAGAGCTTTGGATTCTAGGGTTTCGCTGCTCCAAACAGGTCATCGTGGAATTTTCGCTATAACTTTTGTTCTGTGATGTTTCAGAAGTCGCAAAAACAACCCATTTGAGAACAATTGGCGCTGAACCTTGGGTCCAAATTTCAGAGATTTTTGCGTGATATTTTCGGAGATATGATCTAAGGAAGTTGGCCTTTTTGCAGACTCCTGAATTACATTCAAAACAGGTGACCTAGGGAAAATCGTCATAACTCTCTCTCTGAGGATTGGATTGAAATTTCATAAAAAGGTACAGAAAGAGGACGGACTGTAGTTTCTTGTATGTGTGTTTTAGATTCAAAGGTTGAAACAGTGGCTCGTGGCACGTCGTACAAGTGCGCTCTACTGAACCAGTCTAAAAGCAAGTCACTGTGGGAGATTTCACATAACTCTTCCTTGGAGAATCCAATTTGGCTCAGACTTGTGGCATTGGAAAGAGGACGCAGAAGGCTACTGCAGGTAGCAATTTCAGAACTGGATGATTCGAAATTACAGAGACACATCAGATTCAATATCAGGCTTCTATAAAGTGAAAAAAGGTGTGTAGTTTTTTTTTAAATTTTTGTGTAAGCTTGGTTTAACGGAATTCAAAGGGCATAGTAAAGAATTATTATCGGTAACTGATGCCCCGAGGAAAGAAAATGCAAACACCTAGTAAGGAACCTGAAAGCTCTAGCATGAATCATGAAGAAGAAGAAGAAATGCTACGTGATATATCAAAATTACAAGAACAAGTGCAACAAATGTCACGCTCATAAAAGCTAACAGAAGTTAAGATAAGTGGCGTGGAATCTAAGATAAAGGGCATGGAAGCTAAGATGGATGATTCAAAGACAGATTTGAAGAGAGACATGGCAGATTTGAAGATAGATTTGAAGACAGATTTGAAGAGAGACATGGCAGATTTGAAGATAGATTTGAAGACAGATATGGAAGAATTGAAGAAGTTGCTACAAGAAAGTGTCACTAATGGTGAAAAGGTAGTAAAGGAAACTCATGATGAGAACAAAAGAAATGTTAATCATGATACCATAGACGCTAATGTTGGATCGAAGACTCATCATGTTCCAAAAATCGATATGAGGAAGTTTGATGGCAAGGATCCCGCCACATGGATATTACAGATGGAGCAATTCTTCGATCTCAATAATGTGCAAAACACACAAAAGGTACGTATGGCAACTTTATATTTGGAACCAAATCAGTTTGTATGGTATCAATGGCTTTGTTCTCGTAAACAATTTATCACTTGGGCAATTTTTACGGAAGAATTGATAGCACATTATGAGGATACAAAAAGCAACACTTTTTTTAGCCAATTGATGAGTCTCAAACAAAAGGGTTCAATAATGGAGCACATTGAGGAGTTCCAAAAATTGAACATAAGGATAAAAGATATTCCAGAGGAGCATAGGATTGATGTGTTCATAGGGTCTTTAAAGGATAATATCCAACATGATGTGCACCTTTGGGAACCTGATTCATTAGAGAAGGCATTCAGGTTAGCAAGAAAAATGGAAAGAAAAATTATGGCAACTAGGAAGCATACCATTCACAACTATAAAGATGGAAGTGTTGTTGCCCATAGTCTTCCACAACCTACAAGGTTGACACCACAACAATTGGAAGAAAAAAGAGCAAAAGGGCTTTGTTACAATTGTGATAGCAAATACACAAAAGGTCATAAGTGTGCTGAGAAGAAATTATTCTACATAGATTGTGAAGAGGAAGAAGAAAAGGAGCAAGAAAGGTCAAAAGAAGAGGATATATTCCAGGAACAAAGCCTATATGAAGAAAAAATAAATCCGACCATATCTTGTAATGCATTGGCGGGAATTACCACTCCTCAAACCATCAAGATAGAAGGACAAATCAAGAAGAAAAAGGTGATAGTGTTGATTGATTCAGGAAGCACCCACAATTTTATTCATTGTAGGGTAGCAAAAGAATTGAATTGCTTCCTATATCCAGCACCAGAGTGTCAAGTGATGATTGCAAATGGAGGAACAATAAATTGCTCTGGAAAGTGCCATAATATCAAGCTATCCATGGGAGAATATGTATTGACTAGCCCAATGCTTTCCATTCCAATGGGAGGTGCTGATGTTGTACTAGGAGTCCAATGGCTACAATCCTTGGGTACAATAGCTTTTAATTTTCAAGAACTTTTCATGAAATTTTCTGTGGAAGGAAAGGAAGTTGAATTAAGGGGTATTGCAGGGAAACCAGGAAAGATAATCAGCTCTAATGGTATGACAAAGCTTCTAAAAAAGGAGCAAAGGGGTGTAATTGCACAATTATGTTCGCTAGATGTTTCCACATTAGAATCATCTATTTCTCCAGATCTCCAAAAAGTCCTGGACAATCATTCCAAGGTATTTGAGACTCCCAAAGGTCTCCCACCTATGCGTGATCATGATCATGCTATTCATCTGATTCCAGGAAGTGTTCCTCCAAAAATCAGGCCGTACAGATATCCCTATGTCCAAAAAAGTGAAATTGAACGTATGGTTGCAGAAATGCTAGAGGCTGGTATAATTCAACCGAGTCAAAGTTCTTTCTCTGCTCCAGTAGTATTGGTGCACAAGAAGGATGGATCATGGCGCATGTGTCCAGATTATAGGGAGCTCAACAAGCTCACTATTAAAGATAAGTTCCCCATTCCTGTCATTGATGAATTACTGGATGAATTGCATGGATCAATTTACTTCACCAAGTTGGATCTTCGTTCAGGATATCATCAAATCAGAATGAAGATTGAAGACATTCCGAAAACGGCATTTAGAACTCATGAGGGTCATTATGAATTTTTGGTCATGCCTTTTGGCCTTACCAATGCACCTTCAACATTTCAAGGTTTGATGAATTCAATTTTCAAACCATTCCTTAGAAAATTTGTGTTAGTATTTTTTGATGATATACTTATCTACAGCAAGTCTTGGAAGGATCATGTTGAACATGTTGACAGGGTGCTACAACTATTGGAAGAGAAACAATTATATGCCAAAAGATCCAAATGTTTCTTTGGAGTCCAGGAGGTGGAATATTTGGGTCATATTGTATCTCATGAAGGAGTTAAGGTAGACCCTACCAAAATTAAAGCCATTAAGGAATGGAAAATCCCCACATCCATAAAGCATTTGCGCGGATTTCTTGGGTTGACAGGGTATTATCGCAAGTTTGTTAAGAATTATGGGAGAATAGCAGCACCTCTAACAACATTATTGAAGAAAGATGCATTTTCATGGACTCCGGAAGCAACAAAGGCCTTTGAACATCTTAAAGAGGCAATGTGCCAAGCACCGGTCTTAGCTACACCGGACTTCACAAAAACCTTTATTGTGGAATGTGATGCTTCAGGAAATGGAATTGGTGCTGTTCTAATGCAAGATGAAAGACCCATTGCCTTTGAAAGTCGTCCAATCAAGGGAAAGTTTCTAAGAAAAGCTATTTATGAGAAGGAAATGTTGGCAATACTCCATGCACTTAAGAAATGGCGACCCTACCTAATGGGAAGACACTTCAAGGTAAAAACAGATCATGATAGCCTTAAATACTTTTTAGAACAAAGATTATCCTCTGAAGAGCAACAAAAGTGGGTCACAAAGATGTTGGGTTATGACTTTGAAATCATCTACAAAAAGGGGAAGCAAAATGTGGTGGCAGATGCACTCTCAAGGAAGGATGAGGATGTGGAAGCATTGTTGTGTGCTATTTCTATCATCCAACCAGATTGGATAAATGAAGCAAGGGAGGAATGGAAGAATGACGAAGAAGTGTGGGCACTTATTCGAAAGCTACAACAAGATTCCAGTACGTCTGATACATTTAGCTAGAAAAATGATTCGTTATGGTACAAAGATCGCTTATACCTCTGTAAGAATTCCCAGCTAAAACAAAAGATTCTTATGGAATTGCACACTTCTCCCTTAGGAGGGCACTCAGGATTTTTAAAAACTTACCACAGGGTTAAGAAGGAATTTTTTTGGGATGGCCTTAAATCAGATATTCATAAGTTTGTGGCAGAATGTTTGGTTTGCCAGCAAAATAAAGTTGAAACAATTAAGACACCGGGTCTATTACAACCTTTACCCATTCCAAGCCAACGTTGGGAGGAGGTATCAATGGATTTTATCACTGGTTTACCCAAGTCTGAGGGAAAGAGTGTCATCATGGTGGTAGTTGACAGACTTACCAAGTATGCACACTTTTGTGCATTATCACATCCATTTAAAGCCAGTACAATTTCTACTGCATTTATGGAAACAATTCAAAAGCTACATGGAAACCCAAAGATTATTGTAAGTGACAGAGATCCCATTTTCACTGGAAATTTTTGGACAGAATTATTTTCTTGTCTTGGTACTCAGTTAGCTCATAGCTCATCTTATCATCCTCAATCTGATGGGCAAACTGAGATAGTAAACAAATGTTTGGAAGGATACCTTCGTTGCTTTGTATCTGATAAACAGACACAATGGGTCAAATGGTTGCCTCTAGCTGAATGGTGGTATAACACTTCCTTTCATACAGCAACAAAAATGACCCCATTTATGGCACTTTATGGCTATCAACCACCATCCATCACATCATATTTAAGAGAAAATTCTAAGGTTCAGGCAGTGGAACATCAACAACAAGTCCTCCAACTCTTAAAGGATAACCTTGTGTTGGCACAGAATAGAATGAAACAACAGGCAGATCAGCATCGCAGTGAAAGAAGTTTTGATGTAGGTGATTGGGTATTCCTACGGCTACAACCATATAAGCAAATGTCCCTCAAGCAAGCTAAGAAGGATAATAAATTATCACCAAAGTATTATGGTCCATACAAGGTGTTGCAAAAGATTGGTACTATGGCATACAAATTGGAGCTTCCTGCAGCTTCTCGATTGCACCCAGTTTTCCATGTTTCATGCTTAAAGAAGGTTATAGGCGACAAGCTCCCAGTTCAAAAAATATTGCCAGAACTTGACGAAGAAGGAAAAATTATATTGGAACCGGAAGTAGTTATAGAAATAAGAACTCGACAGCTATGAAATCGATCAATTTCAAAGTACCTTATCAAGTGGAAGAACTTATCCGCTGAAGATTCCACATGGGAGGACGAGAATTTTATGCAGAAGTATCCTGAACTACTCAAGCGTTGAGGACAACACTTTTTTGAAGGAGAGGGGCATGTTGGGTCCCTATAATACTAGTGATTATCCCATTACTATTGTAGTTATACCCCTTATTTATGTTGATGTACCCATGTAGTGCCCATATTGTTACTATTGTGCCACATAGAAGCCCACTATTGTTATTGTTGTGCCCTACAATATTATTGTTATGTAGGCTTTGATTGTATTGGGACCACTTAGACTCCTATATATAGAAAGGAGGTATTTTAATTTGTATCATTCAAGAATTGTTCATTTATGTAATGTAAAGGAGGTTGCCCCCTCGAAGAGGCTGAATTCTAAGGCGTGGATCTCTCTTTTCTATCTTTTTGTGAGCTGGTTTCATAACAATTTCACACCCTATGGGTGTGATTTCCAGGAGGCTCTCTCTAACCTGGGAAAGGTGTTAAACAAATGCATTGAAATGAACTTATCCCTCAGTCCCAAAAAATGTGAATTTCTGATTACCACAAGGACTGTTCTAAGTCACTCAATATCCCCGGAAGGGCTACGAGTAGACCCATACAAGATAGCCATCATCAAAGGGTTCCCAAATCCACAGAAGCAGAGGGATTTCAAAATTTTCTTAGGGTTAGCTAGATATGATAGGAGATTTATAAAATATTTCAGTAAGTTAGCTTCTCCCTTGTTTGGGTTATTGGTCAAAGACTCTAAATTTTTGTGGTCAGAAAGATGCCAAGAAGCCCTATACACCCTAAAGGACAAGTTGACTACTGCAACTATTCTCCAAGGCCTAAATTTGGCTCTTGCTTTTCATATTCATGTCGATGCCTCTCACAAAGCTATAAGAGAAGCTCTAGGCTAGATAGATGACAAGCTATCCTATGCCATTTACTTCATTAGTAAGAATCTGTCAAAAGCCAAGTTAAATGACACAGTAACTGAAAAAGAGCTCATATATGTTGTACATTCATTGAATAAATTTAGACATTACATTACTGGTCACCAGACATTTGTACATACCGACCATGCTGCAATTAAATACTTGATGAAAAAACCTTATGTAAATGCCCGGATTATTAGATGGTTACTTTTATTGCAACAACTTGATTTAACTATTATTGATAAGCCTGTGAAAGAGAATGTAGTTACAAATTTTTTATCCAGATTGAATTTTCTTGCAGGGGAGGAAGGAATGGTTGATGATCAGCTACCAGATGAATGTTTATTCGCCATTTGAATTCTCTCTCCATGGTTTTCTGACATAGCAAACTACTTGGTATCTGTACAACTCCCTCCAAATTTGTCTTCCAAGGAAAAGAGCATAATCATAAGAAAAAGCGCCCCATTCACTTGGATTGGGGACAATCTCTTCAAGCTAGGTCCAGATCAAATTCTAAGAAGATGTGTTAGGGAGGAGGAAATCTTTGACATCCTTCTGCCCTATCATGATGGGCCTTATGGAGGTCACTTTGCAGCTAAAAGAACAAGATTCAAGGTACTACAAGCTAGATATTATTGGCCCACTCTTCCCCAAGATGTAAAAAGGTATACTGTCCAGTGTGATTGGTGCCAACGGATGGGGAAACATACCCTAGGGGATGAAATGACCCTACAACGTCAAGTGACTTTCGAGCCATTTGATAGGTGGGGCATGGATTTCATCAGGCCGTGTTGGCTTAGGGGGTCCTGACATAGGCTTAGAGTTAATTACACCAAACAAATCCCTACACTACTAGCCCTTTCGAAATCAACCCACATCATAGGTTGAAGTCTCACCTAAAGCAGTATGGGGGGATGCTGGAACCAAGTTTCTGCATCCATATATCAGTGTGATGTCCTTTATTGCCCTAGATCTGCTTTGCATGGATCTATAAGCCCCCCTAGGGCTCCACACTGTAATTCCCTTTTAACGGATTCTAGACCTTCACGAAGGTCGATGATTGGTCTCTGTGACCCTTAATAGACAAATTACCTACTTAAACACACAGTAAAGCAACCCTAGATCTAAGTTAGCATAGATCTACTATGTATTCAGTAAACATAACAGAATGTACTATAAGCTTCACGTAAATAATTAACACGTATTGCGTTTAGTTAATAAGACTTATCTGATAGATCCACGGACCGATACATCATTAATTCATAAAGATATTATTTCAATCACAACATACATCACAAACATGAATAATGACAATAAATAGATAAATGCATGAAGTTCTCCAACAGTCTTCTTTACTAATCTTCAATATAAGGTTACAGACCCAAACTTCCCTACGTACTTAGCTGCAGGCTCTACTATAGGCCTCCGTGCACTCTGTTGCTGAGCGTTTTCCCTTTTCCAATTCTCACTTTTCTGCGCTATCTCTAAGACTCCATCCATTCTTACCCATAAACCTCTTTTTTTATACTCTCTAAGACACACCTATTTATATCTTTTTACATACAATCCCAGGGTATGCGAACCATGGGTGGATATCAAAACTAACTTAAATTTACATAAACAAGGGTAAAAACCCTTTTTTACTCCTAACTACCTACATGCATCGCTTCCACAAATCATGGAGACTTTACATCTTTTTACGAAATTCACATCAAAAATTGGGTTTTTAACCCCAAAACTATCCGAAAACTGACCCAGGGGACCCCATCCCTATAGGCCCCCAGCGCGAAGGTCGTGACTTTTCCTCGAGTCACTCGATTGGCATGATGATATTGCTATGAAGATCCTCCAGCTCCACCTGTACAACGGCCACCTCAACAGCACTTTGCATAGCTGTCTACTTAATCTCTTCGACAAGTCATCCTGTAACTAGTCCTTCCATGACCAACTTGATATTTTGTTGTGCTTTCTACAAGCCCATCAACTTCTCTTGAATGTTATTCATGACTTGGTAGGCTTCATCTAACTAGGGCTCCAATCTAGTCTTAAGCAAGGCCTCCTTCTTCTGTGCTACCTCAACCTGTGTGAGGAGATGCTTCCCTTCCTACAACTTGGCTAGGTTTTGTGTTGGAGCAATAGAGCACACCATTATGTTGACTTCCTCATAGTGATTCTACATCTCCTTAACTTCTGTATTCAACTTCTGTAGGTTTGGTTCTTCCTGCAGAATAGTTACCAGTTCTATCGCCTGCTCGAATAATGCTATGCACTCTACAATGGTGGCATCCAGAGTGGCCAATCCTTCATTGATCACAGCTTTGTGTTGCTCCTAGACCTCCGACGGAGTCGATGGATGCACCTTCAATTGCAGCTCAGTTATTTTCATATTGAGTTTGAATTGAACTCAACTAACCTCGGTCTATGCCTCGCGCACACCGACAACCAATTTTTGAACCTTTACCTCTGGCTGTGCGTCCTTTGGAATATGGAGCTCCGATACTATTCGACATGCCTCCATGACTGTGGACTCCAATCATGAGTTGTGTGCCTAGAGCACCTCCTTTTCTTCTGAAACCTAAGTCTTCTTGTAAAATAGCTGCCAGTTATTCACCTTGATTTTACTGACAACACTAATGGCGCGCTATTCCTTAAGGCGAAGCTCTCCTGCGATTGCATGTAGTAATTCATGTAGTGTCTCCAGTTTGATTGTGGCTATGTTCAGGCCCATTTTCGGTATGATATCTAGTTGGGCGCACTGTTCCTCAGTCTCAGCGTAGACTGGCCCTATAGGCAAGGGAAAGACTCACATCTAGACAAAAGAGGTACATCATTGTGTGCACTGACTACTTAACAAAATGGGATGAAGCCAAAGCTATCAAGATAGCAATAGAAGAAAAGGTGGCTGAATTTTTTAGGGAAAATGTATTTTATAAGTTTGGATACCCTCGAGATTTTTTCATTGATCAAGTTAGTCAATTTACATCTCACATGATTGAAAATTTGTTAAGCCAACATAAGATAAAGCATATAAAATCCACCCCTTACCACCCACAGGCTAATGGGAAAGTGGAAGTAATTAACCGAGTATTGGAAGGAATTATGACCAAGGTGATTAGTAGCAACAGAAAGGATTGGGAAAATAGATTGGTGGAGGCCACCTAGGCCTACAATACTACCTGGAAGACCACCACTAGCTTCACTCCTTATGAGCTGGCCTATGGGAAGAAAGTCCTATTATCCATTGAATTTGAATACAACACCTTAAGGATGGCATCACAACTTGATCTAGATATCACAAGGGCACAAAAGGAAAGATTTCTCTATATGAATGGTTTAGATGAATTTAGGATGTAGAACCTCCTGCACACAGTAGTGATTGAAGTACAAAGGAAAATCTGGCATGACAGAAATATCAAGTACAAACTATTTCAAGAAGGCGACTGGGCCTTGTTGTATGACTCCCAGTACAAATATTTCAAAGGAAATTTAATTACCAGATGGTTCGGACCGTATGTGATAGAAAATTTCCATGACAATGGCACTATTTAGATAATAACCATCGATGTAGAAGGTATCCCTTTGCTTGTCAATGTGTACAGGTTAAAGGTCTATAAGAAGCTCTTATCAAATCAAGAATTCATTGTAGAATCAGCAAGGCCGTGATGGTGATTGGAGAAGTCTCAGCTTCCACCTCACCAAGTTCTTAGAAAAAATAAAGAAAAAGAGAAAAGAAGAAAATAAATGGACCTATGTGAAAACCTCCATGAGGCACCTGAGTCCAACTTTTGGGTTGAAAACCTCTTGAGGCAGTCCAAGAGTATTATTAAAGAAAAAGAGAGAAAAAAATAAAATATCTCTGGGTGAAAACCTCTTTTGAGGCACACAGGGAAGGCAACAAGGATGAAAACCTCCTTCGAGGCAACCTAGTTGTCTTTTAAAAAAAAAAAAAACCAAGAAGAAAAAGAAAAAATGAAAAAAGAGAAAAATATACAAAAGAATAACAATTCTGTTTTTGCAGGTTTATAAGAAGATGGTGTGCACAGGCTATAGAAGAAAGCAGGCCCTACCACAAGCTATGTTTTCCTTCATCCATCTCATCTCCTCCATACTCCCCATGTTCTTCCATCCATACTCCACTCCAAATGCCAATTCCAAGAAACTTTGTGTTTTCTACAGGATTCCAAGTAATACTAGAGGAGTTTCCTGTAGGATTTACAAGAGGTCTTGAAAAAGTTAGGAAGGGCAGTCCAGTGGAAAAATGGTGACAAAAGCCTGTTTTGGGTTATGAAAAGATCCATTGACCTCACCATATCTCAACCAACACCCTCCATGACCATGTCACCACTGTATCCATCAAAGAAATCAAGTTAGAAAAGAAATAAAGAAAGGAAAAACATCAAAAAGATACATGCCACAACATCATACCTCATCTTCCACTCGTTACTGTTATCACTCCAGGAAACTCTCCGAGGTTGTAAATCAGAGATGCTTGGTAACATATAATCTTCAATATTGTTCTCTAAACTATAGGAATGAAAGATGGTTTGGATCAAGTTAGATAACCATTCCAGCTCTATTCACACTCAAGACATGCATGAACACCCCCAACAACACAAGGCTTTAAACTGCTAATGCTCAATACTATGTAGATTTAATGGATAGATGGATAACACTGACTATGCCAACAGATTGCATACATAGACCTATATGAATGGCTAGCTACAAGCAGCAAATGATCTTACTGACTATATTGGCAGATGCATATATAATCACACATATAAATGGCTAGCCATAGGCAGCAAAGAAGCTTGCAAATCTAATATATCAAATCAGAGATAAGATGAAAGTTATCCGGCCTTAAACACACAGAAAACCTAAACAAACTGTTTAGGTGAAAGCATTGAACAGAAGAGAAATGGACACTAAACATGTAACAGCAAAAGAAGCTTGTATTACTAAAGACTGCAGATGAGAATCTTGAAGAAACAAGGGAGGAATAGTTTCCAAAAGTTGAACCCTTATTACATTTAGTTTTCTGCCTTTTATAGGCCCTTTACAATTCTCCTCAGCTCTCTAGAAGGCTCGAAGTCTTAAACTTGTCTGATCTGTCCCTTAACCGTTTGATTCCCTCAATAGGCAGGCATGGCTCGGAGGTTTTCTTCTTCTGACAGAGGAATAACCATATTCAGATATTTTGGGCAGCCTGCTGTGATGCCTGGGAGCTCTCTCGTGCCAAAGATGCCCCATCATGTTTGTTAGGATGACTGTTGCGCTGGCAGGACTGTTAATGCTCCATGATTTCATTTGATTTGGGTTGTGGCGTGCAGTGGCCCTTCTCCTTCCCTTTCTGGACTCTGTTTACCGTCCGTTGTCTTTCTGCCAGATCCTCCTTCTGGTATGTAACATGACTACAAGACTCCTCTAAGGATGAATTGCCACCTGAACCTACAATGGAGTGGCTATCGTGCCTATGGAATCCCTACACCTGTCCCTTTCAGATGATAGCCAGGAATGTTTTTTCTGGTATCGTGGCTGTTCGGGTCATAAATAGCGAAAATGCTGTAATACTACTAAATCCTGCCCATCACTGTCCTTTTTGGACTTCAAAAAGTCCATAAACATGACTAATTCCTTTATCGGGTCTACCCTTCAGGTCGCTGTCGCATGTCGCACTGCCCCAAGGTTCCTTTGTATTTTGTTTATACAACGAAAATGCACCAAAAACCATTGAAAGCAGTTTAGCGCAGACCTGAAATAATATGCAATAGAGTGTTATATAACCGTCGGGTCCGGTTATCGCATCGCAAATACATATGTGCCCTCTGGCCCTTGGTGAAGCGCCACAGCGATCCTGCGATCTTGTGATGTGAAGTGGGCCCTCCGATAGTGATCCTTCATTGCTGATCGCAAATTGCAGTCGCACTTGGTCCACATTTATCCCGCCAGCTTACCTATGCCGATGCGATATTGCGATGCAATCTGATCACAATCGCATATCGCTATATGTAAAGGCCCCGCCCCCTGATATTCTCGATCTATGATCTGCCAATTAGATCTGGGCCATTGATCGACCAGATCGAATGGCTGTCGTGCATCCATTGTTTAAGCCTACGCCTGTGGGTTTTTTTGTGGTTTTAGAGTGTTTTAGGCCTCCCGATAGTGTATTTCCGCCCTTCCAAGGGCTCTCCTCTTGCGATGGTTTTGACTTTGAATGATCCTCAAGAGGATTTTGAAGACTTTTGGGGCATACTTGGATCCTTTTTTATCCCTTTGTCAGCGGAGCTAACACTGGCTCCTTCTGGGGATGAAAGCCTCCCCGTGAGGTTTCAAGAATCACAGATCAATGCCTTTCCTGTGAAAACAAAATTAAATCTTCGCCCTAGTGTTCCATTGGGCATGGAGTCTATTTTGCAAAAGAAAGAGAAAAAATAAAAACTGGAAAAACATATTTACAATGACAAGGCTTTAAAGCCTTAAACGAAAAAAGGTTTTAAGAACTGCCCATTTACTGGGCCATCAAAAACTGCTTCTCCTCCCATGCTCTTCAGCATGAAGGTATTGTTCCCTTGGATTTGAGAAATGATAAAAGGCCCTGTCCAGAAAGCATCAAACTTCCCATGATTGCCTTTCTTTTCTTTTAGTGCATCCCACTTTAGAACCAAGTCTCCAACCTGAAAATTATCTGTTTTTATCCTTTTGTCAAAAGCTTCTTTGATCTTTTTTTGATGTACTGCAGCCTTTTCGACCAGCTGTTCTCTGATTTGATGTACCTTTGCCAAATCAGTGATCCTTTTTGCCATGTCTTCTTCCTCATTCTGTTCTTGTTGCAGGAACTTTGCCACAGGGAGAGTCAACTGAATTGGGAACATGGCCTCAGTGCCATATACTAGATTGAATGGATAATTTTCTGTGGATCTTTTAATGGTCACTCTGTTAGCCCAAAGTGCATATTTGAGCTTGGAATACCAATTCTTTTTGTTGTCCTCCAACAACTTCTTAATTATCCTTATCAGACTTTTGTTGGAAGATTCTGCTAGACCATTGCCTTGAGGGTAGTATGAGGTGGAATGAACCAGTTTAATTCCTATTGAGTTACACATTTCCACCAATTCTTTTGCCCTAAAGGCTGCTGCATTATCTATGACTAATTTATGTGGACAACCAAATCTGGTGAAGATATGCTCAATCAAAAACTTCATGACCACATTATGATCAACCTTTCTAGTGGGGATTGCTTCAATCCACTTGGTAAAATAATTGGTGGCTACAGCGATCCTACAATCTTGCGATGCGAAGAGGGCCCTCCGATAGTGATCCTTCATTGCTGATCGCAAATTGCAGTCGCACTTGGTCCACATTTATCCTGCCAGCTTACCTCTGCCGATGCGATATTGCAATGCAATCTGATCGCAATCGCATATCGCTATATGTAAAGGCCCCGCCCCCTGATCTTCTCGATCTATGATCTGCCAATTAGATCTGGGCCATTGATCGACCAAATCGAATGGTTGTCATGCATCCATTGTTTAAACCTATGCCTGTGGGTTTTTTTGTGGTTTTAGAGTGTTTTAGGCCTCCCGATAGTGTATTTCCACCCTTCCAAGGGCTCTCCTCTTGCGATGGTTTTGACTTTGAATGATCCTCAAGAGGATTTTGAAGACTTTTGGGGCATACTTGGATCCTTTTTGATCCCTTTGTCAGCGAAGCTAACACTGTCTCCTTCTGGGGATGAAAGCCTCCCCATGAGGTTTCAAGAATCACAAATCAATGCCTTTCCTGTGAAAACAAAATTAAATCTTCGCCCTAGTGTTCCATTGGGCATGGAGTCTATTTTTCAAAAGAAAGAGAAAAAATAAACTGGAAAAACATATTTACAATGACAAGGCTTTAAAGCCTTAAACGAAAAAAGGTTTTAAGAACCGCCCATTTACTGGGCCATCAAAAACTGCTTCTCCTCCCATGCTCTTCAGCATGAAGGTATTGTTCCCTTGGATTTGAGAAATGATAAAAGGCCCTGTCCAGAAAGCATCAAACTTCCCATGATTGCCTTTCTTTTCTTTTAGTGCATCCCACTTCAGAACCAAGTCTCCAACCTGAAAATTATTTGTTTTTGTCCTTTTGTCAAAAGCTTCTTTGATCTTTTTCTGATGTACTGCAGCCTTTTCGACCAGCTGTTCTCTGATTTGATGTACCTCTGCCAAATCAGTGATCCTTTTTGCCATGTCTTCTTCCTCATTCTGTTCTTGTTGCAGGAACTTTGCCACAGGGAGAGTCAACTGAATTGGGAACACGGCCTCAGTGCCATATACCAGCTTGAATGGAGAATTTCCTGTGGATCTTTTAATGGTCACTCTGTCAGCCCAAAGTGCATATTTGAGCTTGGAATCCCAATTCTTTTTGTTGTCCTCCAACAACTTCTTAATTATCCTTATCAGAATTTTGTTGGAAGATTCTGCTAGACCATTGCCTTGAGGGTAGTATGAGGTGGAATGAACCAGTTTAATGCCTATTGAGTTACACATTTCCACCAATTCTTTTGCCCTAAAGGCTGCTGCATTATCTATGACTAATTTATGTGGACAACCATATCTGGTGAAGATATGCTCAATCAAAAACTTCATGACCACATTATGATCAGCCTTTCTAGTGGGGATTGCTTCAATCCACTTGGTAAAATAATCAGTGGCTACTAATATCTATCTGTGCTAGCCAATGGAATGTGGATTGATTTCTCCAATGAAATCCAAGCCCCACTACTGAAAAGGTCCTTTTGCATGTACTAGTTTTAAGGGCAGGGACTTCAATTGTTGTTTCCCTTCGAATCTTTGGCACCTGTCACAAGATTTAACAAATGAAAAGACATTAGAAAATAAGGTGGGCCAATAGTACCCAGCTCTGAGGATCTTGTGGGCTATAGTTTTCTAGTAATGATGTCCTCCACACATGCTGGAATGAAACTGTTGCATAACTTCCATTGATTGTTCTTTGTCTAAACACCTCAAAAGCATTCCAGATGGGTCCCTCCAATAGAGCAGATTTTCATGGATGCAATATTTTGCTGCCCTGAGTTTAACAGTTCTGGCCTGACTTTGAGTAAGGCCTGGAGGGATTTCTAGCTTCAGCAAGAAATTAGCTATTGCAGAATACCAAT
The DNA here is from genome assembly GCA_031772625.1 of Pinus tabuliformis. Taxonomy (NCBI): domain Eukaryota; kingdom Viridiplantae; phylum Streptophyta; class Pinopsida; order Pinales; family Pinaceae; genus Pinus; species Pinus tabuliformis. Next base: position 1,811,068,150 of record CM062818.1, read on the forward strand.
CACAAGAAGCTAGATTCTCTGTCAATGACTGCTTTTCTCCTGGTTCAGCTACTTCCTCTTCTTCTGTTTGACCATTCTCTAAATTTGAACACATGAGGTTCATGTCCAATGTTCTGCAATTTTCTTCAGCTAATAGTCTGGCAAGACCCTGACCTCTGACAAGCTTAGTGGGCTTCAGTTCTATATTAAATTCGATTAACTTCGCGATCCATTTAGCCCTTCTTCCATCAGCATCAGGTTGTGTTAAGACATCTTTTATTGCAACAGAGGGTACATATGCAACTATTTTGGAATGCAGAATATAAACTCTGAAAGCTTTCAAAGACTTGATAAGAGCGTATGCTTGTTTCTCAATAATATCATGCCTTAGCGCAACATCCCTTAAGGTTTTACTGAAAAATTCCACTGGATGCTCTGAGCCTTCTTCATTTGCTTGCAATAAGACTGTTGCAAGGGTGTCATCAAAGGCAAAAGAAAATATGTGGAACTCCTTGCTGTAATCTGGACTAATTAAAGTAGGAGCCTCCATAATTGCCTTTTTAATGGACTCAAATGATTTTCTTGCTACACCATTCCATTTGATCTCTGACTCCTTCTTCAACATATAGGTAATATGCTTCACAAGTTCTGCAAAATTTGGGATAAACCTCCTTACAAAATTAATCTTGCCCGGAAAGGACTGGATGTCCTTCTTCGATCTCGGGACAGACAAGGTCTCTATCGCTTTTACTCTTTCTGGGTCAATTCGGACACCTGCAGCAGAAGCAATATGTCCCAACAACTTACCTTCTTCTAAAGCAAACTATGACTTCTTAGGATTTACTGAAATCCCAAACCTTCTGCACTTCAAAAACACTTTCTTCAAATGTTGCACATGGTCTTGATGGCTGCTGGAGTATATTGTTATATCATCAAGGTAGATAAGGACAAATTTATCCTTCTCTCCCACAAATGTTATATCCATAGCTCTCTGAAAGGTGGCTCCAACATTCATCAACCAAAAAGGCATCTTGGAATACATAAAGGTGCCCCAAGGAGTGGTAAATGCAGTCTTCTCTTGATCATCTGGATGCACAACAACCTGATTATACCCTGAAAATCCATCCAGGAAAGACATCACTTTGGTTTCTGAGACCTTCTGCAGTAAGTGTTCCATCTTGGGTAGAGGATAATTGTCTTTCTTGGAGAATTTATTTAAGTTTCTGAAATCAACACAAAGTCTAATTTCTCCACTTTTCTTCCTCACCACTACTAGGTTGGCTACCCACTTGGAATATCTGAGAGGGACTATGATTTTGGCAGCCAACAACTTTTTTATTTCTTTTTCAATCAGAGGGAGGAGCATAGGATTTATTGGTCTCAACTTCTGTTTGAAAGGTTTGGTGTCTTTCTCTAGAGGGATTTTATGCTGGATGATCTTCTTGTCATATGTTTTCAGGTCACCATATTCCCAGGCAAAGACATCAGCAAATTGCTTCATTAAATTGCAATACTCAGCACTTTGGTCAGCAGACAGATGGGCGGACAGATTTATGTATCTTGGCTGACCTGGACTCCCTACATCATGCTTACAGACTGCAGACTGATCTTCATTTTGGGCAGCCTTATAGGGTACATCGTTTTGGTCAAACAGTCTTTCTAGAGGAATTAGACCCTTAGGAATATGATTGTTGGGAAGCTGGACAATGCTATCTTTGCCAATTTTGTTTCTAAGCTGGGATTGGGGGGTCTCTTGCAAGGCTTCATTTTCTTGGTCAATTTGCATTTCGGAAAATTCATCAATGACTTGCAGAAACCTATTTATCTCATCATCATCATCAAAAACTTTCCAATGCTGGACATTATCAGGCAAGGATGGTCTATATTTCATTTGAACTTCATAAACTAGTCTGGGAGGCATGGGAGGGATAAATAGACTAGCAGACACAACAAGGGAATCAACAAGATGATTTTTGGCTCTAGGAATATATGAAATACAGAAATAATCAAAAGAATCTCTGATCCTCCATACCTCATCTCTATATGCTTTTAGCCTTGGGTGGTTTGCTTGAAATGTTTTATTTACTTGCTAAATGATCAAATCAACATCTCCAAATACCTTCAGATTTTGGATTCCTCTATCTTTTGCTGCATTAAGGCCCAATATCAGAGCCTCATACTCTGCTATATTATTGGTGACTTGGAAGGCTAGCTTAAAAGACAGCTGTGTGCTTTCTTGTTTTGGAGATATCGGCACCACCCCTGCTCCTGCAGTCTCCCTGGAACATGCTCCATCAAAGAAAATCTCCCAAACCTGATTAGCTTTCTCCCCCTCATCCTGAACAATTGTTTCCTTGAGCTGCAACGAGGCCTTTTGAGATTCTTCAATTTGGAGGATACATGCTCCAAAATTAGTGTCCACCGCATAAATGGGATGATTAGAAGGATTCTTTTCATCACTGATGATATATGCTAGCTGTGCTTCTCTATACAATCTCCTGATTTCTCCTCCGAAAACTGGGACAGTGGCATAAGATAGGTCATTCTGCAATGTCCCACCTAGTCTCTTAATCCACCCTCTAGACAATAGCATGCCAAACTTAGGAGGGATATCTGACACCTCAATATCCATCATTATGCTCTTCATGGGCAGCTGGGTTAGGGTAATGGCTAAATCTTTAATCAATCCTAGACATTTCACCTTTCTTGAATCAAATGAGAATAGGTCGTGATATGGTCTAGTGATGTCAAGGCCTAACTCTTCCATGACAATTTTAGGCATCAGATTGTGACTGACACCTGTATCTAGTAGGCAGTTGTGGAGAATTTTGTCGTGAATGGTCAAGGAGACATAAAAAGATGGAGAATTATCATTGGCAAGTTCAGTCATTGGGCTTAGCACAATTGCAGGACTATCGTCTTGCAAATTAACAGAGTCAGTGGAGGTTTGCATGGTTTTCAACTTAAGAGCTTCAAGGATAGGCTTTCTAAACACTTCACTCTTCACCAGTTCTATCAGAGGCACATATATTTTTAATTTCTGAACTTCTGATTCAAAGCTGAAAGAGAGAGGTAACTTGTCAGAACCTCTTACCTCTTGAACTGGTGCTTTGAGGATGACTGGATCAGCTATTGGTATTCTCTACCTGTTATTTTGGGTCTCTCTTTGGATGACAGCTTTTTGGGCAGGATTCTCCATGACATTATTTTCATTTGACCTCAGATTATATCTTTTCTGCTCCTCAGTTTGGAGAACAGCCTCTCTGTCCCACCTTTGACTTTCTTGCTCCTGCAGCAAAGACTCTTCGTATGCAGCCAATTGCAAAAAGACATCACTGCCTTTATCTTCCATACAGTGAATTTCATCCTCATCTTCAATCTATTCCTCCTCCATGATATTTTGGAAAGGAGCTTTAACTCTTTGATCCTTGTTAGTTCCTTTACCCTTCTGAATGATCTGCATTTGCTCATTTGTTCTTCTGAATGGATTTGAATTTCTTTGAGCAAATGTATTTGGGAGCCTCGCCTTCCCAGAGTTCTGCTCAACCTCCAGCTTAGATATTTTAGCAGCCAATGACCTGATCATTCTAGTCATTCTATCAAGTTTGGTATCTAAAGATGAAGCAGAGGGAGAAGAAGCCTCACCTACCTGCCTCCTTCTATCAGCGTGACCTTAGAGCTTTTATGCAGCCATAATGTTAGATTCTACCTCTAGTGCTGCATCCTGCATTTCAGCTAGGGTAGCGCATCTTCTTTCTCTCAGCAGCAAATAGAAATCAGAGTCAAAGGCACTGGTGTAGGAAAGTTTGGTAGAGGTGGGGGTAGGCTTTACCTCAGTTGGTATCTTACTATACATACGATTGAATCTTTTATTAAAATCAGGCAAGGGTTCCCCATTTTCCCTCTTCAGGCTCCCAAACTCTGTATGATAGTATAGCAGGTCCTTTTTGTCTCCCCAATGTTTTAGGAATGTATCGTCTAAAGCTTCGATATCCGCTATAGATCTTGGGGCTTGTTCTCTGAACTATTTCCTGGCCTCCCCATCTAGGCTTTGGACAAAGACTCTCATCCACACATCATCTTATCTAATATCCAGATTATCAGCATAGCTATAAAATGACTCAAGGTGTTCTTCAGCAGTGACACCTTTAGTCCCAATGAACTTAGGCATATACTTCTGATATTCTCCAGTGGGCATAAAATTCAAAGGATTGGGCAGTATTAGAGGTCCATACTTAGTAGCTATGATCCTTTCCATTTTGGTGGGTGCTTGCAGACCTGCCATAACTGTGGTGACTAAAAGAGTACTAGAAGTCTGAATGACAGAAGGCGGAGGAGTGATTGACGAGACCAAATGAGTATGGTGAATAGGAGGCGAGGTTCCCTTTGGGCTAACAACGAAAGGAGAAACTAAACAATAAGGACCTTTATGAATTTCTGAGGGCTTTTCTTCACTGCTAGTATTAGAATCTGTACTCTCAATATGTATTTGTTCTATTCAAGTATTTTCTTGAAGAGATATAGAACATTGTTTAGGTTTACCTGAACCTGATGCTCCTTTCTGTGATACTTTCTTCTCCTTGATGGTCTTTTCCGGGTCAGGTACTGGTTCAGCTTGCGATTTCTGAGGATTTCTCTGAGTATGCCTCACAAACTGAGCTAGAATTATGAAGTGGAGTCGCCAAGAGGTTCGACCTCCAGTAGAGTTGCCAGATAGATGATTACAACCAAAAATGTGCTCGAAATTTGTCTATCATCAAAGTTGGGTCTATGTCGTTTCCTAGAAGTCGAGCTTCAGTTTTCGATCCCCGGAAATGGTGCCAATTATGTTATCACTCCAGGAAACTCTCCGAGGTTGTAAATCAGAGATGCTTGGTAACATATAATCTTCAAGATTTTTCTCTGAACTATTGGAATGAAGGATGGTTTGGATCAAGTCGGATAACCATTCCAACTCTATTCACACTCAAGACATGCATGAACATCCCCAACAACACAAGGCTTTAGACTGCTAATGCTCAATAGTTTGTAGATTTAATGGATAGATGGAGAACACTGACTATGCCAGCAGATTGCATACATAGACCTATATGAATGGCTAGCTATAGGTAGCAAATGATCTTACTGACTATACTGGCAGATGCATATATAATCACACATATAAATGGCTAGCCATAGGCAGCAAAGAAGCTTGCAAATCTAATATATCAAAGCAGAGATAAGATGACAATTATCTGCCCTTAAACACATAGAAAACCTGAACAAACTATTCAGGTGCAAGCATAGAATAGAAGAGAAATGGACATTAAACATGTAACAGCGAAAGAAGATTGTATTACTAAAGACTGCAGATGAGAATCTTGAAGGAACAGGGGAGGAATAGTTTCCAAAAGTTGAACCCTTATTACATTTAGTTTTCTGCCTTTTATAGGCCCTTTACAATGCTCCTGAGCTCTCTAGAAGGCTCGGAGCCTTAAACTTGTCTGATATGTCCCTTAACCGTTTGATTCCCTCAATAGGAAAGCATGGCTTGGAGGTTTTCTTCTTCTGGCAGAGGAATAACCATATTCAGATATTTTGGGTAGCCTGCTGTGATGCCTCAGAGCTCTCTCATGCCAAATATTCCCCATCATGTTTGTTAGGATGACTGTTGCACTGGCAGGACTGTTAATGCTCCATGATTTCATTTGATTTGGGTTGCGGCGTGCAGTGGCCCTTCTCCTTCCCTTTCTGGACTCTGTTTGCCGGTCACTGTCTTTCTACTGGATCCTTCTTCTGGTATATAACATGAATACAAGACTCTTCTAAGGATGGCTTGCTGCCTGAACCTGTAATGGAGTGGCTATTGTGCCTATGAAATCCCTGAACCGGTCCCTTTCAGATGATAGCCATGAATGTTTTTTCTGTTGCCGTGGCTCTTCGGGTCATAAACAGCAAAAATGCTGCAATACTGCTAAATCCCGCCCATCAATATCCTTTTTGGACTTCAAAAAGTCCATAAACATGACTAATTCCTTTATCGGGTCCACCCTTCAGGTCACTGTCGCATGTCGCACTGCCCCAAGGTTCCTTTGTATTTTGTTTATACAACGAAAATGCACCAAAAACCATTGAAAACGGCTTTAGCGCGGACCTGAAATAATATGCAATAGAGTGTTATATAACCGTCGGGTCCGGTTATCGCATCGCAAATACGTATGTGCCCTCTGGCCCTTGGTGAAGCGCCGCATGCGATCCTGCGATCCTGCGATGCGAAGTGGGCCCTCCGATAGCGATCCTTCATCGCTGATCGCAAATCGCAGTCGCACTTGGTCCACGTTTACCCTGCCAGCTTACCTCCGCCGATGCGATATTGCGATGCGATCTGATCGCAATCGCATATCGCTATATGTAAAGGCCCTGCCCCCTGGCCTTCCCGATCTGCGATCTGCCGATTAGATCTGGGCCATTGATCGGCCAGATCGAACGGCTGTCGTGCATCCATTGTTTAAGCCTGCGCCTGTGGGTTTTTTTGTGGTTTTAGAGTGTTTTAGGCCTCCCGATAGTGTATTTCCGCCCTTCCAAGGGCTCTCCTCTTGCGATGGTTTTGACTTTGAATGATCCTCAAGAGGATTTTGAAGACTTTTGGGGCATACTTGGATCCTTTTTTATCCCTTTGTCAGCGGAGCTAACGGTTACCACATCCCCCACTCATTCCAATGCCCATTCAACTTTAGAAGCAGAGAAGAGATGCAAAATTATAAGAAAAAGGTAGCTATAGGATATCCTATAGGAATTCCTGTAGTAGCCTATTCCACAAAAAAGACCACAACAACTCCAATACACCTTCAACACAAGGATCACAGTTATGAGGAAGATCCTCTAGAGCTCAGCAGCAACAAAAGCTAGCACCTGTACATCATCAAGGGAGAAACTCATCAACAAAATAAGAAGAAAAAAACACAGTTGAAGAATATGTAGCAAGGTCAAAAAACAATGAATTAGCACCATTCTCTAGCATGCATCAACAAAGCAAAGGACTAACAGGTATGCCATGTCACCAATACTCCCTCATAGGTACGAATATGATTAAACTATAGGAATGAGGCAGGAAGTTGATTTTATAAGAGAAGGTGGCCAATTAACTTGGCCACCCTCGATTAGATAACGAGAAGAAAAAGGGTTAGTCAACTCCAGACGTGGTAAGGTCACATCAAAAGAAGGGGAATGAATCAAAAAGTGGTTAAGTTACAGAGAATGAAAGTGGGAGATGATTGTGAGGAAAGGTGATGTGATGAACCAGTAGTGGGATCAATAGTCCAAAAGTAGGTATTTCTACTCGACCAACCAGCACATCATCCAACGAAATCATCCACAAATAGAAATAATCACTGACTCCCATGCGAAGTATTAGTATTTCGAAAAGCTAAAGGCAGGGGAAACTTCAAGGAGTCATTAAAAAATTTTTCTCTTGGCATCCCTATAGTGGAAACCTACAAGAAACAATAAGCATATTCAACAAACCAGAGCACCTATAGGAAACTACAGGAAGGCTATAGGATACAGAGAGGATTACCACACAGAGTTGCAAGAGGACACCGAGGAGCATCAATTCAAGAGTTATCATCATGAGAGCATAGTAAAGGGAGGTATGTGCCATACCCTCTGTGTTTTTCATCTAAAACAAATGAATCCTCCTTTCTTATGAGTATTTTCTATATGCATAAAGGTAGAGAGAATTCTGTGAAGGTTAGGGAAGGATAAAGTCTGAAACCTCATCACCTACCAGAGTTCTTAACCTATAGCCACACTAACCTCACTCAAACAAGAATTTCTAGGAAATATGACAAGAGGTTTCAACAAAAGAGAGCCCACCAACACAACTAGAATACACCAACATCTTACTGTGGTAGAAATATTTACAAGGCATCAATGGATGGGATTCTTTGAGCTACTAAGGGGATATGATGATGATGTGGCTAGAAAATTTGCAAAGTCACTCATACCTCTCACTAGGGCTAGTGCCACTATTGTAGTGAAGGGTTTGTCAGTAGTAATTAACCCTGAGAGTATTACTAGGATAACTACACTCCCCATAGGGTTGCAATGGAGAAAAGAGGACAAGATTAAAAACAATCTTGCAAAGAAAAAGATTTTCTTGGAGGGAGAAGAACCAATTGAAGACAAAAATGGGGTTATTTGGGAAATCATTCCATATCTCTGGAATGAGATGAGTTTCCACATCATTAAGTATATTTACTGTGAATGTAGATACAATGTTGTATATGGATACCACTGTAAGTTCCTCCATGAGCTAATATTTGTAGAAGAGACACCTCATAACAAACTTAATATACCTTATTTTCTATTACAACCAATGATAGACATGAGCATCAAGGTACAAGAGGGAAAACATCAGCAGCTATCACATCATGGGTTGATCAACCTCATCCTTGAAGATGCTCTACACAATTTAAGAAACCCTATTCCATGGTCAACATTTTGAGACATGCAGGAAGAAGGAGAAATTCGAGCCATTGAGTATGACAGAAGCCCTACTGCTAGTGAGGGAGAAGAAGAAACAAAGGATGAAAATGAAGAAGAAACAGAGGATGACTGAGAGGAAGAAACAGAGAATGATAAGTAATAAGACAAAGAGGATAACAAAGAAGATTAAGTACAGAAGGATGAACAAAATTCTGAAGCATAGAGTAGGAAAGAAGAAGAAGAATCACCAAGGGTGTCTCCAGAACCTACAGAAAAGGAGGCACCAACTGATCTAACAGGCCTAAGTACACCTATCAAATAAAAAGGGAAGAGATAAAGGAAAACTCCACTTTACCTCAGGAAAAGGAAGAGCACCAGGATTAGAGAAGGAAGACCTAAAACCCCTACCAAAAATCCAATTTGTCATAGATGACTCACCAAAACAAGAAGAGAAAGTAGTCCCTCTAGGGAAGAAGGAAGGAGAAGGAACATCAAAATAAGCTTCTCCCAAGTCACCAATTACCTATGTTAGGAGACCTATCACTAGGTTAGCCTCAACAAAAGGAAAATGTCTCCTACAAGAGAAATAGTCAAACCTACAAGTTGCATAAAAAATCCTACAGGAAACCCTGTCAAACCTAAAGGAAACACAGAAAAGAGATCAGGAAAGGCTGGAAGTGCAAAGGGAAGGAAAAGAGGAAGGAATTTCTCAATAAAAAAAAGAAGAAGAGGCCCAGGAGATGAAGGAGTCTAGCCCATAGCCAAACCTCAACTCCTAATACAGATTCATTGAAGAAGGTAGGGTGATACCACAAACATTTTCCATTCCTCTATTCTTTTAACTTGAAAAAGAGAGAGAAAGGATACATAGGTGGATGCAGATTGCTAAATCAAAAGGGGTAGAGGATGCAGGCCACATGGAAGAGAAGCTGCACGAAATGGGCAGAGAATTAAGTAGCATAAGAGACAGGGAAACAATAATGAAATCTCAGTTAGAGGTTGAGAACACATGGATAAGAAAGAAGCTATAGGAAAAGGAAGGCCAATTGGCAACTATGGAAAGTTTATCCATAGAGGCACTTCAACACAGGATGACACCAAAGTCATATGCCTTATAGCTCAAAGAACAATGGCTACAGTTTCAGATAAAAACCATAGCACAAAGAGGAACTATGCCTTTCCAAGACTACAGGAAATTCATTGACCTCTGTGATCAAAGCACCCTAGAGGATAGAGCAAAGATATCTGAGTTCTACCTACACAATTTAGCTCTGATAGATTTAAATGTGTGGGACCTAAATCCAAAGCTAGGGGACTTACAACTATTTTCCTTGTCATCTTGGATGAGTCATGAGGAAGCCAAAGCTACAGAAATGAAAATGGTATTGGAAAGAGAAGAAGCAGAACCCATTTTCATCAGAGTGGAACAATCTAACCCAATGGCTATCATCAACACTCACAACCTCATTGCAAATGATCGCAATCTTGCACCAAGATACCTTGTTGTACAAGAAAAAGCAGCCACTCATTTTGAAGACATGTTAAGATTGATAGGAGATGACAGCCAGGAAGCCTGCCAAAGGAGATGGAACACCTTACCCTATTGCCTAAAGATCAAATAATATTATTCTCCTGATAGAATGAGGGATGCATTAGAGAGAGTCCCAATGTATAAGAAAACATTACAGAGACTCAAAATCCACTGGATTGGATTAAAACTCAGCCCCCCATTTCTTTTAGGTATGTTAGAGGGGAGAAAGGAAGAAGAAGAAAGAAAGCAGTGGGGAGAAATAGAGAGGAATGAAGGGTTTTATCCACAAGAGGAGGAGACTACAACAGAAGCCTGGAATGTCAGGGAAGCCACCAAAGTAATGAAAGATATGGACATATATTGAGTTGCTAAGAGGATGAGCAACATTTTAAGTAGGGGGGTGATGATGAGGCTCATCAATGGGTAAATTATATGGACCTTAATGCACCTCCATCTTACTAAAATCAACTTTTCTCATCATTCTTCACATGTTTTAATTATGTTTTTCTTAATGAGGAGAGTAAAGATGAGATGTCATTTCTAGTGGTCTAATGTGCATTGATTACAGGTTTTGGAGAAAATTTTAGCTAATTAAAGTGAAAGAACTCAAATGGAGACAAGAAATAGGGATTCTAGGAGATAGGATCTCCCTCCTTAACTCCTCACTCACTCGAAGATTCCTCAATCAAATATCATCAGCTTGGAGTTGCAAGCAACCGAGTCATGAAGTTCATTGGCAACCAAGCTAGTGACAGTTGAAGACTAGTTGATCTCGAGATTGAAGCCAAGCATCCCTAAATTTAAGGAAGTTGTTGGTAACTTCAGTTGTATAAATGAAGAGGCCTAGTGCCTCATTAGGATTCAGATTTTTTGTTCAAGATAGCTAAGAATTTTTCAAGTTGAATCATTGTAACCAAGAACTCTTATGTATTTCTGATTTCTTTAATGAAAATGAGAAACATTTCCTTGAACCAAAACTGAGTTGACTCAGAGGGATGAAGCTCTTGGGTTAGGGCCAAACCCTAGCAGCAGAGGTTCCTCTTATTGTATATGTATGCTTAAGTTATCTCATTTGTGAATAGTTCTAACAATAGAATTGTACTAATAAGAACATATTCCAAAAAGGCTAACATCAAGTGGTTTTCACCTCATTTCTACCTTTCAGGGATCATAGTTTGAGGAACACTTCTCATACAACCCAAATAGACAAAATTCTTGTTTTTGTGAAATCTAGGGTTTTCTTACTAATTAGGTCATTATCTTTCAGTTTCATGGATAAGTTGCAATTGGTATTTTCTAATCTCTTAGTTTTTCACTGATTTCATCTCACTTTCATATTAGTTCCAAGCATTTCCATGCATGAGCTTAGCAAGTAAATGGTGACAACTCTGTTTTCTTTTATTTGAATAAACCCTTCTTGTCTTTGATGAGTTTATATATGAATGCCAAGAATGATGTTTGTTTTTGTAGGAGTTTCTAAATTGTAGGGATACCTCATCTCATCAACCTCAACCAAGCCATATCCACCCATGATTGCCAAAAGTCATTAAGGCCTCAATACAAATTCTTGTCTTATGAGGAAAACTTGCCATCTCCGTTGAGAAAATCCAACCATCTTAAAGCTTTGGTTTGAGTTCTAAGTGAGTGCCTACCATTCCCATGCCTTCTTCCCTCATTATTCACCTTTTCCAAGCTCCATCCCACCTTCTAGAGCACTCCCTAAGCTTTTGTCCTCTTCCTATGGTAAAACAAGGGATCATGTAGGTGAACTAGTACTTCCTGTAGGAAAACCTGTAGTAGCATGTTTTGAGCCCAAATTGAGAAAAAATATCACTAAAAGCCTGGATTAGATCCCTAATTTCTCTTCAATTCATCCAAACCATTATACTCCTTGTCCTTCACATATGTCTTCCCTGCCAAAGAACCAAGCAAGATTAGCATTTACATTTTTTTCAAGCAAAAAGATAAAATGAAAAAAACCTTGTATAGTTATTCTTGCACACAGCAATTAGCACTCTTTAGATCAGATTTCATGCTTAGATTAGTTAAAATCTCACATGTGTTAAAATAGGGTTCCTTTGCAAGAAACATATGTTAGCAAGTAGATAGAAGATTTCATGTTGTTTTGCAAGCATTTCTTTTAGTCTTTTCTTCATGCAATAGACATAATTTCTTCTCTTCCAATTAGGGTAAATTTCCCTTCTCCAAATTGGTAATCATACTTCTTCTAATCAATAGAAGGCTAGTTTGAGAAACCCTAGTGGTCTATCACCCAAGCTCAAGAGTGACAAAGAGTAGACCAATTACATCTATTTGTGTATACAACACTGTCACCTCCAAGTTTGTATGAACCCTGGGTTAATGAAGTAAAGTCGGTAGCCCCAGGAGTTGCAACATTCTTGCTGCAATATTGGTGCTCATCATCCTTGTCAACCTAGACTTTTAACATCTACATTCCATGCAAATTTGGTACATTCTTTGCAATCACATACAAATCCACACATGACTAAAAAAATCCCATACTTTCCAAGAGTTTATAACACATACTCTTTGGTCAAGTTTACATCATAATAGAAACCAATACCCTAAATATCAACAAAAGTCCAAAAACATCATCGTTGCTTTAATAAGCGATGGAAAACACATCATCACTTTTACAATTATTCGCAACACATTATTTACAAAATGTGGCCATGACAAGCTACTATATCTAGTAAAACCAATGCTTACTCAACAAAGTGAAGGGGCCATCATCCTAGAGATGATTCGCTTGATGACCAACTTTTCCTGCTGGTTTCTTTAGAGGTGCTTTCTGGGACTAGAGCATCTGACACATGGCTCTCTCATGTCCAACCTCATTTCAGTGACTATATTGACTCTTTCTCCTCCAAACTTTGTAGATCGTCTTGGAACACTTATTTTTTCTATGCCTCTGGTAATTTCCCATGGAACCCTCACTATCACTGGAATGTGATGAAGTGCTCTCATAATTTTTTGTTGGTTGGTCATTGGCTATCTTGGAACATTCCCTAACCTCTTTTTTGACATATCCAAGTCCTACATAATGAGTCAATTCCTCCACTTTGATGGAAATTCCTTTTCCACTAATGTCGAGGCCCTTTCCTTGATACCTCATTTTCTTCAACAAATTTGATCCAATTCCTGTAGTATGTTTGAATTTCAAAAGCAACAAAATCATCATCATAAAAAGTACATAAAATTGAAGAATCACTTTTTACCTTGGGCTTGTTATGATTCAAGTTTTCCAAGGCCTCCTCCTTGGCTTGTAATTAATGTTGCAACCTTTGTGTCTCCTTCTCTACTTCTTTTAGGAGTCTCCTTAGTTGAGCATTCTCCTCCTAAATTCTTTGGTTGATTTATTCGAGTTCTTGGAGCCATGCCACATTTGGTTCCATTTTCATTTTTGGTACAACAACTTCTGAAATCTTTGTCTCATTGGCCAAATCAGAGCCTAAGTCAATGGGTCCATCTACTACAATCCCAAGAGCTGCAATCTTCATTTCATCACCTGAGTTTGGTCCATGTCAATTGGTCCACCGCCTGTAAATCCCATAGTTGTGATCTTATCATCATCGTCTGATTCAAATTCTTGGTCTTGTTGGACATTTGAAAATATCTTATGTTTCTCTTTTATGTCGTTCCTCTTAGGTCTCAATTCTATATGCAGTTTCTAGTAATTCTCATTATCATGCCCTTCTTTCTCATAATGAGTATAAGAGCACCTTTCTTCTCTTCTCTTGGTTGTTACTGCCCTCTTCAGGTGGTCACCTTACTCATGCTTCTCCCTAATTTGAATATGTACAACCTTCACACTAGCTTCATGAAGAAAATTAGGTTCAAATAATAAAAATGAATGACACAAATAACTATGAAAAGATCCAATATATTTCAACAACGTCTCAAAAATGTCTAGTGGAACATTCAAAGATAATGCTTGTTTTCTCAACTCCTCTGTAAAATTCAGAAAAATTTGACCTTTGCCTTGTTTCAAATGTTTCCACTCCATCATGGCCTTCTGTCTGTAACCCAATGGGTAACATTGTCCTCTTAAAGAAGAAACGAACTCAGACCAAGATAAAATAAGTTTACGACTACTCTTACCACCTTGTTGCAGCTTGCCTTCCCACCAAATGAGAGAGGTGCCACTAAATCAAAGGGATTCTAGTTGGATCTTGGATTCATCCTCTTTGGTTCGTTGTATGTGGAAATACACTTCAACCTGTCTTATCTAGTTATATAGATTTTTTGCATTAGATTCTCCACTGAATAGACATAAATAAAATTTGACATCCATCTTGAAAAAGGGATTTTTAGATGCATTCCTATGATGCCTATTAGAATGACAAGAAGAGGAAGAAGAAGAAATTTCACTGGAGGATGAAGAGGGAAGAGGATCTTCTCCTCCACCTTCATGGTTTATTGAGACATGATCATCTGGTTCTTTTTTCTTAGGCTTGATTGTCTTCTCATATTTTGCAAAAAAACTTATCAACTTTCTCTGCCATAGTGAAGAAGATCTTGCGATAATTTCGCTCTTCCTCCATTCGAGCTTCCTCATCTTCCATGTTTTGTCGTCATGGTGCATGCCCTACCTTTTGATCACAAGATTTAAGTTTTCCTTCACCTCTTTGGAGCTTTTTCTTGATTATCATTCACTCATGCAACTCGCATCAAGAATACCTGCTATAATACCAAACTTGATCATGATTTTGTAGGATTTAACTTTGGACAGAAATTACCTGCATATGAATTCTAAAAACAGAAAATAAACAATGGCAAGAGCATAAAATAGAAAACAAATACACACAGAGATTTTCCCTCGGATCCCAAAATTAGGACTAGCAGATTGATTTCTCATTATATTCTTGTCAATGCTACAATACATATATATACATGTTGAAGCATCCATAAACCCCAAACCATTAACTCTGGATTACAACATAACTGTAGTTCCCTTGACCGGATCTACAAAATGCCATATGGGAAGAAAACCATCACGCCCAAAACCATGTGCAAAATCCATGCACAAAACTATATTTAGGTCCACCCACCTAATATAGGGTCCAAACAAATTTGGGGCTACTGACCCCTTGTGCACCCCTCGATAGGGAGTGCTACTGTCCCCCCTTGTGACCCCTCTGTTGAGCCTGTCACAACAAAGGGGGGCATGTATGCCCCCCTCTAACCCCCCAGCTTCGTGTATGGGGCTAGTCATGGAAAGAACATAGAACACACCCAACATTCTCCCACTTGTTGTTTCCTTTCCATAGGGGGGCACACGAGAGCTTAGTCATTGGTCCAGTCCTGCAACACCCATTGTTTGACTACACCAAGAAAAGTGACTACCTTTACCTGCAACACATATTTGTCCTCAACCATATCCCTCACAAAGTGATACTGAACATTAATGTGCTTTTTCTTGAATGATGAATAGGGTTATTTTCCAAGAAAATTGCACTTTGGTTATCACAATATACCCTTATAGCTCACTATACTAACCCCATACTTAAACACAATCTCCGCAACCAAAATTCTTCCTTGCTTGCATGAGTAGCTGCCATGTATTCTGTCTCTGTAGTTGAAAGTGCCACTACGGAATGTCTCTTACTCATCTAACTAACTACACTTCCAAATAGGTTAAACACAAACCCACTTGTAGATCTTCTCTAATCCAGATCTCCAACCCAGTATACATCAACAAAGCCACGAATGTCCAAAACTTTGTCCGATCCCAGTCTTCCTTGGTAGCACATACCATAATCACTAGTGCCACGTAAATACCTGAAAACTTGCTCCACTATTGTCCAATGCTCATTCCATGGTTTTGACATAAACTTGCTCAATACTCCCACTACATGTGCAATGTCTGGTCTAGTATATACCATTGCATATATTAGGCTACTGAATGCACTTGCATATGGAACACAAGATATGTCCTCTTCCTCTTCTTGTGTCTTGGGACACTATTCAACAGATACCTCTACACCTACAAGAATAGGAACTGTCACCGATTTACAATCCTACATATTAAACCTCTACAGTATTGACTCAACATACTTCCTCTGGTTTAACCAAAGCTTCCTCTTTTCCTGATCTCATTTAATTGCCATGCCCAAAATATAGTTTGCTGCACTAAAATCTTTCATGTCGAATTTGGAAGACAATTAGGTCTTCAAATCCTAGATAATTTCTTTTTTATTTCCAATCAACTACATATCCTCCACATACAATACCAAATAAATAACATGACTACCAATTTTAAAATACACATAGTGATCTTCTTTGCTTCTAGTGAAGCCAAGTCCTTGTATAAATGTATCAAATTTATGATACCACATCCTTGGTGACTGTTTTAACCCATACAAAGACTTTTTTGACCTGCATACGAGTTATTTCTTACCATTGACTGCAATGCCTTCATGTTTCTTCATGTAGATCTCTTCTTCCAGATCCCGATGAAGAAATGTTGTCTTCACATCCATCTGTTCCCCTCAAAATCAAAGGCAACAACAACAAATAAAAGTAATCTAATAGATGTTACCTTGGCAACACGAGAAAAAATATCACCAAAATCAATTCCCAACACCTGGGAATAACCTTTTGCTACCAATCGAGCTTTGTATTTCTACACCTTACATTTTGCATTCATCTTCTTCTTAAACACCCATTTTCTTCCAATGGGTTTCCTTCCAACTGACAACTCCACCAGATCCCAAGCCTCATTTTTGTCCAAAGATGTCATTTCATCAACCATGAGCTCTTTCTAGAGTTTCGCATCCTCTGAATCTACTACCTCCATGATAGCCCTGGGACCATAATCAGTAATATATAAAGAAAAATTTAAATAGAAAGTAGTTGGACTTTACCTTTTTGGCTACCTTCTTTCTCGAATAGATCTTCTCACAGCTCGAGTTTATGGATCTTCATCTTCCGATTCCTCTTCTGCGGTAGAGTCTGATTGTTCCTCCTTTAGTTAAAACTCTATATTCTCAAGTTGCTTTGGTAGGACTTCATGTTTAATAACATATTTCACCTCTCTAAACACCACATCGTGTTTGTACACAACCTTCCTTGTTTCTAGGTTCCAAAGCTTATAACCTTTTAAACCATCCTTATACCTAATAAAGATGCATTGTTTTGATTTACTATCCAACTTGGTTATTTTCTCCTTTGGAACATGTATATATTTATCACAACCAAATACCCTCAGATGTCAAAGAGAGGGTTTCTTACCAGTCCATACCTCTTGTGGAGATTTATCCTCCAACATTGATGAAGGTGATCTATTAACCAGGTAACATGCCATCTCCACCGCCTCTGCCCATAATTCTTGTCCTAGCTTAACACCACCAAGCATGCTTCTTTCCTTTTCCATCAACATCATGTTCATTGTTTCTACAACTATGTTTTGTTGAGGTGTGTATGCAGTATTCTTCTACCATCCTGTACCATACTTCTTACAGAACTCTTCAGATTCCTTCTTGCAAAACTCTCCATCGTTATCTGTCGTCAACACCTTTATCTTCTTCTCTGTCTGCTTTTCCACCAGAGCCTTAAATTCTTTAAACCTGTCAAAGACTTCAAATTTCTTCCTGAGGAAATATATCCATGTATTGCTCAAGAAATCATATATAAATAGTAGATATTACAGAGACTTACCCAGTGATGGAACTGACACAGATCCAAACACAACACCGTGAACAAGCTCTAATATCCCATTCGCCCTCTTAGCAGCAGAGGGGAAACTCACCTGCTTCTACTTCCCATATATACAATGTTCACAAAAACCGAAATCCAGGGAGAAATTAGAAATGCCTTCTACCATACCATTACCATGAAGTATCTGAAGACCTTTCTCTCGAATATGTCCAAGCCTTTGATTCCATAGCATGGTATTTTCTCCAAAGACCACTCTATTTTCTGCTCCACTTTCAGGATCCACAGAACTGTTGCACCCATCAATAAAAATGCTACCCATAAGCTTGGATATAGTTCCAATTTGAACTCCCTACATCAATACCAGTGCTCCCTGAACCATCTTGTAGGTATCCTCCTCGAACACTATTTTTAAACCCGCATCATCCATATTGCTTATAGAAATTAGATTTATGGCCAATATAGGAATATGCAAAGCACCCAGAAGTGTCATAATCCTTCCATGTTGCAACTTCATCTTGAATTTTCCACGTTTGATGATTCTAGCCTTCCTCTCATCGCCTAAGAAGACATCACCACCATCATATTTCTCATACTCGCAGAAGCACTCCCTATGGGGAGTGAAGTGAAAGGATGCACCTGAGTCAATCATTCATGCCTCATGATCTACATGTGTGCTTGAATAAGAAGCCAGGTACACATCCCCACCTTCATCTGATGTTAGGTCCCTATAATACTAGTGATTCCCCGATTACTATTGTTATAGTAGCCCTTATTGTTATTGTTGTGCCCCTATTGTCCCCATATTGTTATTATTGTGCCCCATAGAAGCCCACTGTTGTTATTGTTGTGCCCTTATATTATCATGGTTATGTCAGCTTTGATTATATTGTGACCCCTAGGCTCCTATATATAGAAAGGAGGTTTTGTCATTTGCATCATCTAAGAATTGTTCATTTGTGAAATGTAAAGGAGGTTTCTCCCTCAAAGAGGATGATTTTGAAGGCGTTGATCTATATTTTCTTCTATTTTGTGAGCTGGTTACATAACATCTAAGGTGGTTTTCACCTATGTATAAGGAGCATCAACATATCCATTTCCTTTCTCAGGAGATTTATATCTACAATCCCTTTTGAAGTGCCCTTCCTTTCTACATTTCCAACACACCTTTAAAGGTTTTCCTGGAGATTTAGATCTCCCTCTAGATTTACATCTCCTTCTCGGGGATTTACTTTTGTTTCTGTACTAGGACCGTCCTCGTACATACAAGGAAGCACCATTCTAGCCATCCATATTTTTTTGTCTCATCTCCTCCCATAGCAAGGATGAGACTATGTCATCAAACTGCATGGTAGTTTTATTGCTACCTATTGCAACACCTAGACTATCCCACAAATATGGTAGAGAACACAACAAATTGATGCACTTATATTCATCTAATATTTTAATATCAACAGATAAAAATTGTCTTACAACAATATTAAAGGCGTTTAGATGCTCTGTCACCGAGTCTCCATCCTTCATCCTCAAGTTATATAGCTTTTTCCGTATGAACAATTTATTTACCAGAGACTTAGATTGGTGCAAAGTCCCTAACTTGTCCCAAAAGGCCTTTGCCATAGCTTCCACTGATACATTCAACAATATTGAATCTGATATACACAACCTTATTGTGCTCTTTTCTTTCTATTCCAACTTCTTCCAGTCGTCATTGGACATTGTCGTTTGTTTAGCACCTGGATCTACCGCAATACACTGATATTTATCCACCAACAGATCCTCCATTTTGAGTTTCCACAACTCAAAACTATGACCATTAAATTTCTCTATCTCTATCTTTCCACTGCTCGCCACCTTCTTTCACCCCAAGAATTGATCTCGTAGATCTCCCACTGAACAAGGTCTACCAAAAGCCTGAGAAAAACCCCTCAGCAGCAAAGGTGTCCCCTTGAAGCCGAAACAACTCTATTACCAAATGTAGGGTTTAACCCTATACAAAAATCACCTTCATACGAATTTTAAAAACCAAAAATAAACAATGGTGAGAGCATAAAACATAAAGCAAATATACATAGTGATTTCCCCCTGGATCCCAAAACCGAGACTACCAGATTGATTTTTCATTATATTAGTTTCAATGTTACAATACATATATATACATGCTTAAGCATCCATAAAACCCAATCCATTAACACTAGATTAGAACATAACTGTAGTTACCTTAAGCAGATCTTCAAAATACCATAGGCAAAAAACCATCATGCACAAAACCATGTGCGAAATCCATGCACAACACCATAGGTAGGTTCGCCCACCTAATATAGGGTCTAATTTTTTTTTACCAGCGCGTTTCCTCAGACACTGTGTAGGGGGGCTACCGCCCCCCTACAACCCTCCCAACAAGTGGGGCTGCCGCCCCCACTATGCCTGGTGTCATGAGGGGGGGGCAGGTTGTCACCCTCCCCTCCACCAACTTAACATGTGGGGCTAGTCATGGAAAGAATATAACACACACCTAACAAGTATTTTAACTTCAAGGATGCATACATAATTTCATATAAAAGAGCGTATTAACCAAGTAACTTAACACGTGAAAGAAAAGAGAAAATATGAAAGAAACCTTGAGATCAAAGGAAAACAAATGATTTGATTACAGAGTTCACCAATGTGGGCTACGTCTTCGGGCCTTGCTCAATGTGGGGAGGCATTCTTTCATTAAGTGGTAGAGAAGAAATGAATTACAATCAACTTTATAAAAATGACCCTTATATCTCCAATTTTGATGATGTCCTGCAAATGGAGACCCTGACTCAAGAAACAAACTAAACTGTTGGATTCCTGAAGCGAAAATGTGAAAAAATGACTATAAACTTGTTAATTCTGACACCTGTACATCTGGCCCTCCAAGGGAATCTTTCAACATCTAAATAGATTCCTCACTCATGGTTCTGACCCTCTTGGCTGCTCAAGGTTTTGCGCCCCACTCCTTTGTTGGTCTGGTCGAATGGCATGAATGAAGGGTTAAATAAAGTTTTGTGGTGGAGTTAAAAATTTTCAAATCGTGGCTCATTTGTAACCACTGACGAACTATGTTGGGGCGAGCTGGGTTCAAAACCTGCCCACCCCATTCTAGGTGCAATTTTGTTTAATACATGTCATATGTTTTTAATATGTGGGTGGTATGAATATAATGCGGTTGACCTTTGTATATGTGGCTCCAACTAGGTTGGGTGGGTCCACCCGGGGTGGCTCCTCGACCCTATTTAGATATAAATATTATATAATGTCATTGGGGCGTTGGGGTGTGGCGTGGTTGGTGGCCCACCACCCCAAACTTTTATTTTCATTTTTATTTTTATATGGTTCAAAAAGTTTCGCCAGATTTTAAGGGTTATTAGAAAATTCAAAGATTCAAAAAATTTTCTTGTTCCAGTGGTTGGATTTTGTACACCATAACTTTTCCAAATTGTTGCCTCATTAGTGGTTGCCACTTGGCCAAGTTTGACTAGAACTTTGACCAGCTATAAATTGAGCATACGAAATCGGATTTGAGTGTCATTTGAACCATTAGAATTAGGGCAACGAGTGTTTGGCCGCTAGTTTTTCATTATTATTAGTATTATTATCACTCTTTAACGCCTATTTCATCCATTTCTACCATTATTTATCACGTCATTTATCATACTTTATCATATAATTCCATTTTATAATTATTTATGCTCTTATGGATAAATATTATTTCTTCTCCTTTATTTTTAATAAATTGATTATTATTATGCATGATTTTACCAATGATGGTTTATTAATAAATTTTTTGTAACATCACTCACCATTTTAGCCTCCAATATATTTTCCAGATTGCAGATTTGATCTCCAGCTCATCATTAAATATTCCAACTCAGAAATTCGCTGGAATAAGAAGTGACAATTTTGTATTGGATGTTTTGGGCAAATGGAGAAGAATCTGGAAAATCTGAAACATGGGTTTTGTCCAGAATGGACAGAATTAGTTTACTAACGGGCAGTCTTCCCAAATTTGGTCCGTATTAAGAGCAACGGAAGGTTCTCTGAAGATAATTTTCTTAGATTTGTTGTTGCGACTATTTTCCAAATTATATCAGTTGCAATACCAAATTCAACCTGTTCCAGTTGAACGTTGATGGAGAGATATTTCAGATATGATCTTGCTGATTAGTTTGTTGTGAACAATCCAATTTTGTAATGGGAATCATATTGTAATCATCTTGGTTGTAACTTCTCTTTTCTCTCTGTGTATTTAAATGAGAAGAGAGATCAAAGAGGGAGATAGATAATTAGAGATATGATAGGATATGATAGGAGGAGAGGGGATAATGGAGAGATTTAGCTTTTTGCTTGGGACCTCAACTGTAATTTAAATATATAGAATGTTATTGTGAAGGATAGATCGTATTGTAATTAGGAGTGAATTTAATGATTAATAATATATAATTTGCGTTGCTGGTCATTCAGATATTCTAAAGTAGCTCGGAAGTATTCGCTGTTGGCTACGGCCCGGTCTCTCGCAGATCTTACTGCTATTCCCTATTTGATACATTTCCATTTCCTATAAGGTTATTCTATTTTATATCTTTGCATTTTCTACGAGTTTATTCTGTTTGATATCTTCTGATTTCTTGTGAGTTTACATTGTAGTTAGTTTACTTTCCTTTATTCTGATCTCATGTACTTCGCAACTTTGTCATTTGATTTCATTTATGCTCATTGCAGATGGACTTAATTATCAGTTAAGACATTCATTCCCGATGATTATGATAAGAGTATTATTAGTATAGAATCAACTGAAAGAGGTTGGTTGATGCTACTAAACTCTTGGGATGTTATTTCCATTCACATTTCTTAAAGTAGAACAGAGTGTGATTCATATAGAATCAGCTGAAAGAGATTGGTTAATGCTACTATGCTCTTGGTTGATGCTATTTTCAATTGAATTACTTGCTTTAGATTTGATTATGGTTTTGCTTGAGATTAAGTCCTGAGGTTTATATGTATTATTTCCTTTAAAAGTTACAACTTGAGATTTATGATTGCATCTGTTTACTCTTGTATTG
Organism: Pinus tabuliformis; assembly: GCA_031772625.1. Lineage (NCBI taxonomy): Eukaryota > Viridiplantae > Streptophyta > Pinopsida > Pinales > Pinaceae > Pinus > Pinus tabuliformis. The sequence goes on from CM062818.1 coordinate 1,811,090,893, forward strand.
AATTTAATATATTATCTTAAATCATTACTCTCTAGATTTATAGCTTGCACATATTGTGTACACTCTTGAAACAAAAAGACTTACCTAGGTTGATAATTAATGTGAGGCAATTAGGAGTTTTAAAAGACACCTTTTAGCACCCAACATTTTGTTGTTCCCTAAAGGGAACAACACTTTTTCCGAGTGTTTTTTTTTTGTTCCATCCAAGGAATAGTTGTTGTTCCCTAAAGGAAACAACACTTTCTACGAGTGTTTTTTTGTTGTTCCCTCTAGGCAACAGCTTCTATTCCCTAAAGGGAACAACAATTTTTCGAGTGTTTTTGTTATTCCCTCCAGGAAATAGTTGTTGTTCCCTAAAGGGAACAACACTTTTTTGGAGTGTTTTTTGCTATTCCCTCAAGGGAACAACACTTTTTTGAGTGTTTTTTGTTGTTCTCTAAAGGGAAAAACACTTTTAGAGTTTGTTGTTCCCTCAAGGGAACATCACTTTTTTTCGAGTGTTTTTTGCTATTCCCTCAAGGGAACAACACTTTTAGAGTTTTTGTTGTTCCCTCTAGGGAACAACTCTTTTTTGAGTGTTTTTTGAGTTTTTGTTGTTCCCTCTTCGGAACAACATTTTTGCTTCTTGTAAAGTTTTGTGTGTTGTGAATAGCACCTCCTTCCTCTTGTGGGATTATTCCTAGCTCATCTCAACCACATTTATTGATTCCCTTTCATGGCATGAATTATACTACTTTTATGAGGACGAGAATTATGGATTCTGTTGAAGCGAGTTAATATCATTCACATTATGATCTTTAACATGACAACTTCTGGATGAGATATTATTTTTAAGAAAAGGGACATAGTGATTTATATACTACTTTACTGCATCATTTTCTATTGTAGATGATACTGATTGATCATCTTAATACCATGCTACTTCCACCCTTCCTAGTTATAATCTTCTCTATCTGTAATAAATGAGATTATGGGTATATTTTTTTCTATTGACATCTTCAACTTCTTCCACCATCCCTATTCTTAAGGAGTATTGAGCATCCCTTTATTTATCATAAAAATGTGTAATAACAGGAAAATGTTGTTTACAGATGGAGGATAGGGAGTCTCATTAAGAGCCAGCCTACCATGTTCATAAGGCTGTAACAAAGTGACATTCCCATTATGGCCACCATACCAGGGTTATGATCCATTGGATAGCCAAAATATCCTTGGAACAAGAGGTCTCATCACGAGCTGGCCTGATCACTTTTGCTACATCCCAGTGAATGGCAGTGTGGTTATCTGGTTACCACGCCAACACATGGATCTCTTCTGTAGAACAACACTGAAACTCTTCATTTATAAATTGAGGATCCTGGCTCATATGGGTTAAAAAGTAACCTTGCCAAGGCTATGGATGCCTATTGGCAGTAGAGGATCTGCTTATGGTATTGAAGTTATATCTTATCATCAATTATTACTATAATACCCTTTTCTTATTCTCTCTTTTATCGGAGTAGTTATTTCCTTAATTTTTCCCTGTTTTGAACCTTTACGCATGAGAAATTATTTTCCGATCAATCACATCATTTTCGGCTAGAATACCGTCAACAAGGCATCATTTTGGCATATTGCTATCCTTTTCTTTTTTGCATAACTTATCATCAATCCAAAGCATCCTATCTCTTATTCATAACTATCTTTACACACTCTGCTCTCATTATAACCATACCTCTTGCCATCCTTTCATTAATATACGTACTCTGTCTCATTTCCTACCATATTTTTCACCCTTGTACTTTGCCATCAGAACAACACTTTTCCTATGCTTTACGGTCATGCACGCCCTTTTCCAATTGGATGGGGAAGGTTATTCAAAAGTTTTTTCTGATTGAAATTTTTGCATGTGGCTTATCTATTGCTATTCAAAACTAAAACTGTGGATTCAAGAAATTTTCATGCAGCGTAATGATTTGTTTACAGGAGAACAACAAGTATGGGAGGAAACTCTATTCACAGCAAGGCCACACTATTTCACCTAACAGCAGAGGTTCGAGAAACTCGTAAACGTGAACAATTGTTCAGACATGATGTGCTTGCTTGGATTCCACCTTTTGCATCACTTTCAGCATCAACTCAACCTACATCAGCTTCGACATATGTCGATCCATACATGTCATTTCGCATTTTCTTTCGGAGGTAAAACTTGAGGTAAAATAGCATACTTTTCTGATTTATTACAAATTTAGGAGAATTTCATGCAAAATCCATTGAGCATTATTTATCATCATTCATTCCACATCTTTACCACTTCCCATATTTCATAGACATAATCTTTCAGTTTGGGGGGTCTTCCTTTCATTTATTGATTTATTATGACCATGCCATTAATATTCTTTATCAGCCATTGATGTTCTTATTCATTCTCAACACCTCCTTTATTCCATGTTGTTTTAACCAAGCATAGAATTCAACAGATTGTAGCAACCACCTCAATTTGTTTTCTAGCATTGCATGAGGGCATGCTAACTCTCCAGTTTGGGGGAGGAATTGCTACACATGACAAACGTTTTCTAATTTCTTTCTCATTTAAGGCATACAATTTCATTTTTATACAGTGTAGAAATTGATTTGTGTATATCTTTAAAACTATGAACTGAATTCTTGTGATTTTTGGATAACAAAAAGGTATCATTAAAATACACAAACTCAGATAATTTCAAGTTAAATTAGTTCATAAAATTTTGGAAATCATGCACTGTCACCTACAGCCATTTTTCTTATATCTCATGATCCGTGCATAAAAAGAATATGATTTTTGGATCATAGAAGCATTAATATAGTAGAAATCTACTTGCAAAATTTCAGCAAAATCTGGTTTGTAGTTTTTGAGAAAATGGTTAATGAAGTTTGCTATTACTTATATCATATTTTGCTGCAACTTCATATACATATAATTGAACGTCAATGTAAAAATTGTTATGCCTTCATCAACATTGCTAAAATTAAATATTCATTATTTGAGGAAGAATTCATTTGTTCCATCCGTTTCATGAGTTGGGATGAACAATTTTTGTATCATTGCTTGGTTAATATAGAATCTTTGGGTTGCATGAGGACATGGAATATATTCAGTTTGGGGGTATGTTGGGCTGCTAGTTTGTCATTATTATTATCACTCTTTAATGGCTATTTCATCCATTTTTACCATTCTTTATCATGTCATTTATCATACTTTATCATATAATTCCATTTTATAATTATTTATGCTCGTATGGATAAATATTATTTCTTCTACTTTATTTTTGATAAATTAATGATTATTATGCATGATTTTACCAATGATGATTTATTAATAAATTTGTTGTAACATCAGTCACCATTTTAGCCTCCAAGATATTTTCCAGATTGCAAATTTGATCTCCATCTCGTCATTAAATATTCCAACTCAGAAATTCGTTGGAATAAAAAGTGATAGTTCTGTATTGGACGTTTCGGACAAATGGAGAAGAATCTAGAAAATTCGAAACATGGGTTTTGTCTAGGACATACCGAATAGGTTTTATAATGAGTAGTTTTCCCAAATTCGGTCCGTATTAAGAGAAACTAAAGGTTCTTTGAAGATGACTTTCTCATATTCGCTGTTGCGGCCATTTTCCAAATTATCTCAGTTGCAATACCAAATTCGACCTATTCCTGTTGAATGTTGATGGAGAGATATTTCAGATATGATCTTACTGATCAATTTGTTGTGAACAATCCAATTTTCTAATGGGAATCATATTACAATCATCTCGGTTGTAACTTCTCTTTTCTCTCTGTGTATTTGAGAACATAGATCAAAGAGGGAGATAGATAATTAGAGATAGGATAGGATAGGATAGGAGGAGAGGGGATAATGGAGAGATTTAGCTTTTCTCTTGGGACCTCAATTGTAATTTCAATATACAGAATGTTATTCTGAAAGACAGATCATATTGTAATGAGGAGTGAATTTAATGATTAATATATAATTTGCGTTGTTGGTCATTCGGATATTCTGAAGTAGCTCGGCAGTATTCGTTGGTGGCTAGGGCCCGGTCTTTGGTGGATCTTACTGCTATTCCCTATTTGATACTTTTCTATTTCCTGTAAGGTTATTCTGTTTTATATCTTTGCATTTCCTACGAGTTTATTCTGTTTGATATCTTCTAATTTCTTGTGAGTTTACATTGCAGTTAGTTTACTTTCCTTTATTCTGATCTCATGTACTCTGCAACTTTGTCATTTGATTTCATTTATGCTCACTGCAGATTGAATTAATTATCAGTTAAGACATTGATTCCCGTTGATTACGATAAGAGTATGATTAGTGTAGAATCAGCTGAAAGGGATTGGTTAATGCTGCTAAACTCTCGGTTGATGTTATTTCCATTCACATTGCTTAAAGTAGAATAGAGTGTGATTCATATAAAATTAGCTGAAAGAGAGTGTTTAATGCTACTATGCTTTCGGTTGATGTTATTTTCAATTGAATTACTTGCTTCAGATTTGATTATGGTTTTGCTTGAGATTAAGTCCTGAGGTTTAGATGTATTGTTTCCTTTAAAAGTTACAACTTGAGATTTATGATTGCATCCATTTATTCTTGTATTGAATTTAATAGATTATCTTGAATCATTACTCTCTAGATTTATAGCTTGCACATATTGTGTACAATCTTGAAACAAAAGGACTTACCCAGGTTGATAATTAATGTGAGGCAAGTAGGAGTTCTAAAAGACACCTTTTAGCACCCAACAACGAGCACTACGATCTGGTTCTGGTTTGACTTCAATATAATGACTTTGATTTTTGAGCTATTTTCAAGGCCACTTCTATTTCTGGATCCACCCAAATGAGGAGCACATTCATAGATTTTCTCAATCCCTGGAGCTCCATAATATGTTCAATAATTTCATAATATATTATTCATTTATCATCCAATATTGGTTCATTCTATAGAAGGGATAAAATCCCTCAATTATCTCATTCAGAATTTACTCAATATTATGCAAAAATAAATAATATTAGACACATAATATGCAATTATCTCCAAACCTTCCTAATGAATACATTATAGCTCAAAATCATGTCATCAAATGAAAAGAGAGAGGGTAAATGTGTTGAAGGATGGTCATATGGGTCATAAATTATATCTAATTTGGAGGCCCATCAACTTGCTTTGGGCAAGTGAGAACAGAATATCTTTGGTAGAAGCAATTATAATTCTAATAACAGAAGAGTAAGATGCAGAGTGTCATGATGTTATATACCTAGGGGGGATAATATCGGGTGCAACGGGAGGTATCCAAGGGAATAATGTAATAATGGGATAGGCCATAGTAATAAATAAAGTGGTTAACTTGTATCATGTAAGGGACCACAAGTAGTTAGTAATAATATAATGGGCCCATGGTATTAGATAGATGGTACTAAGGGAACCATGGTAATGACCCATGGTATTGTATGTATAAGGCCTATATAGAGGCCAGAGACTCCACATTGAGAGATGTCAAGGAATATTGTATGAACAGGCATATGGCTTGTGGAGTGCTCTCCTTCCTTAAGGAGTGAATGTATGGTGTTGCCCTACCTTAAGGGTTTTGATCAATAAAGAAGCATTTCTATATATTCGATCTTATTATTCTTGGGTTTATTTCTATTTATCATATATTTTTGGGTTACATATATAACAAGTGGTATCAGAGCTATTTCAGATTATATCTATAACAAGTGGTATCAGAGTTCTTTCCTGGGGAAAAGTGGAGATTTTTTTAAATTTTTTGCAGGAACTTTCTGGGGCGGCGAGTTTGAAAATAAAATCCATATGTTTTGGGGAAAAATATGCAAAATATAAATGTATATATGGATTCTTTGTGAAAAAATACCCAAGTTCAAAAAAGAATCAGCTGAATCGGAGTCCGGATGAGGGAGATATCGTTGATCTAAAAATCAGTGGTGTTGCAAACAATTTTTCAGGGAAGAAAGTTTGCGTTATAGATCCAGATGTCCTGGTGCAAAATCTATAGAATCTAATTGTACATCTAGATTCTTTGTGAAAAAATACCCGATTAAAAAAAAAATCAGTCGAATCGGAGCTCGGATGAGGGAGATATCGTTGATTTAAAATCAATTTTTTTCAGCAATTTTTTGTGACGACAGGACAATTGCAGCATGGATTAGCAATTCTAGTGCCTAGATCGGGATTTCTACCACATGGGAAGATGCAAAATGGTTGTTCCATTTCCGAAAATAGGTCATAATAGGGATTCTGAACAATATTGACTGAATTGTGGCCATTTCAAATTTTCGCCAATTTTTTTGTGATGGCGGGCCTAGATCAGAATTTGAGGGACTTGTATAAATTTAATGGCTCTCATCCAGCCAAATGGCTAGCACAAATGGAGAAATATTTCACATTGAATTACATCATAGATGATGTGACTCAGCTGAGTGTGGGAATCATGTACTTGGACCATGAAAGATGGCAATGGTGGCAGTGTCATAAAAAATGCCATCCAAGGACAACTACTTGGTAGATGTTTGCAAAATATATTTGTGACCACTTTGACCGTAAATCTAATTTTGTGGGTCCTCTTACTAAGCTCACATAGACAGGAACACAACCTAGCAAAGATTTTATTTTTGCAGGAAAGAAGGAAACCAAGAAACCTAAAGGGTTATTTTCTGCTGGTATCTCCTTATTGCAGGTTCATGGATTGATTCAGAAGGAGAAGATCATTGTGTCTATAAATCCTAGTTGCAAGCATAATTTTATCAATGTTAATTTGGCAAAAAAATTGCAAGTTCCAGCTAAACACATTGAAAATACACAGGTTGATGATGAGGATGTTCAAGTTTATAAGGATTTGAAGTTGTCTATGGATAAGTATGTGTTGCATGGTGATTTTTATACTTCAAATATGGATAACATGGATGTTGTTTTGGGATACCCTTGGATGGAATCAATGGGTACTATCAATATTAATGTGCAGAAGAAATTCCTGAAGCTCTGGTATAAAAAGAAGAAAATTACATTACAGGATATTTCCATTAATAAACAGTTAGAGTCCAAGGAGGCTAAAGCAGAAGATGCTCTAGGGACTGACATATCAGATGATGAGCCTTTGATGATCAACAATCAAACACAAATAGAGGCTGAAGTAGAAAAAGTTACAGGTGTTGATACATCATACGAGGGCTCAGTGGTTGAAGTAATTGGAAGATAAGACACCACAGCAGGCACCATAGTAGGGTGAATTAACGAAAAAGACATCGTGGGTTAAAACTTCAACATATCATCACCCACATCACCCCGCAAGAAAACAACCAACAAGATGGAAACCAATTAGCCACAAGGATAACAACCCCCGCATGACAGATAGAGAGGAGCGAAGATCCACCTACTACACATCAACACAGAAGAGCTGCCATGGTCAACTTCCATCTCAAGCGAGTGAGGCACCAGCGAGATCAAGGGTTCACCTTTCTCTTGGATGGCTAGATGCACGTGCATGGTACCAGTGGACTACTCTTTTGAGCAGATCTTATTATTTGTGTTCTTCCCATGTTTCAGGGACGAAACATGCTAAGGGGGGTGGAATGTTATATACCTAGGGGGGATAATATGGGGTACAAAGGGAGGTACACAAGGAAATGATGTAATAATGTGATGGGCCATAGTAATAAAGAAAGTGGTTAACCTGTATCATGTAAGGGACCACAAGTAATTAGTAATAATGTAATGGGCCCATGGTATTAGATAGATGGTATTGAGGAAACCATGGTAATGACCCATAGTATTGTATGTATGAGGCCTATATAGAGGCTAGAGACTCCACATTGAGAGATGCCAAGGAATATTGTATGAACAGGCATATGGTTTGTGGAGTGCTCTCCTTCCTTAAGGAGTGAATGTATGGTGTTGCCCTACCTTAAGGGTTTTGATCAATAAAGAAGCATTTATGTCTATTTGATCCTATTATTCTTGGGTTTATTTCTATTTATCATATATTTTTGGGTTAGATCTATAACAAGTGGTATCATAGATATTTCAGATCAGATCTATAACACATGAGGATAGGAAGTTGGGAATGCAATAAGAGGGATGTAGAAATCATACCTTAAGGTGTATATATGTAGTTAATGATAAGGTTTAAACATAACCAAGATGACCCATTTGAAGATAAGGGTCACAAGTTTCTAGCTTCTTGTAGAAAATTATGTTGCAAAATTTTTTAGTGTTAGCTTATAATGTTTAGAAAAGCAACAACCTTAAGACTTTATACTTGCAAAAGAATTTACTTCCAATGTTCCCTTGCTCATGCATATATAAGTAGTATTAATCAACAATATGAAACAATAGTGTTAAAGAATATAAAGATGAAAGAGAAATGTCTAAAAACCAATGAAAATTAGCAAAATAAAAGAGAAATAAGCAACAACTAGAACAATAAACAAAAAAAAAATGTTATGTACAAACAATTTGAGTGAAATGGTGTTGATTTATCCATTGTTTTCTTCCACAATTGGCTTCATATGAGAGCCATTGGTGGTGTATTACATAACACGATCATTTAGGTCTTTAATTAGATAGATGTTTGGTCCAACAACAACAAAGATTTTAAAGGGGAAAATCCACAATTTTTGAAATTTATGATGTTTACCCTTTTTAGCTTGAGCTGAGTCCTATAGAAATTTTTGGTCAATAGTGAAGTTAACATTCTTGGAATTTTTATCAAAATAATTTTTCACTATTTTCATCTCATGTTGAAGATTTTGCAGAGAATAGTTTTGTTGTTATTTGAGAGTCGACAGTGCTAAAACTCTCCATGGAACATTTCTTGGGGTAAGTTCCTTAGCGTGCATAGTTAGCCAAAATGACAAGAGTTCTGATTCAACAAGTAATATAACATCTTGTCCATATGTTAGCATTGATGTTGTGATGAGTTTCTTGGTTTCCATTGATGTCAACCTAGTAGCATGGTGTTGGAGGAAGTTTCATTTAGTTGGTTTAGATGATGTCTAGATGTGTTGTAGAGGCTGTCATGATCTCATGTATAGTTGATCTTGATGTTTGATATTGAGCCTCATGGCTAATGCCATTTGAGCTAGTTTATGCTCTCATGATTTGTTCCTTGCACTTGTGATGAGTACATCATGTTTGGACTCTTCAGGAGGTTTCAAAGATGTTTCTGAGGTTTGTCATAGCTTGGAAAAATGTTACAGGTGTTGGAGATATGGTTGCATATGTTTGGAGTAGCTGTGGTGAAGCTTGATGGATTGAGAGCTAATGTAATTGATGTATGGCATCCAAGTCAACATAGTTTGACTTGTGATGATGATGGATTTGATAAAGGAACTTGGGGAAGTGTTGCAGAAGGTCAATGACTTGTAGGTTACCTAGAGAGGTTTGAGAAGTAGTGGAACAAGTTGAGGCCAGTTCTGAACAGAGGAGGCATGTTTTTTGGTGAGTTTAAGCCCTGGACATAGGCACAAAGGCTTGCAGGAGCATCTGGAGGCCCCTCGATGTTGGAATAAAGGCTTGTGGGAGTGACTAAGGACCTGAATACATGAAAAGTGTGTCATGGGAGTGACTGGGTCTGTAGATGAGTTTTCTCTGCATTTCTTGAACTCCTCAGATGCATTATTTGGTTTTTATGATGTTTCTTCTTCGCAAATCTTCATGGATGATTTCATTTGACTTTATCAACATGTATTGATGTCTTTTGAGGTTTGAATGCATTAATGAGGTGAGGAATGGAGTTAGTGGCAAAATTTGTATAAAATATGGATGAGATCGACCATTTGGAGCAGTGAGATAGTGCTGGTATTTGTGCATAGAGCAAAGGGTGACCTCCTACAACATGTTATGTTGCAGAGGTTGATTTTAGTGATAAGAGCACACAAAGTTATAATCCTTTTAGCTCAAAGAAGGAGGAGAATGATAGAGAGGCCAACAATGTATTCAGAGAAGTAGAATTTGTTTTGTTGATTATGATAGAGGTTTGGAGAACCTGCAACAAAGAGTTTATAGAGGCAGATGTTTCATGTGCATGATTGTATAATTTCATCTATGCACTACATTTTTGAATTTTTATGTCATGCTACTATAGTAGTTTTATTGAGAGTGGATGTTGATGACGTTGTAGGTGAATTTGTATGTGCATTTAATTATATTTGAGTAGAATTGTATGTGTGAGATTTTTTGTGAGTTGAATTGATGGTGAGAACCATATCCTATATATGCTGCTAGTTGAATTGTTGAGAGATTGTATAGTGTTGATGTTCTGTTGGTTTGTGATGATGTATTGAGATTTTCAGGGAGAGAAGTTGTTGTTGTCTTGTGCATGGGTCCTATTTTGAAATATTCTGAAATGTGGCTCTATTGATCAACAAATCTAATTAGTTTGGTGAAGAAGGGATATGTGTTCCTTTCCAATGCGTGTAGGTAGCGAGTAAGAGGAAAGTGATATTATCATAGTCCAATGGTAGTTGGGCAAGGCTTTTAGGGGATAGGAGTTCACTTAGTCGATGTATATGAGAAACTTGCTTTTTCGGCATAGCCAACTATGATGTAAATTGATTTTCTTGATTAATAAAATTAGAAGTAGAGTAGCAACAACAACGAAGGGTGGTTTTTGGCCCCAGAGGGGGTTTTCCACAACAAATTCTTGTGTTCCTTTGTGCATGTGATTGTTATGGTTTTGCATATGATGATCATGATATTTTTTTGATTTGCTGGTTAATTTACTAATGGAATAATGTGTGAGTGTGTTTCAGTAAATTGAAAAGAATACAAAAGTTAGGAAAACACAGTCACTACTAATTCACCCCCCCCCTCAGTAGTGATTACATTTCCAACACCATATAGAAGCTGGAAAGGTGAAGCTCCCGTGCAAGACTTGACAGTGGTACGATCTGCCCATAGTGGGAACTTAAACAAAGTATGCCAAATACAAGGCTTGTTGTTAATAAGATTTTTCAAGATGCTAATGATATTTTTATTAGCAGACTCAGCTAGACCATTCCACTGTGGGTAATAAGTTTAAGAAGTTGAATGCTTGATGTTGTACTAATCACAAAATTGAGTAAAATGATGAGATATGAAAGCAAGTATGATCTAGGTGGATATTGGTCACAACCAGTCTATTTCACTTCGACCCTCAACATTGTTTCTTTCGGTTTCCTTAATTGTAGCACAATATACTATTTTTGGTATTTTTTTCGGTCCTAAACTTTTAGAACTATTTTGAGGCCCTAATTTTTTATCTTTTTTGGAAAATGGGCAAACCTAAAGCTTATAATAAGGGTTTATAGTCGAAAGTTGTTTTCCTAAGATAAATGTTTCTAATAAGGTATCCTCAGCATCAAACAAAAATAGTATGTCAAATTTACAACCCGAAGGGTTGATGTACTAACTAACCCCAATGAGACCCACAAAATTTTTACGCTTCCTCTCCTAGGGTTAGGTTTTTGGAAGTTTAGTGATCTAGGTGGCTTTAAAGGCTTAAGAACCAAAATATTTGGATTTTATTGAAATTAGGACCAAAACGTAGAGCTCATCTTCTTGATTCCAACAACACAAATGACACTCAAATCCGATCTCATATGTGCAAGATATTCATAGTCAAAGTTTAGGTCAAAATGATTTGTACTTTTGTCACCAACTAAATTTAGAGCACAACTAAATTTCGCAGTCTGGCCAATCTGACAGAACCGTAAATTTTTGTGGAAGCTATCTGAGCAACATTTTGACACTTCACGGTGGCCAAAATTGACCAAATTGTTGCCTACTTAATTTTGTTGGTGACCCCTAAATTCTGAACGATGGTTTTTGAATGTTATTATTAAACAAAAATAAGATATATATATATATATATATATATATATATATATTGTGGTGGGTGGGCCACCACCAGTGGACCTACCCAACCATCCATAATTTATTATATTAAACTATATATATGGCTTAGTAGTTGGATTCCATTACAAAGACTGTGTTGTTTTAGGGGGTGGTAGGGATCAAACCCGCCTATCCACGTGGTCACCCACCCAATGGGGGTCCCTATATAATAAACCATATTTACTATAACTCATGGACTAGTTTAATACAAAAATTCCAAAACTAGTTGCAATAGGTTCCAAGTCAGGGGTCCCATGGGGTTTGACCTTGGGACCTCCACAAATTCCAAGACTTTAAATTTATCAACTAAACATGAAGCTAGGTGGCTGGCAATTGTAAACTCTACCACTCACACAAATTTATTTAAACTTATTTCTTTTCATTCGACCAATCCAAAAGGAAGAACCGAGATGTGGAACGAGGAGCAGAAACTATAAGGAAAATACCTTCTAGTGGAGGTTATTGTCAAAAAGACATCCATTTATGGGAACAAATGTTTTAGTGGAGATTATAATGAAACTTCATCACAACTGAAAATTTTGGGTTGCCATAGGTTTTAGAGGATGTTTTCTTTTCGGTGTGCTTAATGGAATGGGAACCCTTGGTGTGCTACTTATAGAAATGCACCAGGCTTTATACATAATTAAAAGCACTTATACATTTCATTTAAAGATCACCAGAACTTGAAATGTATACCACCTCGATGCTTACAACAAACTTTTTTTGTTGCATTCAACTCAAAGAGAACTAGACCTTGAAACGTATATCGTGTAGGTGCTTATATAAAAAAATCCTCGGTCGTTCCTTGATGAAGGAACAACTCTAGGGCATGCAAAAAATAATTGTAGTTCTGGGGCTTTCTCTCAAACATGCAGCATTGGAACATCTTGTTTACATAAATGCATCAATGTGTTTTTTATATAGAGCATTCGGTGCTATTAATTTTAATAGTCCATTAGGAATGGAAATAATATTTTGTAGAAATGGGGGGTGTTAGTTCTATGAAATCATTGGCACGTTAAAAGTTACAATACATGGGGGAATTAATTAAAATCAATACCAGTGCCTGAAGACCTGAAAGCCCCGGTGTTTCCATTTTACGAAAAACCACCGATTATGCTAAAGGATGATGTCATAGTTCATTTATTTAAAGTAGAGAATCGATGTGTTTTGAATTTATGGATGCATTGGTGTTTATCTATGAGATTTCTCTTTTTTTCGAGAAATCGGCCTATGACAATGCAATTACTGTAATTTTTAGAATTCATTATTCATTGAGAAATCGACATATATCTTATAACAATATTCATATAAATTAATATTTGATTAGTGAATTTGTATATGATGTTTGGATTAATTTGTTATATTATCACATTTCACATATCTTCATTATAATATTTAATCATCCATATATTTAATCAATGGTGTAACATTTCACAACAACATTGGAGAACACAATAGAATCAGTTAAAATGTATTTTATTATATATCAATAAGAGGATCTTTGTCATACAAAATGGGATTGTTATTGGTAACTCCTTGTCTTTCAATTAGGACACTATGTCCATGTTTACATTAAACAAAAAATATGATTTTCATAGACAATTATTTCAAAAAATACATGTTGCATTAATATCCAAATAGATCATTATTCTTTGTTGAAGTTGATGCCAGTGCTTGAGCTACTTCCATGATTTAGGTTGTTTGGAGGAATGTTTTGTTGATTGCATCGATTGTTTTCATCCTCTTGATCTTGTTCCATCTGCAAAAGTACAAATAAAGTGTAATGAGTGTATCTACATTGCTTAGAATAAGGAAAATTGAAATAAATAATATACATAAATGTAAATCGAATAACAATGTACCATAGCAAGAAGTGACTCATAAATTGTGCACATAGTTTCAAAACCACGTCTCATGCCTTGTTGCAACAAGCCTTCTGCTGGCTTAATTACATACTTTGTTTCCTACAGGTTTTAAATCCCATTATAAATCATAGATTTAATATAAAGTACTTTTTTGTTCTATTAATTCTAAACTCAAAGAAGTAAAACAACATAGATACGTATAAATTCCAAAATTAAATTTTGATATGCCAACATATACTCACAACTGTTGTTTAACCCAATGTCAATCAATTCTTTTTATGGCTCTTCTTTGTATGTTAGTACCTATTCGAAGACATTCAAGGATGGTTTATCTAAAATAACTTAAAATATTCAAAAATGAAACCTTGAGTTATTATAATCAAATATTAACAATTACTCACAAACTTTGAAATCAACCCTTTTCTTACTTTTCATCTTGTTTTATGTGTTAAATGAGTTCCATCTTGTTTTCTTTTCTACAAGAAAATACTTGAAAATTAATAGTTGATGCTAAATTATTTTTTTATATATATAAAGTCAATCATGATTACATACATTTGAAGCATGTTGTTGAGATGGCTCCTCCTGTGATGCAATTATGTCTATTTCTTTGACCATCTCCTTATACACTTTTTTGGACATTTCTACTAGCATCTTTCATATATTAGTGCGTTGATTGTTTCAGATTGTCATAATCTTCCTGAAAAAATAATAAATTACTTTTATAATCATATATGAAAATTAAATATAACAAAATCGATATTAACAAATTAATGGTTTGTAGTAATATACACATATAATTCTAGAAAATAATTTTATACAATTAGGAATATTACCTTTTGAATGATTCTTTTTTGTTGTTGTACGTTTTATGCTATTACGATTTTCACATGTCTCATTGACCATTGCTCTGGAAACACTTCTTATAGTTTAGATATAATTCCGTTCTTAGAATCATTGCATTGATTTTTGTATTGTAAATGGAAATTACATCTATACATTCATTTCACTAGATCCCTCATAATTCTGTAAAATTTTGCCCCCTTTCATTAACCTCCAACACCACTCCAGATGAGTTAAGGACCAATTCATCGTCATTTACATGTTCCATACTTTTTCTTTTCTTAGAATGACATTGATCTTTTCCTCCGTTGTTGCTTCCTGTAGAACAATAAACATATATGAATTAATATATTGTTTGAAACATGTTATCTAATATTCTTAAGTATATTATTAATAAAAATAAAAAATAAAAAATAAAAAACTCATATTGAATAATGTTTTTTCATTCACCCGATTCATCATTCTGTAATTTTTCTATCAGACTTTTATGCTCTTTTGCACTTAGATTAGAAATAATCTTATCGACCTTATTCATTTTATAGCTCTACATGACACACACCAACTAATACATATTAGTTAAACTTACATATAGTTCAAACATATTAATTTTGTAAAGAATTTACTAAGAACTTTCCTTTGATTTTTTTTGATATCCCCTTACAGAAGCCTATACCTACGTGGAGGAACAGAAGGGTGGGAACTACTGCATTGGCTCGAAGACTGGACAGATTCCTTCTTAAAGGACCCCTGATTCAGCAACTTCACCACTACAAACAATGGGTTGGTTATGGGGGATTATCAGATCACTCCCCTATCTTTCTGGAAATCCTAGGGCCTCACCAAAAGCCAAAAGCCCCATTCAAATTCAATCATCTTTGGCTCCAAGATCAAGATTTCATAAAATTGGTCTCGGATTACTGGAAAGCACATCCCATAAACAGAGAAACATCAATGTCAAAGGGTTTCTGTAAGAATCTCTCGGAGCTAAAGCACATTGTCATAAATTGGGCCAAGGAGAAGAACAGAAGGGATTCGGCCCTGCTCTCATCAGTTGAAGAAGAGTTGAGAACCCTGCTGGATGAGCGAAACCTGGGCTTCACCTCGGCCGGGGATAAGACTCGACTGATTGAGTTGGAAAATCAGAGGTCTACTCTGCTTAGACAAAGGGAGGAAAACCTCAGATTACGTAGCAGGGCTATTTGGCTGAAAGCAGGGGACGAGAACTCTAGATTTTTCCACAACTATGCTAAAGGAAGGAAAGTGGCCAACACTATCTGGAACCTTCCTATACCAGAAGGGGGCCTTGCAGACACCTTCAATAAACTCTCCCAGCTGGGTACCTCACACTTCAGGAGCCTGTACAGAAGCCCTCCTGGTTCAAACTTGGCAGAAATCATTGAGGTGGCCACACACTTCCCCAGATATGTAAACGAGGATGACTCGGCTGATCTCACGGCCCCGGTAACATTGGAGGAACTGGAAAGCACACTCAAGTGGTTCAAGAGAGACAAAAGCCCCGGCCCTGACGGTTGGTCCATCGAATTTTACCTAGCCTTCTATGACCTGCTGGGACAGGACCTGCTCAGTGTGATAGAGGAAAGCAGATCATCTGGGTGTTTATATCATGCCATAAACTCGACATTCATTGCTCTCATTCCTAAGTCTGACACCCCATCTTCATTTGATGATTTCCGCCCCATCTCACTCTGCAATGTACTCTACAAGATCATTTCTAAGATTATTGCTAACCGGCTTAAACCTATCCTATCAAATCACATTGCTCCCCAGCAATTTGCTTTCCTTGAGGATAGGCAGATTCATGAAGCAATTGGGTCCGCCCAGGAAGCCCTGCACTCTATCTGGTCCAAACATCTCAAGTGCACTCTCTTGAAAATCGATCTATCTAAAGCCTTCGATCGGGTCAGCTGGCTTTACATTAAGATGCTCCTTATTCACCTGGGCTTCCCTCTTCCTTTCATAAACTGGATCATGGCCTGTATTACCACTCCTACGTTCAGCATCCTGATCAATGGATCAGCCTCCCACTTCTTTCACTCTGAAAGGGGGCTTCGGCAGGGCTGTCCCCTATCACCCCTACTATTTCTATTAGTCATGGAAGGACTGAGCCGCTTAATCATCTCTGCTACAAGGGAGGGGACTCTAAAGGGCCTCAAGATCACTGAAGAATGTTTCCTCACACACCTGCTGTTCGTGGACGATGTACTCATACTATTGGATGGTAGCATAAGAGACTCACTGACTTTTTCTCGCCTACTACAGCTCTTCTCACGAGCCACGGGCATGCAGGTAAACAGAGAGAAATCTACTATATCACTGGCCCGTACCACAGTCAATGAATCCCAAGCCGCTCTGCAGGCTTTCCCCTACATCATTCATCCATTGGACAGGGGCCTAAAGTATCTAGGTTTCTGGCTAAAACCCACTTGCCAGAAGATTGCAGATTGGACTTGGCTGGTATCTAAATTGGAAAAAAGGCTCTCCTGTTGGAGCCACAGATACCTCTCCAGGGCAGGCCGTTTAATCCTCATCAAATCAGTGCTGGAAGCTACTCCGGTTTTCTGGATGGCTCTAGCATGGATTCCTAGACACACTCTGGCTCGCCTCCAGCAGATCTGCAACAGATATCTCTGGGCAGGAAGCCAAGACAAACACATTTTTGCCTGGATAGGATGGCAGAAGATCGCTCTCCCAAAGAAGTGGGGAGGTTGGGGTCTAAAAGACCTTCCACTGTTCGCACAAGCATTGGCAGCAAAAATGAGCTGGGCATTGATAAATAGCCAGAACCTATGGACCCGCCTCTCCTACCACAAATACATTTGGCCCCTTGGCACTCTGGATTGGATCAGACTCCCAAATTGGAACAGAACAGGTGTATCATCAATTTGGAAAGCCCTTCTACACTCAATGCCTATGATCAGAGACAACTTGGCCTGGAAAATCAGAGACGGGACCCTGGCTAGAATTGGCATCGACCCATGGGTGGGCAGTGGTGGTAGGCACACCCTGCAACAAGACTTGGTTAATCACTTACTTGCTCACAATATCAAAGTGATTGCCCAGATTGCTGATAGGGAAGCCTCTAATATATTTCAACAGGCCTGGAGGACAGCTCATCAAATAAACCTCCCTCCTAGATGGCATCAGGTATGGCAGACATACAGGGAGGCCCTGATAGAATCTCACATCAGAATCACTGAGGGGCCGGATGAACTAATTTGGAGCCAGTCTGAGAGTGGTTTTTACACTCCAAAGGATGGCTACACCCTACTTATTAGTCACAAGAAGCCAGAGGTTATTTCGACATGGTGGCACAGCATCTGGAAGCTCTCCGCTTCCCCGCGATCCAAGCTCTTCTTCTGGTGTGTTCTTAAAAACAAGGTGCCCACCGGAGAAAATCTAATGCACAGAGCTTACCTCGGACCTTCCTGGTGTGCGATATGCAAAGAAGCATCTGAAACCACTGAACATCTTTTCTTGAGATGCAGGCTGATACAAGAACTGTGGTCAGCTATCAAAAATACCATTTCTTACTCCGGCAACTGGGCGGGCACTGATATAACGGAGGCTTGGACAGACTGGGCATCGCGGCACAAGGGAACCAAGACTGTTAACCTTCCTATCCTTGTTATTTGGCACATTTGGAAAGCACGCAACCGACTCATCTTCAACGACCAACCTGTTCTCTGGCAATTGGTGGAGGCCGGCATTATCGCTGCTTATAGGGAACTACCAGATCCCCCTCCCCCGCAAGTGCGCCACCCTCACCCACCGCCCCGGATAGACCAAAACACACCTTGGGCATTTTTCGATGGGGCCGCAAACCAGCAGAGCTGTGGGGGCGGATTCATCATATTCAAATCCGAGCAACATTACTACAGAATTAAAGCAGGCCTGGGAATGGGAACAAACAATTTTGCAGAGCTCATTACCCTCCGTCATTTACTTCATTTTGCTTTGAGTCATCATATCTCTTGCATTAACATATTCGGGGATTCAAAAATCATCATAAATTGGTTCAACAACATATCTATTTGTCACATTCACACACTCAGCATCATATTGAATGAAGTTCTAGTACTCAAAGCAGCTTTTGACAACATCACATGTTCTCACATCTACAGGGAACATAACGAGAGTGCTGACAAACTATCCAAGGAGGCCTCGTTGATGGACAAAGGAGTATGGGAGATCACAGAGGTTCAAGGCCATCAGGAGTACAAATACTACCATCGTCCATATAATGATCCGAGATATCAGCATGCACCTGAGCAATAAACAATCTGAAAATTTTTGTACATGTCAGAAATAGTATTTTGTAAATATTAAACATGTTTTTGAACAGCTAAGAAAAGCCGAAAGACATATTTTGTAAACAGGTATTTTATAGAATATTGGAGGATGACCCTGCGAGGTACATCTGATCTGATATATAGGAACAAAATCTTTTTTGTAACTAACAGGCACACTGAGTATAGTGACCTCCAGGCATATGCGCATAGCATCTTCAATATGTAATTTTCTACTTAATGAAAGTTACGGATTTTTCCAGTGGAAAAAAGAAAACTTCAATACTATGAAATAATCATAATATACAATTAAAATGAAACATAATTAAAATAACAAAATATAAAGTAAAACAATTAAAATAAAACAAATATGACCCTAATAAATTATAATCCAATAATAAATTAATAAATTAACAATAATTACATTCATAATTATTATTAATTTATTAATAAATTAATAAACTAACAATAATTATAGTTATAATTACAATTCAATATTAAATTAATAAATTAAACTATTTAACAAATAAAAATGGTTGAATTATAATTAAAATTAAATTATAACCATAATGAAATATAATTTAACAAGAATTTAGAATTTAAAATTAACAATAATTTAGCATTATCCATAAAAAACTTTAAACAAACCTCAAATTAACTATATATGATTCAGTTAAATTTCAAAACTATGTAATAATTGAAATATAAAATTAAAATGAAGTATAATTAAAACAACAAAATATAAAATAAAACAATTAAAATATAAATATAATTAAAATAATAGAATATAAATTCAATAATTCAATAATAAATTAATAATCCCTAATATGTGTCGGCAATGCATCTCTTACATCTATTTATTAAAAGGAATAATAAGACCAGTTTTCCACTAATCTTTCACATCCTGAAGATGAACCACCATTGTTAGTTCGAAACGTCGATCAAAACAAGTAACCTAATGCGATGAATCTGGAAGATGATCTACACAATGTTTTCTATTTCTGAGACCCTTTCTTCTTTAGCTTCTTTCCCATTGTTCTACGGATCTCCTTCAAGCGATCAAGCTTCTACCGGAGGACCTGCTCTGATACCAATTGTTGGAAATAACACTGAGAGGGGGGGGTGAATCAGTATTTGTAAATCAATAACTTTTTCATTTCCATAATTAGATTTATATACACTACTTTAGTGAAGGGAACTCGTGTGTGCACGCAACTATTATTAAGGAAACCAACTTATATCTAGTGAACTTTATGATTCAATTAATTCATCATATGTTGATCTTTAATCTGTGCATCAGTACTTTATTAAACATTAAACAGTAACCATGTGCAGTTAATAACAAAATGAACTATCACACATAAGCAACACACATGAACACCAAGATTTAAGGTGGAAACCCAATGTGAGTGAAAACCACCTGCTACTGTTGTCTCTGTCTTCTTTTAAAAATAAGAAAATATGTTTACAACATTGTACTAGTGTAGACTCATACTAGTACGTAGGCTTCTACCTGCAGAAGGTTACAACCTTCTCTCATGCTCTAGCTTCTATGGAAGGGAGCTACAACCCCCTAGCTCTTGTACTAGCAGATATGATTTCTAGTATGTAGGAACTGACCTACAAAAGGCTAAGACCTTCTTTCTTCCTCTAGGGACCACGTTTCATAAATTTTCATACTAGATACTCCTGGAACACAACACCATAATCTAAAGGCCACGTTTCATCCAATTTTCATACTGGACCCATCAACAACATTGAAGCTTAAAATCAATCACCAATGGTCAAACCACATAATGATCATTCACTTCAAGCCTTAAGATCCTGATCCATCATTAGATCTTATCCCTCATCAACTGCTAAGGTTCATCCTTGGTTCAGATCAAGCAAAGCACCATAAGCCGATAACCTGCATACTAGATCTCACACTTCATCAGATATTCAATCCTTGCCCCCTTTGGCCGAATGATCTTCTCCTCCTTTTATAGTTTTAGGCATTTCTCAATACCATGGACCAAAACCACTTAGGACCAATACCTTGGACCAAATACCTAGGGTCAATACCTCGGACCAGATACCTTGGACCAATACCATGGATCAAAATACCATGGACCAAATACCTTGGACCAAGAACTTAGTTTTCCAAGATATATGCACTTTTCCTTTTGAGAAAGAGTGTGTGTATGTATACACTACTTGTTTTCAGTGAACCTGCGTGTATACACACCTTGGTCAAGGTGAACCTGCGTATACCTCTCTTTCTTCATTCTTTGGAGACTGATCTGTAATCCTTTGCTATTAACCTATTGTACTGTGAACTATCATATGAGAGAGTTTCCTTTGTACATTACCTCTAAACTGATTCCTTTGAACTGTCCTGCATTTTGTCACCTCTGTAAGCACAACTGTCATGCATTATGTAACATCTGATATCTCTTCCGTAGATTCATCTAGTTACCTTATACAAGTCAGTTGTTTTGCTACAAGTGGGTTGCCATCAAGTACAACACATGGATCATAATTCCAACAATGAACAAATTAGACAAAATCAAAAGTGTTTTAATATACTAGTGCATTGAAATACTCAAGTAGCTCGATGAGTTATATTACATAGGGCGCACCGTGCAACATATAGCCATTTCTAAAAAAGAAAGGAGAAGATTGATAATGCGATTTGTAAGCCTAAACTTAGCTAAATGATTTAACAGTGCTATTAGGAACAGGCGTGCCGATGCATTATATTACACATGCAGAAATGATGAAAATACTAGACAGAATCCAAAGTGTTATAATATATCGGTGCATTATGTTACTTAGGTGGCCTCGATATGTTATGTTACATAGGATGAACTGTGAAACATATGGTCATTTCTTGAATCAGAAAGGGATGACACTGCGATTTGTAAGGCTTAACACAACGCAATGATTTAATGGTGTTATTAGGAACATGCGTGTCAGTGCATTATAATACACCGGGAACAATGGTGAACAAACTAGACATAATAAAAGGTGTTATAATTTACCGGTGTGTTGTATTACTCAAGCAACACCGATGTGTTATGTTACATATTGTGCATCATGAAACTTATAGCCTTTTTTTAAAAAACAGAGAGGGTCGACAAGGTTTGGATCTAATTCAATAAGTGATTCCCCTACTTTATATGTCAAATGCCCTTTATATATTAAGTACACAAACCCATTAAATCTAAAATGCCTAAATTGAAAAACCCTAATTCTGAAGTGGTAGATAAAGTTAAACCCTAATGTGAAATTTTACTAGAAGAAGAAAGGATTTAAGGTAAGTATTCATTTTTTTTTGGATTTTAATTAAATTTAAATAGGAACAAAGATCGTAAAGATTTTACTAGTAAAATCTATAGTAAATTTTTTATTATACAAGTTTTTTAAATTTTTTCTTCTTCTGAATTGTGAATAAATCTAACAAAAATTGTAAAATATTTTAACAGTAAAATTTAATATTCTTTCTATCTAATGTTTTCAATGAATCACCATACCTTCCAACTTCTAATCTTTCAGAAAATACAAAATATTATGCAGCTTTGATCTGATTTTCTCTTGCAAATGATCTCTCTTTTAATTAAACCCTAACAAAAATTGTAATTTTTTTATTAGTAAAATAAACAATAAAAATTAAAACTTATTATGCAGGTTTTTGAGTGAATCGTCATATCTTTTAGCTTTTGATCTCCTGAATAGTTATGCTACTCCAAAGTATTATGTGTTGTTGCCTAGGGCTCTTGGTATATCTCTCTTGTAAATCACTCCCTTGAATTTTGGGTGAACTAATGAAATAATGAATAACTTTTTAGTATTTAAAAGACTTTATGAAATTAGATTTCGAAAAATTAATTGCCGCTCATTTTTTAACTTTAAAAATAGAAAAAAAAAAGTGTTTTTTTTATTCAATTTCTCTTCACATCAGTGTGTTCGATACTCAAGTGCACCAGTGCGTTTATATAAAAATTGAACCAACATTTCCGGGGCGCCATATTATTTTAACGCAATGACATGATTATTTTTTTGTTTTTTTTTTCGAAATCCGAAAATGGTGTGATTATTTTTTAATGTAGTGATGCGGTATATATTTAAAAGAGTGCATAGAAGGTGTAATTTGTTTTTATTTTCTAAATTCAGGAAACAATTGCGTACTGGTGTTTTTTTTTATTTAAACGTACCAATGCATTTTTATGCGAAAGAGAAATTATATGATAACTTATTTTTTTATTTTTCCAAAATGTTAGAAACCGACGTGGGTTTTATTTAAATGCACTGGTGTGCTTATTATTTGATTAGACCATGCAATTTATTCTGATTAGTGCACCAATGTCGTTTAAAAGCTATCTGAAATTTTATTTTCACACAAAATGACATATTATTCTCAAATTATCCATTAGGATGCATCCACATGAATTACAGTAGTTCATAGTACACATTTTCTGCTTAAAGTCACCTTGTTCTTGAAAAATGGTTTCAAAACTATATCGATTTTCAGATTGTGGTTATATGGTTCTTGAGATTAATTTTAGCTATTCATACAAAATTCTATTTTTGGTTTTTCTCAAATACGGGGACAAAATCTCAATAATATCAAATGGCCAATTCTTCAAATTCCAGTTCATTCCATATTGTTGATCAAAGTCCTTCGTGAAGTCATCTCTTTCCATCTCGAGTAAGTTCAGATTCTATTTATATTCGATTATCTACGTGAATTTATTTTTTAAAAACATTTCAATTTGAAAAAAAATGTATGAAAATTATTTGTAGGATCTGGATTCAAAATCAAGTTCAGATGAAAAAAATATTACTCCATATTATTTTCAAAAACATCGGAAGCTCTTATCAGGAGAAACATATCACAAACAGTTAGTAGATGAAAATGGACAACCTCTTCACCTTGCCAATTAGAACATGGCATCTTCTAGCCGCAATCCTGGATTACCAATGGTAATAACTGTTTGGTATAATAAAATTTCAACAAACCAATTGCATTGTCATGCTTACTATATTATCATTGATATTATACTATTGACGTTCAATATTTTTTGAAATTAGGATTCTAGTAATGATGAGTGACGCACCTACCATCTTTTGTTGCACCCCACTACAACGTCAAATCGAGATAAGGTTGCATTAAGAGAAAGACCTAGAGAGGAAGCACACAAAGTGTTGGAAATATTGAGAGGTGGGGTGAATCAATATTCCTTAGCAATTAGCACTTTTAAATCTTTTTAGAACATTAGTTAATCTGCAATTAATATTAATGTTTATGCAGTAATAACAGTAAATAAAAGAATCCCGGATCCGGGTGGCAATACGCTGTATACAG
Source organism: Pinus tabuliformis (assembly GCA_031772625.1). Classification (NCBI taxonomy): domain Eukaryota; kingdom Viridiplantae; phylum Streptophyta; class Pinopsida; order Pinales; family Pinaceae; genus Pinus; species Pinus tabuliformis. The sequence continues at coordinate 1,811,115,166 of CM062818.1, forward strand.
CTTCCCATGCATGAATTTATTACCCAGTACTGCCAGCTGCAGAGCAGCGTGGCCTCCCGGGATAATACCTCATGCGAGCAGCTACTACGCATTAATACAACCTCGGGTGAAGGTTTGGCAATTAATGTCTGCATTGATCAATGCAATATGTCTCTGGTTATAATCATGTCGATTCAGGGTTTATTCTCCACGCCTGGTGCATTGCATTACGGTGACAGAACTTGGTCTGCGGGAGCTGCGGTTGATGGTGTAGATCGGGCGCATTGCGGCAAGTTTGAACCATTCCGTCCCAAGGGTAATCTCTTCCCAGTTCTGAATTCACATTCACTGTCTTTGTTGGATATTTCTGTTGCTGGGTATACGCTCTGTCATTCTGTTGTCTCGGTCGATAGCTCTGGTGGGCAACCCTCTTGCTTCTCCCAATTCGGTCCTGCTGATCTCTCTGCCCATAACCCCTTTGATTTCTTCTTCCACTCTCTCATCATGGTGTGTTCCGGAAAGCGACATCACTCTGGGGAGCGTCGTGATACCAGTCTGCACCCTCCTATTGCTCTGGCTGTGGAAACTGCACCCTCCCCTGTCCATGAAGCTGGTCCCTCGGTTGACTCTGGCAAGAAGCCTAAACCAAACAATGTGTTTCAAACGATGCACTTCAAGTTCCAAAGCAATCTACACAGACCCCTGATTACTACCCACATCACCCTCATTATATCGGAAGAGGAAAATCTGGTCCCCCCCTTAGCCTGTATTGCCCCTGACCCGTCTCCAGGAAATGAGAGCTCCTTGGGCAATAATAGCATGGAAAATGGGGAAAAAGGAAAAGAGGATCAGGAAGTTTTTCTCAAAATTCCTCCTCTACATGAAGACCCAGAGCCTGAAGCTGAGAACAGGACTCACGAGGCAGCAGCGCACGTAATTGTCATCCCTGACAGTACTCCAAGCGGAAGTGAAAGTTTGAAGAAAGGTGATACTGCTCAGCCTTAGAAGAAGGACAATGAACCAACAAAGGAGAAGTAACGCATTGGGGGACTATCTATTTTTGCTTCTGCTCTGGTCTCAAGCTTATGGTCAGGTTTCTATGAAATCTTCCTACAGTTTTTTTTCCTTTGGCTCCCAGGCAGAATCTGATGACTTTTCATATACTGGGTTGGAAAATTTTTGTATGATTCTCTCGGCTCGGGCCTTCTTCATGGCTACGAACGTCTATCTATATGTTTAATGTCTGTTCTCTCGCACAGTGTAACTAGTATCCCCAGCTCTTGTCTATAATGGGGTAGCTTGTTTCTGACGAGGGATGTTCTGCCTCGTCCATATGTAAAAATATTTTGTTTTCCAGTTAATAGAATTAGTATTTGCACAGAAAAAAAACAGTAAATAAAAGAACATAGTAGGCACAAGAATTTTAGGTGGAAAACCCCCTCTGGTTCAAAAACCATCGAACACTTTTCTAATAAATTCTTTAATCTTCATCCCCAACTGAAATGAAAGCAACAACTTCCTAGAATTCTAAAAACAAATTCTTCTCCAGCTTCCACTGGAAAGACACCCCACTGTCCTAGTTTCTTTAGTAAGTAGCTGAATGGACACCCCAACACCCTAGTGAGCCACAACTTTCCCTAGAACCACCCTAACACCCTGAAGTGTTCATAGGCCCCAACCTATAGGCGACTTCATACACCTACCTAGCACCTCCCTGCCACCCTATAATGATAGAAATAAGACAAGACCGTGGATTCCCAAACCAGGGACAACAATCCATGATAAAATAAGATGTACAATGATTTTCGTGTATTTGACCAAATACCCAATCAATCTATGACCTGAAACCCAACCATGACATCATCCAAATAGTGACTCCTATACCTCCCAACACTGCCTCTTCAACTCTAGGCAGAATGACTCTTTCACAAATGACTCTTTTACAATATTTACAATTATGACTCTTTTACAACTTTACAATGATGACTCTTTTATAAATGAATTTCTTACAAATTTACAATGATGACTCTTGGCCTTAACAATACTTCATGATATCTGGATGGATGTCATGTGTTCAAGGATGTCTTGCTGCAATTCTTCCTTTGATTTAATACTTTTGCTCTTGAATTCTTGCTTGATGTTGTACTTGAATCTTCTTCTACCTACATGCAAAATTTTCCTGGCGAAACTAATCCCAAAAATAAACAAAATACCCTTCAACTTACCTCTACCCGCAAAACACATGTAAGTGCATAATAATGAATAAATACAAATTAAAATTATAATGCATACCTGAAGTGTGCTTGTCACTTTTGTTGTTGACTTGTTGTAGCAATAGACATAGAATCCCACTCTTGATATACGCCTAGACTCTATGCAAGACTATATCCAAAATTGACCTAAATATATATACAATAAAAACTGAGGACAGACGCTAGACTTGTGATGGACCAAGTTCTAAGTACAACAACAAAGACCATTCTATCAACTATGACAAGACAAGTAACATGAACTTACAACATCATATAGATTTAGCAGACTTGGTGTAGAACCAAGAATATGTAGCATCAAATGTGTAGTATCAAGAATAGGGCATCCGAAAAACTAAATATGACATATAGAGACATAGAGATATAACTGAGGCCCTATATATACTTATGTTGTCTTGCAAAAACATATGTTAGACATGATACTCAAAATTCAAATGTAAACACTAATCATGCATACCTTTCTATAGGAGACTTACCCTTGACTATTGATGTGTGGTCCTTACTGTAGTGATCCTTGAATGCATGCTTTCTCTCGCCTTCTAGGAGCTCGATATTGAATCTATTATATCTATTCAGGGTCTGAAATCTTGTGTTGTCGTAGCCCTATGAGTCCTCTTTCGAACCCCATAGCTTTGATCAATATTGGATTCTTCAAGAAAGCGTTATGCCAAATTTCCCACAATGACCTGATTATAGACTAGTTTAGTAAAGAAAAATTGCATGAAGTCCCACGTGTCATTGTTGGGACCTTTGGCCCTGAAAATGATACCCAACAAACTAAAATCCATCCTATTTTTTTTTCTCTTTACGAAATATGAATCCAATTCTCAGATAGAAAGTTATGAAGATTTTCTCAACATCGCCTGTTTGACATGGAATTTGGGAGCCTGCAACAACCCTAGCTTCCTCGTATCATATCTCCGAAAATATAGCAAACGAAGATTTGAAATTTGGTTACAATGTTCATCATTATTGCAACACAAATGGTTTCTAATTTCCTCTTCTGAAGCTTCATATAAAAAACATTATAGCGAAAATAGCATGATGACTTGTTTGAAACCACAAAATCCCTACTAGAGGAGGATATGAGGGTCACTATTTATATGAATGTCTTGAGTTGAGAGGGTCCTCAACAAGTGAATTTTGGAGGAATTTTAGGAGAAAAAAACTATTATTAATTATTCACTCTTCAATGACCACAACCAATTATGAGTGCCATGCCACAACCCCATAAGGTTTTATCCCACTAACTGGGGTTACTAACTTCAAACACGGATATCTCTCAAACTGTGAAGAATTACATTGTGTTCCATATATCGATGGAAACATATGAACAAGTAGAATCCATATAGAAGATACATTACTCAGAATAGAGTAAGTTGTAAAGTCAAAATGCCCATGCAATATTGAGGTAGCCCCTGGTGCTGCTTGGGTTAACATCAATGAGAACCACTGATCAAAAATCTCCACCTTTGGCATTGATGGCAACAAAAGTACTCCCCCTGTGATCATGACAACTCTTCCTACAACCTTCTCTCCCTCTTTGTCATCAATGGAAAAGGGTAGCTCCCCCTGAAAAACTATCATCCTATAGACCTGTACACACCTCAACTCCCCCTTTTTACTAAGTTAGATAAGAGAAATATTCTAATGAGAACTTGGGATAATCCCAAGATTTTGGCAAAGATACTCAAATGCTTCAAAAGGTAATGGTTTGGTAAATATGTAAGAAAATTTGTTCCTTTGTGCCAACATATTCAAGCTTGATATTCTTTTCATTGACCTGCTCTCTAACGAAATGATATTTGATCGAAATGTGCTTTTTTTGGAATGCATCATGGGATTTTTGGAGATACTAATCGCACTGGTGTTATCGCAGAAGATGGGAATAGGCTCATGAAACTTAACTTTAAGATATTGCAATGTTTTCTTCATCTAGAGAACTTGAGTACAATAAGATGTTGCTGCTATGTATTCTGCTTCCACAATGGATGGCGAGATAGAAGACTACTTTTTACTTAACCATGAGACAAGGCAACCACCTAGGTAGAACACTACTCGATTGATACTCTTACTATCATCAACAACTCCTACCCAATCTTCATATGTATAAGCTTGGATGACTAGATCATTTCCTTTGGGATACTAGAGACCATATTTCATTGTGCCCTTAAGTTATCGAAGAACTCCTTTGACGATAATGATATGAGATTCTTTTGGTGCTGCATTGAATTGTGCTACTTATCCAACTACATGCATCGCATTTGGCCAAGAGGCTATCACATAAGGAGACTACCAACCATGGATCTATAGAACCTTTCGTCTACATCCTTTGATGAGTCTTCTAAGCTTAACTTGCAACCTGTTACCATGGGGGTAAGGACTAGCTTGCAATCTTTCATCTAGAATTTCTTGAGCATTTCCTCGATGTACTTGATTTGATATATGAATATTCCTTTATCCTGCTAAGCTTTCTCAATAATTATTATATTTTCTTCATCCACCTTCACATAGAGATTTCTTGTGAGCACTTCCTTTCTTGAATCTATAATACTTCAACTATTCTTCTCCCCCTGAACATGTAATGAAACTACCATATTTTTCAAACAACCTATTTGTCAATCGTAGACTTGTGTCATATATTGTTGCATAGACTCCTCATCTTCAAATTTCTATGAGTCGATAAACTAAATTTTTCAAAATAGTGTGTCATTTAACAGACCATCTTGACTTAAGTCATTAACTGAAGCAGTTATTGATTCCTGATAATCCATTACGAATCGTGAAAGCATAATTGTTGGGACCTTATTTCCTTCTTTCTTTTCTTGCTCATCTTGTACTTTTTTTATCTTGTGTCTGTTTTCCTTTCTAAACCTTCTTAGTCTCATCATCAAGCCTTTCATTCATGGTTGATTCCATATTGTATCTGCAGTTACGAGCTATGTGTCCATAGTTATGACATTTGTAACATCCGATGTTATTCATAGAAGATTCTATTCGATGTCTATCTCGTGATCCTACAAATTTGCTTCTAGGGTTTTATCGATAATAATTGTACCTGTCTGGAACTTCACAATCCCTAGCCATATGTCCAAAATTGTTACATTTGTAACATTCGACATCATATCTCAAACGATCAAATTTGTTGATATTATGCTAAGTTCTGGAATATCCATTTCTAAAGGATCTCCTGGAATTATATTCATTCCAAATGTACATGTGACATTCTAGAACTCTATGTCAAAACCTTCCACATGAATAACAATGACCATAAAAGATAGGCTGGTACTTGGGAGGAAAGCTTCTTTGAGAAATTGTCTTCGAAGGTTCTTCCCACGAGTCTTGATCTCTTGATTTAGCGGAGAGATCTATCTGCTTGCTAGATTTTGCATATCCATCTTCTTTAATTGTCATAGAAAGACTCAACTTATTTTCAAATTTTTCTTTGTAGCCAAGACCAATCTTGTCGATGTATGATCATTGGCTGATGATGAGTTCGTCCAAAGTATTTGAATTGTTGGCATAGTTTTAAAAAGTTTTTCCATATTTTACTTCCTTTCGTAGAGCAACTATTTCAGCTTCTAATGCTTTTCTCTCCTTGTTGTTTTCCTTTACTTCTTTCCTGAGTGATTCTTCAATTCGTTTGTATTCTTCAACCTTGATTTTAAGATTGAGGACCCATTCCCTTCTTGTATTCAATTTGTCTTCGAGAGCGTTAACATCATTATTTTCGGCCTTGAGCTTTTTGATAACCTTGATTACTTCATTTTGAAATTCAACTTCAGTCGTTTCTTCTTCTTCGTCTCCTTCTTTGTTAGGTGCCTCTTATTTATTGCGCTTGGCCATAAATAATACTCTTCTGTTGAATTCTTCTTTGTTATCACTGTCTTCTTCGAATGAGGAACAATCTTCTTTGGAGAAGAAACTTTTCTACCATTTCTTCTTGCCTTGCTTTTTGAACTTCTTAGGACTGTTCTTCGCTTTCGTAACACCCTGATTTTTGTGACGACATTTGGCTGCAAAATGCCCAACCTCACCACAATCAAAACATATTAATGGATGCTTACCTTTGAATTTTCCCATACCTATTATCAGTTTTTGTGTGAAGTAGGAAAATTATTTATCTGAGAATTCTTCTTCATCTTCTTCCTTTTCCTTATCCATACAATTGCAAGTTTTTGCTTTCGGAGTTTGCTTGTCCTTACTATTCTTCTTGGATGTAGAAAATGTTGTTTCTAAGTGAGATGTGCAATCCTATTCTTCAATCCTCATTTCATATGTCGCAATAATTCTATGCAATTCATCTATCTTGAGATTGGTCAGATTTTATCTATCTTCCAAGACATATACCATAGGGTTAAATCTTGCTGGCAAGGTACTGAGGATCATTTGGACAACAATTTTTGTTTCAACAGGTTCTCCCAAATATTCCAATTTATTTGTTGTTTCATCAATACGCGGAAAGTATGGAAAAATATCTTCATCTTCCCTCATTCTGAGTTGCTCAAAATTTTCCTTGAAAATTTGAAGCTTTGCTTCTTTCACCTTTGAGTCACTTGCATATATATTTTCAAGCTTGCCCCATACCTCTTTAGCAATTTTGCAACTCAATACCTTAACAGAAATAGATTCGATATTATCAGCGGGAAAATCTTGCATGCAGGTAGAAGAAGATTCAAGTACAACATCAAGCAAGAATTCGAGAGAAGAAGTATCAAATCAAAGAAAGCATTACAACGGGACATCCTTGAAGACATGACAACCATCCAAATATAATGAAATATTGTTAAGGCCAAGAGTCATCATTGTAAATTTGTAAAAGAGTCATTTATAAAAGAGTCGTCATTGTAAAAGAGTCATTTGTAAAAGAGTCATCATTGCAAAGTTTTAAAAGAGTCATCATTGTAAAGATTGTAAAAGAATCATTTGTGAAAGAGTCATTTTGCCTAGAGTTGAAGAGGCAACGTTGGGAGGTATATGAGTCACGGTTGGGATGATGTCATGGTTTGGTTTCAGGTCATAGAGTGATTGGGTATTTGGTCAAGTACACGAAAATCATTGTACATCTTATTGTATCATGGGTGGTTGTCCCTGGTTTGGAATCCACAGTCTTGACTTATTTCAGTCATTATAGGGTGGCATAGAGTTGCTAGGCAGGTGTATGAAGTCGCCTACAGGTTGGGGCATGTGTGTTATCACTTAGAAGTCTTCCCTAGAAGTTACCAAAAGAAGGAATAATCTGAGGTAACCATAAACCTAATCTTTTAGACTCAGGTTCTAGCCAACCTAGGTCCAAAGAGGGCTCTCTCTTTATAATTTAACTTTTTTTTGGGTGGGATTTTAGGCTAGTTCTTATTGTTCATAAGGTTTTTAATTTTGTTGGGTGGTGGAATTCTAGGAACAGATGGATGGATCAAGGCCTTCAAGCCATTGGGCTATGGAATCAATAAAAGGATGGCTTAACTGGACCAGATACCTAAAGGGAATGTTCACAGGGTAGGCTAACAAAGCAAAAGGAAAATCTTCAAGTTCAATGGATGAGATAGTCCTAACTAGGGTGAAAGGGAAATGAAGAATCCTTAGACCGAGATCAAGATGAAGAGCATGAGGTGATCATGAGCAAAGGGAAACTAGGGATCCTTTACTATAGACCAAGGGGGAAACTATGGAAGTAATGGAGCATTTAAGAATTCCCTAACTAAGATAGCTTAGCAGAAAACATTAAGAATGTAAACAATCAAGACAGAGTGCATTAAAGCAAGTTATGAAATATCATTCCTAGTTTAGCATTCAGATTTCATAGAAACAAATATGATTATTAATAAACATAAAGAAAAACAATAATACACATGAGAGAAAATACTTATTTGATTTCTGCTTTACACAAGAATCCTATGAAATGTCTTTACTTTATTTTTCGATCCAGCAAGCCAATCCAGTGTTGATACAATAGCACTTTAACTTGATAGGAAAATGTCTACAGAAATGTCTTTGAATCCACCCTAAATACTTAGAAATGTGAAGTATTTATATAAAAAATATTACAAAATATCTCATAACAGTTTGAGAATTAATCTAGGAAATCAAAATATCTTCAAGCATGAAGATAGAGACAGATGGTAAATTGCATCATGTTGTCCCTCTTATTGTGGTAATGCTGGCTGTTGTAGTTGAACTTGATCCCTTTTAGGCTGGCTGATATGTGTACACTGGAATCATCTTTGTCTTTGGTTTTTAACTGATACTCTTTAACCTATTACTCTCTGACCTTGTTTACCTATTTCATTTGGCTACCATTCAGATTTACTATGGTAACTTATAGTAAATCTGTCATTTTTTCCCACCATTCATCTTCACATAACTTTACCTTGAGCATCCTTCTATATATCGCATCTGCCTCAGTGTATTTGGAAAATTTTGGCTTGGTGATAAATAGATGTTTCACCTCATGCTCTAGGAAGAATAGATTTTCTAAAGTATCATATAATACTTTCCCCGTTGGTAATGCTTTGACTCCTGAAGATCTTGCCTATTCCTTAGATAATTTCTTTAGTCTGTCAACATAGTCCAATTGGTTCATAAGTTTGTCATGGATGACCAAGGGACTTGAAAGGCCTTTCTCCCTCAAAATTTGCAATTTTGTCATGAATCTGTCAATGCCAACTTGCATGTTATGGAAATTTTCCTCCAGTTTAAGCATAAGGTTTCTTTTGGAAATAACCTTTTTTACTTTAATGATGGCTTCATTTCTATCTTCCACACCAAGTTCATTTAGTTCATGCATGTTCTTGCTTCTTAAGAAATGGATCAGTCGATTAGAATCCTTAGGTTGGTCTCCTAGGTCTTCCTTTATCTTTTGAATTGCCTCAGTGGCCACTTTCACCAGTTCTGTTTGCTCAAATATTACTTGAATTGATGGCCAAATATCATTGAGAGAGTTAATGATATTGGCCCAGAGCATCTGCTTAGTCTGTCCTAGTGGCTTTTACAAAGTTAAATCTTTTTAAAGGACCTTTATCTTCTCACCCATCCTTAGGGCTTTGTGTGCTTCTTCTTTCTGTTGTATTTGGGCAAGCTTGCAGTCAGTTTCTAGGATTTCCACTTTCTCCTTAAGTCTCTTAAGCTATGTTTCCTAGATGGACATTTCCTCCATGGCTTTCACTAACTCTGTTGTCTTTTTTGTTGAGGTACCTGTAGTTGTAGACTCAGTTATGACTAGCAGTGTTGTAGCGGGTGGAGCTATTGGTGCCAAAGAGGCTGCCAATGTTTAAGGGACTGTAGTTGTTATTGTGGGAATTGCAGCTATGGAGGTAGTGGCCAATTCACTCTATTTGGACTGAATCAATGTGTCTAATTCTTTCTCTGTTTATTTCAATTGGTCATTTAGTGTTAGGACCAAGTCCATAAGCTCTTCTTGTCCTTTTTGTGTTTCTAGGACTTTTGCTATTTGTGGATGATGCAATGGTGGAATTTTGAGTTACTTCTTCAAAGCAGCTATGTCATCATTCTTCTTCTTGATCAGTTTTTCAGTGGCCTTCACATCTTTGGGATCGTGTCCCAACTCAATGATTAATTCCTCTAAGGACTTGATTCTAGTGTCTTTTGCCTGTGAAGAGGCCTTCTCCAATTGGAACTGAGATGATATATTATTCAGGGAGTTATACAATTGGTAGGATGCAATGGCTTTCCCTGTCAAGGTGGAGTAAATCATCTCCCCTATCTATTTGTTCAACTCAATCTGGTCAATAGGATGTATGTCCTTTGCCAGCACTTCAAATTCAATCTTTTGGAAGTCAGCTATTGATATTGGTTGTTGTGTATTAGGCTTCATGAATGTCATTTCCATTTCGACTTCTTTCACATCATAGGATGACATCAACCTTGTTTGATTGGTAGGTACCATCTTTAAGTATTGTGAGTAAGTTTGGGCTTTTAGCCTCTCATTCCTGGCTTTGATGTCCTTGTACCTTTCTCTAATATCTTGATCTTTGTCTGCTGGCATCCTAAATGAGGACACTTCAACACTCTATTGCCTTTCCAACATCTGAGTATGAGATGTGGAAGGTTCTGGTGTGCCCCCAGAAGGAGTGGCAAGCTTGCTTCTTTCTTTCTTTGTACTAGTAGCCCCCACTATTTCTTCTGTGAACTCTTGCTCCGAAATAGGATTTAACCTCTGCCTTTGACTAGGTTGGTTTCTGCATATGTTTGTATGGTTTCTCTGCTTGATGTAGTGGCCTCCTCCCTATTCCTTTTGAGGTTATTCTCCTCATTTAGAGGAGTTTGCAAGTTAGGGGGAATACTCATATTGGGATGCTGTGTCCCTGTTTGAGTTAGTTCTTCTGATAAGTCTGGTTGTTCTGACTCTTCTTGCACCTAGGACTCTTCTTCTCTATGTTGTTCACTGTGTGCCTGTGATTCTCCTTGTGCTTGAGATTCTCCTGGCACCTATAGGAAAGAACCTTCATCAAGACTTTTCTCTAGATCAATTAGTACATTTTCAACAGCAACTTCAGTGCTATCTCTATCCACTAGAGTATTCTCCACCCATTCCAACTGATTTGCATATTTCTCTATTTCAGGGATTCGGTGGTGAATGTACGGAGCCATCTTGCTTTTCTATCTTATATTGCATATGAAGTCACAGAGGTCATATCTCCACATGAAGCTTTGTTTTGGTTTGAGTGTCTGAAGGATTTATTCTGCTTCTCTTCCAGCTTCTCTTCTATTGCATAGAAAGGGGCCTTTGGATTTAACAGAATGTACCTCATCTCAGTTGATTATCTACCTGTAGTACTCCAGAGCAAATAACCTCATTGGGAGGTATATGGACAGTTTATATGGGGCCAACTCATAGCCATTGATCCTAATTTCTGTGTGATTTTGGTAGAAGTACCAATCTCCTACTTTGTGTTGTTTTGACAGCTGCAAGATCCTCCTAATGCCTGAACTAATTCTTGGAGGAAGACTTCCTAGTAGCATGGTCACTATTGGATGTACAAAAAGATCAATGAAATCAGTGTATGGATATGGGGAATCGTGCTTATGTATCAAAGGAGTCCAAAAAATTACTAACCTAGGATGACATTTAGTGTCAAGCTTTTGGAGAGTGAATCGGAATTTGTCAGCTTGATAGTATAAGAAAAGGTGGTACAAAACTGAAGAATACTTAAACACTCTTTCATTACTCATTCTCAAAAATTATTCATGCATCCTATCAGCTATGTACTTGGAATAATCATACATGATAGCAGGGGGTTGTCTTGGAGTAAAAATGGACATGAAGGCTAAAATTATTTCATCTATGTATTCACTAGTGGTATAGCCTAAAGTGCAAGAGATCATTGCTATTGTATCCTGACCAAATGGGAAAATATGGTAGCCATATACAGAGGAGGTTCTTTTGGGACATGCTTTCCCTCCCTGATGAAGGTCTGAAGCATTTCAACAATCTTGGCAGTGGTAAACTTGGGAAATTTGTCTAGTTGGTCTCCAATTGATGTAGGGGTTAAGTTCTGCCCTGGTTGTAATTGCAACATTTCATTGATTAACTCAACAGTGATGGTTAAAAGTATGGTTTGGTCAGGGGACATCACTGCTCTTTGACTGGGAATGTAGTTTGCATGGCAATAATGAATGATTTCAGGGAAAATGTGCACCTCAAGGAATTGATACTTGGGCAAATCAGATTCCCACAGACCTATTTTATCAGCTTGGTTTAGGTATTGGTCCCTGTATCGACAATATAGTTTGATAGGGGATTCAAGGACAGAGGTGTCCTTGATTTGGAAGTCTTTATCAGCAAGGGGAAGGTGATCCAAGTCTAGGTGAGGGGTGGAAATTTTCCTAACATTGATAGCAATTGGGGTTGCCATTCTTAGTTCTTGTAGATTTAAGAATGGAAAAAAGGGTTTTTCAGTCAATTAGGGCAACTAGGTTCCAATACAGAGTAGTCTTGGGTCGATGTGCAATTCTTTCACTTAATTTATTATTAATTGCAAGAAATGCAAGTAACTAGTTCAGAAATGAGACAAGGTTTCCAGTGAATTTGGATAAAATACCAGGAATTTTGCGAATATTGACTCTGAACAAGTCGACAGGCGACTATGCACGGTTGCAGAAAGTCTGTGTGAACTGGAGGGTGGACTGTCAGTTCAATGGCTTCTTCAGGTTGGCGACTAGATGTAGGTTGGTGACTGGACATCATGCAGTTGCGTGCATGAAGGTCTGGAACTTTAGTTTCACGATAAAACAAATATTATGAGGTTTTTGGCTTTATTATGAAAGTCAACATTTGGAGGGTGTTTGGGGAATAGTGGTACTTTTGGAAATTATCGGGGTGATGTGATAGTTTGGTGTTTAGCGAGCGGCAGTAAGCATTTTTTTTTGCACCAGTTATGAGCGTTGGGTGGTTTTGGGGGGAGGCCGCCCGACTCCACTCATCGGGCACCACGTTGCATCGGGGGCCCAAGGGAAAATAGCCCATTTTAGGCGGGTAAAGTTCGGGTTTCGAGCCCATGTGAAATCAACGTGGATCGTTGGATTTGAAGGGGAAATATCAGGTGGTGATGAGTCAATGAAAATGCATAGATGGTAGTGGGGGGGCCGGCGGGCAATTAACTCACTGGTTTTGGATTTAATATGGGATTAGGGTGAGATTAATGCATCGGGCATGATTTTATTGGCGGAGGATTTGAATTTTAATTAATTGTTGATCGATTAATTAATTCATTTGTCAGGTTTGGGTATTTATAAAGTTTATATTTCAAACTTTGGGTACGGGGTATTAATATTAAAAGGATTTATTAAATACATAGGGGAAAAGGGTTATTTTTTTGGAATTAATATATAAATAAAATTAAAAGTTAATATGAACATCGTGAAAAATGGATTTAGAGCTAAGTATAATGTATATTTATAATTCATTTGCTTTTCATAAACACATTATAACTTAGGCTAAGTGTTATTTTTGTGGGTTTTTCAAAAAATGGGTTTACTTGGGGGTAATGGCTTTTCCTTAGGAAAAATGGTGTTGTATCTTAGGAAAATGGATTTGTTTGGGAAAATGAGGGAGATTGAAGGGGGGTAATGTTTGTGGGGGGAATTTTAGTACTTAGGACCTATAAGTGATCGGGTCGAGGGTCTAGTCCCTCCAGAAGTCAGAGAAATCCTCTGAGCCCCTTTGACTTAAGATTTTGAGTACTTAAGACTTTTCATTGGAAATTAGTTAAGTGAAAGGTGTAATGAGTGAGGGAAATTAATAAATTGACTTTTTGGACATTATGCCGGTCCAATTTCTCATTCATACTTAGAAATTTCATGATGAGGGTGATAAATATGCTTTTGTCTAACAATTATCACAATTTTGCAACCTTTCTTCTACTTACCCATCTACTCATCCTACCATTTTCACTTCTCTTTATTAGGGTGCACTTAAGCTGACAAACCCTTATCAAAACATTTTTCTTTTCTTTTACAATATTAATCTAACTAAGTCTAACCTTATTACATCCAAGGGCTCAGATTAAATAGTTGAGCTCATTTTATTCACTCTACCTAATCTAATTATCTACCAAGATTACACTGTTTGGTCAGATTTTCATTCTCTAACTATAAGCATGAAATTGAAAACATGAAATAGCCAAGTTTAAACATTTTGACTATCATGGATTGTGGCATAGGTTACAAATTGCACACAATCATTTATTTTGTACAAAAGGTAACTAGTAGTGGCATTTTGAATTGCACACTTTCATGCTCTTTTCTTTCTTGGGGTTCATATTTTTCCTTTTTTTGACATTTTTTATTCTTTGTTTCCTTTTATTTTTCTTTTAGGACATACCCTCATTACTTTTTTTAATTTTTTGAATATGGAAAACATTTACAGAAAGCAAAGGTATGTACATATTACAAGTTTATTCTCAGCCATTCAAAAATTATGACTCCTATTGGTATAGGAACCTAACAATGGCTCCACTTGGGGATGGCATTTCCTAGTGAAATGTCAAGAACTTGTAGATCAATGGCCTTCTGAATTGCTGTGATGTTCTTCTGCAACTTTTTCCCTTTCACTTTTCTGCCTTATTGCTATTTATGATAGTAAAACCTTTGAAGCTTAGGGCCTTCTCTTCGAGCTTCAACTCCAAAAATTCACTATCCAATCAACTCTAAACTTTTGAAAAAATAGAATATGTACAAGTGATTAGTGAAATTAGTAACTAGGTTCTATGTAGTGTTTAAGCATTCGACCATTAACTGGTCCTCCTTCTGCTTCTGTGCCATCCAATTCTCTGAGGAAAAAAGCATTATTACCCCTAAAAGCATAAATGATATATGGGCCTTTCCATAGGAAATCAAACTTCCCATGTTTACCTTTATCCTCTCTTCTTGAGTCCCATTTCAAAACTTTGTCTCCTAGGTAAAAATCTCCTACCTTAGTCCTTTTGTCAAAAGCTTTCTTGATCCTTTCTTGCACAACTTGGGATCTGATGTACACTTCTTCCCTGGTCTACTGTAAGTGAATTGTTTGGTTGATTATCCTTTGAATATCATTTGGCTCAACTTGCACCTCTTGGAGTAATTTCATCACTGGTGTTCCCAAGGAATATGGGAAAACAACCTCCATTCCATAAACTAATTGATAAGGACTGGTACAAATGGATTTCTTTGTGGTTAGCCTATCTGCCCACAAGGCATTTACTAGCTTCTTGTTCCATATTTTATTATTATCCTCCAACCAATTTTTTGATGATATTCACTAAACTCTTATTGGAGGACTCTGCTAGTCCATTCCCTTGAGGGTAATAAGTTGTAGAGTGACCTAGGGTTATATGATACTTATTACAGAAATCAATCATTCTCTTAGATTTGAAGGTTGCTACATTATTAGTGATGATCTTAGTTGGGCACCCAAATCTAGATAGGATGTTGGATTCAAGGAAGGTTATTATAATAGTATCAGTGGCTTGCCTTGATGGTATGGCTTCTATCCATTTGGTAGAGTAATTTGTAGCAGTGAGAATCCATTTGTGTTGGGCAAAGGAAGGTGGGTGGATTTCACCAATGAAGTCAAGACCCCACTATTGAAATGGTGCTTCAGCAGATATTGGTTTCAAAGGTAAGGGTAAAAGTTTTTTCTTTCCTTCAAAAATCTGACATTTATGACATGAGGTTACAAATTTATTTACATCAGAAAACAGAGTGTGCCAATAAAAACCAACTCTAAGAATCTTGTCAGCAATGGTTTTCCAGTAAAGATGTCCTCCACAGTCACCTACGTGAAACTGTTGTAACACTTTGTCAGATTCTTCTTTTAATAAACAATTAAGAAGGATACCTTCGTGGTTCTTCCAAAATAAAGCATTATCAATTATGCAAAACTTTAAATATTTCATTTTTAAGAACCTAATTTTAGTCCTGGATAATTCAGGAGGAGCTTGTGTATTTTGTAAAACATATATAATGTCAGCATACCATGGTGATTCAATAACGGCCTAGTTGATTGGTGGAGTCACCATCTCCTCTCCATTATCCATTTCTGCGATAAAATTTATGTCTAAGGCCTGACAGTTCGATTCAGCCATGAGCTTGGCTAAACCTTGGCCTTTGATCAACTTTGTAGGTTTGATTTCTAGGTCATATTCTAATATAGTAGCTATCCACTTCCCTCTCTTTCCATCTGGACCATCCTGAGTTAGGATGTCTTTGACCACAACATTGGGAACATAAGCTATTACATGAGAATATAAGATGTAAACTCTGAAATATTTGATAGCTTTGACTAAAGAAAAAGCTTGCTTTTCCATTATATTATACTTTAAAGGGGCATCCCTCAGGGCTTTGCTAAAAAAGGCAATAGGTTGTTCATAACCATCATCATTCTTCTACAATAGGACTGCAACAATTGTGTGTTCTGAGGCAAAAGAAAATATAATGAAATCCCTATCAAACTTTGGACTGATCAAAACTGGTGCTTGTGTTAAGGCTAGCTTAATATCTTCAAAAGACCTTTAGCCTCAACTATCCACTTAATACTCGAATCTTTTTTCAACATGTTATCTAATAATCTAATTTGAGTGTTTGGAATTTTAACAATAGGGTTTGGAGCATATTGCTCTTCTTTTCTTGTATTTGAAGTCTTTTTTGGTGGATTTTCTAAGGTGATGTTTGGAGTTTCTTCCACTGTCTCCATGGAGGGGATTGAGGTGGATGGTTGATTATCAGGGGATTGGTCATTGGTTATATCTATGATGGTGGGACTAGTAGGGTTCTTATTTGGTCTAGAGATGTTTTGGAGAGTTTTGGTAACTGGAACTGCTTTAATTTTCTTAGGTTTATTTGGTACTGCTTTCTTGTTTTGGTCAGGAGTGTCAGTGTCCTTCTTACTCCTCAAATTGTACTGTTTGTGCACTTTGAAGATAGCAGAATCATACCCTTGCTTCTAATCGAATGATTCTTCGGATTGGGTTTGTAATTGCTCAAGCATGTGTAATTCCCGATCATCTTGAGTAAAAAAGACAATTTCCTCCTCATATGATCCCATTAAGTTAATTTGTGTGTCTTGTTCAAGGTCTTCTGAATGGGAAGTTTCAACATAGTTTTCTTGAAAAGGTGGCCTAATATTCTTATCAGGTCCATTTTTTCTAGTGTTTTGATTTTGATTCTTTCTAAAGTTTGGATTCTCACTGGAGGTACATGTTGATTATCCTAGTGAGGCTTCCTTTCAATGTTCTCCATCCTATCCATCATTTTTTCCATTCCTTTGGCTAGGGCATCCATTTTAAGGTCAAAGGGTGAGGCTTCATCTTTCAAGGGTGCTCTCATTTCATTCCTAACCCTAGATCTTTTTGCTAGCAAATTAGCTTCTACACTAATTGCTACACTCTGCATATCTTCTAAAGTTGGAGGGTTTCTCTCTCTAAGTTGGAATGCCATATCAGTGTCAAACCTGTCAGGAAACTTTATCAAAGCTATGCTAGGTGGGGGTCTAAGATTGACTAGTATTGCATTGTATATATTGTTAAATCTAGTACAGTAGTCCTGGACTGTTTCGTTTGGTCCTCTCTCGATGTTTTCATATTCTGAAAGGATCTGTAGAGGATTATTTTTCTTTTCCCATCTATTTAAAAATTGCTAGTAAAATACTTCTAAACTATCTATATTATTAGTAGGTAAAGATCTAAAGCATGTTCTTACATCGCCAGCTAGAGTCTGAGCAAAAGGTCTCATTTGGACATCTCTAAGATAAATTTCATGTAATTCCAAATAATTTGTCATCTTTCTTGTATGCTGCTGTGCTGTATAGGGTCCTATGCCATCAAATTGGACAATCTTTTTCTGGTAGTCTTGTGGCATGGCACCTAGTGGAGTAGGTAACATAAGAGGGGCATATATATTTTCCATTGCTCTAAGTTGGGCAGGACTAAGAAGTGGAGTTTGGGTACCAGAAGATGATACCGTGGGTAATGGAGAACTGGGAGTGGTAGGTGATTGATGTGTAATGATGGGTTGGTGGGGGAGTGAAGGTATGAATGAAGGCAAGGAATGAACTTCAGAGATGGAAGGGAATAAAGGTGAACTAAAGGAAGTTGAAATTGTTTCAGAAAGCTCATGGATCTTAACAGTAGTAAGGGATGACTGAGGGGAATTTAGAATGTATTGATCAATTGACATATTTTCCCTTTGGACTTCAAGTTCTGCTGTAAATTCTGGATCTAGAACTATGTCATCAAGTGCACTATCAGACCTGGTTCTAAATAGGGAAAGGTCAAAAGACTCGTCAAAGGGGAGGTCTTCTAAAAACAACCACTCATCCGGGTAGGAATCTGCTTTAATTGAAGGTGTAGGAGTGATTGAACTTTCTTGTCTTCTAGATATTCTTGAAATCGGATTAGGATTATTAAATACTTGGGGAGGGTTTGGATCAGGGTTAGCCCTAGTATAGTGAGTTCTCCTTGAAGCCAGATTTCAAGATTTTTCTAATTATTTCTTTTTTGTGAAATTTTTATAAATAACTTCTAATAAACCTTTCAATAGGCTTGAAATAAAAATTTGAAATTTCTAAAAGGTTTATTAAGACTGAGGATTTGAATCCCCAGTATGGTCGCCACTATGTTCTCACTCAGAAGTCTTCCCTAGAAGTTATCAAAAGAAGGAATAATCGAAGGTAACCACAAACCTAATATTTTAGACTCAGGTTCTAGCCAACCTAAATCTAGAGAGGGCTCTCTCTTTATAATTTAACTTTGTTTTAGGTGGGATTTTAGGCTGGTTCTTAGTGTTCATAATGTTTTGAATTTGGTTGGGTGGTGGAATTCTAGGAACATATTGATGGAGCAAGGTCTTCAAGCCATTGGGTTATGGATTCAATCAAAGGATGGCTTAACTGGACCAGATCACTAAAGGGAGTGTTCACAGGGCAGGCTAGCAAAGAAAAAGGAAAATCTTCAGGTTCACTGGATGAGATAGCCCTAACCAGGGTGAAAGGGCAATGAAGAATCCTTAGACTGGGATCAAGATGAAAAGCAGGAGGTGATCATGAGCAAAGGGAAACTAAGAATCCTTTACTATAGACTGAGGGGGAAACTACGGAAGTAAGGGAGCATTTAAGAATTCCCTAATTAAGATAGTTTAGCAGAAAACATTAACAATGTAAACAGTCAAGACAGAGTGCATTAAAGCAAGTTCTGAAATATCATTCCTAGTTTATCATTCGGATTTTAGAGAAACAAATATTATTATTAATAAGCATAAAGAAAAACAATAATGCACATGAGAGAAAATACTTATTTGATGTCCGCTTTACACAAGAATCCTATGAAATGTCTTTACTTTATTCCTTGATCTAGCAAGCCAATCCAGTCTTGATACAATAGCACTTTAACTTGATAGGAAAATGTCTATAGAAGTGTCTTTGAACCCACCCTAAATACTTCAAAATGTGAAGTATCTATACAAAAAATATTACAAAATATCTCATAACAGTTTGAGAATTAATCTAGGAAATCAAAATATCTTCAACCATGAAGATAGAGACAGATGGAAAAAACGTCATGTTGTCCCTCTTATTGTGGTAGTGTTGGCTGTTGTAGTTGAACTTGAGCCCTTTTAGGCTGGCTGATATGTGTACATTAGAATCATCTTTTTCTTTGGTTTTTAACTGATACTCTTTAACCTGTTACTCTTTGACCCTGTTTACCTATTTCATCTGGTTGCCATTCAGATTTACTGTGGTAACTTATAGTAAATCTGTCATTTTTTCCCACCATTCATCTTTAGGTAACGTTATTGTTACCGGGAAATCTAGTGTCTATGCTGAGCTGCTAGTCCCACTAAGGCTGGTAGCTACCTTAGAAACAAACAAACTAAAACCACTTTCATTTTCCTTTATAAGAAATAGATAAAGGGGGAACAAAGGAGACCAACCTCTGTCTTGCGCTTGTTTCCTTCCTTGATTCCTCTCCCTTCTGGTAGATCTTTGCTACTCGCTTCCTCGTCTACCCAACTTCAAAGAGCACCTGTAGAATCAAAGTAGCATAACACTATCCAAGAACAAAGATCTACTATCATAAACAATATAGGACCAAATATATATTGACCACACAAATGCATATATCATCAATCATACAAGAATGTGGAGGAAAACTTGAATAGCTTTATTAATAATCAAGAATAGCAAAGAGGATTACAACCAATTGTTCTGACCCAGCGTCATCCTCTCAGAAAGAAAGCCCTTATTCACCTCATGAAAAGCTTAGATCACCCAACACTATGATGTTACACCAAGAAACCAGCAGCACTTCCTTACAAGATACAAAATTCCCGCCCCTAGATCTCTGGGATGAGGGATCCATATATAGATGTTTGCAAGGGGGGTGAGTCAGCTTTTGAGATTTGATTAGTGTCCTATCTCTGATAGTTCTTGATTCCACTTGGAGATTGATGATCTCTTACACATCCTTGGGCGAATGCAGAGAGACAAGTGTCACAGGAGAAGTTTCTGGAAGATTCCATGATCCTCCACCTGACAGATTGACCCTTCCATTTGTCCACTCTCGCCCATCGCACCCCATAGAAGGGCTTTTCAGTATGCATCGCACCTCCCGTGTGCATTTAGGTGGGATGCAGCGCACTTTGACCATGGAGCAGGTGAGATGGTCCAGTTTTGACCAGTTCTGAGTAGTTTTTCATGGAGAACTTCTGGGAGATGTTGTAATCAGTTGACCTTGTTCTTTTAGGGTTGGAACAACACTTTTAGGGACTTAGGAGCCCTTAGTTTATGGACATTTATTATTGAGGTTGCAGTGCCCAAAAATGTTTATAACGGTTGCCCCCTAAAGCATGAGGTCGTTAATCTTTTGATGTCGGGTGAAATGCTTTATCATGAGGATCCGAAGTTTTTTCAAGCCGAAAGGTGACCTATAATAAGATACAATACAATACATTATCTTCATAATATTTTCATGATCTAGCTTAGGCGAGCATTCCCATGCTCAGCTTTATAAATTCATTTTCATGTACATAAGACAGACAATCGTCTGAGTGCAGACTGATGATTCTGGTAGAGCCATCATCCCTTGGATTGGATGATTATCTGTGCAGCAATGATGTACATTTGATGTCTTTATTTTCGTGAATATATATCATAGCCCAGATGGATGAAACTAGATTTGGCGTCTTCAATCTCATTCGATCTTCACTCAAAGTACAAGTCGATCCATGTGAGAGATGTTCTGGAGTCGAACATGGAAAGACATCGGCTGATTACCAGCCAATGATGTAAGCTATTAATAGGTGTGAGAGGAATCACCGATAATGATGATGACCCTCAAGGTACTATAGTACAATTCACGTGGTGTGAATAAGGGACTTGGCATCGAACACCACGCAAAATCTTTCGGTCGAAGGCCATTGATGTAAACCTGTCGGCGGAAGTGAGAAACTTGTCATTGAGGCATGCAAGCTTCAAAGTACTAAAAGGGTTGTTCCTAGATCGACTTCTTGGATAATGAGCTAATGTCGACAAGAAGCGATACGTCATAGGAGGGCCTTAGTGAATCCCACATCAATGACATAGAATGGAGAAAATGATTTTAATGGAGGTGAAAATGATCTGATGACATAAGGTTTAGGGTGGCAGTCATGAAAGAATGGAGCATAAATGTATTGCAGTGGATCAGACACAGGTGAATTCTCTGAGCGAATTCTCTTGAACATATTGGCGACACTGACATGATGGATTGGTAGTGTTAACCCCAAATATGGATGGTGTGATGGACCAATGATGATATGACCAGTGAATGGAACAGCCCAACCCGACTCGGATGCGGAGTGAAAGTGTCATGTTCAAGAGTGACTTGCTACCAATAAAGTTTCTTCAAGTTTTCTTCCCAATTTTCCCCCAGTAATTGCTGACCAATACCTCTTTATTTTTGTCAAGCTTGAGGAGGATAACATATGCTTGTTCTATAATTTTCCCTTCGGGAAAAACCATCGCTATGTTTTAACGAGCCTAGCGATAGTGAAACTCATTCTTGTCTGTATGGACCAGTTTGTCACTATTCGGTTTTAACGAGTTTAACGACAAAGATAACTCGGTCCTTTTCAATTTTAGAGAGTCTGAAAAGGGATGTAAAGAAAAATCCAATAATCCTTTTTCGTCATATAATCCCTTGAGTCCGAAAAAGTATAAAATAATACAAAAGGGATGAATTTTCGGTAATTTTAACGAGCCGAAAAAAACAAGCGCTCTATCTTTTTGTGTAATAATCCCTTAGGTCCAAAAAGATTAAAATCTAAAGGAGGGATAGCACTTCTGTCACTTTAATGAGCTGGAGAGGCCAATTGCTCGACAATCTTTTCATATTTTACGAGTCAGATGAAAAGAGCTTAAAGGAGACTCGTTTTTCGAGGAACGAGTGATAAATTCAGGTAGCAGCTAATTCCAGGTAAGGTTTGGAATTTTCCAATCACGGAAGTGTCACAAGGATGGCTAACAGGATCACTCTTCGCAGCTGTTCCTCAAAAAGGGTAAACAATCAAATGGAGGTGAATGATCGGCCAATACAGAGTGGAGGTGATGATGAGAACACGACCAAGGCTTCTAAGGCTGATGGTAATGCATTCACGATGGTTATTTACCGGAAATTGGTTCATTTTTAATGAGCTTAAACTCTGGGGGAAAGTTTTCTCATTGCTTATGTTTATTTTTTAACTAGCTTGAATTCCCCATTAAAACTGCTCGATATAATGGTCATTGATTACTTTGATTTTACCATTGACAACTTTGTTCCTTTAAAGGTTGTACTGCCTCTTCAATTTCTTCATCAAACTAGTTAGAAACAAATAATATATGCTTGAAAAATGAGTCAAACACTAATATTTTACTTGAATTGCGTGAAAAGTAATTTAAAAGTGGTTTTTACCTCTCATTTTACCATTTCATTTGAACTTTGGTTTGTTGGAGCTTTGGAGGTGTTTTCCCCCTTGATTTTCACCAGCTGATTCTAGGAGATTTTGTGGACGATTCTTGGCACCGTCTGGACCAGGTAGGAGCTAAACCTGAGCTCTTCAGTTTCATTCTTTCCTTTTTGAATTTTGAGCATGTTTTCTGGTTTTTCTGAGCCTCTAGGGTTTGAAAAAATCGCCCTGGCTCCATCGCACATCTTCTATATTGAAAGGTGCGATGCATGCTGGCTGGGTGTGCGATGGGCGCAAGGAGGGAAATTTGTGCACAGTTTTTCATGGAAATTTTTGCCTGCTTTTCACCAAATCAAGATCCTAACTCTCCTCTTGTTTGTTTTCAGAGATTCATTGGAGCAAAATGCCTGTTACATGGCAAGAACGTGAGCATGAAGAAGAGGACATGCTTGCTTTACATGATCCGGTTACGGTAAATGCACTGCGGAACTGTGGCCTGTTCAAGTTTTTCCGCATCTCTAGCATGAGGCAACAAATCAACTTGTTGCAATATTTTCTCGATGCATGGGATCCTACCACCCAGGTGTTCTAGATTAGGGGCAAGTCCATCCCCTTGACTGTCGTGGACATCTATTTTTTGACCGGCTTATCGAGGCGGGGTGCCCCTATCTCATTATCAGGTTCAGCCCATGGGGGTGAATCCGTGAGAGATTACATTCGCAGGTATTGCAGAGAGGGATCTCAGCCGAGTAAGGACGGCAAGATCAATATCTGAGATGTCACTGATAGGTCCTTGAGGACCATTCTATTCACTTTTGCTAGACTGGCTGGTAGTGCGGCTCTTCATGTGGCCAACAGGTCTTATATGTAGTATGCCTTAGAATGCCTTGAACCAAAGGTGTTCAACTAGTGTGATGCAGTACTCTCTGTGATGAAAGAACAACTGACCAAGGTGAAAAATGGAAGATTGAAGAACTTTGGATATGGTTCTATTTTGACCGCTTTTTCCTTGGAAAAGATCCCGCTAATGCAGCCGCAGTATGTTTCACTTGGTTTACCTCCACCGACTGAGCCACGGATGCAGAGATGGGTCGACCTTATGGCCAGACATGCTGGTCAGTCCCAAGTTTCCTTTTCTAACACCTTCTTCGAGTGGTTCAACCGTCAAGAGATGGTTTTTTCTGAGTATCCATATGTTGGTATGGATTTCCGGGGTGATCCGGATTTGGTACTGCCGGCTGGCGAGCAGTGGGGTGTCATCGATAAATTATCTAACCATATCCCTGTTTATCATTTCTTTTATAATGTTCTTGTTCTTTCTTCTATCAGGACTAATCAAAACTCATGTGCTCATGCAGATGTCAAACCAGTCCGGCCAATAGTATGCTTGAGAGTACCAGCTGCTGCTCCAGCAGGAGAGGCTGTAGGAAGGGCTATCATTCGTGACCTTGATGTGGCCGAGACTCTTTCAGCATTACAGGATCAGGTCGAAGGCCTCACTCTTGGTATTCCGAATGTGAGGATTGATGAGCTGCCTCTGAGGTTGCAGCGACATACTACCGGCATGCCGAGTCGATGGACTAGGTTTTTACACATGATTGCACAGGCGATGACTTGTTATCACCAGCATCATTAGACTAGGGTGCCCCTTAGCATTTTGAGTTTTGGGTCATATGAACAATTTTTGTCTTGGTTACAGAACATTATGTGTAAACCATAAACAGTTATATATATATATATATATATATATAATATCTATATATATATATATATATATATATAGATATAGATATAGATATAGATATAGATATAGATATAGATATAGATATATATCTATATATATATATATATATATATATATATATATATATATATATATATATATATATATATATATATATATATATATATATATATATATATATATATATATATATATATATATATATATATTTTATTTTCAGAGTTTTATTTTGGTTAAGTTACATGATCCTAATGCAAATATTGATGAAATTCTCCTTTTTATAAATGTTGCAAATGTCTATCTAACACATAATTTTCCAATGAATCTGTTAATGTGTTTAAGTTTCTGGAAATATGCTGATATTGAATAAAATCAAATTTCCTTTCCAAAATCTTGACCCTTAGGAACATGCGATAGATAGTTAGATTTCGGACGGAGTACATACCATTGAGTTGTAGGATGACGAGTTGTGAGTCTAGCCTGATGACAAGTCAGCTTATGCCATGTGAGATGGCATCAGAGAGAAGTTCTATCAATGCGCTATATTCAACGATGTTATTTGTTGATCGACCAATACATACCCCTCTGAAACTTACTAACTCGCCGCTCGGATAAAAAATGGCCCAGGCAATAGAAGATAGGTTCCATGAACTACGACTCGCTGCGTCGGCATATCCAACAAATGATTCCAATAGGTTCGACATCTGCAACAAATGTAAAAAGTGGATTACTTGACCAAAACAATTACCCTTAGCGAGAACAAAAATGTAACAAAATCATAGGGGTTACTACACTGAATCATGCGTAGTAACGCTTAAGGTACAACTCGTTACGGGGTTGCACCAGTGGAATCCCATCATAATCCACTAACTCATAGGCCCCTTTTGCTAATACACGCTTAACAATATAGGGGCCCATCCATAAAGACTTGAGTTTTCCTGCTCCCAATTTATCAGATTCTTGGTTGTAAAGTAAGACCAAGTCACCTTCTGAGAAGACACGGGGTTTGACATTCTTGTCGAACTGCGCCTTGACTTGTTTCTTATGGGCTTCGTTAGCCAAAGCGGCATCAAGACGGGTTTCATCCAATTGGATTAGTTCCAAGAAATGAGCCTCCTCTTCTGAAGTTTTTGGGAGAAGGTCGACTGCGAGTTTGAGGGACAAGATTTCACACTGAACTGGTAAGATTGCTTCTAGGCCATACACCAGTTGAAAGAGTGTAAAATCGGTTGCATTCCTTACCGATGTTTGGTATGCCCACAAGGCTGAGTACAAGATCAGGTGCCAACTCCTTTTGTGGACTCCAATCATCCTTTGTAGCATTCGCTTCAGGACCTTGTTGATTGCTTCAACTTGTCCGTTGGCCTGCGGGTAATATGGAGTAGAGCTGTCGTGGGACAACCCCAATTTGGCAGCGAATTCAACCATCAGCGAATTCAACCATCATGTGATTGCAAAAATGAGATCCATGATCTGTAACTATGGCTTATGGAATGCAAAATCTGGCGATTACATGATTGAAAAATAAAAGGGCAGTCTTTTCGCTGGTGTTGTTTAATGTAGGCATCGCCTCAGCCCATTTGGTAAAATAGTCTACCGCGACTATGATATACCCATGCCCCCCAGTCGAGGTGGGGTTACATGTCATGAAATCTATGCCCCATTTGGTGAATGGCCCAACAAAAACTATGGGCTGCAAGGGTGCGGGTGGTCTTCTGGTTTTGCTATCGAAAATTTGACATGCATGGCAACTTTTGACTGCGGTTATGCAATCTTTGAACATTGTTGGACAGAAGTATCCTGCTCGTAAAAATTTTTGCGCTGTAGCGTAACCAAATTGATTCCCCCAATACACGCCTGAATGGCAATCATTCAGGACTTTTTTGGCCTCCTCATGGGTGAGGCACCTCCTCAGAACTGTATCGACACCACGACGGTAAAGAATATCACCGACGATCATGTAGTCTTTTGATTGGTATCGAATACATTTCTGTTCTGAGCGAGAGGTATTAGACCTATATTTTTGGGTTTTGAGATAGATGATTATATCTCCATACCACGGATTTCTTGAAGATATTAGAAACAAAGATTCATCTGCAATGGTTTCGTCAGATGTTTCATCGTTGGACGACGATGGGAGATCGCATAGTAATTTCGCGAAAACCAGGGATTTCTTCGATTTGGATTTTACAAATTCCAGATCAAACTCTTGAAGAATTGCTATCCATTTTGAATATTTGCCCCCCAGCAATTGTCATGACAATATATAAGTCATGGTGTTGAAATCTGACAAAATGGTCATTTTTCGAAAGAGGACATAGTGTTGAAATCTTTGTATTGCTTGAACAGATGTGAGAGCCAGCTTTTCAACATAGGTATATTTTCTTTCTGTATCATTTAAGTTTCTACTCAAATAATATATAGGATTTTCAATTCCATTGTCTTCTTGTACTAAGACCATTGCGATGGTTGTATCTGTTGCAACGAGATACAGGTTAAAGTCTTTTTGATAATCAGGAGCATACATTAATGATGCTTTCATTAGGGATTCCTTTAAAGCATCAAAGGAAGCTTTCATGACCTGATCCCAGACGAAGGGTACTTCTTTTTTCAATAGACGCCTATAACCTTTAGCAATTTCGGCGTAATTTGGAATGAACCTCCTCAGAAAGTTTGCTTTCCCTTGGAGTTTCTGAATCTGAAGCAAATTTGAAGGTGGAGGCAAATTTATGATTGCTTGAACCTTACATGGGTCGAGACAAATCCCGTCCTTTGAGACTACAAAGCCAAGTAAACGACTAGAACTAACACAGAACACACATTTGTGTGGATTGAGTCGTATCTTGTAGCGTCGGCAATGTAGAAATATTGCTCTTAAATGCTGCGGATGATCGGTTTGCTTTCGCGAATGAGCCAGAATATCGTCGAGATATGGTTGAACGATGTTTTTGATGTCATGGAAGGCATAATTCATTGCCCTCTGAAATGTTTCCCCTGCATTCTTTAAACCAAAGGGTAACTTGCGATATGCAAATGTGCCCCTCGGACAAATAAATGCATTCTTTGACTGGTCCTGTGGGCGGATATTTATTTGATTATACCTAGAGAATCCATCCATAAATGAAAAGATTCACATCCGGCACATTCTTCAATTATCTGGTCATTAAAGGGTGTAGGGTAGTTGTCTTTTGGACAAGCTTGATTTACATCCCTATAATCGACGCACACTCTAATCGTTCCTTGTTTTTTCATTACAGGAACAATGTTTGATACCCAATCGGTTAGAGGAACCGGGTAAATAAAACCAGCATGGAGAAGTTTTTCAACTTCTGCCTTGATGGCAGTGGCTTTCTTGGGGTGCACCTGCCATAGTCGTTGTCGTACTGGTTTGACATCTGGATACATCTTGATTTCATGTTCAACTATACTCGAGTCAATTCCTGGCATTTCATCATATGACCAAGCAAAGACATCTCTGAATTCGCGAAAAAGAGCATTATATATTTCCAGTTCTGAAGGAGAACAACATTTGCCAACATAAATATTCTCTACAACATCTATTTTGGTCGAGATATTTATGGCGATAGTCTCTTCAATATCGGACAAGTTTCGCTCGAAATCCACCGTGTGTACAGTATTTGATAGGAAATAAAAAACTGAAGGATGATGAAGATCATCAGGAGTATCTTCTTAACAATCCAGAAGATGGGAACGATGGTGGTAATTTTCGCATGGTGCCCCGTCAATTATCATTGATTGAATAATTCCTTCATCAATGTAATGCACTTGCGACCAAGGATCTGAAGGGGTGCCATATTCCTTAGACCTATCTATCCAAACGCTTGATGAGTGTTTATTAGGGTTTGCCTCCCATGCGAGGAACATTGATTGCTACAATATTTCTATTGGGCTTGGAGGCAATACCTTCAGATGATCCATGCTAATATCGGTTTCCGAGATCTTTTGAATAGAAGATATCATATTGTAGGTTCCTACCATTGCCTCTTCCGCCAGATTGATTGGTGGTGGGAGGGAAAAAGTCCCCATTAATATAGGGTCTTTTAGTATGCCTACTCTAATATTTTGAAGCGAATGGGGGCTTCCATGGATCATCAGAATGCTTCCTGTAACTTGGGAACTATTGGGGAGAAATGTTTGTTGGTCGACGATTGTAATTCCTCCTTGAAAGGGAAATGCAATCTTCCTAAAGTAGGTTGACACAACCGCAGCCATAGCATATATCCAGGGCCTTCCCAGTAGGATGTTGTAATCGAGGTTTCCGTCGATTACTTCAACATCTATTTCTATTGTTTTCCCCCCCAGTTCAACTTGCAAGTTACTTAAAATCCCATATGGGGTATATGTTCATCCATCAAATGCTTTAAGTGTTGTCGAAGATCGTGACAAGGTTGGAGATCCTAAAGTTTTCCAGCAACTCATCGACATAATACATGTAGATGCCCCCTCATCAATAATTGTTCGATGAACAGTTTTGTTGAGGGCTTTCACTTGAATGAGGAAAGCTAGTTGAGCTGGTAACTGAGGATCGTATCCTTTGTGATTAAAGGACACAAGATTAGAATCCTTTGGGTCAATCCCACCTATTGCTGATAATAAAGCCTACTTTTGGGAGGGGAAATTTTGTAGTACCTCAAGTGTCGACATAGCGGATGGCGATTGGGCCAGATCTTGCACTATATTATAATGTTGTGCTGCTCTGGCATGAGGATTAAATTTTGACTTGTGTACTACTCCCTTTGGCAGTTTTATTGTTAGCTCTGGAATGATGGGCGGCGCAACTTCTGTCGAAGTTGTTGTCGAACTACTAGGTTGATCTTTATCCTTGTTGTTCGATAGCTTTAGATTCCCGTAATATTTATTCCTTGTCGTTATCAAAGCATCATTTTTCTGTTTTGAAACCGACAACATCAGCACTTGGGACGGGGAAGCATTGTCACTAGCAGCTAGATTTGTTCCTGGATTTGGAAACGGATCAGTTAATACCGCCGAGGTTTTTGGATTCTTGAAGAATTTTCTAAGCTCAGCTTTATATGGACACTCTCTTGTCCAATGATCCTCATCACATATAAGACATGGACGATTTGGTTTCCTATCTCCAGAAGGGTTTGTAGAAGATTTTTCAGGTGATGATTCCTCCTATTTCTTCTTCTTCCCTTTATTTTTCTTCTTGCCTCCTGGTTGCTTGGTTTCTTTGCCTTTGTCAGTTGAGATGGCATTTACTTCCAAGGAGAAAATTTCTTCTTTTGCATTTTGACTAGAAATCTTACGGGCCTTTTTAGATGTAGCCTTTGTTGATTTCATGTCTGTCATACCAATCACGCCATTACCGGCATGAGAGTCATTGTTCGATTTAGGAGGAGGAGGAACGAAAAATTCCGGCCTGGGAGCATCATGGATTTTATTGTAGAGCATGCTAGACTGAGTATAAATCAAGTCTAAATATTGCGCATGAGCAATAACTTGCTCTTCAGTGACGACTCCCCCCTTTGCCACATCTTCTGTAATGGAAGGTAACAATGATTTAATAAACCATTCAGCTAAAAGCTGATCAAGAACATACGTTTTTACCATTCTACGGCGACGTCACCACTCATGAATATGATAGGATATGTGAGTGGCCGTCGTTTGTTTGAAATTGATAAGTTCTATTCCCATTTCGTACCCTATGGGTAACTGAAAATGGGTTAAAAAGGTTGTGGCTAGGGTACTGAAGTTATCAAACGAAGCTCTAGGTAATTCGATATACCATTTTGCTGCTGGACCAGTTAACGTTCTATGAAAAAGGCGAAGCCTAATCGAATCATCATTTAGGGTGTTTGATGAACACCACAGATGAAATGTCATCACATGATTCGACGGATCTTCACCTAAATTCCCATTAAATTTAGGAATATCTGACGGAAGTTTATGCAGAATCGTTGGCCACCAGGGGGCATAAGCAATTGGATCGTTCATTAGCCGATTTAGATCCGGTAACTCTAAAGTCGCCACGAAGGGTAACTGTTGATTCAGGTTTGGTGAAGTATACCTAGGATAAGATGGAATCGCCTCGGAAGTTGGTCTTTGCATACCAGAATAATGCATTTGATGCTGGTAACTTTGATAAGGTTGATGGGCATAACCATTATAGAATGGTTGATTTTGACCGTTTTGAATATACGACTACCCATTATTTGCAAAGATTTATTGCTCAGATCCTTGGTAAACTTGTTGGAATTGCGGTTGTTGATATTGCCCAGCCATGGTTGTGAAGCCATGTGTTGTTGTCCAATACTGGCTGTTTGACCAAGATGAGGTGTAATTGTACCCGTTTGGGCCTGTGTCATTCCACTAGTTGGCGATTGTGGTTGAGTCGCAGGGACAAGAGGCTGTTGCATTACAACCTAAGAAACCTGAGGTTGGCATAAAACAGGCAACGCTTGTACTTGCGACACCGTCACAATAGCCGTCGTAGTTTGTATATTTGAGATAGGTAAACATTGTTGCATCGAATAGACAACTCTTGGTTGTTGAGGCAGTATTGGCACCCAACCGCTAGATGTAATTCCAGTATAACCTGAATTTTGTTGTGAAATCTCATATGGTTGTCCTCCCAGAGGAGACAATGAAAGGGTATATTGACCCCCATATGGCAGTAATTCGGTACTCAAAGGAATGGTTTTTCCTTGAGGACGGAATGCCCAAATTGACACCGTGAAGGATCAATTTTCTTAGTCTCAACATAAGAGTTCCTGGATATTATTCTAGATGAACAAACGGGAACGGACCATACTGTCGAAATAGCCCCTGAGTGGGCCCCATCTAGCGATTTAGAGCTAGTTGGGACAGATGGTATGCCGGCGAACATTGTTGGAGTGACAGCAGGAAGTTCTGCCGTTGCTGTGTCGGATGACACAGTCCTAGATGTCGATGGTTGTTCAGACATTTCTAGTCTATCCAAAAGAATTCCTAGTGATTCTACAGGAGCTTCCTATAACAGTAGACTAATTTCTGATGAAGAAGGATATAGGGTGATCCTGACTCCAAATTGCGATGGAGTACTAGATGGAGTATCCTCCACAATCTCTTCTATAGCAATCAGACCAGGTGGAAGAGGTAGACCGTTAGGTCCGTAAAATATTTCTGGTGCCCAAGAAGGTATAGAATCTACAGCGACAGATGTTTGGGGAATAACACCTTCCGAATCAGCCGTAGATGGAGTTGGTTCAGTAATAAAAGTGTTTACCTTCACACTAGGATCAGCTCTACTGTCCTTTGGTGGCTACGGAACTTCTTCTGTAAAGGCAGGGATACCAGAAATGTTTGGAGTAACCGGAGTCTCCGATGGTGTTGGAACACTTGTTCTAACTTTACCAGGGGATTTGGAACCAGTTAAATGAGTTTGCTTCATCCATAACAGTTTTGATTCTGGAGACAAAGATGGTTGACTCGTAAGCCTCCGCGAATGACGGGGTTTCAATTGACTTTCTTCCACGATTGCAGATTACTCGATCAACTAAAAATCAAGGGGAAATATGTTTCCGAATTAAATGAATTTTAGACGCTTTGACACAACTTGTTTTTTCAATTTTTAAGAGTCAAGAAAAAACAAAAGATGACTCTAGTCGCCTTCGATTTTTAATGAGCTTGAAGTGACAAGTGCTTAGATGGACCTTTTCCTTTAAGGAGTTTGAAAAGGAATGAAAGAGACTACTCTGGAAATCTAGACAGAGGGATTACCAAACTAATCGCAAAACTGCAGAATAATTTTTACGGTATGGCAGTCAATCTTCCCGAATGCTGTGTTTAGTGCATTGCGATCGATAGGGCAGTAGACACGGCTTCCTATGGATAAAGGATAAAGCCTTGTGGTCTCCTAATATATACTCGACGGTACGTGGGAGCACAAGTCCGTACTGGCACTTATCGTCTCAAAGTGGAGGAATCACCCAACCAGCAATGAAAACAACAGTTACCAGGCTTTACGATGCCGGAATACGTCTCTAGCCTAGACTTCTAAATGTTGTGCATTAGGTTCCAAAGCGTTTTTAGATTCATTAAATTTATTTTACAGTTGATCTTGCTTAAGAAATTTTCCTTTCAGGTTCACCGCGTGATGTAGATATACAATTCTTAAAATGCAACCTAAGATGATAAACAATCATTTAATCTTCTTTTTGCAATGAAAATCCTAGCTACTAAGGAAAGAGAGATGATATTCTTTCAACATAGAGCAGAGAGCACACACTATATGAACTGTCTTAAATCAAACCAACAGACAGTCTAAATTCAAATGCACATGCATGTATTTGTTTTCAGCCTTCTTAATGTGTGAATGATAAAAAGAAAGCTAAGCGCAAATCTGAATTATTTTTCAAAGCGACATTACTAACAAGTTTCTTTTCAAGACAAAATGAAGACAATGACGACACTTTGTTATTTGTAATTGAAAACTTGCTTTCGACACTTGAAAAACTATTAATTCAAATAAAATACAAGAGTAACAGTGTAATCGATTATCAAGAACAATAGAATTCTCTTCTATGACTGAAAACAACACTTGCAACACTTCCAGATCGAGAAACGACATTTCAATTACGCTACTTCTTTGTAAAAGAGAATTGAAAATGGATCACAATACATAAAAGCATTTACAGTTCTTTGCACAATGGAGGCGGAATAATCGCAAGGAAGGGGGTTTCCAATAGAGGTATATTGATTGCAGATAGCAAAACTCCTGAATAGAGCGAAAAAAAGTGAAAAAAACCAAAGTCTGAAGGCAAAATTAGCCCTTTTTTATCAGCACACCTGTTACACAGGGATTCCAGTATGCATCCCACCTACAGCACACGAGAAGTGCGATGCATACTGATATCCTTGAAGAGAGGGTGCGATGGTATAGTGCGAGACTTTTGATCCAGTTCTTGATCACAGTTTGCAGCACAGTTCAGGGATTTTGGCCGAGGAAGTGGTAATCAGTAAATAAATCACAGGGGTAGATCTAAGTAGGTTACTAGAGCCACCACAAGGGAAATTAGAGAGATTGTAAATCGATTGTTCAGTTCAAGAACAAAACCTGGAGATAGACTGAAGTAGCATTGATCTACTTTCCACTTGCATAGCAAATGCAATTCGAAGGCTAGCTGGCTTGACTTCAGGCTCCATTTGTAAGTTTATAAAGCAAACAAATATAGGCAAACAAACAATCTATTCGCTCCCCAGTGGAGTCGCCATTTTGTTACCGGGAAATCTAGTGTCTATGCAGAGCTGCTAGTCCCACTAAGGCTGGTAGCTACCTTAGAAACAAACAAACTAAAACCACTTTCGTTTTCCTTTATAAGAAATAGATAAGAGGGGAAGAAAGGAGACCAACCTTTGTCTTGCACTTGGTTCCTTGCTTGATTCCTCTCCCTTCTGGTAGATCTTTGCTACTCGCTTCCTCGTCTACCCAGCTTCAAAGAGCACCTGTAGAATCAAAGCAACATAACACTATCCAAGAACAGAGATCTACTATCATAAACAATATAGGACTAGATATATATGGACCACACAAATGCATATATCATCAATCATACAAGAATGTGGAGGAAAACTTGAATAACTTTATTAATAATCAAGAATAGCAAAGAGGATTACAACCAATTGTTCTGACCCAGTGTCATCCTCTCAGCAAGAAAGCCCTTCTTCACCTCATGAAAAGCTTATATCACCCAACACTATGATGTTACACCAAGAAACCAACATCACTTCCTTACAAGATACAAAATTCCCGCCCCCGGATCTCTAGGATGAGGGATCCATATATAGATGTTTGCAAGGGGGGTGAGTCAGCTTTTGAGATTTGATTAGTGTCCTCTCTCTGATAGTTCTTGATTCCACTTGGAGATTGATGATCTCTTACTCATCCCTGGGCGAATGCAGAGAGACAAGTGTCACAGGAGAAGTTTCTGGAAGATTCCATGATCCTCCACATCACAGATTGACCTTGCCATTTGTCCACTCTCGCCCATCGCACCCCATAGAAGGGCTTTTCAGTATGCATCGCACCTCCCGTGTGCATTTAGGTGGGATGCAGTGCACTTTGACCATGGAACAGGTGAGATGGTCTAGTTTTGACCAGTTCTGAGTAGGTTTTCATGGAGAACTTCTGGGAGATGCTGTAATCAGTTGACCTTGTTCTTTTAGGGGTTGGAACAACACTTTTAGGGACTTAGGAGCCCTTGGTTTATGGACATTTATGATTGGGGTTGGAGTGCCCAAAAATGTCTATAACAGTTACCTTGAGTATCCTTCTATATATCTTGTCTGCCTTAGTGTATTTGGCAAATTTTGGCTTGGCGATAAATAGATGTTTCAACTCATGCTCTAGGAAGAATAGATTTTCTAAAGTCTCATATAATACTTTCCCTGTTGGCAATGCTTTGACTCCTGAAGTGCTTGCCTGTTCCTTAGATAATTTCTTTAGTTTGTCAACATGTTCCAATTGGGTCATAAGTTTGTCATGGATGACCAGGGGACTTGGAAGGCCTTTCTCCCTCAAAATTTGTAATTTTGTCATGAATCTGTCAATGCCAACCTGCATGTTATGGCATTTTTCCTCCAATTTAAGCATAAGGTTTCTTTTAGAAAGAACCTTTTTGACTTTAATGATGGCTTCATTTCTGTCTTCCACACCAAGCTCATTTAGTTCATGCATGTTCTTGTTGTTTAAGAAATGGATGAGTCGATTAGCATCCTTAGGCTGGTCTCCTAGGTCTTCCTTTATCTTTTGAATTGCTTCAGTGGCCACTTTCACCAGTTCTGTTTGCTCAAATATTACTTGAATTGATGGCCAAATATCATTGACAGAGTCAATGATATTGGCCCAAAGCATCTCCTTAGTCTGTCCTAGTGGCTTTTGCAAAGTTAAATCTTTTTCAAGGACCTTTATCTTCTCACCCATCCTTAGGGCTTTCTGTGCTTCTTCTTTTTGTTGTATTTGGGCAAGCTTGCAGTTAGTTTCTAGGCTTGCCACTTTCTCCTTAAGTATCTTAAGCTCTGTTTCCTGGATGGACATTTCCTCCATGGCTTTCACTAACTCTGCTGTCTTTTCTATTGAGGTACCTACAGTTGTAGACTCAGTTATGACTGACAGTGCTGTAGCAGGTGGAGCTGTTGGTGCCAAAGAGGCTGCCAATGTTGAAGGGACTATAGTTGTTACTGTGGGAATGGCAGTTGTGGAGGTAGTGGCCAATTCACTCTATTTGGACTGAATCAATGTGTCCAATTCTTTCTTTGTTTCTTTCAATTGGTCATTTAGCTTTAGGACCAAGTCCATAAGCTCTTCTTGTCCTTTTTGTGTTTCCAGGACTTCTGCTATTTGTGGATGATACAATGGTGGAATTTTGAGTTGCTTCTTCAAAGAAGCTATGTCATCATTCTTCTTCTTGATCAGTTTTTCAGTGGCCTTCACATCTTTGGGATTGTGTCCCAAATCAATGATTAAGTCCTCTAAGAACTTGATTTTGGTGTCTTTTTCCTGTGAAGAGGCCTTCTCCAATTGGAATTGGGCTGATATATTATTCAGGGAGTTCTGCAATTGGTGGGTTGCGATGGATTTCCCTGTTAAGGTGGAGTAAATCATCTCCCCTGTCTGTTTGTGCAACTCAATCTGGTCAATAGGATGTATGTCCTTTTCCAACACTTCAAAATCTATCTTCTGGAAGTCAGCTGCTGATCTTGGTTGTTGTGTGGTAGGCTTCATGAATGTCATTTGTATTTTTCCTTCTTTCACATCATAGGTTGACATCAGCCTTGTTTGATTGGTAGGTACCATCTTTAAGTATTGTGAGTAAGTCTGGGCTTTTAGCCTCTAATTCCTAGCTTTGATGTCCTTGTACGTTTCTCTGATATCTTGATCTTTGTCTGCTGGCATCCTAAATGAGGACACTTCAACACTCTATCACCTTTCCAACATCTAAGTATGAGATGTGGAAGGTTCTGGTGTGCCCCCAAAAGGAGTGGCAGGCCTGCTTCTTTCTTTCTCTGTGTTAGTATCCCCCACTATTTCTTCTGTAAACTCTTGCCCTGAAATAGGATTTAACCTCTGCCTTTTGACTAGGTTTTTTTCTGCATATATTTGTATGGTTTCTCTGCCTAATGTAGTGGCCTCCTCTGTATTCCTTTTGAGGTTCTTCTCCTCATTTATAGGAGTTTGCAAGTTAGGGGGAGTACTCATATTGGGATGTTGTGTATCTGTTTGAGTCAGTTCTTCTGATAAGTCTAGTTGTTCTGACTCTTCTTACACCTGGGACTCTTCTTCTTTATGTTGTTCACTATGTGCCTGTGATTCTCCTTGTGCTTGAGATTATCCTAGCACCTGCAGGAAAGAACCTTCATCAAGCCTTTTCTCTAGATCAATTAGTGCATTTTCAACAACAAATTCAGTGCTATCTCTGTC